>CM070566.1:16422440-17156642 GCA_036346405.1 Phyllostachys edulis
GATTGGGCCAACAATCAGGATTCATCTAATCAACTAGGTGGATCCTTATCAAGTAGCATAGCAGGAAGCAGCTTGTGATGAACAGGAATAGTGGCGGACCCAGGAATAAATTTTAGATTGGGCGGGATAACCACCACGTTTCCGCTTGCACCGGTATTTGCACCCACACAATACAATTCTAAAATAGCTATTCAAATATAGTAAATCAAACATTCAACCAATCATAAATCCTAATCCATTCTATTTTCAACTAATTTCCTTAAGCACCAGTGGCTGTGCATTGCTTTAGGCCTGCTTCGCATGCTAGCCGACAGCCGCTAGGGCTAGCTCGACGCTTCGATTGGACTGCTCGAACTTCTCTCCTCCAAAGTGCATGAGAGAGTTTTGACCATGTGACCAGTTGATACTAGGCTGGGACATACTCAGTCCCTTATCATGCAACCCAATACACTCGCTCAGTCCTTTGTCCTAAGTCCCTTGACCTACCTCCCTAGGACGATGCTCACCTTGCTTTTTGTTCCGCTCATCAACGCCGAGCAGAGCTCACTCATAGCGGATACTAAGGTGGGTGAGTTGGGGGTCCCACTGGGTCTGCCCCTGAACAGGAAGAAGGATGCTTCCCATCCGCAACATTAATATCTTTTGTTGTTTGCAGCGGTACAACAAGAAGTAGCTTGTGAGGTGGTCGCATCATGTATCAAAGCATTGCTTTGGTCTTCTGTGGTAACAATAAAACATTATATTGTGGCACTGAGAACTTTCAATTTGTATTTGAAAGCCTTCTATTTGAATTTGAACTTTCAACTAAGAACTTTTAGTTCAGATTTAAAACTTTCAACTGTTGGACCGGAACGACGACTAGAGGGGCTGAATAGGAGCACCTACTCTTTCTCGACTCCAACGGTATTCAACTTCTTTTTCACTTCAGTAGCTATAAAAACTACGAAGATTAGAGAACAAGCACATTAGAAGTCTTGTGTTGAAAACGAGAATCCCCGAGGCAAAAATAAATGTCATGGCCAGTTTGACCGCTGGCTCCATGTGTCCGTCGATCTACCGGTCCGACCATCGCCGATCGACCTCGTAATAGCTGGCGGTCTAACAATTTGGATACTGAGGCTGTGAGTCTGACAAGATCACAAATCGATCTAACTTTCAATCCCGTGATTACATTTCACTGAGATTTCAACCATAGCTCATTAAGAAGATGAGAAACCTATTCCAATAAACGATCGAGATTATCAAAGTTAAGGTTCCACGAATTTCATGGATGAGATCAACAAGGCACAAGAATCGAGGAAATTCAAACTTTGATCCAAAAACTTGTTCATGGGTGGATGATAGTCAAGATGACCCAAGATGGATTTTCACCTATCCTAGCAAGCTAGATCATAGCAAAAGACCCAAGGAACACACCAAATCCCAAAGACATCAAAGGGAGAGTAAGAACAAGATATAACTCATCTCGGGGCAAACCCTACTTAGATTGATTCAAAAGATTGTCTGTTTATAGCCATTCCACTATGGAGGATAAGAGCTCAACACTTGAGCACTCAATCAATCCATCTCCCACAAACCCTAGCCTCCTCTATTTCCATTTTTTCCAAATCACAAATTTGGGTTCCTTTCGTGGAAGAGATCAAGGTGCAAATCCTGCACCTCTTTCTTTTATAGTGGATGCTAGGTCAAGAGAGAAAACCTTATCGGACACCCGTTAAGCCCACACACAAATAGGTCTACACTCACACACGCTTCACAAAACGGATGACGAAGCTGGTCTCTCGAATCCATCACTTCGTCATCTTTGTTTTCTCTTGACCTAAACCGTCTCTCCTTGCGTCGTCTTGTATCGCGGTTTCTCAAAAGGTCATCAACCTAGTACTTTGGCAAAGATACCAAAATACCCTTTCTCGATCTTTCTCCTAAGATTGAGTCCAATCGTCGTGAAGCAATCACATGCTTCACCACGTGTAAGTTGATCACGAGCTCACTTCATGTCGGCAAGTCTCTCTCATCCGGCTCCCACCGGAACCACCATGGCATTTGCACCGACCCATGCACCACTTAATGCAACCCATCGCACTAATCCTCTTGTTCGGTCTTTCTTGTCCATCTTGTGTCATGCTTGAGTCCAACGACTTCACCTGGCATCCTTGATCGTTCTAGACCTTACCTCTCCTAGCCTAGTCCCGATCATCCTCGTCGTGGACCGTCATCAACTCCAAGCCACCTGCACAACAATAGACCAAGAAATTAATTTCAGGCATAATTTCTTTGCAACTTGACCCACGTTAGCCAAAACATGCATCATGCAGCACCTATGCACTGAAACTCACGACTTTGGCTAATTCCACGAAGTTCACCGCCTTCCTCGCGCTTGAATTGCTCTTGGCCGGTCTGACCGGCCACCGGTATAACTACCAACCAACGGCCGGTTAGACCGCTCGAGACATAGAAAAAATTCCGAGTCGCTCAAACTGCAATCTCTCTCGAAATTTCAAACTCTAACTAGTTTTTTCTCGAAACTCCAATTTCAATGAGACCATCTTCCTACATAAATGATTTTTTGCCGATTCCAAAAATTCACAATTCCAACTTTCGCCCAATCAGACCGCCACTTGTGGCCGGTCTGACCACCTTGCCCCGGTAGCCAAAGTTTTCATGTATCTAATCATGATTTTCATGTGTCTAATCTAAATATTAAGAAACAAATCGATAGCCAAAGTTTTCAAAATTTTTGACTGCACTCATTCCAAAACGACTTATTTTTGTGAACTCGAGGGAATATTGTAGTGAATTTTTGTAACACTAGCTTTCTCTGCGATTAGTAAACTGAAATATATGCTTTTAAATGTAGTAAAGTAATGGATGTTTTATATTTATACGCAGGCAACAGTGAAGTCGTTGGAGAATGTTTTGGGCTATGGTGATGTTATCTGACTTAACTGTTAACCTTAGTTTCTTTACTCACCCTCCGCCATTCTAATGTAATCCGCCATTCTAATGTAATAAGCACTGTATGTCTAGGTATGAAGGCCAAATTTATAGCACGCCAACAATGGTTTGTGGTCGGAGGGTACGATGGTTCCATCCATGTGTATTGCTACAGGGCAATGCAGGAAGTCAAGGGTTTCGTAGCCCACAGTTCTTGGGCTATTCATCCAACTGAGCCTTATGTGCTATCAGCATCTAACAGAAATATTAAGCTGTGGGACTGGGAAAAGTGCTGGGAGTGCACTCGTATATTTGAGACAAGTGCTAGCAGCATCTCACGAATCGCATTCAACCCGAAGGACACAAATAGTTTTGCTACTGATTACTCGGATGGAGCAGAGGCTTGAGATATCTCCTATTTTAGTAACAAAAATTCTAGACAATCCGTTAACATAATGTTCTTAATGGTCTACTGGATTCTATTTGAAATTCTTGTGCGTGGAAAATTCAGATTTGGAACCTTGGGTCTCCCGATTCTAGTTTCACATTGGGTGAAGATAAATATACAGGGTGCATGTTGGATTACTTTGCTAGTGGCGATCGGCAATATTTGATTACAGCATACTACGATGATTACACTCTCCAGGTGTGGTTTGTTTCCCACTTAAAATCCCAACTCATCTACGTGGATGAGCAGGAATTTTGGCCCAGCCAAACAAGGCCTAAAGAATATATATGTTCTTGAACAAATATACAGAGCATTAATTGTGTTCTAATGTTTTTCTTCTTGCTGAAACAGATTTGGGACTTGGAGAAAAAGAGTTGTATTAAAACACTAGGACATAAAAAATGACTCCGTGCGGTCTGTTCCCATCCCAAGCTTCCAATACTGATGACAGCATCGGACGGAACTGTTTATGTGCGGAACTCCACTGCCTTCAGGTAAAAGCACTTGCGGCCTTCTGAAACAGTTGGCAACAGTAGCACTGCTTGTAAAGCACCCGCATTAATGAACCATATACATCCCGACTTAAGCTAGTCAATGATTCATTGTCGTAGTAGTCGCATTAATGCACCATAGATGTAACAGCCCAATTAAATCATTGTAACATCTCGGTCCAATACAGAGCCTAAAATGTCACATAAATTATTTTCACTACCAATTTAAACAATAATTTAATTCCAGCAAGGTATGCACAGAATAAAACCCTCCAAGGGTCACGGAACAACAAACTAAATAATATAAATGCATAAAAGATTAAATTTCACAGCTTGGTCACAAGCGCCAAGAACACCCAGAATACACACACCCAAGAAACGTTTGGCACACATGCGCCCAAGAAACGCCCAGAACCATGCTCTCAATATATAGGATGGCAACAAGTAATAATAAATCAAACTATTATTAAGTGAACCAAAGTTCCAAAACCATCAATTTCAGGCATAATTTCTTTGCAACTTGACCCACGTTAGCCAAAATGCATCATGCAGCACCTATGCACTAAAACTCATGACTTTGGCTAATTCCACGAAGTTCACCGCCTTCCTCGCACTTGAATTGCTCCTGGCCGGTCTGACCGGCCACCGGTATAATAGCCAACCAACGGCCGGTTAGACCGCTCGAGACATAGTAAAAATTCCAAGTCGCTCAAACTGCAATCTCTCTCGAAATTTCAAACTCTAACTAGTTTTTTTCTCAAAACTCCAATTTCAATGAGACGATCTTCCTACATAAATGATTTTTTGCCGATTCCAAAAATTCACAATTCCAACTTTCGCCCAATCAGACCGCCGCTTGTGGCCGGTCTAACCACCTTGCCCCGGTTGTCTGACTACATGTCCAATGCCGGTCAAACCACTCACAGCGGCCGGTCCGACCACCGCCATGGCCGGTCAAACCGCCTATGCCATGACAACAACCTGAAATTCCCGAAAACGAAGGTTTCTCCAAACACCTCGACATTATTGCCAATTGTTCAGCACATTAAGATTAGGATCATCTATCCATGATCCCACATCCATCGAAAACTTTTAGTCCAAATTTGAAAACTTTCAGCCGAGAGCTTTCAATTCGGATTTAAAAGCTTTTGACCGATAATTTTTTATTCAGAATTAAAAACTTTTAATTGATAATTTTAAATTCGTACTCGACGCTTTTAATTCGGATTTCAAATCTTTTAACTGAGCTGTCAACCTTTCAAAATCGAATGCAATGGATCCTATGCTATATGTCACTGTGCAAGCGGGCCACTGTTGTATCTGACCGGGCTTGAAAAGCGCGCTCTCAAATGGGCAAGCCCAAGCCCGGCCCGGCCCGGCGCGAAAATCGAATTTTCAGTTTAAAAGTATTATTTTAATCATTTTTTGGAATAAAAAACTAATATTTAATTCATTTACAGAATTAAATAAATATATTTTCGCTTTTTAATTGTTTTAACGGGGATTTCGGGCCGGGCCGAGCTTCTTTCGGGCCGGATTTCCAGTCCCAAGCCCGGCCCAGACAGTGTCGGGCTCAGGCCGAGTCACCTGTGAACAGGTCTAATTTCAAGCAGGATCTTCTACGTCCATGGTTTTCTATTTGTTTTGGTACTTAGCCACACAAGATCTCCTTTGAGTTGACGCACTTTAGCTTTTAGAAACCGTGAAGCTTGCCAAACCGCGTCAGATCAGCCCCGACCAGAAGCGAAGGTGGTCGTTGCAACGTGCATCCGTCAGATAATATTAGTTTCGATTCTTAAATAATTCAAATGTTTGTAGGTTTAATTATCGATATATAAAGTATTATCAAAATTGCTAACATGAAATTGGTACTATTATATCTATCATTAAATATACTTTCATAAGGTGTAATTATTTTTACTTGGAACAATCTGTCGCCAATTGGAATGGCTACAGGGAAATTTCGTCATTCCAACTGGCGACAGTAGCCTAATTTTGCAAAAAAAATCGAATATTTATTTTTGTAATTTTTTATTAAAGTAATATTATTTTTAAAAAATTCACAAGTTAACTACTTCACCCAAATGCCTTAGAAACTAATTCATCGACTAAGCGTGTCGACCGGATTGATTTTTTCTTCTTTATGATGAAGTGATTTCACAAAAATAAAGGGTGAATGGTCAATTTGGTCCCTAAAGTTTCACCAAAAGGTCAGGTTGGCCCCTCATGTTTCAAACCGATCAAGTACGTCCCTAAAGTTTTTTTTTTGGCCCAATACGCCATTTTTCCTACATGTCTTGCCATTTTGCCTAATTAGAGAGATGGGTGATGAGCGCCAGCTTGTAGAATGGTCTCATTCTTGAATTGTGCCTTCCAGCCATTAAAATTTAGAGCATTATTTTTTTAAAAAAAATCATTTCGTTGCTTCCAAAAAGCTCCAAGATCCTATGTTAAAAACCTCCACGAAGAACGGTGGTAGAAAGGTTTTCTTTGTATTTTGAATCCTTTTGGTGAAACTTTGAGGACCAAATTGACTATTCACCCAAAAGAATGTTTTCAATTTGTGAAAAATCAACCGAACTAGTGTACGGGTGAAATCTACGCTTCTTATTTTGTCAAGATGGATATTCAATTCAAATATCAAAATTAAATCCAAATCCACAAAAACATGATCTAGTCTAAATCGAGTCTATATCCGCATGTCCTCCAGCTCTAATCATGAAATAGGCATGGCTTATTGAGAGACCATGTGGAGGTCGTCCCGTGTGTGTGATGAGTAATTGACATAGGTTTAGGAAGTCGAGTTTGGTTTGGGTGGTTTGGACCATGTCGCTATGCGTGGTGCTTGAGCTCGGTCGGTTTGGTCAAACTTGGTCGTATGGGATTAGGATGCATATTCTTTGATTCGACAAGTTTGGATTTTGTCATGGTAAGTATGTTGGTATTTACGCTTTCATGTATCGGCGGTGCTATTTGATGTGTTTCTTGTGCGTGGATCGCGGGACATCGGGTGGAGTCGTGGCGAGACACGGTGGACCGGACTAGGTGCAGTGGCGCCGAGGTCGAACGGTCGGGATGTGTCAAGACGACGTGGACTCGAGGTGGTTGCGAGGCGGCGAGACGCGAAGCGGAAGCTTCCGGAAGGTGCGGGGAGGCGAAACGAATTTCGCAAGGCTGCACAAGCGGGAGCGGGCTCCGTTGGATTTAGCAGGCGTAACGGGTTGGAGACCCATTAGCCAAGGGCTATAAATAGGAGTGAGTGGCTGCTTGTATTGGTGGGTTTTTGTGAGATAGTTAGGGTTTGCTAGGGTAAAAAGAGGCTTTAGTTGGTGAGTTGTTGGTATAGGCAGATGAGGGTTCCCTGTGTGTTTCCTGTGTGAAATCATTCCTCTTGGCTGCGGCCTCTGTGCTGCCTTGGAGAAAAAGGGGAAACAGAGTGGCGGCGCTTAGAAACCGCAGAATCATGAATCTCGAAGTTTTATTTCCATCGGGTTGTTTACTGTTTTGGGATTTTTCTTGCCGATCGTCTCAATCTTTGAGTTTGGTTTAGTCTTTGTCCGCTCCTCTGGAAAATATCAAGTCCTGTTTGATGCCGGGAGGCGGCGATGGTGTGGATGGCGTCCGCGCGCTTGTTTGCCCTGTTTTTACTCCGTGTTTGCTCTCAAAAATCAGCAATCGGCTCCTAAAATCTGGTGGCTCGCCATTTTGTCAAAAATCTGCATACCAAGAAAATAGGCGTGGGCGTCCTGTTTGCCTCATGAGAAAGTAGCTTGGGGGCGACTGCGGCTCAAAAATCTGGAGCCATGGCGCAGATTTTGGTTTCGCTTGCTATTTAAGTCTTTCCTTTATTACTTGGTACCGCTTGTTGCCTCATTGACCGAGCAATTTTTTGTGATTGATGTCCCATCTTGTTTGCTTGGCATCCATGAGGACTCCACAAACAGATCAAGATTGCCGGATCTTTGTTGAGTTTTGATTTGGTTTCATTGTTCTACTTGTCCCATCGGTTGTGAAATCAGTTTTGGAGGCGATCGTGTTATGACTCGAGCGCCCTTGTCGCCGTCTTTGTTCAATTAATTGAAGTTACGCTTAGGAGCTTGCGGTCATTGAGTCCGCCCGGAAGAAAATAGAGGAGTCCTAGCGGCGCTGAAGCTACCGTCTGCAAAAATCTTGATCTCAGGCGGCTGTTTTTCTTGCTCGATCTGTAGCTTTGATATTTGTGGCTGCAACTTGGATTTGTTTACTTGAGCTGCTTGTTTCGTGTGCTGTGTGTTTGGTTTCTTTATATTCTCTCGAGCTGTTCCTTCTGGGTATGTTAAACTGATTTGATTTTGCACAAGTTTGTGCGTGTCCTATCGGCTCCTTGTGGTATTGATGCCCTGTTGAGCTACTGCAAAATCCTGTGCTTGACTGCTCTGTTTATTAGCTTGGGGCTGCTACAACTTGGTGATTAGTTTATTTTCGGGTTGCTACAGTACGTTTTTTTCTTTTTGCTGATTTTCAACCATTTTGCATGCAGATTAAACAGCGGTATTTTCAGTTGAATTTTTTACTGGCTGGTCTCTGATTTATGCTGAATTTTTCAGTGTCACATGCGTTCCAGGTTTCAGCAGAATTAACTCTCTGTGAATTACTTTGTTTTGCTTCTTCTTAAAAAAAATTAGTGTACGTTTTCTCGGGGGCGATTTTAAAGAGAGCGACATTCACCCCCCCTCTGTCGCCATTTCGGTCCTACAATTGGTATCAGAGCCGGTTAGCTCTTTTCAATAGATCTTAACCGGTCTCAAGAGCCGTGGCGATGGACAAGTACTCGACCAAGCCGCCCGTTTTCGATGGCATCGATTACCCCTTCTGGAAGAGCCGAATGGAGACATACATCCAGGCCCAGGGGTATGCCATCTGGCGAAAGGTCAAGGTTCGATTCGCTGTTCCTGCCGATGAGAACATCAATGTCGGGAACATGGCTGATGTTGAGGCAAATGCAAAGGCAAGGAACATCATCATCCGGGTTTGAGTCGAGCGAGTTTGATCGCATATCTCACTGTCGTCCGCCATCGACATCCGGGTGACCTCGACGATACCATGAGGGCACCACCCAGATCAAGGCGATGACGACAGACCGGTTCAAACGAGAATACAACAAATTTGAGATGCTTCTTTGGTGAGTCCCTAGATGAGTGCTTCGACGTTTTCACAAGATCTTGAGCAACCTCCGAGCGGTCGGTCTCACATACCCGACTCGGACAACGCTCGTCCGATACTTACAAAGACTCTCGATCTGCGGCGTGTGGGAGATGAAAGTGACTACCATCAAGGACACCACAGACCTCTCAACCTTGACTCTTGATGCGCCAGTACTGCCTCAAGACTCACGAGATTGACATTGTCTCGAAAGTCGAAGTCACGATCGATGGCCTAGTCACCGATCGGTTAAACCGGTTCTCTTTGCCGATTCGTTGTGTGGTTTCTCCCTTGTCGCTCTCTGGACGAATCGATGATCGATTAGAGCGGCTCGAGGATGAGCGGTACCGCCCTCCTAGCTCGGAAGTTTTCTCATGCTTACAAGAGGAGGAGGGACAGAAAGAGGGAGGACCGTGATTTGCTTCGAGTGTGGTGGCCCCAACCACATCCGAGCAAACCGCCCAAAGCGGAGAAGGGCAAGAACGACTACGGCGGTTCGGGCAAGAACGACTACACCGACAAGTACCGCAACAAGAAGCCTCCGGCTCAGACGCCCAAAGAAGAAGAAGTTCGCAACTTTGGCAAAGCCAAGAAGCTCTTCCACCGCGTCCTCACGCGCTGACGACCTCGACCTCGGCGAGGTGGAAGGATGGAGCGGCGATGACGGACGGGTGACCAAGAGCCCAAGGATGGCGGCGATGACTTCTCCCGGCATGTGCTTCATGGCCCTCGAGGGCGAACTTCGTGACAATGAGTGTACTCCGACTTCGGACGAGGTAGATCCCACCTCTGAACAGCTTAATCATGCTTTTCTTAAGCTAGGAGGTTTTCATGCTAAAGCTAAGGCTAGGTGTCTTTGAGTTAGAGAAGGAAATAGATAGTGTCACTAGAGATTATTGCTCTTACATCCGCCCTTCTAGTGATGATTGTGATACATGCTCGCTTTTTGGTTGATATGGAGAAGTTAAGGACCTCACATGATAGTGTGTCCTCCGAACTTGATAGTGTTAAGGTGGAGAATGTTAGTCCGCTTCGAGTTAGAGTTGAGTAGGATGGCTGTTACCCTACTTATTACTGATGAGACTACTTCTCCCACCTCATGTGAGGGTAAGGACATTGCTGCTAGAGGATCTTATGCCATGCTTCTTGATCTGCCCGAGTCTTGTGAAAATTGCAATAACTTGAAGATGAACTTAAAACGGGCAGATCATAAAATTGCTGAACTACAAGCTTCTTTACTTGAGCCGATTGTTTCATGCTTGAACTGTCCTAAGTTAATCTAGCTGAACTTGAGGTCGTCTCCAACAGTTTCAAGATATGATTGATCATGAAAGGAAGATGACTAAGTTTGCTTCTAAGGACCTGTTAGCTCACCATGCATTAAGTGTAACAAACTAAAATCGACTTGATTGCTTTGGATGAGAAATGTGAAGCTAACTAAGGACCTTCTAGAGAAGTCACTTGTGCTTGCAATATGATTGTGGAGAAGGGGAGAAGCCCGGTGGTAAGGATGAGACGCTTAGCAACGTGAACCAACTGGCTAGCAGTAGGACTGTCCCTTCAGAGTCGGCTGTGCGTGCACAAGCCATTCTTCCCTCTGTTGCTGGTTCTTCTTCTTTTGCTCCCTTACCTTCTTTGTCTCTTCTTCCCCTGCTCTTCTTGCACCTCTCTTTCGGGAGTGTCAAGACCTTATGAACACTCTCGAGAGATTTGTAGGAGGCAAGAAGAAGCTCAATCTTATTCTAGACCAATCTAAGATCTGCAGATTTAATCAGGGTCTAGGATATGACTTCCTTGAGGACATGAGGAAGCATCCACCGCCGTGCTCGCACCCATAGCACTGTGTGTGATCGAGACCGAGCCTGTGACCGAGAAAGTCCATTTCAAGTCAGCGGGCTATGTCGAGGGATTTCGACATGAAGGTAATTTCACATCTCGCTTCTACCTCTCGAAGGTGAAGTATCACCGCACCTTCGTCAGAAGGATGGACACACAGTCGATCGGTGCTTCAGGCGCGCCAAGATCGCGCAGAGACCATGTTGAGTCTCTTAGGCGCATTCAGGGTCGGCCCCAGACCTTGAGTGCACCTAAGACCAACACGAGGTCTAGGCTTGTTTCTTCGATGGGTTTGTGCCAAGATCGAGGACTTGGTTTTTCCGAGTTTTCGGTTTTCGTTCCTCATGCTGCTTTCAGTCGTGACTTCCGCCGTCCTGAGGGTAGATCTCGTTTTCCCCATCGAGATAGCTACCCGCGGCGTGTTCGATCTGTTGCGGTGTTCGACTCGCTCCCGTCAGATCGGACTCAAAGAACCGGGTCTGCTCTTAGACCTTCTGCTGTGAGTGACAGAGAGCGTAGGGTAGATAGAGGTCAGTCGGGCTTGACTACTTCATCTGCTCGACGTGTTACTCAGTATTGGGTGCCAAAATCACTGTTGATTTATCCCAGTACTGAGACTTTACTCTCTGTTTGACTCGGAGTTAGCGGGTAGGGAAGGAGAAGGTTTGGCTTGTAGACTCGGTTGTTCTCGTCATATGATTAGGAGACTCCGTTGGTTCTCTTCCCTAGCCCGCGCTCCGGTGATGAGGCGATCACCTTCGGAGACGCTTCGTCTGGCGCGTCATCGCCAAAGTCTGTCGTATTAATGCTTCTTTTATTCTTAAGGATGTTGCCTTGGTTAGTAAGTGCGGTACAATCGCTTTCGGTTTCTCACCTTCCGATGACGGTTTCGAGGTGAGCTTTAAGAAAAACAATTGCAAAATTCTTGACTCTTGGGTAGTGCGGTTTATGGATTTCTCGTTATGGGAGGATCTTTCGTGCTGATTTCTCCGAGTCTTGGCGATCCTCTCCGTGTTTGGTTGCTTCTGAGTCCCGCGATCTCTCTTTCTGGCATAGGAGACTTGGTCATATTGGATTTGACCATTTGACCCGAGTTAGCAGCCATGATCTCATTCGTGGTCTGCCGAAACTCAAGATGGTCAAAGATCTTGTTTGCACTCCATGCCGGCACGGCAAGATGGTTGCCGCTTCTCATCCTCCGGTCACAGTTACTATGACCGATGCACCAGGACAGCTGCTCCACATGGACACAGCTTGGACCGGCTAAAATCTTGATCGGCAGGAGGGAAGTGGTATGTTCTTGTTGTGGTCGATGACTTCTCGAGGTATTCTTGGGTGTTTTTCTTAGCCTCGAAGGATGAGACATTTACACATTTTCGAGGTCTCTTTCCGTAGGCTTTCTGTTGAGCTCCCGGGTGCCTTACGAGCGATCCATGATGACAATGGCACGAGTTCAAGAATTCCTACTTTGAGAGTTTCGTGGTGAGGCAGTGTAGAGCACCGATTCTCTTCTCCATCGTTCCTCAACAAAATGGCGTTGTGGAGAGGAAGAACCGTACCTTGGTCGAGATGGCGGGGCGATGCTTGATGAGTACTCTACACCGCGGAAGTTTTGAAATGAGGCTATAGCTACGCGTGCCATGTCTCAAATCGAGTATTTCTTAGGGCACACTTGCACCGCACTTCTTATGAGCTGAGATACGTGCGAAAGCCCAATGTCTCTCATTTTCGTGTGTTTGGTTGCAAGTGCTTTTTTCTGAAGTCTGGGAACCTAGACAAGTTCGAGTCACGTTCCTGTGATGGTATCTTTCTAGGCTACTCGACTTCTTCGCGGGCTTATAAGTGCAGGCTGCGAGTCTAGCAAAATGGTAGAAACACGTGAGGTGACCTTTGACGAGGCGGTCAGGGGACTAGGCCAGATATCTCGAGTTCTTTAGAGCGATCCGAGACCATCTTTGTGGATGATGAGGACGAGGGAGACGATGGTTGTTTACGATCCGCCTCCTCTTCCTCCCCTTGAGATGCCTTCTTCCACGGCACCTCAAGGTGATCACCCTGCCTTCCGTTTCCTCCGGAGCTAGTGGCTCTGTTCTGCCTCGTCTGCACGAGGTAGAGGCCACTCTTCTTCTCATCCAGGACCTCCCGTCATATCCAGAGAAGGCATCCTTGAGAGCAGATCATTGGAGATCTTTTTGAGCGTGTCACACGCTCAAAATCTGCACTCTCTTTTTCTCATCTCCATTCTGCTTTCATTGCTTCCTTTGAGCCCAAGGATGTTGATCATGCTCTTTCGATGAGTCTTGGGTCAATGCCATGCATGAGGAGTTGGAAAACTTTGAGAGAAACAAGGTCCTGGTCGCTTGTCGAGCCCCTCGAGGTCACAATGTTATTGGGACTAAGTGGGTGTTCAAAACAAGCAGAGTGAGGAAGGGGTAGTCATTGAAACAAGGCTATTTGGTAGCTCGGGGGTTCTCCTGTGTTGAGGGTCCGGATTTTGAGGAGACCTTTGCCCTGTTGCTAGACTTGAGGCCATTAGAATTTCGCTTGCCTTCGCAGCTTCTAAGGGTTTCAAGCTTTACCAGATGGATGTCAAGAGTGCCTTCCTCAATGGGTTTATTGAGGAAGAGGTCTATGTTAGATGACCTCCGTGTTTCGAGAACCCCAAATTCCCACACCATGTCTACAAGCTCTCTAAAGCCTTGTATGGACTTAGCGAGCCCCTAGAGCTTGGTATGAGAGGCTTAAGTCCTATCTGTTGAGTCATGGTTTTGAGATGGGTAAGGTAGACAAGACCTTGTTCATTCGCGAGCATGGTAATGACTTTCTACTCGTCGATTTATGTGGATGATATCATCTTTGGTGGCTCATCTCATACTCTTGTTTCTCGGTTCTCCGATGTTATGAGCTCGAGTTTGAGATGAGCATGATGGGCGAGTTGAGCTTCTTCCTTGGCTTCCAGATCAAGCGGACTCGGGAGGTACTTTCTTGCATCAGGCAAGTACACTCGTGACCTCCGAGACGATTTGATATGAGTGATGGTAAGCCGGTGTCCACACCGATGGCTTCTACTGACCTATCTTGACCCGAGATGAGGATGGCGAGCGATTGATCGAAAGAGTATCGCAAAGCATGATTGGCTCCCTCTTGTACCTCAACGCCTCGAGACCGGACATACACTTCTCCGTGTATGCGGTGCTCGATTCGTGCTTCTCCTCGCGTATCTCACCGCCCGGTGAAGCGATTCTTGATACCTTCGAGCTACCATTGACTATGGTATCTGGTACTCTTCCTCATCTGTCTTTTCCTTAGAGCCTACTCGGACGCAGACTTTCTTTGGTCAGTAGGATAGATAGGAAAAGCACGCCCGCACTGTCAATTCATTGGCACTTCTCTCGTTCTTGGTCTTCTAGGAAGCAATCCGGTGTTACCTGATCCACCGCAGAGGTCGAGTATATTCTTTGCCGCCGATTCTTTGTCGCCGAGATACTTTGATGGCCGACCTGCGGGACTTTGGGTTAGTTATAGAAAGTGTTCCACTCTTTTGTGATAACACTTCGCTATTAACATTGCTAAGAACCCAAGGCGGCACTCTCGGACCAAGCATATTGATATCGATATCACTTCCTTAGAGACCATGTGGAGAAGGGTGATATAGTGCTCCGATTTGGAGAGTGACCGCCAGTTAGGTGACATCTTTACCAAGCCTTTGGATAGCTCTAGGTTTTCACCTTGAGGAGAGCTTGGGGTGGTTTGTCCTTATGGACTGTAGTGAGGGGAGCTTTGGGTTTCTTGCTTTACTATATTATTTATGCTCTTGCTCCTTCTTTGTTGCATTGCATTTTGGGTGCATTTGGGATTAGTCCTCCTAGCATAGATTAGAGTGCTTCTTTTGTCTAGTTGTTTAGATTTACTGCTCTTATCTTGTGATTCTAGGATCTTGCTTATTAGTCGTTACTTATCTCACTAGGTTGAGCTCACTCACTTCTTGTAGGTTCTAACGAGGTTGGGCCACCCTCGGGTGAGCAGAGTGCGTGTTTGCTCCTAGGTGTGTTAAGTGGGCGGTTGATAGTCCTAGAGTCATATGGGGTAGATGAGAGTCGATCTGAGCCATAGTATTCTCTATATCTTATCTATGCTTTAAGGATCTTTTGCTTTTATGTTTTCTTTGCGACTTCTCGATTTATTGTTTTGGTTCAAGGGGAGTTCATTTGGGAGCTTCTGGAGCTTAATATTGACATAACTCAACTTGAACTAAAAGTTGCATCTATTGTTCAGGGGGAGCTGGATCTTCTGCATTTCTAGCATTCTGCATTGTAATATAACTACATTGAGCCTTGATTATTATCCTGCTATGACATGTTTACAATGCTTTACACCTTGCCATGACTTGTGCTTATTTGCTAGATTTATCATGACTTCATATGTGTAGCCTAGCTTTTGCCATGATAAGTTAATTAAAATTGCTCAACTTAAACTAAAACTTGTCTTGTTAGCACTCGAGATTAGTCCTTCTTGAGCTATCCTTTTATGATTCATGCCATGTCAAATAAATTTGGGTAGAGTGATGAATCTATATTGAGCCATAGAAAGAGGCGTTTTAGTCTCTTGATGATGCATGAGTTAGTACAACTTGTTAAAAGGCAAAAAGATCTCTTTTGTGCTTGAAAAAACCGATCTCACCAATTCTCTCCTATGAGACGGCTTGCCATTGCACTTGGCATGAACTTAGGGGGAGTTTTGGGTGACCTAGACTATCTTCTTAAGCTTCTCGCTTGGAGTAGTCGCATAAGGCTTGAGACCTAGCACATGATAAAACAAAAATCTGGTTGGAAACCACCATGAATTTCAAAAGAAAATATGTTTTATGTGCTCAATGTGCTTAAAGCTACAAAAAGTATCAAGTACTTTAACAAATGTTTCAATCTTGAGCATAGCACTCTATTTGGTCTCAATTTAAGCTTCTTAGTTCCGCTTAGCTTATTGACATGGCCTGCATCATCCTTGGATATCTCTAGCTAGACTTTGCTCATTGATGACTTGACTTGCTCACATAATGTACCTCATTTTCAGATTGTCATCTATGTGTTCTAGCTAGCTTATACATATCTTGTCATGATCTAGCTAGCCTTTTTATTGAGTTATGGCTTGGTGTATTACATTATGGTCATATTGGATAATTCTCATGGCTCTAACTGCTAAGAATAATCAAATTTCAGCCATTTCATCCATTAACATGTCATATTCTCTCTATTGCATCTTGATGCGTTTATTGCCAAAAGGGGGAGAAGAAAAAGTCTGTTGGGAACAGTTTAGAGCTTTGGAGATCAATTTGCTCTTTTAGTTGTTGCTCTAGTGTTCATACATCGACATGGTCATTAGTTTCACTCTTCTTCTTTGGACCATGTTGGATTCTTCAAACTCAAACTCATCTTTGCGCTTTTTTGAGTTTGTCAATATACTCATCAAGGGGAGATTGAGAGACCATGTGGAGGTCGTCCGTGTGTGTGATGAGTAATTGACATAGGTTTAGGAAGTCGAGTTTGGTTTGGGTGGTTTGGACCATGTCGTTCGTGGTGCTGTGAGCTCGATCGGTTTGGTCAAACTTGGTCGTATGGGATTAGGATGCATATTCTTTGATTCGACAAGTTTGGATTTTGTCATGGTAAGTATGTTGGTATTTACGCTTTCATGTATCGGCGGTGCTATTTGATGTGTTTCTTGTGCGTGTTGCCGGAGGACATCGGGTGGAGTCGTGGCGAGACACGGTGGACCGGACTAGGTGCAGTGGCGCCGAGGTCGAAGCAGTCGGGATGTGTCAAGAGGCACGTGGACTCGAGGTGGTTGCGAGGCGTCTTGAGACGAGAAGCGGAAGCTTCCCGGAAGGTGCAGGAGGGGCGAAACGGGAATTTCGCAAGGCTGCACAAGCGGGAGCGGGCTCCGTTGGATTTAGCAGGCGTAACGGGTTGGAGACCCATTAGCCAAGGGCTATAAATAGGAGTGAGTGGCTGCTTGTATTGGTGGGTTTTTGTGAGATAGTTAGGGTTTGCTAGGGTAAAAAGAGGCTTTAGTTGGTGAGTTGTTGGTATAGGCAGATGAGGGTTCCCTGTGTGTTTCCTGTGTGAAATCATTCCTCTTGGCTGCGGCCTCTGTGCTGCCTTGGAGAAAAAGGGGAAACAGAGTGGCGGCGCTTGTGAAAACTGCAGAATCATGAATCTCTGAGTTTTATTTCCATCGGGTTGTTTACTGTTTTGGGATTTTTCTTGCCGATCGTCTGAATCTTTGAGTTTGGTTTAGTCTTTGTCTGCTCCTCCTGGAAAATATCGAAGTCCCTGTTTGATGCTGGGAGTGCGGCGACTGTGGGCCGTGCCGGCGGCTTGTTTGCCCTGTTTTTACTCCGTGTTTGCTCTGAAAAATCAGGCAGTCAGCTCCTAAAAATCTGGCGGCCTGCCATTTTGTCAAAAATCTGCGCCCTGAAGAAAATAGCTGTGGGCGGCGTCCTGTTTGCCTCGCAGAAAGTAGCTTGGGGGCGGCCTGCAGCGCTCAAAAATCTGGAGCCATGGCAGCAGATTTTGGTTTCCTGTTTGCTATTTAAGTCTTTCCTTTATTACTTGGTACCTGCTTGTTGCCTCATTGACCGAGCAATTTTTTTGTGATTGATGTCCCATCTTGTTTGCTTGGCATCCATGAGGACTCCACAAACAGGATCAAGATTGCTGGACTGCTGTTGAGTTTTGATTTCGGTTTCATTGTTCTACTTGTCCCATCAGTTGTGAAATCAGTTTTTGGAGGCAGTCTGTGTTGCGGCCTGGAGCGCCCTTGTCGCCGTGCTGTTCTGAATTAATTGAAGTTCTGCTTAGGAGCTTGCGGCTGTTGAGTCCGCCCCGGAAGAAAATAGAGGAGTCCTAGCGGCGCCTGAAGCTACTGTCCGCAGAAAAATCTTGATCTGTGCGGCTGTTTTTCTTGCTCTGATCTGTAGCTTTGATATTTGTGGCTGCAACTTGGATTTGTTTACTTGAGCTGCTTGTTTCTGTGCTGTGTGTTTGGTTTCTTTATATTCTCTGGAGCTGTTCCTTCCTGGGTATGTTAAACTGATTTGATTTTGCCTGAAGTTTGTGCGTGTCCTATCGGCTCCTTGTGGTATTGATGCCCCTGTTGAGCTACTGCAAAATCCTGTGCTTGACTGCTCTGTTTATTAGCTTGGGGCTGCTACAACTTGGTGATTAGTTTATTTTCGGGTTGCTACAGTACGTTTTTTCTTTTTGCTGATTTTCAACCATTTTGCATGCAGATTAAACAGCGGTATTTTCAGTTGAATTTTTTACTGGCTGGTCTCTGATTTATGCTGAATTTTTCAGTGTCACATGCGTTCCAGGTTTCAGCAGAATTAACTCTCTGTGAATTACTTTGTTTTGCTTCTTCTTAAAAAAAAAATTAGTGTACGTTTTCTCGGGGGCGATTTTAAAGAGAGCGACATTCACCCCCCTCTGTCGCCATTTCGGTCCTACACTTATTCCTCTAACAAATCATGGCAATAGAAGCCAAATTAGTAATGAAAACCTTGCCCTTGCTTAGAAAAATTCGGTGCACAAGTTTGAAAGTGTTCAAAATGGCTCTCACATAGGTACAAGCTTTCAAATTACTTGTCTACCAAGGATTTAAGGATTAAACTGAGTTATAAATTTGTAAGATGCAGGCCGTGTATACAGATATTTTTAGGTGCTTATTGCTGTGGCTCAATGACGGTGATGGTCGATGGATCGGGATCCACATAGTCTCTCTTTGTTTCTAGAGAAAAGACTCATTCGCATAATCGCATCTTAGGTGAGTCAAGTCAACTTAAATTTTGAGAGAAAGACTCGCTCAATGACGCGTCCAAGAGAAGGATGATATGGAAGCAGAGAGAATAATTAATCTCATTTTTTTGCTCTCGTGTTCATGTTCGGTTGAAAGGGTCAACATAGTAACGCCCGTGCTTACCCTACATTAGCTGCATTTCATATTCCCATTGGGCATTTCTCTTTTTTTTCTCGTTGGGTTGCTTTATGTGTGTGCCCTTGCAGCAACGAAGCCATTCATCTCAGATCGTTGTTCTCATCCCAGCTAGGATCCCTGAAGTGTTCTTCTCCAGGTTAGTGCTTTTAAGAAGCTGGTTATTTTCAAATGATTACAGAACAATCAGAGAAAGACTCATTGGGCATCTTAGGCGAGTCAAGTAGACTTAACTTTTGTTTAGCCGATCCAGATCTCGTTGGGTTGCTTTATGCGTGTGCCCCTGCAGCAACGAAACCATTCATCTCAGATCGTTGTTCTCATCCTAGCTAGGATCCCTGAAGTGTCCTTCTCCAGGTTAGTGCTTTTAAGAAGCTGGTTATTTTCAAATGATTTCGGAACAATCATGTTTATGTATATTTAGTCTTATGTAGTTAGACAACTGCGCTGTTTCCATAAAGGAGAAGTTGTAACGATCTATATGTTATAGCAGCTGACATCCATAACTACTTAAATCATCAGAATGGCCCTCTCCAGCCGAACCGGCTCGAGCCAAGCTCGGTCTAGCAGGTGGCTCGGCTCGTTTGGAAAACGAGCTAAAACCCAGGCTCGACTCGGCTCGGCTCGAATTGAGGCTCGAGCCGGTTCGCGGGCTCATTCTGCCTGATTCATCATACATAGGATTCAAGAAACCTTGAGTGCCAGACCAGGTTGTTAGCACATCATTCATACATAGGATTCAAGAAACATCTTCAATCTTCGAACAAGCTTGTTAACCTGCCTGATTCATCAACATGCGAGATCTTGATGGTTGAGCTAGAAGAAGAGGATCTTGATGGTGACGCCTTCGAGGTTGCTGAGGCGGTCGACGGCGACACGGCCAGCGATGGAGGGCTGGTAGCGGAGCGAGTACGAGCCCCGGATGGAGAACTTGTAGGTGGAGATGGTGTTGAGGGTCACCGTGAAGTCGCTAGTGGAGTTGTCGAGCGTGTAGGAGACGACCCCCTTGGGGAGGATGCTCAGCGGGAAGTCAAAGGCCGCGAGAGCCTCGTACGCCGTCTGCTTCGTGGAGTCGGCGGCGATGACAAGGAGCTGGGTGAGCAAGAGAGGGGCGAAGGGGAGGCAGAGGCGGCGGGTGATGCAGGTGGAGGGGCAGGCGGGGGAGCCAAGAAGGGGCGAGGGGAGGCGGAGGCGAAGCGGGCGAGGGGGGGTGAGGTGGAGCTGGGTGAGGGGGAGGGGGAGGCGGCAGGTGGAGGAGGACGGGGTGCTGGGGCGGTGGCTCGGAGGACAGGAGGGGGGAGGACGCGGGGCAGCGGGGGGCTGGAGGTGGTGGTGGCGGGCCAGTTTAGAAAAATCACTTTCAAGTCACAAGTTTAGAAAAATGGCTCTAAAAAATAGGCATGGCTTATTCCTCCAACAAATCATGGCAATAGAAACCAGTCATGAAAACCTTGCCCTTGTTTAGAAAAATTCGGTGCGCAAGTTTGAAAGTGTTCAAAATGGCTCTCACATAGGATCCCTGAAGTGTTCTTGTCACAGCCTGTGACTTTGGCTTTCGTCCTCGGCCAGGAGCCGTGACGCTCAATTGATAGAAGAGACGAAGAAGAAGAAAGCACCGAGTAGGTTGTGCCGGATCAGAAATAGTAGAAGCGACAGAGAAGAAAGACTAATAATTCTGGTTTGCATTATGCAATCGTAAGACCCTCCTTAAATAGAGGTTTGCCTAATAATATCAACTAGAGATAGGCTCAGACTCCTAAATTGACTCGTACTGGACTCAACTTCTATTCAAACTCTTTAAGACTCTGAATTTCTAACCGGACAAGCTAGTCTCTGTAAACATCAGCATCACACTGCTGCACACTAGTCGTGTGTGCTTGCTGTTTATGTCTTCTAACGCCGGCGTTGATTGTTGGAACCACCGGTGTCTACACATGCGAATCTCTGGACGCACACACACGAGAACACAGGAGCACTAGAAGAAGATGAACACTCAAGACAATTCTTTTTGGTGCTGCCAAACTGCACAGCTTTTCTATATTTTCTTCTCTTATTTATACTAGCAAGAACAGATGAGTTACTGCAAAAACTGCTAACACTAACCAATAAAGTGTCTCATGCACTGCTAATGCTAATGCTAATGCTAATGACAGAGTAACTGCCCACTGCTAATGCACTTCATGTGCCAATAAACTAGCTCTACAAGAAACCAACAGCCAGAGTAACTGAAGACTTCAAAGCTCCGTGACATGCAGCATCAAAGCCTCCACATCATGCAGCATTAGTGTGGCATCAAAGCATGGCTGCAAGTCAGCCAAAACAAAAGAAACAGAAATACTCAATGTGAAATCAATTCAACAAAGAAACGCACAGGATTATTCAACAAACACCCCCTAATCCTTGATGCGCTTTCTTGATCTCGACGATGCCGATCCTTGTACGTAGCTTGCCGCGCCCGGAGCCTCGCCACAAGAGCCCTGGGCTGAGCTGCCGTCGTGCGTCGCCTGGGACCGAGGCCGCCGCCGTCAGCCCCACTGCCCACCACGCGCCGCTGCTCGCTGGGCTTCGCGTGAACTTCAGCAGCCGCCGCTGGCCGCTTAGCGCCGCTTCGCCGCACGCCAAACGTGACGCTGAGCCGTCGTCACCCTCCACGCCGCCGTCGCGTGCTCGCGACGCCACCGTCAGACGTGCTATCTGATCGTCGCGTCGGCGTTATGGCTGCCAGCGCCCATGTCTTGCTGGCGCCTTTGGCCACTCGCACTCGCGCGCGTCGCCGCGTGCGCCGCCAAGACGCCGCCGTTTCACGCCCGATGTGCATCGCGACACGCCGCCGCCGCCCGCGTCCGAGCGGCCTCGCCGCCCCATGAACCGCCAGCCACGTTGCGCCAGTCGCCACGCGTCGTCACCGCGCCGTGTGGACAGGCAAACCGGTTGTGCAATGCTGAGGTTGAGCACATAGAGCCGGTTGCGAGTGCGGTTTACTCGTGCAAGTATGCGACGTTGCCGGTCACGAATAGTGAGCACGCCGTCTTGGATCAGCGTCTGGTAGCCGTTCCCGTCGAGCTGCCCGAGACTCACTATGTTGCTGCGTAGTTGTGGGATGTAGTACACCCCCGTCAACGCAAGGTGCTCCCCGTTCCGGCAGGTGAATAGGACGGTGCCGCGCCCGCGTATATCCACCACCGAGCCGTCGCCGAACTTGACGGAGCCGGTGACGCCCTCGTCCATCTCCGTGGCTTTCACGCACCGGACATGTGATTACTGGCGCCGGTGTCCAGGTACCAAGCGTCGTCATGGGCGTCCTCCTCGCGCCCTAGATGCACCTGCGCGTGCACCTCGTTGAGCACCACATCAGTGCCCGCGCCCACGGATGCCTCGGTGAGCGCGCACACATGCGCGAGAAGCGAGGTTCGTCGTCGCCGCCGCCAACCCACGCCAGTTAACTTTCTCGGCACGCTTAGGTTTGCGGCAATTCCTGGAGTAATGCCCGTACTTGTCGCAGTTGTAGCACTGAACTTGCGACATGTCACGGCGCACACTGGACGAGCCATCGTCCTTGCCGTCATGCCAGCCTTTGTCGCGCCCATGGCCACGTGGCTTACCGCCAGAGGAGCTGTCGCCTTGCTCCCTCTTCTTGACGCGTATGAGCCACTCCTCGAACTCCTTGCAAAGGGCTGTCGTCGACTGCTCTTCGGATAAGAGAAGCTGCGTACCGGTACTGCTGGTGTCGTCGTGCCCGTATCGCTGTTCCACCGCTCGAAGCCGACCGGTGAGCTCCTCAAGTGACAACGTGCTTAAATCAAGCAACGTTTCGATCGCGATTGCCACCTGGGTGTACCTGGATGGCACAACGCGAAGCAATTTCTTCACTACCTTCTCTTCTTCCACCGTGTCACCGAGGACTCGAAGGTGGTTGATGATGCCCGTAATTCTCATGGAGAATTCGTCCACCGTTTCTCCCTCCTTGAACTGGATGTCTTCATACTCCTTGCGCAGCTGTTGCGCGTTTGCCTCGCGGACGCGATCCACGCCCATCCTCATCATCTTCACAGCATCCCATGCCTCCTTGGCCGTGTTCTTCATGTACCAACATGGATGACATGTCCGGCGTCCACAACTTCGGAGGATGGCCGCAAGGGCCATCATGTCCTCCCCTCTCATTTGGCGTTGCGGGATCGATTCTCGCCCACAATCCTTGCGCCTCGGGTTCACCCTCATCACGAGCCCAGTCGGTGTAGTTCGCGTCGTCGGCGTGGGGTAGACGACCGATCCCGTCATCTCCTTACGACACGCTCTGCACCACCACCTCGCATCCTCCCTTCATACCTGCTCGTCCCAAGCGCCCCGGCGGAGAACGTGAGCATTTGGGATCGCAAGGCCATAGTAGTCGAGCTCGATACCAATTGTTGGAACCACTAGTGTCTACACACGCCGAATCTCTGGGACGCACACACACGAGAACACAAGAGCACTAGAAGAAGATGAACACTCAAGACAATTCTTTTTGGTCCGCCAAACCGCATGACTTTTCTATATTTTCTTCTCTTATTTATACTAGCAAGAACAGGATGAGTTCTTGCAAAAAGCGCTAACACTAACCAATAAAGTGTCTCATGCAATCGCTAATGCTAATGCTAATGCTAATGACAGAGTAATCGCCCATCGCTAATGCACTTCATGTGCCAATAAACTAGCTCTACAAGAAACCAACGGCCGAGAGTAATCAAGACTTCAAAGCTCGTGACATGCAAAGATCAAAGCCTCCACATCATGCAAAGATTAGTGTGGCATCAAAGCATGGTACGCAAGTCGGCCAAAACAAAAGAAACGGAAATACTCAATGTGAAATCAATTCAACAAAGAAACGCATAGGATTATTCAACATTGATACGTTATTCCGACCAGGACAGATCTTCTCCAGGTTAGTGGTTTTAAGAAGCTGGTTATTTTCAATTGAATTCGGAACAATCAGACAAACTCATTGGGCATTTTAGGTGAGTCAAGTCAACTTAACTTTTGTTTACCCAATCCAGATCTCGTTGGGTTGCTTTATGTGTGTGCCCTTGCAGAACGAAACCATTCATCTCGAGATCCTTGTTCTTATCCCAGCTAGGATCCTCAAGTGTTCTTCTCGTGTTAGTGTTTTCAAATGATTTCGAACAATCATGTTTATGTATATTTAGTCTTATGTAGTTAAACAACTGTCTTGTTTCGGTAAAGGAGAAGTTGTAACGATCTATATTTAGTCTTATGTAGTTAAACAACTGTCTTATGTTTGTAGTATCTTCAGAAGGGGATACCGAAGCTAGCAGATCTGCAGATGTTTAATAGCATGGATCTACCATGGCAATTACTCGAAGAAATTACAAATGGTTTTTCTGAGGAGCGAAAAATTGGTAGTGGTGGGTATGGAGTGGTTTACAAGGTATGATTAGTACTTTTTCTTTCACTTTTTTCAACGCCATTGACAACAAATGCCATGTCCAATACTAATAAGAGATGTCAAGTAGGGGGTGTATAAAAATGGAGAAGAAATAGCTGTGAAGAAGCTTTACCACATGCCAGGACTTGATGACAAGCAATTTCAAAATGAGCTTCAAAACCTTACAAGACTCCGTCATCAAAATATTGTACGGCTAGTTGGAAAAAGTTACGAAGAGAGAGATAGGTGTGTTGAATACGAAGGAAAACTAGTTTGTGCTAAAATGATAGACAGAGTGATCTGCTTGGAGTATTTGCATAATGGAAGCCTTGAAAAGCATCTTTCTGGTAAGATGGTGATCTGCTTGAACATATTAGCTACTCCCTCCCGTCACAAATATATGTCGTTTTGGATATTGACAAGGCCCCCAAAACGCAACTTTGACCACTAGTTTCTATTGTAATATAGTATCACCCAATGATATTATAATATTATAAAAATACTTTTTGAGATAAATATATAAATATGATTTTCATGTATCCAATCTAAATATTTAAAAAGATACTGACTACTAAAGTTTTGAAAATTTGACTACACGTTCCAAAACGACATGTATTTGTGACAGGAGAGAGTAGAATATAAAGAAATAAGGTTATGAAAATACATTCTTTATCTCCTACAGATGAATCTTTTGGACTTCCTTGGCACAGGCGTTATGAAATAATTAAGGGGATTTGTGACGGTTTGGAATACCTTCATGGACGTAGAATTTTCCATCTAGACCTAAAACCTGCCAATATATTGCTTGATAAGAACATGGTACCAAAAATTGCAGATTTTGGTTTGTCAAGGCTCTTTAGCGGTACTCGTCAATCCCATACCACAAGCAAGTTTCTAGGAACACTGTAAGCTAAATGTCTTGTGAGATCCATTGGTTTTTCCTATATTCAATTAATTATGTTTGCTTTACACTTACCGGAGTACATCTATGATAATTATGATATCATGCAGTGGATACGTGCCGCCAGAATATATAGAAAAAGGGAAGATCTCAAATAAGTTTGATGTATTTAGTTTGGGTGTCATAATCATAGGCATAATGACAGGCCCCGATGGCTACTCCAAACAATCTGATATGTCTTCCGAAGATATTGTTGAGCAGGTAAGAAAAGACATTTGTCTTTATGAGGAGCTCTCCTGTAATTTTTTTAGAAATAGTATTACGTCATGTTTTCAAATTTGGGTACTACCTTTTTCTCATTTAATTCAATTTCACAGGTACTGGAAAATTGGAGGAACAGGCCACAGGAACAATGGAAACTGAACTGTGTTGAAACTGACAGACACAATTTGGATGTATTATGCCAAGTGAGGATATGCATTGAGATCGCACTGAACTGTGTGGAAAGTGACAGACACAAAAGGCCCAGTATAGGGGATATTATCTGTAAGCTGCATGAATCGGAAATGATGATTGAGAAATCATATAAGGTGTGTTCGGTAAAGTATTTATTATAATCTGGAAATATGATTTGCACTATTTCCAGTATCAGTACGTCACGTGGTTTCAGTGCTCTTTATTTTGTTTCATGGTTTCACTGCTATATTCTGACAATAGTTTTTTTTTTGTAATAGTACACTAGCAGAAATTATATAAGATGAAATTATTTTCCAAGACAAATTTAATGATACTATTTTTATGTGTCTAATCCATATACTTTTATATGCATTAAGGCCAAAATTTAAAACTTTAAACATTTAAAAACCGTAATGATCTACATTTAGATTCCGTTTGGAACATACGATTCTCATAGGAATTTAGGGCCTATTTAGAAGAGAGGATTGCTCTAGGAATTTTAAGAATTCTAAGGATTTGGATCCAAATCTCCCCTTTCCAAACAGGCTGTTAGTTGGAAACACCTGAGAGATTGAGATAGAGTGGATGTTTTGTATCCTCCAAATTTCCTATGATATTCCAAATGGGCCCTAGTGATAGAGGGAGTACTTAATACACACTCGAGATCTAAGTGAAATTCATCCAAGTAGACATGCAGTAAGAGAACGAATATATTAAAAATAATAATGTATATATCACCATGAGTTTGTCATACTCTGTACCTGCTATCGAATTTGTGTACTCTGATATTTGCTATCCAAAAGAAATAAACCTGCGTAAAAAATGAAGAAAAAAAACATCAACAAACTTTGAATTGGATGACAAAAAAATTATTGAAATTCTGACAGCACATGTAAAACATTGACATGGACAAAATTTTCCAATAAGAGAAAAGTTCATCATCAACAACGAAATATCAGGTGAAAATATGAATTTGGTAAAAAAAAACTTAGAAGTTTCTAAAACATCTCCACAAATTACCAGATGCATATAGGATAGGGTATATTCTATATCTCTACAAAATTTCAAAATCAAACCCAGTTGCACTTGTGAGATACAGAAAAGACAAATACTTGGTGAAAACAGTGAAAACACTTCAGCAAGTATTTGTTTTTTCGTATCTCACATATGTGATTAAGTTTGATCAGAGACATAGAACATACTCTCCCCAATATATCATGATTTTTGTGAATGTTTTAGAACGCCTAAGTTTGAATTAACGGAATTTTCACTGATTCATATTTTAAACAAATGTGCTGCTATCATGAACAGGTACTAATATACTCTATACCGATGTTTTCTTTTACTTCATCCTCGTTGTCTCTTGCAACTCATACATTTCTTTCCTTTGTTGGTGATGTTAGCTCAAAACCGAGCTACATAATTTTAGAGAAAATTAGCTCAATAACACTTAAAAAATGTAAATTGGAGTGAAAGACAAATACAATGTGAGACTGATAGGTAAGCCCTAGAGCCACTTGTTAATCACATGCCATTGTTTTTTTTTGCAACTTCCATGATCTTTGTAGTTTGAATAATAAATTTGCTCAATTTTATGTTGTCTTGCTTAGCTCTTAATAATTTGTGTTTCTTTCGAGGTAATTTTGTTAGTGGTTGAATGCTTGTTTTGTTGGATCAGATCTTACCCCTGGAGTTTTGTTGTACCATAGATGTGCATCCGACAGAACCATGGTGAGAATTACTTATTCACATTGAAATGATGCGGAAGTGTTTTAATTGTTTGTTGTACATGAGTTTGTACTCGGAGTTTTATCATAAAATTTCTTGAGAATGCAGGATTTTAACTAATCATGGCTATATAGGCATTCAAATTTTGAACTATCGGACCCAGGTCAGTGGCTTCACTCATCTGAATTACTTATTTTGAACTGTATACTACATCCGCTCTAAATTGTTTGACGTTAACGTTGTAGGATTCTATGATGGAAACGTCATGTATAAAAAAAACGGAGGGAGTATGTTCTTTTGAGGCGATAAGATTTATGGGCCATACAACTTTGCCTACAGAGTGCAACGAAAGGGCTTAGTGCCCTTTTCCTAGAAAAAAAACGAAATCAGATGAAAATTTAAAATGTAACTGAAATGGCATAACATGATTAAGGGTGCTTTTTTGGCAAAAGTCTAGGGGTATTCTGCAATAAACATGATATAGTATACAAAGAGTTTCACAAGTAAAACATATACTTACTGATCAATGAAATTGATTTGTTCAAGGGACCAGACCACACTTAAATGATCAATTTCTTATATGTCATTAGCTATTTGTGAGGCAGTTCTACCCATCATTCACCGTATAAATGTTTGGATGAGAGTTATTACTGCGGAGGCAGTCCTGCCAATCATTCACCGTATAACTGTTTGGAGATTTTTTTAAATAATCAATTTTTTATTCCAAAATATAGTAATATACTTGCCTTTTTTTATTTTACAGAAATAATCATCTGTCACTCCACCGTTGGACAACTTGGGTCTAGTCGCCCAACAGTGGAGTGACATGTGTAGTCGTCGCCTGGTGGTTGAGCGACTTGGATCAATCACCCAATGGTTGAGAGACTACCTCTAAGTCACTCAACCGCTAGGCGATTTTGCATAAAGTACAGTCACCGTGTAGCTGAACCATTGGGCCGCTACTTGCTGCCAAGTTGTCCAACGGTTGAGCGACTAGACGATTGTATAGAAAGGCATACTCACAGTCTCTTTCGCCATTTCTCTCGGGAGAGAACGAGAGGAGCTCGAGAGAGGAGAAAGGAGAGGGAGAGAGGAAGTGAAGAGGGGTAGAAGGTCGGGAGAGGGGGAGAAGGAGAGGAGAAGAGAGAATGACGGGGGGAGAAGTAAAGGAGCCCAGGAGAGGGACAGGAGGAGAGGAGCTCAGGAGAGGGAGAGGAGCTCGGGAGAGGGAGAGGGAGAGGAGGAGAGGGAAGCTCGCTGATAAGGAAAGAAAGTCTTCGCGTGAAGTTAATAGTCTCATCCATTCTTGTTCTTACTGGTTTGGCACGTATTTCGTCAATGTATTATGACAAATGGCTAGTTGAAATGTTTGAAATATTTGCAGTGAGAAATCAGTCATGTCGGAGCCCACAAGGTTAAAAGTGCATTACGGTGTTGGTATGATTCGTGAAGGTCCATACGGTGTTGACCTGAGTGGTACACCCGGATGCGGAGAATGCTTGAATCGGAGATGTCCTGCACTGGCTCACCTGCAACTTCTCCTTGGACCTCGAGGTGTGCAGTGTCGTCCTACATGGGCTTTCGAGTCGGTTTGCCACGCATATTCGGTGGGAGTTGAGCAGAATGATACGCACGGTTGCATGGAAGGACTTTGTGGAAGGTTGCTGGCACTGTGGATACGAGTGCGTACTACTCGTGCAAGTAGATCCGAAGGGAGTCCAAGCTCGTCTGGTTGGTGGGAGCAGCTCGGGCGCACAATGCGTGCTACATAAAGAGGACACAGTGGCCGATGTTGCAGAGGCAGAAGAGGACACGGTGGCTGATGTTGCGGAGGCAGAAGAGGAATATCGCACACCGCACACTCAGCCCATTACACAGGCGGATGCAGGGGAGCATGTCGATAGCATAGTGCGTCAGATGGAGATCGATGGCTTGACAGCCTGGGCGAAGGAGGAAGCTTTAGAAGATGATGGCGATGACTCTTCTAAGGAGGACGAAGGTCCCATCTCACATGAATGAAATATGGTGGACGTTGAGGGTCTTGCTGTGCACGACGAGCATGAATCACCTGGGAGTACCATGGTACGGAGGTTCAGCTTCATGCAATGTTTGTTGACAAGGGATCACTATAGGATGTCATTAAGCTGTGGGCCTTGTCCATGCAGCGGATGTTTTGGGTCCTCAAATCCAATCAGGAGCAGTACAATGTGGTCTACGAGCAGGCTGGTTGTCCTTGGTGTATGCATGCGCGTAGACCCAAGTACGAGACTCACTGGATTGTCTCCAAGATGGAGACACACTCGTTCTTGCTCAATAGTGTTTTGCCGAAGCATCGCAATCTAACGCCCACCTTCATAGCCAATGTGATGTACGGAGAGATAGTGAAGAAGACGGACCTGGAGGCCAAGCACATCATGGTGGCTATGGAGCAGAAATGCAAGTACAAGATTAGCTACAAGAAGGCATGGCGTGCGAAGCAGAAGGCTTTGGAAAGGAGGTTTGGTTCTTTCGAGGAGGCTTACGACAACCTTCCTCGTATGCTTCAGGTGCTGCAGGACAGGAACCCGGGCACATACATTGTTATCAAGGACAAGCCATCCAGAAGACCGCTATGTTTCACAGTATTGCATAGGGCCTTCTTAGCCTTCGGTCCCTGCATCGATGCATTCAGACACATGTTGCCCGTGATCTCAGTGGACGGGGCATTTCAAGCTGGGAAATACAAGGGCATGATCCTGATAGCAATTGATGTTGATGTCAATAATCAAATTCTGCCCTTAGCCATCGCTTTCGTCAAAAGTGAGAATTTCGATAGCTGGTTGTGGTGCCTTCAACATCTGAATGAGGGAGTAGTTGGGGCACATCTTGATGTCTATATAATCCATGATCGTCACCTCGGGATGATGAAGGCCATCAGAAAACTTCAGCAAGACCCCGATGAGCCGTTCCCTTGGCCAGACATGAGGAACAGATGGTGCATTCGCCATCTGGGGGCTAACTTCTTCAAGTAGTTCAAGCAGCAACTGTTGATGAAGTTGTTCAATAGGTTGGCTATTCAGAACCAGAAGTGTAAATTTGATGCGTTGTGAGAGATGTTGGAGGAGCACACTAGCAAGCACGTCGTCGAGAGGAACAAACGTTCGCCCATTCCTGGGGCGGCGCAACCCGAACACCTCACACCACTGTGGGAGGTTGGCCCTCCCCATTTGATGCGAAGAAACTTGAGGGACATCATGTGCTTCTCCTATTGGATTGAGGCCGAGCTATTAGAGAAGTGGTCCTTGCTGCACGACACGGGCGGTGCAAGGTACGACATAATGACCATTAACCTTGCTGATGTGTACAACTGGGTTATTAGGGGCCTCCGTTCTCAGCCCCTCGTCACCATCGTGGAAGGCATTCTGCACGGTACAATTGGATATTTCAGAGAAAGGCAGCCAACCCACATACACCACACTACTCGAAGATTACAGTGTACATGCAGGCCAAGATCGAGAAGGGTCAGTCACACACGGTCTTCGTGATGGACAATATGGAGCATCATTTCAACGTGGTCCTTCGGGACAGAGTCAGATTTGGGATGACTCAGTCTCTTGTTAACCATGAGGTATGCCTTGGAGATCATGTGAATGAACATAGCTGCACATATAACAAGCCAAAGCTCCTTCACAAGCCATGCTCTCATGTCCTCGCAGCGTGCGGGACCATCAACATGGACCCATCGAACTTCACATCAGAGTACTTCATGAAGGAGAGGGTGTAGCAGGCATGGTGCGGTGAGCTAAGAGGCTTCAGGGTTGTGGGCAACTTCACCACGTTGGATATTGCACATAGGACTTGGATTCCGGATCTTGACCCGTTGAAGGGTGGGAAGGGCCGTCGGTAGAGTCATCGCATTAGGAACGATATGGACGAAGGGGAAGCTGGAGCGGCGGGTATACGTTACGGCCGCTGCCGCTAGGAAGGCCACACTGCGAGAACTTGCAAGGCGCCTGCCGACACGTACGAACACCGTCATGAAGTGCAGCACCGCTTCTTGTTGTGTGTGTAGTGGTACTAAGATTATAAGTGCTAGAATGTTGTAACTTGTACTTCAGTAAGTACCTTGCTTATTGTACGCACTGTGAAACTAATTGTATCGTAATTACAAATTTTAACTTCATTTGAAGTGTCAATCTGACGTCGTGACCACTCTCTGCAAAGCAGGACGTGACCACTCTCTACAAAGCAAGACGTGACCACTCTCTACAAAGTAGGACGTGACCACTCTCTGCAAAGCACGAAGAGACCACTGGACTACCGCTATAGCTGCGTCCACTCCCACTATAAATACAGCACGACTCGGCCAGGAACTCCACACCAACAACACTACCTAGATAATATGGATAAGGAGAAGGAATGGAAGCACATCCGCGAGCTCTTCAAGGACCGGGTGGGTCCTGAAGAGACCGCCGCTTGCCACAGGGCGTATAGTCAATAGCCTTATGCACACCACCCACCTTCTAGGTCAAGCCACACCCCCTCCTATGCCTTATGAACGCCCTCCAGAAGGGCCCCCGACGGGGGTGTGGCGCCACCTCTTTGCTGGTGTTAGGACACTTGCAAGTGCGTCAAATCAACCAATGAGTGAACCATTGGGCATCGCTATTGGTGCTGTCCAAACTACTGCACAGACTACCCTGACTGCAGGTTTGACATGTCGAGCCATAGACAACCGGTAATGAAATCGTATTTCAGTGCACACTACTATTTTGCTTCCCATTACGCAGTAACCATGTCTCTCTTCCCACCGTAGTCTCCGCCATGCCTATGCGACTTCAGCTAGTGGATCGACAATAAGATCCACCCATACGACATATGGATGCTGCTGACACGGAAGAGCTAGGCCAGGGAGGACTGTGAGGGTCGTGAAAGGCGCCTCGAAGAGCTGCAGGCTGAGATGGAGGAGAGGAAGAGGCGGAGAGGCTGCACGAGGAGCAGGAGCACGAGCATGCCAAGCGACGCGAGGCGGAGAGGGTGCGGAAGAGGGCCATCGCGGCAAAAGCTAAAGAGCAAGGCGAGGAGTACAACGCCGAGTTGGGCCACAAGGGCAAATGGCCACATTCCACGTAGTAGATTGACCCTCTTGTAACACCCTTATCGGATCAACTATCTTGTTGTTTTCATTGCGCCATTTCTCCAAAGTTCTCAACCGTGTATGAATTTCCTAGCACATGGCAATATCACTTACATTCGTATTTACCAATCATTGCTACCTCTATCGTCCTCACAAAATTCTTCAGAAATTTAGCGCCCTACAACAGCATATGACGATCACAAAATTTCGTACCCTTGAGATTGTATGAAAATCACAAACAGACCAACCAACCATATTATTTCCAAAAAAAAATATCAGTCTACAAACATGCTTTACTAAATGTATTACCTACAAAAATTGTCATTTAACCCTCCCAATTATTTCCATCGGATAAATATAATTTTAATATTATTATATCCAATCGCTCCACGGTTAAGCGACGTGAGCTGGTCGTCCAACAGTTGCACGCCAAGTGTCCAAGTCGCTCAACTGTTCGACGACTACCACTAGTCGCGCAACGGTTGAGTGACTCGGACACTTGGCACCTAACCGTTGGGCGACTAGGCCAAGTCGCCCAACCGTCGAGCGACAGATGATTATTACTGTAAAAAAAATTCTGTAGTATTATTTCTGTATTTCGGAATAAAAAATTGTTTATTAAAAAAAATCACTGTTTGGATGAGAGTTATTAGTGCGTGAGGTGTTAAGGGGCTTTGTCTGGGAATGTACAGTCCAATTTTAGTTGCCAAAGTGTCATGTTTTTATTGTAAAGTGCGAAAAGTAACTGACAAAGCATGGAGGAAATTTTGGTAGCACTAGTTTTATCTATGACTTAGACTAAAATATATGCTGCCCAGTTTACAAAAAACAAGTCGTTTCAGACATCTACACGGTCCCTAAAATGCAACCTTGACCGCTACTTACTATTGTAATATATTTGTAATACCCAAAAAAATTATAATTGTATGAAAGTACTATTCGAGACAAATCTACATATATAATTTTCATATATCTAATCTAAATATTTAAAAAGATATCGATAGCCAAGGTTTTTAAAATTTGTCTGCACGCATTCTAAAACGACTTGTTTTTGTTAACTGAAAAGAGTATTGTACTAAATTTTGGTAGCACTAGCTCTCTCTGCGGTTAGTAAACTGAAATATATGCTTTTAAATGTAGTAAAGTATTGGATGTTTTATATTTATACGCAGCCAACAGTGAACGCGTTGGAGCTTGGACAGAATTTTTCAGGAGGCTATGGTTTTGTTATCTGACTTAACTGTTAACCTTAGTTTCTTTACTCACGCACCGCCATTCTAATGTAATAAGCACTGTATGTCCAGTTAAGACGGCCAAATTTATAGCACGCAAACAATGGTTTGTGGTCGGAGGGTACGATGGTTCCATCCATGTGTATTGCTACATTGCAATGCAGGAAGTCAAGGGTTTCGTAGCCCACAGTTGTTGGGTCACGTCTTTGGCTATTCATCCAACTGAGCCTTTTGTGCTATCAGCATCTGACAATGAGTTAAATATTAAGCTGTGGGACTGGGAAAAGTGCTGGGAGTGCACTCGTATATTTGAGATGCGTTCTTGGGTGCGTGAAATCGCATTCAACCCGGACACAAATACTTTTGCTACTGCTTACTGGAATGGTGGAGCAGAGGTTTGAGATTTCTCCCATTTTAGCAACAAAAATTATAGACAATCCGTTAACATAATGTTGTCAATGGTCTACTGGACTCTATTTGAAATTCAGATTTGGAACCTTGGGTCTCCCGATTCTAGTTTCACATTGGATGAAGATGAATATGGAGGGTGGTGCGTATTGGATTACTTTGCTAGGGGTGATCAACAATATTTGATTACAGCATGCTCCCATGATGGCATTGCCAAGGTGTGGCATGTTCTCTAAAGAATATATATGTTCTTGAACAAATATACAGAGCATTAATTGTGTTTTAATGCTTTTCTTCTCTCTGAAACAGATTTGGGACTTGCAGAAAAAGAGTTGTATTAAAAAACTCATAAAACATACAAGACGAGTCACTGCCGTCTGTTCCCATCCCGAGCTTCCAATACTGATGACAGGATCGGACGGGATTGTTTATATGTGGAACTCCACTACCTTCAGGTAAAAGGACTTGCGGCCTTCTGAAACAGTTGGCAATGCAGTAGCACTACCACGACAACGCAGTAGCACTGCTTGTAAGACGCCTGCATTAATGCACTATATACATCACGGCTTATGCTTGTCAATGATTCATCAATGTCCTTTCTCCTAATATATAATGCTAAATTACTAAGACGTGGGTAGAATATATAGTCGGGCTCTAAAGAGCAGCTCTGCTGGTCATAGATAATTGTGTGAACAATCTATGTGAGAATAGCCGGAATAATTAGATTGATGTATTGTTTAAGCCTCGGAGGCATATATATATAGAGTACAATATGACTTGAAGAACAAGTCAATCTACTAGAGATATGGAAGAGAACCATATTGGATACAAATTCTAACCGATTCTTATTCTCTCTCTAATAATTTTGCCATACAAGACAGTACTCTAACATCTCCCTACAGTCGGAGCGGGAGCGTCGCAAACGCTGAGACTACAGAAGAAGCTGATGAGCACGCTCAAGCTGTAGTAGAAGCCGACGAGGACTGTCGAGGAAGAAGTTATGGAAGGTCGCCGTAGTTGAGCCTGTGAAATAGGAAGAAAACACCAGGTGTCGGGGAAGAGGACAGTAGCACATAGTGCACCTTAGCAACCCAAATACTAACACAACTACCGCCATATTTAGGCCCAAAACGGAAACCAACAAGCACACTCAAGCTCAATGCAGCAAACTTGATCCGACGGCGACATCGATTGCCAGCGGCGGCGGCCTCGATGGAGGCGGCGGCGGTTGCCGGCCGTAGCGACAGGAGGCGCTGATCCAGAGACGGCAGTTGAGAATGATGTCGAGGGCGAGCATCTGGTGGAGGGTGTGCAAGTACTGAGCAGGCTGAGGAGGACGGTGCAGCGACCTTGTGGCAGCGACAGTGACCTCGAAGGAGTTGGTGGCAGTAGCTTACAGGGTGCAAATCCTAACCAATTCTTATTCTATCTATAATAATCTCGCCGTACAAGACATCTGCACTAACACCTTTGACACTCCGGGTAACATACAATATAATATGGACACATCTATCAGAAATTATTAATATTTAGATGTAATCACGCAAAGCACTTTTGTTCTACAATCAAATTAACAAGAAAAATTCCAAAATATTTGGGAATGTAGTTCTCAATTTACTCTATCTCAATATAAACCTGCAACTCCAATTTGAGTTTATGCTGTGTTCCGGGAGACATAAAAATGAGATAAATTTTATAGATGATAAACTAAAAGGAAAAACAAATTGATAAGTTACTTTCGCAGCAAATTTGTTCTTTCTTTTCTTGTGACACAATTCGAATTTGAGCTTGAAACTCCAACGAGTGCCACTACGCTTGTTATTTTTGTAAATACTACATCCATTCTTTTTTACCTATCGTTTTGGACATTAACCCGGTCTCTATGATGACTTGGCCCAAAATGAGTTGAATTGTGCCCATGTGATGTGGTTCGAGTGTGTGTGCATGAGAATGGTGTTTAGTACTACATTGGTAGTCTAGCTTGAGAAGCACCAACATATAAGACTACTTGAGTCCAAACCACTAACCCCGGGTTAACCATTTTACGAGAAGCGAGGACGAAAGGGTAAGCGAAGTTAGTGCGTGTGCTTGATTTATTCCGAATGGGAGTGGTCCTGATATGAGCTGATTTGGATGTTGGGGCGTTACAGTTTCTGAGACACACCTTTGGCCATTAGTGTTTCTTATCATTTGTTAGTAAAATTATGACAAATATAATAATTTAAATGTATTTTTAATAGAAAATCTAGTGATATCATTTCCACATGAAAAATTCAAATACTTTTGTGCATATTAGCAGTCAAAATTTTAAAAGATTGACTACACGTATTTTAAAACTACATCTAAAAAATAACGGAGTAATAACAATCTGTCTTGAACACTTCCAGGGTTCAGAGCACATTTAACTTTGGCCTAGGAGAAGTTCTGGCATTTGGATGCATCAAGGGCTCAAGAAGGTATGCAATGAAACATTCCCCGTTCTCTAGTTTGATTGCCAAGAGCGTTGCTTGCCAACCCTGCAAATTCTACAATTGTAAATAAATAAAAAAATCTAAACAAGATGCCTTCAATTTTAATGCATACTGATATATAAAATTTGTTCCAGATGGATCTGTTCATTTTATTGCTTAGAGTCATGATTGGAATTGATGCTTGCACTTTTCAATAGTGTACATTAAGCGCCCTTGCCAACGATTATTCCCTACATGGACATCCTGGCATGAAAATAAACCTTGTTTTCATATGGTCACATCTAATGTCGGACCCGGATTCTGAGAATCCAAATCCCCTGTGAATCACTGTGCTATTCCCTGGATCAAGAGCTAGCACTTCACAAAGACACATTGTCAATCATTCATACAAGGCGTGAATCAAACAAATATATTACAACACAAGGTAACATAGACCTCATCGGGTCGAGTTTTACAAAAGGGCCGCACAAGGCCAAATATATTACATTACAAAAGACGGCCAAGTCTACAGCGGAAGCAAAAGGGGAAGGTAGGGCTCATCTCACACAGGCAAGCGACTGGGGTGACCTGTGTACGACGGATATTAACCAAGGGCTGGATAATATCAGTTGTACGCGGGTACCAACGGGTCTACTTAGACTGGGCGAGCTCTAAACTACAGAACTACTCTACTCCTCATCATATCCTTGTCCATCATCTTCTGGTCCGTCGTAGTAGGCATAGTCTCCTTCATCTTCATTATCTGAAGGGTGGGGGAGAGAAGCGAGAATGAGCACTACTACCGTGCTCGCGAGCCAACACACAAATGCAATTATATATATGCAAGGCTTAACAAGGGATGGCTCGGGTTCTTTTATTTGCTAAAGCAAGTTTTGCAATATTATAGTTACAAATCCTATGACTTAGCATTTTTAACAAATTGCAATTTTTATAAAGAGAGTAATGTGCAATAATTAATAACAGCAGAGGTTACCTCCACCTTCATGCTTATTTTGATTATGGTTACATCCACCATATTAACAACACTGGGGTACATCCCCCCAGGGAAAAACCAAATTCAGGGCTAGGTGAGCCCGCCACATTTTTACACCACCCACAAAGTTTTGAAATAGAACTAACTCAAGTTAAGTTCCCATGTCCGCCTTTGACCGTAGGCACGGCTGTTTAAACAGTTTAATACTCTGCAGAGGTAGCACACTTTACCCACAAGAAACAATTAACTCATTGCCCTACACAATTCCTTAGATGTGTAGTCGAGAGGTTGTCACAATAACGTTTCGACTTATCTCGCCCCTTCTATCATTTCGCACATATAGGGTTACGCCCATAATGTTGAGCGGGATGTTTTACTCTCGACCGGCATAGCGATTGCTATACCTCGGACGGCAAAACGTCACCCTCCTCTTGGTGTCCCATTCAAGCAGAATGAATCCACTTGGCTCCCCATTTATCCGCCCAAATGAAATGGCATCTAAGGTTCAATAAATCTACTAAGCTAAGTCGCAAGTTTTTTCGCAGACTTGTGGTTGTACTTGTTTAACACGGAGGTCGTGACCCGATTAAGTCCTTAGGGTTATCTCGGGCGTTCATTCCACAACCCAATCATTCTCGTGCTCCTGAGCACCAACCGCCTCACCATCCGCCCAGATAGAGCTAGCATTTTTAGGGTTTTGGAGAAGGAAACCAAATTATTTTCTCATCTTAGTCAGTGGACCACCAATGACTACCCAAAACAGTTTATATTTGAAGACATGATGATTGGGGTATTTAATACCCCGGTACTTGAGCAAGGCTAGCATGTCGCTCAAGTACACCCTATAACTAGTATTACCATATAAATACTAGGGTGACAAAGGTTAATGGATTCAAGTTATCAAGGATGGCAATATTAATTAATTAAACATCAAGTGGGCATTTAACTACCTTAAGTTTTAACATATATTTGATTAAAAATTAAAGCATGCAATTTGTTAATTTAAAAGAACATAATTTTCATAAAATGTAGGAGCAACATGATCAAAGTATTGACTCGCCTTGGTTAGAGGCAAGATGATCGTGATATTCTTGGTCTTGATCGACTTGAGGGTCTCCGTCTTGAATCCTAAGCAGGCGATTTGGGAAAAAGCACAACGGCAAAGAGAGCAAGTAAATACAAAAGAATACACAAATGAACTCCAAATTAATCAAGTCCTATGCCATTAGCAAGATCTTGATTTAACGAATTTTAGAAATTTATTTTACAATTTTAGGAGCTATAACGGAGGAGATCTTAATTATTGAAGATTAAAAGGAAAAAAAAAAGAGAGAGAGAGTCTCGGTTCATGGAGCAGTGCATGGGCCGGGTCCAAGAGCTGGCGTTTCGGTCCATGGTACATGGATGCTGGGCCCATCGGGATGATGTGAGGAGGAGGGCTGGCTGGTTGCTACTGCTCATGGGGGCCTGGTCGATCGCCTGCAGAGAGGAGGGGTTGCGAGGGTTGTCAGGCAATGCCCGCATGGCAGTGGGTCGGAGGGGGAATTAGGACAGCGCTTAAGCCTTAATGATGGCCATTAAGGTGTTAATGGCAGGGGAACAGTGCTGGTCCGAGGGAGACACGATGGGCGCGACGACGGGACGAGCCTGCTGCAGTCTTGAGGACTCTGGCGCCGCGCGCTGGGCTCGGCCACGGGGGCCGGGCGAGGGCACCGACGGGAGGCTGGCGAGAGGTGGAGGTGGTGACGGGTGGCGGCGCCGAATGGTGGACGACGGCGGCGGCGGGTGGTGAGAGGCGGTGGAGGCGGCACGGTCACGGTGGAGGGGTGGTTCCGGTGGCGCTCGGGGCTGGGGAAGGGGAGCACGGGGTAGAGCTCGGCGAGGCGGTTCTCATGGGCTAGGCGGGGTGGCCGGAGAGTGGTTGTGGGCAGCGGCGGGTGGTGGCGAAGGGTGCGGCCGGAGTTGGGGAAGAAGAGAGATTGCGGCGGCTTCGGTGGGGGATTTCCGAAACGGCTTGAGGGGAAATGGTCCTGGGAGGCCGAGGCTCACGGTGACGGTGGTGGCGGCGCCGGGAAGTGGCCGGAGGCGAGGAAGAATGGTGGAGGTGGCGGCGACCGAAGCGGAGCGGGGCGAATTTGCTTCTGGACTTACCGAGCTCCAATAGGGGCGGCGTGGGGGAGTTCCAGGGGGAGGAAAAGAGCTTTATAGGGAGGGCAATGCAACGGGAAGGAGCTCGGTCAAGGCAAGGATGGGCGGGACGCGGGCTGTCCCGAGGCGGCATGGGCGCGCGTGGAGGTGACCAAGCGAGGGCGAGCAGAGCATGGGTGTCCAGAGGATGACGCGGCGCTGTGGTGACGGAGGTGACGAGGTAGCGCAGGCGCTATGCTTGTGGCAGCTAGTCCCATGGCGAGGCGGCGATGACGCCATGGCTTGCACGGACAAGGCGACGGGCGGAGTTGGTGATGATCGATGATTTAAAGCGCGGCACCGTCCATGATGCTCAGACGACGAGGACGGCGGCGGCGCCAGAAGCGCACGGACGGGCTTCAAGGTCACCGGGTGGGTGCGGTGCGAGGAGCAGGAGAGTCAGCTGGTTGCCGCCGCCGGCAAGCGAGGGATGGCGCGGCGGCTGCGGGCGAATAGGGGCGAGGGAGCGGTGGTGTCAGCAGCGCAGCAAAGTCGGTGGTGCAGTACCAAAGGGAGCAGAGGCCTTGGCGAGGAGCGGCGGTCTTGAGGCGAGCAAAGTGATGTTTGCGCACCAAAGGGAGCAGAGGATCTGGCGAGGAGCGAAGGCTGGCGCAATTCTTGGCAAGGCCACGAGTGGCCTTGCAGAGAGCAGTGGGCGCAGCTGCGGCTCAAAGCGGGGCAGGAGGTTTGGTGGAGCTGCCGCTGCAGAGGAGAGCAGAGCAACCTGACAGCGGTGGCTATCTGGCCTGCCAGCGAGCAGAGAAAAGGGCGCCAGGAGTTGGCGGCGCATGGGGAACGGAGAAGCCGCCTTCTTGCTTTCTTCTTGTCGGTTGACCAAAGGGAGAAAAGGGAAGAGAGAGGGCTTCCAGGGGATGCTACACGGGCTGGGCAGGGAGAGAAGGGCCGGGCTGGGCTGGCCTGGGGCCGAAGGGAGGTGGGCCGAGCTGAGAGAGGCAGTGGGCTGAGCCCGAGAAGGAGGCGAGGTCCAGCTCAATTTTGGCCCAAAGATTCGAAACGGAGGAGAAGAACTCCAAACTGCTAATTCGAATTTTCAAACGTTACTAACGTTACATTTGAAACACAAACCGAGGAAGAACGGAGGTTTTCGAAAATAGCTGATACTTGAATTACGGCGAAGATCGAAACCGAAAAGACTTACTATTCGTCCATCCGAAAACGGATGTTACAAATCCTACCCACCTTAAACAGAATCTCGACCCCGAGATTCGAGCTGCTCTGAGAACAGGAACGGGTAGTCTTGCTTCAGTTGATCTTCGCGTTCCCAAGTGGCTTCCTTGGCGGTGTGGTGACTCCACTGGACTTTGCAAAGGCGGATGACTTGACGTCTTGTTCGCTTCTCGATGACGTCGAGGATCTTGATCGGATGCTCGGGATAAGTCAGATCTTGCTGAAGGGCGATGGCTTCAACGGGCATCTGCTCTTCAGGTACTCTGAGACACTTCTTGAGCTGGGAGACGTGAAACACATTGTGAACTTCTGACAAGTTTTCTGGTAACTCTAACTGGTAGGCAACTTCTCCATGCTTGGCGGTGATGGGGAATGGGCCTATGTATCTTGGGGCAAGCTTGCCTTTAACTTTGAATCTTCGAGTTCCACGAAGTGGTGATACTTTAAGGTACACGGCATCTCCAACTTCGAAAGTTAACTTTCTTCGACGGTTGTCGGCATAACTCTTCTGTCTTGACTGAGCTGCTTAGAGACGATCTCTGATCAGTCGAACTTTCTCTTCAGCTTGCTTGAGAGTATCTGGTCCGAAGATATATCCTTCACCGGATTCTGACCAATGCAGAGGGGTTCTGCATTTTCTTCCATAAAGTGCTTCAAACGGTGACATTTTCAGACTTGACTGGTAGCTATTATTGTATGCAAACTCGGCATACGGTAAACACTTTTCCCAATCATCAGAACTCCAATGCACAAGCTCGAAGCATGTCTTCTAGAATTTGGTTTGTCCTTTACATCGACCATCGGTCTCATGGATGATAAGTCTTTGAAATCAAGGTGTGTTCCAAGGGCATCATGCAAACTAGCCCAGAAATGCGAGGTGAATTGGGATCCTCGATCGGAGACTATCCTCTTGGGTATTCCGTGTAAACACACAATACGAGCCATATACAATTCAGCTAACTTGTCTCCCTTGTAAGTTGTCTTCACTGGGATGAAATGGGCTACTTTGGTCAGTCTATCAACTATAACCCATATTGAGTCACATCCGGACTTGGTTCGGGGTAGACCGGTAATGAAATCCATTCCAATCTCTTCCCATTTCCACTGAGGGACTTGCAGGGGTTGAAGCAATCCTGCTGGCTTCTGATGTTCAGCTTTGATTCGCTGACATACATCAACAAAGCTACATACTCGGCGATATCTCTCTTCATGCGTGGCCACCAATACAAAATCTTCAGATCTTGATACATCTTGGTGTTTGCTGGGTGCAGGTATACTGTTGAATCAGGCTTCTTTCAAAATCAAACCCTTGAGTTCCTTCGGTGGGGAACAAAGAGACGCTTCCCATACCATAGATTCCTTGCGATCTTCGATCATCTTGGGGCTTTTCTTTTGCCATGAGATGTTTGAATCTCTGGACTCCGGAGTGTCCTTGTTGAGTGGTCTTGATCTGCTCTTCTAAAGTTGGATGTGCTTCCATAGCATCTGCAGTGCTTTGTTCTATCAAATACAGGTTGAGAGCTTCAAATTCCTTATAAAGCTCGGGTTGATGCTCTTGAATCATAACATTACTGCAGTAAGACTTGCGGCTTAATGCGTCAGCAACTACATTAGCCTTTCCGGGATGATAATGGACATCCAGGTTGTAATCCTTTATTAACTCCAACCATCTTCTTTGTCGGAGGTTGAGATCTGATTGAGTGAATATGTACTTGAGACTCTTGTGGTCCGTATACATATCACAATGATTTCCAATCAAGTAATGCCGCCAAATTTTGAGGGCGTGCACTACTGCTGCTAACTCCAAGTCATGAGTTGGATAGTTGTCTTCATGAGGACGGAGCTGTCTGGATGCATAGGCTACAACTTTTCCTCCTTGTATAAGCACGCAACCAAGACCTTGGCGCGATGCATCACAGTAGACTTCAAAGTCTTGATGAATGTCCGGCAGGGTCAATACTGGTGCAGAAGTTAACTTCTTCTTCAATTCTTTAAAACTCTTCTCACAAGCATCTGTCCATTCATACTTCTTTTCTTTCTTAAGCAGGTGGGTCATCGGCTTGGAAAGCTTGGAGAATCCTTCTATGAAGCGTCTGTAGTATCCGGCTAAACCGAGAAAACTACGGACTTCTGTCACTGATGTAGGTTGTTTCCAATCCATCACGGCTTCTACCTTGGCTGGATCAACTGCTATTCCTCCTGCGGATACAATATGTCCGAGGAAACTGATTTCTTTAAGCCAAAATTCACATTTACTGTACTTGGCATAGAGCTCATGCTCTTTAAGCTTTTCTAGGACCATTTGCAGATGTTCAGCATGCTCTTCTTGGGTCTTGGAATATATCAAGATGTCGTCTATGAACACGACTACAAATTTGTCCAGGTATTCCATAAATACCTTGTTCATCAGATTCATGAAGTAGGCTGGTGCATTAGTCAAGCCAAACGACATGACTGTGAACTCATACAAGCCATACCGAGTGGTAAAGGCTGTCTTAGGAATGTCCTCGTTTCTGATCTTGAGTTGGTGGTATCCAGACCTTAGGTCTATCTTGGAGAAAACTGAAGCTCCGGTCAACTGATCAAACAGGTCATCAATGCGAGGCAAGGGATACTTGTTCTTGATAGTCACCTCGTTGAGTGATCGGTAATCCACGCATAACTGGCGGAACCATCTTTCTTCCTTACAAAAAGAATGGCGAACCCTGGGAGAAGAACTAGGTCTAATGAATCCTTTCTCTTGCAAGTCTTCAAGTTGTGTCTTCAACTCTTCAAGTTCATCAGCGGCCATTCTGTATGGTCTCTTAGCAATTGGGGCTGTTCCTGGCTTCAAATTGATCACAAACTCGATATCCCTGTCAGGTGGCATGCCTGGCAATTCTTCTGGGAAGACGTCGGGGTAAGCTTGAACTACAGGCGTTGTCTCTAGGGACAACTCTCTAAGGTGGTGGATTGTTCGATCCAAAGGAGGGGAACGATCCACACTAATCCTTATTGTGGTTTCAGGATCCTTGGCAAGTACCACTTTTCTGTTGGTGCAATCTATTAATCCCTGATATGCGGCCAACCAATCCATCCCTAGGATGATATCTAGTGTTTGGGATTCTAGCACAAGAAGGGTGGCTAGGAATCGTAATCCTCCAAAGCAATTTCTACTTTGGGACTAATCAAGTAGCATATAGGGTTTCCGGGTGATTTAAGTACCACGGGTTTTTTTAGCTTATAGGTCGGCAACTTAAGCCTTTCAACAAACTTTCTTGAAACAAAGGAGTGTGAAGCTCCGAATCAAACAATACTTGTCTGGTCATCAATTAAAAGAGAACGTACCCATCAGTACTCCTGCGGCATCTTGTGCCTCCTCTGCGGTGACATGATTCACATTGCCACGGTTCTGGGTTGGGGTAGATCTTGAAGCTTGAGAAGTCTGGTGACTCTTGCTCGGAGCTGAGGTCCAACCTTGAACTGGGGCGGCTCCTGGGTTATTCTTTGGAGCGGGGTTGCTGCGATGAGGGCACCGGTTAGCAAAGTGACCCTTTTCTCCACAGTTGAAGCAATGGAGGTGTGCTGCGGGGTTGACGGTTGCTGGCTGTCCGGCGGGGCGAAGAGTGCGGAAACCACTTCCTTGGGAATGGGAGGCTGGAGCTGAGCTTCTCTGAGGCTGGGCTGTAGATGATCTGAAAGATGAACTGCCCTGAAAGGTTGACTTCTGGGGATAGCTTCCTTGGGTCTTCTGGAAAGGCATCTTCCTCTTGCGGCTAGTTTCTGCTAACTTATTCTCATTTTCTAGCAGTAGAGCCTTGTTGATCAACTGATGGAAGTTGGCATAGTCATGGAGGATAAGCTTTCCACGCATGTCACCACGCATACCTTCCACAAAGCGGTCTATCTTTTCTTCCTCATCGGCTACGTCATTGGGGGCGTAGCGGGCAAGCTGGGTAAACTTGGTGACATACTCGTTGACCGTCATATGTCCTTGTTTCAGAGTTCTGAACTCATTCTTCTTCAATCTCATTGTCTTAAATTTGGCACGGTTGGTGCGAAGGTCTTTGAATTCCGTCCAGGGAATTGGCTGCAAAGCTGGTTCATCCTCATCAAACCGCGGCTTCGCAACTTCTTCTACAATGCCATGGCATTGCTGCATGTCATGAGGTCGCTGGTTCTCCAATCGAGATGCTACTGACTTCTTCTTCTTCTTCTTCTTCTTCTTCTTCTTCTTCTTCTTCTTCTTCTTCTTCTTCTTCTTCTTCGGACTCTGGACTTTCCTTACCTCTGGTGGCAAGGTAATTCTCCCACCATGCTACTGCAAAGACCTTTTAGTTGGTGGGTGGCAAAGTCCACCATGTCTTTGTTGGAGCAACGAGCGAGTCGAAGCTTCTTTTCAAAGGTCCCCGAGCCGCCTTCTGGCTTCAAGAGGTTCGTCATTGCAAAGAAAGGTGAGGGCCTTGTCCTTAAGAAGTCACGAGCTTGAATTGCGGCCGCAGCACTGTCTGGCTCACGATTGTTGAGTAAGGCTTGGAGAATTTGGGTCTGCTGGAACATCACTTGGGCCATTGTCGGATTTGCTGGTGGTGGAGGGGGTAGGTCTTGTTCTTGTCCACGACCACGGCCACGACCACGGCCTCTTCCTCGGCCAGCGGCAAAGGTTCCACGGACAGGGGCGGCGGCTCTTCTTGGCGGCATCCTGAAGAAAAGACGAGACTTAGAACTAGAGAGGACTAGAGAGAGGGATATATGAGGGTTCACTAGCCCTCTAAGGCACACACAAAAGAACCAAGCAGGAAGATCGAATAAATACAATACAAAGCCTAGAATGGCTGCATTATATTAAGGGGATTAAGTGTTACATGACTTTCAAACAAAGCTTATATGCTAAGCTAAGTCATGACACAAGATACACATCGTCTACAAAAGGGAGAAACAAAAGTGCTTGCAACCCAAAAGACTGCCTAGCAAGCACTGCTAGCTATCCTAGCCTATCCTGACTACTCCATCGGGGAGCGGGAGCGGCTCTGACTGAAGCTCGGCGAACGAGAGTGACTCGAGTGATGCTTGGCGAAGGAACGGAACGGCGGGGCTGCGCCCACGCCGACACCGGAAGGTCGTCGGCGGGCGGCGGATTGGCGCGCCCGACGCTTCTGCGCGCCGTCACTGCGCGGAGTCCTCGGGGTGAGGAGGAGCTGGAGCTGGAGCTGGAGCTGAAGTAGCGGTCGCCAGGGCGGCTGTGAGACGTGCTACCTCTGCAAGGGCGGCGTCTCTCTCCATCTTGATGATGTCTCTGTCCACAGCGATGGTGTCTCTCTCCCACATAGCAGCATGGTGGGCTTCATCGCTTCTGATCATGTTGGTGCGAAGGGTGTCGGAGTGGGCAACATGATCAAAGTATTGACTCGCCTTGGTTAGAGGCAAGATGATCGTGATATTCTTGGTCTTGATCGACTTGAGGGTCTCCTGCGTCTTGAATCCTAAACCAGGCGATTTACCTAAAAAGCACAACAAAGAAAGAGAGCAAGTAAATACAAAAGAATACACAAATGAACTCCAAATTAATCAAGTCCTATGCCATTAGCAAGATCTTGATTTAACGAATTTTTAGAAATTTATTTTACAATTTTAGGAGCTATAACGGAGGAGATACGAATTATTGAAGATTAAAAGGAAAAGAAAAAGAGAGAGAGAGAGTCTCGGTTCATGGAACAAAGTGCATGAAATTTGGGTCCAAGAGCACAGGCGGCTCGGTCCATGGCACCTGATGGCGCTGAGGCCCACCGGACGATGAGGAGGAGGGTGGTGGTTACTATCGCTCATGGGGCCTGGTCGATCGCCTGAGAGGAGGGGTTATGGGGTTATCAGGCAACGTGCCCGCATGGCAAGGGTCTGGGGGGAATTAGGACAGCGCTTAAGCCTTAATGATGGCCATTAAGGTGTTAATGGCAGGGGAACAGTGCTGGTCCGAGGGAGACACGCATGGGCGACGACAGGGAGCCTTGTGAGGCTGGGAGTTTCTGGCGGCCACGGCGGCTCGGGGGCGGCGGGCGAGGGCACCGACGGGAGCTGGCGAGGAGGTGGAGGTGGTGACGGGGTGGCGGCGCCGGAATGGTGGACGACGGCGGCGGCGGGTGGTGAGAGGCGGTGGAGGCGGCACGGTCACGGTGGAGGGGTGTTTTCGGTGGCGCTCGGGGCTGGGGAAGGGGAGCACGGGGTGGAGCTCGGCGAGGCGGTTCTCATGGGCTAGGCGGGGTGGCCGGAGAGTGGCTGTGGGCAGCGGCGGGTGGTGGCGAAGGGTGCGGCCGGAGTTGGGGAAGAAGAGTTTTGGCGGCCAGTGGGGATTTCCGAAACGGCTTGAGGGGAAATGGTCCTGGGAGGCCGAGGCTCACGGTGACGGTGGTGGCGGCGCCGGGAAGTGGCCGGAGGCGAGGAAGAACGGTGGAGGTGGCGGCGACCGAAGCAGAGCGGGGCGAATTTGCTTGTGGACTTACCGAGCTCCAATGGGGGCGGCGTGGGGGAGTTCCAGGGGAAGGAAAAGAGCTTTATAGGGAGGGCAATGCAACGGGAAGGAGCTCGGTCAAGGCAAGGACGGGCGGGACGCGGGCTGTCCCGAGGCGGCATGGGCGCGCGTGGAGGTGACCAAGCGAGGGCGAGCAGAGCATGGGCGTCCAGAGGATGACGCGGGCGCTGTGGTGACGGGAGGTGACGAGGGCGCGCGTGCGCTTGCGCAGCGCGCGGCTAGTCCGCGGGTGAGGACGGCGATGACGCTATGGCTTGCACGGACAAGGCGACGGGGCGGGAGTTGGTGATGACTGATGACGAAGGCGCGGCACCGGTCCATGATGCTCCAGGACGACGAGGACGGCGGGCGTCACTGGGGCGCACGGACGGGCTTCAAGGTCACCGGGTGGGTGCGGCGCCAGAGGAGCAGGAGAGCTGCTGGGTTGCTGCTGCCGCTGGGCAGAGGGATGGGCGCGGCTGCTGCGGGCGGAATGGGGCGGCAGGAGCGGTGGTCGCAGAAAGCAGCAAAGGGTCGGTGGTGCACCAAAGGGAGCAGAGGACGCGGCAGGAGCGGCGCGGCGGGCAGCGAAAGCAGCAGTGTGGTGCGGCTTCCAAAGCGGGAGCAGAGGACGCGGCAGGAGCAAGGCTGCACTCTTGGCGCCACGGATGCAGTGGCGCAGAGAGCAGTGGCCGGTAAGGCTGCGGCTCAAAGCGAAGCGAGGAGGTTTGGTGGTCTTGCTGCTGGCTGCCAGCAGAGAGCAGCAGAAGACAGGGAGCCGGTGGCTGCTGCTGCCACTGGAGCAAAGAAAAGGGGCGGCCAGGGAGTTGGCAGCGCATGGGGAACGGAGAAGCTGCCACTGCTGCTTTGCTGCTGATCGGGTTGACCAAAGGGAGAGAAAAGGGGGAAGAGAGAGGGCCTCCAGGGGGTGCTACACGGGCTGGGCAGGGAGGGAAGGGCGGGGCTGGGCTGGCCTGGGGCCGAAGGGAGGTGGGCCGAGCTGAGAGAGGCAGTGGGCTGAGCCCGAGAAGGAGGCGAGGTCCAGCTCAATTTTGGCCCAAAGATTCGAAACGGAGGAGAAGAACTCCAAACTGCTAATTCGAATTTTCAAACGTTACATTTGAAACACGAACCGAGGAAGAACGGAGGTTTTCGAAAATAGCTGATACTTGAATTACGGCGAAGGTCGAAACCGAAAACACTTACTATTCGTCCATCCGAAAACGGATGTTACATCTAACTATTCTTGTGCCATGGACACTTGTACTTTACATATTTGTTCTGCAAATTCAGGGGTATCAGTAAACCAAGTGGTTCAACACAATCACACACAATATGTCCATGATTGTGTTGCGACAGCATGACCAAAAAAAATAAACTCTATATTCAAGGGGGAACATATGTTGTCGACTTTTGTGTCACACTTATTAGTACTGTCCACATTTGCTCCATCGTAAAGCTTCTAATCCGCAACATCTTAATTCGTTACAGGGTTGTGATCGGACACCGTAATGGATTGGCAATGATGCAAATTGAGTAAGATCTAAAAAAGTCAAGATCGGTGATTTGTTGTAGGCCCATTAAAAAGTGAAGTTTCGTTCATTTGATGCAGGGGATATCATGTACTCTGCAGCTTACACTTACTTATCTATCGCCATATAGTAATTAATTCACTTTGTTGCATGGCTGCCAAGGCCCCCTTAATTTCATCCTGGTTGATGAAAACTAGAACGAAGGCGCGCTGCGCTGCGCTCTTCCTGATTGATTCTGTCTGTATCGTTTGATGTGTGATTTTGCAAACGAAAAGGTGTATATCCGGTAGTGCAAAATGTATGTAAGGGTAAAAAAGAGAAGCGTACATGATTTAAGATTAATGTATATGGTGTTTGTTGTGTGTGCGCACTAAACATAATTAATTAATGGGCAGGATAGAAATAAAAGAATTCATCAATGAATACTGCCGAAATTAAAATGTGTAAAGCCGAATGGTTAGATGGTATGAACAGATTGGAGTACCATGCTAGGTACTGAAATGCAAGACATGGTCTGGTAGTTATGTACGTTGGGCGAAGGCATGGTAGCATAAGGTACATAAGGAGTGAACGATGGCTCTAAGTCTTAGTTGACAGTACATTACTAAATAAGGGGGGAACATCCAGGATATGCATAATATGGAACAGGTAGCAGGTTGGAGTCCGACAGACGTATGGTCAGTTTCAATTTAAGTTTACAGTCAAAAAGACGTGGTACGCTAACGTTTTCCTTTTCTGTGCTTGGCGTAAAACACAGTGTAGTCCTGGATGCTTGACGGCTTGACGCGAAAGGCAGAGCGTGCTAGCTTGAGTTCGGCGACTTTGTACAATGTAATTCCTGTAAAAAGATATTTGGCATAGAAGAGTAAATATGATAGATGTGAATGGTTATAAGCAGGAAAGCTCTTTATATATGCTGATCACATTACCCTGTTTTCTATTTTTTTCGTATCCACGTCGATTTTCCTGACAACCGACTTTTTTTTGCTCGAGTTCACTGGTAATAGAATAAGAGTAGGATCAGAAGCAACGCATACATAACAAAGAGTATGGACCTGTTGACTGTAATAACAGTATGTTTTGTAGGTACCTTTCATCGTCATGATCGCTTCCAGCTATTAGGGCAGCGTCTGGGGTAGGACGTTTCGTGCTACGTAAAACCAACGTATCGGACAAAACGATGGAGAGACAGAGCCGACGTAACAACGACCCGTCAAACACAACCTGCTAAATTTCTGACAAATCAACAGCGGCCCAAGCACGTTAATCTAAATCATGCTGAACAACGGCTCAAGCACAATAGCTGATATCATGTACGCATACCGAAATAAGCGAAACTTACCTTTGATAGCGACGACATATTCGGCGGCACAACGAAGAACGGTCGAAACGAGCATGGATCGGCATTGAGAAGGCATGCACAAACACATGAGAAACATCAGTGCGCATCGTGAGCCAACACAAAGAAGCAGCGTCGAAAATTCGCGGGAAAAAAGAGAAGAAAAGTGTAACAAAATCACCTGGAGAACAGGGCGAGATGGAAAAAACTGCGAGTCCTAGAGAGAAAGAGAACGAACTGAGTACACAGAGAAGGACGGGCGCAGATACAGGTAGAGGACAAGTAGACTGCTCCCAGGATCCGGGCGAGAAAGGAAGGACCCAGCCGATTTTGCGGGGAATCCGGCTGCGCAGCAAAGATGAAGACGCAGAAACGATCTTTCCAGTGGACAAGAGGAGAAGCAGATTGTTCCCAGGATCCAGCCGAGAAAGGAAGTACTGCAGCCGACTTTGCAGGGAAACTGGCGGAGCAGCAAAGACGAAGGCGCAGAATCGATTTTTCCTGTGGAGAAAGAAGGGAGGGAGGGAGGGAGGCGGAGAAACCGGTGGAGTAAGAAAGAGGAAGAGGACGAAGCAACTACCGAGTCGGAGCGCAAGAAATACGCAGGCAGGCAGTGGCGCTTTCGCTGGCTGCGCCCGGTCCATGTCCAGGACCGATACGGTCGTGGGAACACCGCACAGACGCACAGTACACCTGGGCGAGAGAACCTCGTGAACCAACCGCACGGAACGACATCAGGAAACCGTAACACCCCGACCAGCCACCTGGACCGAAATGCTGCCGCTACACATTAATCATTACAAACTTTGCGCAGCTAGTTTAATAACTAAACAAAATACAGCAAAAGGGAAACATTTATGCAGAATGGTTCGCAAAAGTAACTACATGTGACGTGGATGTACTATTCTCTTTTCCCAATGCATGTCCACCTCGATGTTCACCTAACACCAAAAATACATAAGGGTGAGTCCAAAGACTCAGCAAGCACATAATAGAAACGATAAACATTGCCGCATAAACACAATATAACCATTTCATCATTTCCATTATTAACTTTCCATTAGTGAAATGCCTCATTGATCTACATGCTCATTGGCTCATTGCATTGCCCATAAATGCAAATGCACCTTCATGCTCATGCTCATGCTCATATACATCTCATCAGCTGATACCGGTATCGCGGAGTGTTCACCCGTCGATGACATACTCTTCCCCCTATCTTCGTTAGGATGGGGTTCTTACACTGTCGGACTTTATCTAATCCCTACAGACGTAAGACTTCATCTAAAGCACACCGGATTAGTCATGTATCTTTCTCACCAACCTTACCAGAATAGTTACATGACTTTCTCACCGACTTGACTCATGCATTCTTTCTATGATGCAAATGCACATGTCTATTGTTATTAACATGATTTATCATTATTATTATTAACAGGGTAGCCTCATTGCTCACCTTGTCCCATCATTTTCGTTTTTTACCATAAGCATCATCACATAATCATCATCATATAAACATCATCATATTATGAAAACATCACATAATTCATAACATTTACATGCTATCGCTCTACCATGCACTTGCTTGTTAACCAAGCGGAGCGGAGTAACGTGTGGATGACGCCGTTCCCGAATCTCCACTTGAACAGGCATTCAACCAGACTCAATATAGTACAACAATATATGCACACAAACGGACGACATGATCCTAAGCGCAAAACAACACTAACAAATCCCACTCATCGGGTACTAATCCACTGGCCCGATGCCCAAAATATTAACAAAGTGTGTGTGGTTGAGGACCGAGCTGGGGCTCGGTTGATCGAGGACTGAGCTGGGGCTCAGTTGGTAAAAATGAGGAGAGTTATAGGCTCTCAACCCGCCACGGTTCGAGCGCTGGCTCCCGTGGTGCCTCGCGAGTATGGATGCTCTCTTCTTTAACACGGACCGGATGGGGTTAAATCCTAGGCTTTCAAAAAAAAACAATCTTGCATGAAAAGCGGCTACAATATATATAGAACAGTACGGGACGTTATAGAAATACATGTCCTGCACAGTTTGGTATAGGAATCAACTAACACATCTAGCGTATAACAGTATGCGAGCCAACTTTTTTTGGCATACAGAACCACAGAAGGTATGCGTTACGTCGTTTCGCAAATGTTACAGTCGATTGTTCTGAGGATAATGTTTGTACATCTTTTTTTCCTGTATAAACAAAGCAAACCAAACAAAGTTAGCATGTCAGTCGTGAGGCTATAAGCAGGCTATTTATTTATAAGCTGTCAATGTATAACCTGTTGTTTTATTTGCTGGGTGGTTCATCCATGTTAAGCTTACTGATGATGGTGATCTGTTTTTTTTCTCAGGGGTGCTGCATCATCACCTGGGTATCCAAACGATGTCATAATACCGAAGGAAGACGATCTAATAAACCGATACTGTTATAATCTGGAGAAGGACGTACCTTATGTTATCATCAGTTTGAGTTGTAAGTGCTGAGTCCTCAGGGTAAGCGCTTTTTCCGATAGGTAAAGCATGTGAGCTAGTTCCTTGAACTGTAATAGAACCACCATGATAGTTTGGCACGGCAACCAGGAACTGCATAGACTGCATACCGATTACCTGGCGCGTAGGCCGTCAGCGTTCACACGCAGTCCCACACTCGTTCAAGCCATCAGGCGGGCCAAGGACCAAGGCCAACCTGGGTAGCGGCCACCTCAAGGATTCCACATGTGTTAGAATCTGCTTGGACTCAATTACCAATAGCGAGTCTTTAAATAGCTAAAACACGAAAGTACAAAACAAGTAATTTCTAAACAGCTAAAAGACGGAAGTAAAACAGGAAGTTAGCAGCTAAAAGAATAAGTCACTTTATATGTGGTGCGACCGAATTTTCTGCAAGGAAAGGGAAAAACGACCAGGATGAACTGTGTGGTGCAGTACTTTTACTTGTAAATAACAATACGAACCGGCGTATTTACCATGTTTTATATGCGAAACTAAAGAACAATGGATGGTGAAAAATCATACTGAATACAATTAACTGCGCTAGAATCTATTTGCTGGAGTAGAAAGCACAATCAGCCATACTGATAGATCAAAAGTAGCCCAAGAAAAGTAAGCTGCAAGGCGAACAGAGGATAGGCGTGTGTAATTATTCGCAACATTCATAATAACCTAACTGCAATAACATGAACCTCAAACTTTTTCATTTCTGCAAGACTGAGCCATGCAGCTAATACAGTAAATAACAAAGAAATTTGGGTAACATGGACAGTCAAACTCAATGTCAAGAATAAAGGTCAATTTTTTTTTCCAACCACAGGTTGGATGATCATACAACATATCACAACCATGCTTTATGCTTCTTTTAATGATCCTTAACATTTTAACTGTATTTCCCAGTGGGTGACATGTAAGATTAATATTCTACCCGAATATCATTAATACAGTCACTTTAGCATGCATGGACAACAAAAAAGGAAGTTGATTGTAATACCTAGGGATGGGGAGGAGACAGGAGACCAACATGCGATCTGAGGAGAAAACAGCAGAAAGAAAAAGCAAAACGTTGAGAGAACGAATTGGGAAAAGGACGAACTTAGGAACTAAAATTCTTAGCGGAGGCTGCAAGAAATGGAATCAGATCAAATTTTCTTCTTTTCCAGTGGAGGAACCACCAATCCAATGTGAATCTAGCTGGGAAGGCAGAATCGCATGTTTCCAAAAACACACACGATTAATATTCTACACAAATATTACTAAGACAGTCACTTCAGCAAGCATGAACAACCAAAAAGAAAGCTTTCATTGTATTGTCCAGTCGGTGATATAGACGATTAATATTCTACCTGAATATCATTAAGACAGTGACTTTAGCATGCATGGACCAAAAAAAAAGTTTACTGTAATACCTGGGGATGGGGAGGAGAGAGGACCTTTTCCTGTGTAGCTCCGTTGCACTAAGAATTGGATGGGTGATGATGGCATTAGACGGAAGCAAGTAGCTGCCAATACCAACTTTGACAGCAAATTCCATGAAAATGTCAAATGCAGTACAATGCAGCTTGACCCAGACCTAACAAATCTTGCAGCATATTTCGAGAGTAAAGCCCATCTCTCAGCATTATAGTAGATGCTGCATAGTACAATACAAATCCATGAAATTAATAACCAAAAAGGAGCATGGAACTTGAAACTAAAGAATAAATCAAGGAAAATCGGAATGGAAATCAAAATCATAACATACTCTGAGATAGCATTTCTGTGAGATCGACACAATTAACGATACTTATGGGCTATTGTGTACGATGCATAATTAATAGCCTACTAAGATAACATTATGAGGTTTTATTTGGTTTTTAAAAAAAGAAGGCAAAGTTAGTCCGAAATAGCATGCAAAACAGACATGACTGATATGACAGTGTTAAACACTGAAATTGATTTTAATCTCTCTAATGAGCTAATTTTATTTTTCACATTAAACTAAAAGGGTGGAAGTTGGTGAACCGTGGAAGTTGGTGTACTACAAAATGGAAACATTTAAACTTTAAAAGAAACAAATGGTATAAATTGGTAAATAGTAATCTAGAACAGATAAACATACTTGAAGACTATATCAGCAGTGCCTGGTTGCAATGGCAAAGAATTTCTCCGAAGGACTTGCATTGTCCTCTCCATTAGTTCAGTATCGTTGTGCTCTTTAGCATGTTGCTGCAGAAGGACAAAATCATTACCAAGCAACTTGGGAAGTGATGAGAGAGTTTATATTCACCGAATACCAATAGATAATGGCCAGAACTAATGGTCGGTGTTATTCCGTAAACATTATGATTCCATAAAACCTTCAACCTGCATTCATGGCCTAAAAACGAATTAACAGGGGTGATAGGGTTCTGGGCTCCATAGCCTTTTTTTTTTTGAAGCTGCAATGGGGCCTCGCCAAACAGAAGACTGCACAACGAGCTGAATAGACTTGTTATACAATCCACACAGCTGGAAAGCGGAAAAACTTTAAAATGCTTCCAAACAGTACATGAAAGTTAACATGTTCGGCGGTTCGCACAGCTGAGATGATGCCACGCATGCTTTATCATGTCAACTTGGTCTCATGCTTCGTAATGAATGAGCTTGACAATCTCGTGGAAATATATTAGGACACGTCCTGTTGCCTAATATGAATGTATCTTAGCAGGAGAAACAATGATAGCACATGCTTTATTGTTTGACTATCTATACAGCATCCTTGTATCCATTCGGATTTATGATGCAAGGCACAAGATCTACAAGGCAATCAAAAGCTATACACAAGGAATACATCAGAATATTCAGTAACCAGATTCATCTGACCTAAAAAATCTGGAAACAAGCACACGAACCATCATCCAAGGTAACAAAAAACAACTGATGTTTTAAATCTCTAAATAGGATCATACCAGAGTCAAGGACACCCACACGAGCAAAAGCGTCTGACACTTTTATACAGAGATGGTCATTGAAGCTTGTATTGACGCGAAGATTTGATATTCTCTGTATCAATGAAGCGTTAGTTTAAGATAGGTCCTAATGACAGAACAATATAAAGGCAAAATATAAAGAACACTCTTGACCATCTATTAATTTACTTAAACATAAGAACTGAACGAAAACTACTAATTATACGAAATACCAACGAGACTATTCTACCTTGGCTCTTGGGGAGTGGTTCGGTGGGAGGCCGGCGTTGCAATTGCCCTCCTTGTGCTACTGCTGCTCTTTGCCCGCGAGAAGCGTCTCTGTAAACTGTACAAACCCAAATACTACAAAGGAAATCAAACACGGGGGAGACAAAGATTCGAGGGCAAAGAAAAGGCGAGAGAAGGGGGGAGGAGGTGGAAGAGAGAGAGAGAGAGAGGAAGAGGGGCTGCATCGATGGAGGAGGGCAGCTTGGGCTCGGAAGGGAGGTCCAGGAGCTCCTTGCTCGGCTGAGGCTCCCCCATGGCGTCTAGTCCACCCACACAGCACGGTCTTCCAAACCAAATGGAGCCTCCTAGCTCCCTAACTTTGCGGCTGCGGCGGGAGATATGAGCGCGCGGTGAATAGACAATGTAGTGGTGGCCAGTGGTAGGGCTCGGCGCTGCGGATGGAGGTCGGCCTCTGCTTACGCAGCAAGAAGAACAGAAGGTACAGTCTACCGAAGTGCAGTAAAATTAGCGACGACAGACCAGATCGACGGTCGTGGGGGAGGTAGGTTTGTGGGCGAGGAGACCGACGGCCCGGCGATGGTAGAGCAGGCCAGGGCAGACGAGCGGAGGAGGCGGCGACACAGACAAGTATTGTACATGGAAGAGGCCTCAGGCTGTAGCTAGGGGAAGAGGGGGGTGCAAACGAGGGGGGGCGCAGGCGAAGGGGAGGATGGGTGCAGGTGAAGGGGAGGATGGGTGCAGCGCGAGCGAAGGGGATGAGGCGGGAGGCACAGGCTAAGGGGAGGAGGCAGGCGGCGCGGGTGAAGGGGACGGGACGGGTGCGCCGAAGGGGAGAAGGTGGGCGACGCGGGTGAAGGGGACGGGGGCACCGCGGGCAAAGGGGGGAGGGGCGCCGCGGGTGAGGAGGGAATGGTAGCGGCGCAGGCGAAGGGAAGGAGGCGAACGTTGGGTCCAATGCGGCTAAAAGGAAGGACAGAGTGGCGGGAGTGCTGCGAACGAACGGGAGTAGGGAAGCGGCTAGGCCGTCATGGGCGAAGGGGAGGGCTGTTTGGACTTTGGAGGAAGGAACCAGGAAGGTTCTCGTGACAAAGCTTCGTGGCAGCTGCAAACAGTGCATGCATTAAATGAGCAAAGACGGAGGCGATTGGAGGCGTTGGCTCTCTCAGTAGTAGCGATAACAAGGCCTGCGGCACCGGACGAAGGCATCACGCGATTGGGAAAATGGCTAGCAGCTCAGCTGGACCACATCCACGATGAACCGGGCTGCGAACTAGACGTGTGTGCACGCAGAAACGCTAGTAGAAACGTACGGTAGTGCCCTGAGAGCCCTATTTCCATGGGCTTTAGTAAAAGGATAGATAAGATAATTTGATACTTGTGGATCAATTTATTATTTATACACTACATTATCATGTTTGTTATAGTCTTATAGACTAGTAATTGTGCACGTGCAATGCACGTCTTGACTGGGATTAATTTAATGAAACATATAACAAGCACAAGAATATATTTACTTTCGAAACTATATTCATCATAGTACAATATCATCCAATTTTAAGAGCACACTCCGTGGAAACTTATGGAAAAGCGCATAATAAAATCGATCATTTGCCCCATTTGTAAGGTGTCTTCTATCATTTGTCACTATTTTTGTTGTACTTGGTTATTTGTTACAAAGTTGAAGAAGAAATCAATTATTTGCCCTTTATTTGCTATTTTGGACATTTTGACCTCTGTCTTCTTCCACCTCCACTCTTCTCTTGTGCGGCCCACATCGCCTTAGGCCAGCTGATGTAGCCTCCGCACACGACATTCCTTCTTCGCGCCCGTGGACGCTAACATCTGGGTCGCCGTGCGACGCCACCCTGTCTCGCCGTCGGCCTCGTCACCATCGCTAGCAACCTGCTGCCCCAATCATTGTCTTGCCGAGCAAGCGTATCAGTCACAAGGTCTATCTCGCCACACTGAGGCTTTTCCCTTCCTCCTTCAGCCACTTCTTGAAGGGAACACGGGTAGGCTACGATATCACAAAACAAAAAATTTTACCGCGCACCCAATGAACCTCCGCTAGTAATAGATCACAAGATTACCACTAGACGCGCCGACTTGTAGCGGAAGTAGAGTCGATGTAGCGAGTTGATGCAGGTGCAGTCGTACTTGCCGCGCGTCTTCTCCTCCTACTCCGATGATCGTCACGAGTTGCGGATCGTCCTAGTGCTGATGCTTCGCAACAACACCTCCAAGGTATCCACACGTACAGGGCAGGGACACCACACGCAAGAGTGCTAGCACCAGTGGCGTGGTTGAGGAAGGCATGACAATTAGGGTTTCAGGGAATCTTTAAAAGCTTACTGCACCCCATGCCACCGTCCCTCTATTTATAGGCATCCATAATGGGTCTCATACTTGAGGCCTATTAGGAACTCGTGGCCTGTAAGAATTCGGATCACTATCCAAATCAAATCCTAGCCCTTTAAGTGTGTGACCCTTAGGTTCATGTGTAATCGGTTGTGACTTGGAAACTCTTTTCCGACCACAAGTCGTCAGCGGTACCTAGTAGCACATAACAATTACCAAATACACATAGAATATATCAGACGAACCTTAATGCAATATGATCTAAGACCAGATCCTTATCACTTACGACCAGCTCGTATCTAGTCACGACCAGTCCATACTTAGTTACGACCAGTTCGTAACTACTTACAATCAATTAATACTTAAGTATGACCAGTTCGTAACTTCTTACGACCAGTTAGTGATTATGTTCGAGCTGTCTATGACCAACTCGTATCTCCATACGACTAGTCCACGACCAGCTCGTAGTTGTGTTTGACCAGTCTACGACCAGCTCGTATCTCCATACGACCAGTCCGTGTTTGGTCGAACTGAATGACCTGCTTGTGTATTCTCCTTTTGCCTCATGATAGCTGGTTGAACTCCAGGTGAGATAAATTTGTCATCCATGGACTGTTCAATACTTTCTCGATCAAGTGTCGAATAACTTTATGTGGTCAACATTTCGACCACTAGTGGCATAGCCATGCACTTTCTTTATTCGACCACAACAAAGGGCCCAGAGACATCTCTCTTGTTATGTTAGGAGGGGCAAATCCCATATTGACCAGTCATATTCCTCCGCATGTTTCATAGCATAACCAAAAGCTACCTTTATAACTACCCATTTACGAGTAGTGTTTGGCAACCCCTAAGAGTGCTATTATACATATAGGAAACCATGCTGATCTCAGGTCTAAGGATTATACATCATCATTGCTTGAGACCAATTAACGACCCATAGAATCATAACAATCTCAATAGTGTCTCAAGGTCGGTCTTATCCAACACCATGTTCTCTAACATGTGTCCATATTATTGGTTTGATATCTCCATATCCATGACCTATGAAACATGGTCATCAACCAATACATATGCTAGTCTATTCATATGTGTTATCATATGTTTCCGACTAGGGAACGTTAAAGAATAATCATCGCAGAAATACAGAGTTTCACTATCAAGTCACATATTTGATAATAAATATTAACGATATTATTCTTGGAACAAGATAACACATTATCCAATGTTATGAACATAATGAAATATAATCATCTCTATGATTGCCTCTATTTCCAACACCTCTCCCGCTGAAGAGCTCCACCGCTGTCCTCCTCTGTCCATCATGCCGCCGCCTCAAATGACCTCCCTACACCCCGCACATGTCGCTGCATACTGGCTGGTCGAGAGACCACCGGATTTCACCGTCGGTGAGTCCTCCTTTGTTGCTTTGTCAATCAATGTGTGGAAACCTATCTTTGTTGCTTTGTTCAGGCTTGCCTGAACAAGTGGAATGACTGGCTAGCGTTAGTAGAATTCTGGTATAATACTTCATATCATGCAACCTTGAGGAATGTAACATCCCGTTTTCGAAAAACGGGAATAGTAATTATTTTCGGTTTTCGTCTTTCGTTCGTATTTAAAATTAGCAAATTATTTTTGAAAACCTCCTTTCTCCTTTCAGCTCAGGTTTGTGTTTCAACTATCTTTGAACCCTGGAATTCAAATTCAAGGTTGAATTTCCTACTTTTTACAATTTGGGCCCCTTCTCAATTGCTTCCCCTTCTTTGTGGGCTCAGCCCGAATGCCCCTTGGGCCACCCAACCCACCTCCTCCTTGGCCCATCATCCCTTGGCCTACTTCCCCTCCTAGCCTGCTTCCTCCCCCAGCCCAACCTGGCACCTTGTCTCCATCTCCCTGTCTTCTTCTTCCTTCGATAGCCACCAACACCCGAGCAGCCGCACGCCACCCCCCACTGATCCTTCTGCCACCGCCAGCCTTACAAGCACGCCGCACCTACCCGCCTCTGCAGCCCGTAGACCCGGCGCCCCCTCCATCTTTGCCCCGGGGTCACGCCCGTGCCTCCTTGGCGCACGCATGCGCCTGGCCAGAGCCTGCCAGCCTCAAGCTCCCTCTGCGCACCGCCTCGTGCTTGCCGACTTTGTTGTGCCACCACCACACGCCACCTCCTCTCAGGCCGCCTCGCAAGACGCCATCTCCGAAGTTGTCCCGTCCATGTGCTGGCCACAGACTGCGTGCCTACGGCATTGTTGCTACCCTCGAGCACCCGCACACCTCCTCAACGGCTCTCTTCCCCCACCCTCCTCCACCGACGCCTATAAGAGGAGCCCCCCCCTTGTCCCCTTCCTCCCTGAGGAAGAAAATCGTGCAAAGGAGTGAAGGAACTCACCTTAGCCGCGCCACTGCCTCCTCGCTGCCTCATTGCTCCGGTGAGCCTCTGCCTCTGGCAACCACGTCACCATGAGCCTCGAGGCCCAAGGAAGTCGTTCCCCTCCTCCCTTCGCCTTCCTTGTCGCCGAGACGTGCCGCCACCGTGCTTCCTTCTCCTCCACCCATGGCCGCCGCCGCTGGACCAGCCCGGCCACTCCGAGGCCACCCGGGTCATCACACCGGCCTCCCCTCGCTGCCGCGCAGCCAGTGCGTGTGCCGCCCTCCTCCTTGTGTTGCCGCTTCGCCGGCGCCACACAAACCAGTGGAGCTGTCGCCGCCGCCGCTTCCACCCCTCTTTAGAGCCACCAACACCTCCCTTGGGTCCGCCGTCCTCCGGCGACCTCGTCCCACACACTTGCCGGCCGCCTCCCGCCGACGTCGCCACCGCCCAAATGCCGCCGGCCCCTGTCTCTGCTACCCCCCTTTTTTCTTCTCTGTGAGCCAAATGGAATTGGGCGTGAGATTGGATCGGGCCCACCCGTCATAGGCCTTGAGCCCCCCTCTCTTTGGCTGCCAAATGGGCCCAGCCCCAGCGCACCTAGGTGGACTTGGTCCACCCGTGTCCCCCTTGCGCCTGTGAAGCTGCCCCGTGGGCCCCATGTCCAGCTATCTCTCTCCCTTCCTTATTTCTTTTGAATTAATTCCAATTTCCAAGTTTGAAAGCTTCTTTCTCCCTCATCGTAACTCCGATTCAAGTGAAACTTGTTTCTAATTTTTTTTTAATTCAAGATCTTGCTAATAGAATAGGTCTTGTTTAATTTGGAGTTCATTTATTTTTCTTTATTATTTATTTGCTCTCTTTGCTTGTTTGTGCCTTTTTCCGGTGCGGTCGTCCGATTAGGATTCGAAGACGCGGAGGATCTCCAAGTTGATCAAGCACAAGAATATCAAGATCCTCTTACCTATATCCAAGGTGAGTCAATACTTTGAACATATTGAGCCTACATTTTATACTAATTATATTCATTTAAAATTACCAAAATTGCATGCTTTAATTCTTTAATCAAATGTATGTTAAAGCTTAAGGTAGTTAAATACCCATTTGATGATTAATTAATTAATATGCCATCCCTTGATAATTGAATCCATTATTCCATATCACCCTAGTAATCTATATGGTAATACTAGTTACAGGTTGTACTTAAACGACATGCTAGTCTTGCTTAAGTACCGGGGTATTAAATACCACAATCATCATCTCTTCAAACATGAAAATAGTTTTGGGCAGTCATTGAGGGGAAATAACTGAGATGAATGAGATAATTTGGTTTTACTTCTCAAACCCTAATAACCTGCTTTTCCCCATCTGGGCAGATGGTATGATGGATGATGTGTTGGTGGGCACTAATGCAGCCCAAGGGATACTGGTATGTTGGTGGGTACTAATGTAGCGCAAGGGAATACTGGTATGTGGAATGAACCTCCTAGATAACCCTAAGGACTTAATCTTGTCATGACCTCCTGTGTAAAACAAGTACAACCACAAGTCTTTAAATTACAACCTGGCTAAATAATCTGTATCCATCAGTACGAGTTGCACCAGGTAGATGTCCTACGATGCCATGAGCCTTTGTGGCGAAGGGGGTCGGGGCGCACGACGTAAGTCATTAAGAGGGCGCAAGAGGGGGTCTAGGTAAGGGTTAACGGGTCCAAATGGACGTAACCCTTCAAAGACGAAACCTTAGCGGGTGTAACTAATACTGCTGGAAGCATTGTAAATGTCTTGTGGTGATCTCCCCTTGATTCACATGTATAAGGAAGCGTGTGTACATATTAAGATGATTATCTCTTGTGGGTAAAGTGTACAATCTCTACAGAGTATTAAACTGTTTAAACAGCCGTGCCTATGGTCAAAAGCGGACATGGGAACTTAACTTGAGTTAGTTCTATTTCAAAAAACTTATGGGTGGTATGAAAAATGTGGAGGGCTCACCTAGCCCTGAATTTGGATTTTCCCTAGGTGGATATACCCCAGTGATATTAATTGAGTGGAGGTAGCTCAAATCAAAATAAGCATGAAGGTGGAGGTAACCTCTACTGATTATACAAATATTACACAATTACTCTCTTTAATAAAATGCAATTTGTTAAAATGCTAAGTGATAGGAATTTGTAATTATGATAATTGAAAATATTGCTTTAGCAAATAAAAGAACCCGAGCCATCTTTGTTAAGCCTTGCATGTATACTATTGCGTTGTGTATTGGCTCGCGAGCACGGAAGTTGTGCTCATTCTCACTCTTTCCCCCAAAACCCTCAGAAGCAAGAAATTCGGAGGATTACGACTACTACGAGGATCCCGAAGTTAGAGGCCTTGGAGATGAATGAAGCGTAGTCTAGTCTTTAGTTGTTCTAGTCTCGCCCCAGTCTAGTTAACTCCGTTGGTGCTTGCGTGCATCCAATATTATCTAAGTCCTTGGTTAATATCAGATGCACACGGGTTTCCTCAGTCGCTTGCCTACGGAGATATGTGCTCTACCCCTTTTGCTTCCATTGTCGCTTCTGCTTTTGTAATGTAACCTTTGGCCTTGTTCGGCCTCTTTGATAAAACCCAACCTGATGCGGTCTATGTAAACTCTGTGGTGTTAATTAATGAATGGTATGGTTTAATCTACGCCATGTATAATTTGATTCAGTGATATATCTGTGAGTGCTATCTACTGATCTAGGGAATAGCACAGTGTTTTCACAGAGGATTTGGATTCTCGAAATCTGGGTCCGACAAGGAAATCCCCATTTGAAGTGTTATATGGGCGGTGCCCGAGGCACTTTGGAGTAGCTGACTCGTCTTCGTGTGCATCTTCTGAGTTAGCAACTTGGCTTCAGAACCAAACATTGATGACACAATTGCTGAAACAGCATCTCAACAGAGCCAACCAACGCATGAATGTTCAGGCCAACTTGAAGCGTTCAGAATGGAGCTTTCTGCCGGATGATTGGGTGTACTTAAAATTGCAGCCCTATATTCAATCTTCAGTAGCTGCAAGAGCTAATCACAAGTTGGCTTTTCGCTACTTTGGACCGTTTCAGGTTGAGCGCAGGATTGGAGCGGTGGCGTACAAATTGAAATTACTTGCTACTTGTGGCATTCATCCGGTGATTCACGTTTCGCAACTGAAGAAGGAGTTAGCTCCAGGTGAACAAGCTCAAGACGAGTTACCGAAACCAATGACTGCAAAGGTTCTAGCCTGCGTATTGAGCCGGCGACTGCATCAAGTGGGATCAGCTTCGGGGACCCAGGTGTTGGTTCAGTGGTCAGACTCCTCTCCAACGAACGCTACCTGGGAAAACCTTCGGGAACTGCAGGATCGTTTCCCTGACGCTCTGGCTTGGGGACAAGCCGCTGCTGAAGAAGGGGGGAATGTCACGGTGCCGGTAGGAGTGTCGGACGGTGAACCAGAGGGCAGTGCTGGTCAGCAGGGAAGAAGACCTAGCAGGCGCAACAGATGACCGTCGGATCGCTATCCTGTGGCGGAATGGCTATCTTGAGGATTGCATTTCCTATTCTAGTGTCCCCACCTGCCAGCTTGTGGTTTGGGGGAAGTACTTAAGCATTTGGGGTTAATTCTGGAGGGGTATGAAAAAGTATTGTAGAGACTGAAACTCTGAAGCTTCCTCCTAGTTCATCTTTTTCCCCTCTTGTTCTCTGTATTCCCTTTCTACTTTCTTGTGAACACATCTGATTGGTGAATATACTTGATCATCGAGTGGGATCATAACAATTACCTTGATGAGATTTCGAGATGTAGTTGGCAGAATCTGATGGCCAATTGCTAGCCTTCTTTTCAACCGCCACTTCCGCCAAGATGATATCTTCATCATCGGAAGAATCACCCTCCTGCAACTGCCAGAATCTTGATCCAATCGCAGCGCTAACTACGTGATGAACCTTCGAAAACGGAACAAAGACTTCTCTGGCGTCGGCAACACCTCCGGCGCCGGCTTCCACCACCTCCAAAACCACGGACTAAGCTTGCTCAGGTCGCCTACTGGAGTAACCTCCGCGACAGACTCCTCGCCTGGTCCGGCAACAGCGCCTGGTCCTCGCCTCATCCGAACGAGATCACCGCACCCAAATACATGGAAGATGGACTTACTACTCCGAGTCCCAGTGGAACTGGACAACGGCAACAGTAACCAGCAACGATTCCGAGTCGGTCACTTGGTCGTTTTGTTTGACTATATAACTAGTACTAAGCGCCATGTAACAGAGTACAAACGTGAGACATTGTGAGTTGACGCAAAGCAATAGAAAGAAAAGCTGCAGTGCAGCACCAAAACAGTTAATTTCTGTCTATTCTTCCGTGAGTTTCTACGATAGTTGTAGCTTCCAGTACGTGTGCGTGATCGTTTTCTTCCGAGCGCGAGCTTCGTCTTCGGTTTGGGCCAACACCATGGAGGCTCCGATGAGTTCTTCCCTGGGTGCCATGGGCCCTCTTCTCAGGAAGCTCGATTCACTGCTGGCTCCCGAGTACCAGCTGCCAAAGCCACTGAAGGATGGAATCGAGCTCCTCAAGGAAGATCTGAAAAAAATCAGCGCCGCCCTCGTGAAGCAGTCAATGGTAGATTCCCCGGGTCACAAGGCAAAATACTGGATCGATGAGGTTCGTGAACTTTCTTATGACATCGAGGACTGCATCGACAGCATGATTCCGACGCACGCCGACGCCGATGCGAAGATCAGACCCGTGCACAACCACAAGCTTGGTGGTCGTGTTAAGATTGCTTGGCTTTCCAGGACGTCAAAGCCGTGCACAAGAATCGCAGAACTCAGGACTCTGGTGCGGGAGGCAAGCGAACGGCACGAAAGGTATCAGCTTGATGGTTGCACCTCGAGTTCTAGACGTGAATTCACTGGGCACGGTCGGGTTCCATCGCTGTATAGCGCCTCTGCCAATTTCCTTGTTGGTGTCGACGACTCGAAGATGAAGACGGAGCTTACCGAGTGGCTTACCAACGAAATGGAGCCGCAGCTGAAAGTGGTGCATATAGTTGGATCTGCAGGTGTTGGTAAGACCACGCTTGCTAGACAACTGTACCGTGAACTTGGAGGGCAATTCGAGCGCTGCGGTTTTGTGCGGGCGTCGCGAAAGCCTGACATGATGAGGCTTCTTTTGGGCGTGCTTTCTCAAGTTCAACGGCGTCAACAACCATCTGAAGGCTGCACGGTGCAAAACCTCATCGACGATGTCAGGGAGCATCTCCAAGATAAGAGGTATTTTATTTAACTAACTAATTTACGTAAATTTATGTAGATATATGCTATTTTGGAATTTTACCAATTTCACAAACACGCTCGTGAATTTATATTTACATACATGTTTGTGAAGGGAGTATATATGCAATATAAAAATCATCGAAATAAATTTCTTAAATTACAGTGTCACAGCGGCATTTTTAAATTTGCCCTTTTCATTTTATTGCGGGAATTTTGCCATTCATCCCTCCGTCTACGTAAATAATTGTTTTTGAACATTTCTGGAAGCTAATCTAAAAAAAGGATGCTTTTGTTAAGCGTTGGCATCTCTAGTGAAAATTACCCTTGTAATTTCCATTTGTAGTGTTTCTATAATTGCTATTTCTTTTAGCTTGTCAAAATGTACTTACAAAATCACTTGACAGGTACTTTATTGTAATTGATGATTTATGGGAAACAACAGCGTGGGATATTGTTAAGGAAGCTTTTCCAGAAGGAAAAAATTACAGTAGAATAATAACAACGGCAGAAAGTGAGGATGTAGCTATGGAATGCTGTGGTTATCACTCTAATAGTATTTTCAAAATGAAACCTCTTGGCAGCGACGACTCTGCAAAATTGTTTTTCAACAGAGTTTTTGGCTCGGAACATCAATGTCCTGATCAATTGAAGGAAGTTTCATATAGAATCATAAGAAAATGTGGTGGTTTACCACTGGCAACCATGAGTATAGCCGGTCTTCTAGCAAGCCAACCAAACAACTTAGAGCTATGGGACCATGTACACAAATGTTTAAGCCCCAATTTGACAAATCTTACTTTGGAAGAGATGCTGAAAGAAATACTAAACCTTAGCTACAATAGTCTTCCTCAGTATTTGAAGACATGCCTGCTATATCTTAGTATGTATCCAGATGTGTACATAATCTGGAAGGTTGATTTGGTGAAGCAATGGATAGCTGAAGGTTTTATTAGTGCAACAGAGGGAAAAGACAGAGAGAAAGTTGCAGAGAGCTATTTGGATGAACTTGTCAATAGGGATTGATCCAACCTGTGAAAATTAACGACAATGATGAGGTATTATCCTGTACAGTGCACCAAATTGTACTTGATCTTATTAGACACAAATCCAAAGAAGAGAGATTTGTCACTACAATAGATTACTCTCAGACCATTACAGGACTTTCTAGCAAGGCTCATCGATTGTCCCTCCACTTCAGCAATGCCAAATATGCAACGAAACCGGCAGGTCTAACACTGTCACAAGTTCGATCCCTCGCCTTTTTTGGAATCCTCGAGTGTATGCCTTCCATTGTGGGATTTAAGCACCTCAGAGTTCTAATCCTCGAATTTTGGGGTTATTACCATGGGCACACGAGTTTCAACCTCACAAGAATTTGCAGATTATTTCAGCTGAGATACTTGAAGATTTCAAGTGATATCGTAGTAGAATTACCAACTCAGATCCGAGGGCTACAATACTTGGAGACATTGGAAATAGATGCAAGTGTGTCAGCTGTTCCATTGGATGTTATTCATCTCTCGAGCTTGTTGCATCTCCGTCTTCGAGATGAGACAAAGCTACCCGATGGGATTGGCTGCATGAGGTCTCTACGTACACTACAGTATTTTGACCTTGGCAATAACTCTGAAGACAATCTATGGGGTCTTGGTGAGCTGACAAACCTACAGGATCTTCATCTCACCTATTTTACCTCACTATCTAATGTTCATCTGAAGAGAAATCTGATAACTTTGGCCTGTTCACTTGGGAAACTTGGTAACCTAAAGACTCTCACTCTGGCTCCTGATACTGTAGGCATCTTTTCCAGGCTTCCCAAGTGGATTGGACAACTCCGCGGACTCTGCATTTTGAAAGTTGCTGTTAGAGAACTTCTGGTGAATGACATTGATAGCCTCACAGGATTACCTTCCCTCACAGTTCTCTCATTGTATGTCCAGACAGCTCCTGAGGGAAGGATCGTCTTCAACGACGGGCCATTTCCAGTTCTCAAGTATTTCAAATTTAGGTGTGGTCTACTGTGCCTCGCCTTCACGGCAGGAGCAATGCCCAATCTTCGGAGGCTCAAGCTAGGGTTCAACGTCCATATCGGGCAGAATTACGGAAATATGCTTACCGGAATTGAGCACCTTTTAAACCTCCGGGACATCGCTGGACGAATTGGGGCAGCCACCGGTGTTGACGAATCTGACAGGAGGGCTGCGGAGTCAGTGTTCAAGGACGCCATTAGCAAGCATCCAAGGTGTCCTAGATTTAACGTACAATGGGTGAATTCGGTTGAGGAAGAATATCGTCCTTTAGAGAAACAGCATCAGAGGCAAGAGAAAGGCTTATCAGGTGAACAAGGGGTTCTAGAGAAAGACTCAGCAGAAGATACGAACAAACATGCACTTTCACTCCTGTCTGTCAAGCCATCCAAGCCAGGGCGGCTTGATCCCCTGCATGCTGCTGCATCTCGCATACAAAATAAGTTCAGGGGATGGAAGGGGAGAAAGGAATTTCTTCTTATTAGATAGCGAATTGTAAAGATCCAGATATGTCAACTGTATATATCAGAATCCACTATGTTCTAGTTTTTCTTAACACTCAGTACGCATTGTCATTCATTTGTTCAAATAGAATCACTGTGAAGTTTGTTGTTTGTCCGCCACCTGGAATATTGATTTGTGCATTGCAAAAATGTCTGATAGCAAAACTTCTGGGATGGGATACTAAGATGAATGCTACCATAGTGAGATAGTCTTTATTGTGCTTTACGACTGCTCAGTGTGAATTCACAATGTACTGTCCATTTCGTGCTTTTTGAGAGAATCGTCCAATTTGTGTCATTGGCTACTAGCATAGATTCATCATATGCCTGAATTTGCTTTTGTACTGGATAGGCTCACGTGCGAGGCCACCAAGTGAGGAAGCATTATCGGAAAATTGTTTGGTCTGTTGGGATAATGGAGAAAGTTATACTGCGTTGGAGGCGAAGAGGGGCTGGGTTACGTGGGTTTCGGTCTGCAGCAGGTGCAATAGAGAGCAGCAGGGGTGGAACAAGTAGCAATTCGATCACAGATAAACCTGCTGTGGATGATTATGATTTCTTGCAAGGACGAAAGCAAACTGAAGAAAGACTGCAGAAAGCTCTTGCCAGAGTGAAGTCCATGGCTCAGTACCCAGAAGCAAGGTGTACCAGAGGATTTTGACTGTTGTATCAAGAATGCAAGAGTCCCAGGTAGTGTCCTGGTTTCATAGAAATTCCATATTTTGAACTAAATTTGAGCATTTACATGTTTTCCCGCAGTTCTATCCAAATGGTAGGCATATATTGTTTATATAACCATTTCTGACTGCTGATATGACAGGCTATGCAAGAAAAGATGCTCGAGGACTCAGCAGAGATGGATGAAAGCCATTTCATGAGTGAATTGAAGGAGCTGTGGGATTATGAAACACCTCTACCTGGCTATTTCTAGTGTTCTCAAGTCTCAACTAATTGGTGGATGCCTTTGTAAATCTCCCATTTTGTCTTCTCTTCAGTGCTGCTGAATCGATGCACATGCCGATGACCCAAAGTAGCATCGCTAAAGCAAACAAGCATGATCTTATATGCTTGGATTTGAATTCAGTTGTGGTATTTGTTGCTATGATGCTATAGCCTTTGTGTACAGTAGAATCTTATCTACCATTCAAGGAGGCTCAGGAGCCATGTATTTACATTCTACAGTATGAAACTGATGTACAAAGTTCAACATAGGGATATCATGAATTCAGGGCCGCGTATGTGGAGAAATTAGTAATTTGAGAGAGCTTCCCTATTGTGATTTCTAATTTCAGTTCATCTTGCGTCTATTTTCTTAGTTTTGGCCGACGAATGCTTCCGGAATGTATGTTCTCTGCTGTTACTTGCACCTTCGTGTGAGAAATGTCGTGTGAATCCTCAATGTAGTGCTCATTTGCAAGAATTGTAAGATCTATAGCAGGTATCGTTGGTCACTGGCTTTCCGTTGGTTTGGTTTGTACGTTCCCCATTGGAGGTGCCCATTTGCTACGTTAGATTTGCAATCGCTTCTGATGTTTGGTTGCGTGATGCCTAATGCTGACATTGAGTCCTCGAGCATGAATGAATTCTCGCTTTGGTTACATTTGCGGTTGCTGTGCTGTTCTTAATTTTAAGCTGTTGTTAAAAAAGAAGCTGTGAAAAGTCTATTACTCTGTTTGGCGTGTGTTTGGTAAAATCAAAGTTTCTTATCCAATGGTTGTCCTGTCACATTCCATCTCGTATGTTCTGGAACTTGGTATTGGTAATATATCCGTTAATGACCCGGTGAAGAAAAAAGAATAGCTGAGCAAACAACCAAAATCTAAAAACAGCTCAACCAAACGAGATTATCATAGTCTACTGCCATGCCAAACGTAGCATTTCTCTAATGGACTTTTGCATGTCCCAGATCGTGCTCCAGTAGATACAATCGTCTCTTTTCTACCACAGGTCTTCGTTCATCAGCCCAGTGCCTATGTAAATATCCTTCTCTTTATAGCGCCTAGAATCGGTGAGCGCTCGGCGTGTCCACGTCGATCGCGCGTCCTTTGGCCTACTGCAGTTCGCGAGCGCTTCCTCGCCTTTCGATCGCCAGGTCGTCGATGCCTTCCCGTGTTTGCCGTCCGTTCTTTCTGCTCGCGAGTCTCTGCACGACGCGGCTACTCAGAGGCATTACATGCACGCGTGTTTCTACGTGTGCCCGTGTTGTCGGCCATGCCATTCTGCCTCTCCGCTTCCATCGTTTTTCGTGCTCGCCAGGGCAGCGTCTCTCAGCGCCTTCGCTGTTTTCGTTTGGCGTGCGCGTGAGACCATCGGCGCAGCGTCAGCTCTTTGCTGTTCGCTGCTCGGCTGCAGCACCCTATCTCTGTGCACGCATCGTTTTTCGTGCACGGGCTAACGTAGCGACTCTCACTCTTTTCATTCGCTTCGTCTGCCGTTCGCACGAGTGCAACGTCACTGTGCGCCGTCATGGCTGTCCGCTGTTGTGTGCTGCGTTGCCTATGTGAGCCGTAACGTTGGTTGGGCCTGCCTTGCGCTGCTACCATCCGCGGATTGCTTCTTACGCCGGGTAGGTTTCGTGGTCGAATAGACCTTGCTGCGTGTGTTTCGTCCTTATGCTTGTGCGCTTGCTTCGTTTGCTTTACGGCCAGCTCGGTCCTTTCGCTTCTCAGACGACCGACCTCGCGAGAGAGACTCCCGTCGTTTCATCTTCGCAAGGTTTCTGCTATTACCTGTTCTCGGCTGCCTCCGGTTCTTGGCCTTTTCCTTTTCGCTGTTCCTTTTGGCTTTTCTTTTCCAAATTCAAAGGTCTTGTGCTCTTACCTGTTGTCGCCTGGTTCTGGTTTTGGGTCTTTTGCTTGTTCGTTGTTCATTTGTTTTGCGCATGCCTTTTGCACAGATTCCTGCTGTCTGCGTTTCGCTCTTCCAAAATTTTGTTCTTCCACGATTGCTTCCTTCGGATATATAGTTTTTGGTCTTTTGCTTTTTTTCGTTCTTCAATTGTTATCGTGTCGAGTTCCATGCATCTTCTTAGTATGCATATTGGTGATAATCTGTTAATTGCAAATTGTGAAAATTAGTTGTCTTCAATTAAATGCAAATTGATTATGTCCTCTGATTAGCATTAATCATTTGCACTTCTTTTTTGAGGATTCTATAATGTATTGTGGGATAAATTGTGGACTTTTGTGAAATAATGATTGGATTGATTCAAATTTGGCCAGCTAGTGTTCTACATAGGCTAATTGAAATTCTATGTTGCCAAAGCAAGCTCTGTTATGTAGGTTAATTTATTCAGAACAACAAGGCATTTTTTTGTATGTACAATTCATGTATCTATTGACTAGCCCAAAGGAAAGACAATATTTAGCCGAATTATATATACAATTGTGGCAGCAAATATGTAACAGTTATCAAGTTTCCATGTGAACAATAAGTCAGACCAAAGTAAGGCATATTGTTTGACAAGATTTACTGTTAGTATTTGTTTGCTACATCAAGATTACCACTTACAGGTTAATATTTCTGTCCAAAGACTAAATATTAATGTAGCGCTAGGTATCTTGCGTGATGGTATATACCAAATTCTAAATCAAACTTTAAGTTTATCATTCATGTCCTGATATGAGCATTTAATTCTTTTATTTCAGCTACAAATCCTACTTCCAATATTTCTGCTAGCATCAATTCAATACCTATGCTTACTGTTGCAAACTTTAAAGAATGGAAAGAGAACATTTCGATTGTTCTTGGGGTAATGGATCTAGACCTTGCACTTCGTAAAGAACAACCCGCTGCTCTTGTGGCTAATAGCTCTATTGAGGAAAAGATGGAGTCTAAGAAGTGGGATCATTCAAATCGCATGAGTCTTATGATCATGAGGCGTGTTGTTCCAGAAGTTTTTTGGGATAGCACATCAGAACAGACCACTACAGCTAAGGGATTTCTTGACAATCTTGAGCAAAAGTTTGTCAAAAACGAAAAGGGTGAAACAAGTACACTTTTGGCAAAACTTATCTCATTGAAGTATAAAGGTAAAGGAAACATAAGAGAGTACATTATGGAAATGTCTCATCTTGTTTCAAAATTAAAGACACTCAAGTTAGAGCTATCTGAGGATTTGCTCGTACATTTAATTTTGATATCTCTTCCTGCACACTTTAATCAGTTCAAGGTGAGCTATAACTATCAAAATGATAAATGATCCCTTAATGAGCTCATCTCTTATTGTGTGCAAGAGGAGGATAGATGGAAACAACATAGAACAGAAAGTGCTCATTTGGCTATGACCCCTAAAGTCAAGAATAACAAGAGGAAGAGCAAAGAAGCTGCAAGTGTGCCATCCATAAAGAAGAAATAGAATAAACAAGGACCTGAATTGGCTTGTTTCTTTTGTAAGAAGGATGATCACGTAAAGAAGGATTGTACCGAATATCACTCTTGCCGTGCTAAGAAAGGTACAATTCTTGCTATCGTTAGCTCTGAGGTTAACTTATCTTCTGTACTAGAACACACTTGGTGGTTAGACTCCGGTGCAACATCTAACATCAGTCTGTCCATGTAGGGTTGCTTGAACTACCGAAAGCCAAGTGATGCTGAAAGATTCATCTATGTGGGCGATGGCAAGAAGGTGGAAGTTGAGGCTATAGACACATTTAGGATGCTGTTAAAGACAGGATATTATCTGTATTTGAAAGTGACTTATATTGTACTTTCTTTTAGGCGGAAATCTGGTTTCTATTTTTGTATTAGACAAATCAAGTTATAATTGTTCTTTCAGAAATGGTTTATTTAGTCCTTTTCAGAATTCCAATAAAGTTGGTACCGGTTCTTTAATTTGGCATGACAACCTATATTTGCTTGATACTATTGCCTCATATAATGAAGTCCTGCATACGGTTTCTCGTGGTATAAAGAGGAAATTTACAAATGAAAATTCAAGTTCCTTGTGGCATAAGCGTTTAGGTCATATCTCCATACAGAGAATTAAGAGGCTTGTGTCAGAAGGAATTTTGGATCCCCTGGATTTCATAGATTTTGACATTTGTGTTAATTGTATAAAGGGAAAACAAACAAACATGAGGAAGTTAAGAGCTAATAGAGCTTTAGATGTCTTAGAACTAATACATACGAATATCTGCGGCCCATTCCCTACGGCTTCTTGGAACGGTCAAAGGTATTTTATCACACTCATAGACGACTTCTCACGATATAGTTATATTTATCTGATTCATGAGAAGTCACAGTCCTTGAATGTGTTCAAAAATTTTAAGGCTTGGGTGGAAAACCAACTTGGCAAAAGAATTAAGGCCGTTCGATCTGATCGTGGTGGAGAATACTATGGCAGAAATGACGGATCAGGTGAACAACATCCAGGACCTTTTGCTAAATTCCTAGAGGAATGCAGTATTGTCCCTTAGTGCACCATGCTGGGATCTCCAAGCATGAACGGTGTTGCTGAGAGGCGAAATAGAACTCTTAAGGATATGGTGAGGAGTATGATTAGTCATTCTACTTTACCAGAGTCTCTACGGGGAGAAGCATTGAAAACTCTAGCTTATTTAGTCAACAGAGTACCAACTAAAGTGATTAACAAAACCCCATATGAACAATGGATAGGCAAAAAGCCTAGCATCAGGCATGTACGTACATGGGGATGTCCATCTAAGGCAAGGCTGTACAGGCCTAATGAAAGAAAATTGGACTCAAGAACTATTACTAGCTATTTTGTTGGTTATTCTGAAAGATCAAAGGGTTACAAATTCTATGATCCCACTACTAAGACAATTTTTGAAACGGGAAATGCCCAGATCTTTGATGATGTTGAGTTTGAAGGGGGAGATATAGTTAGGAATATTAATTTTGAAGAAGTTTCTAAAGGGGATTTATTTTCTCTTCCCTTGGTTATTCCTAATAATGATCAGGATCAGGTTATTTTACCCGGTATTATTGAGGAAAATACAATTCAAAAAAATATCCATGAGGTTCCTCCACAAAATAATGTTCCTACAGAAGAACAAACTCATCAACATCAAGAACCAGTGCCATTAAAAAGATCCACTAGAGAAAGAAGTGCAATCTCTGATGATTACATTATCTTTTTTCAGGAGAATGAGGCTTGTAGTGAAATTTTGGGAGAAGATCCTATCAATCTCTAAAAGGCCATGCAAAGTCCAAATTCTATTAATTGGATCAATGCCATTAATGAAGAGTTAAAATCCATGAAGGACAATGGCGTTTGGGATCTTGTCCCATTGCCAGAAAGAAAGAAACCCATTGGTTGCAATGGATATTAAGACCAAACGGGATTCGAAAGGCAATGTGGAAAGATATAAGGCTCGTGCTAAAGGATATACTCAAAAGGAAGGCATAGACTACAAAGAGACTTTCTCTCCTGTTTCTTCGAAAGACTCTTTTAGGGTAATTATGACACTTGTGGCACATTTTGATCTCGAGCTTCATCAGATGGATGTAAAAACAACGTTTCTAAATGGAAACATTAATGAGACGATTTATATGGAACAACCAGAAAACTTTGTGGTTAGTGACCCAAAGCAAATGGTATGCAAATTAAAGAAATCCATCTATGGGCTCAAACAGGCTTCTCAGCAATGGTACCATAAATTTCATGAGGTTATTATCTCATTTGGTTTGAGGTAAATACAGTTGAGGATTGTGTGTATCATAAATTCAGTGGGAATAAGTTTGTATTTTTGATTCTGTATGTTGATGACATTTTACTTGCATGTAACGATATAAGTCTGTTGCATAAAACCAAGAGATTTCTCGCTAAAAATTTCGAGATGAAGGATCTTGGTGGTGCTTCTTTTGTATTAGGAATTCAAATATACAGAGATCGCTCTCGAGGTATAATTGGATTATCACAAAGAACTATATTGATGCGGTATTGCAAAGATTTGGCATACAGAACTGTAAACCTTTAGATACCCCTATGGCCAAAAGTGGAAAAATTCAGTCTTAGCCAATGTCCTAAGAATGATTTTTTAGGCTAAGAAAAAGCTGAGCATCCCCTATTCATCTTTGATAGGGGAGCTTGATGTATGCTCAAGTTTGCACTAGACCAGATATAGCATATATTGTTGGAATGCTAAGCGGGTATTTAAGCAATCTAGGGTTGGATCATTGGGTCGCAGCAAAACGGGTGTTGCAGTATTTGCAAAAGACGAAGGATTTCATGCTCACATATAGGAAGTTGGATCAGTTGGAGATCAATGGGTATTCTGATTCCGATTTTGCTAGTTGCCAAGATACTCGCAAATCCACTTTAGGTTACATCTATTTACTTGGTGGAGGTGTGGTTTCTTGAAAAAGTGCTAAGCAGTCACTCGTTGCCCATCCACAATGGCAGATGAGTATGTTGCTTGCAATGAGGCTTCAAATCATGGGATATGGTTGTAGAACTTTGTCATGTGACTGTGAATTTTGGATCAGGTCGACAGACCACTAATGATATATTGAGACAACAAATCTGCAGCTATGTATTCTAATAACAACAAGAGATCGTCAAAGTCTAATCATATAGACATCAAGTTCTAGTTGTGAAAGAAAGAATTCAGAGTGGTAAATTATCAATTGAGCATATAGGTACAGACTCCATGATTGCAGATCCGTTCACTAAAGGTTTGACACCTAAAGTGCTCTATGAGCATGTTGCTCATGTGGGTGTGGTTTCACCTGAGGAATTCAGTTCTAGTGGGAGTTTGTATTTTTTTTTATGCTCATATGGCAATACCAGTTTGGTGTTAAGACTTTCAATTGCATTCTCTAGAGAAATAAAGTTTTTGTACTTTTACTCTGAATTATTATCATCTCATTTGGTTATGAGAAGATGTTTTGATCTCGTAAGGTATAAAGTTGGACTAGTTGGAAATAGGCATGTTATGATCACATCTCATGTAATTCCCATGCTACACATCCAAATTCGATCCATGTTGTTCTTTTATGTTGACATATGTCACCATTGATGGGTTTAGTTACGCTTTAAAGTGACAAAGACCGCTTTGATCCTATGTTGATATAATTGATGGACCGGATTGGTTTAAAGATGCTCATGACACAGGTAGCATTTTTAGAGCTCATAAAGTTTTTGATATATATTTACTCATTTGTCCAAGTAGGAGATTGTTGGATTAATTTCCATAATGTGGACCTACATGAGTTTAAATAAATATCAGCTATATATTCTCCAGTTGGCTCAAATACATAAAGTGATCAAATAAAGTATTTATTAAGAGCCCAAGTATCTATTAAGGAAAATATGGACTTTGATTTTAAATCTGTGTAGAGACCTGTTTAGAATCTATCTCTAATTATGGGACATGATAAGATTCCGTGCTAAAAGACTATAAATAAGGGTCAGGTCCTCTCAGTAGGGTAACTCATGCCATACCACATATCCTCTTCTGTAGTTGGAATTTATGGCTAACCTCTTGCTGGGAAAGACCAAACCCTAGGTAAATTGAACACGTACCTGTACATCTACTGCTACAGATCAATCCTACGACGAACAATGGCATCGTCATTAGGTATGCTTCCGCGTTTACAGATTTTATGGGTGTTGCAATTACCGCATATAAGATCCTGTTAGTTTTGATCATCTGGTTTAGATCAGAATTAAATTTAACAGATTCTTCTTCCTTATTCTAGCAGTGTTCTTCGCAACTTCTCCCTTTTTCGATAACCCACATTCATTTATTTTCTCCAATATCACCATTATCTTTCAAACAAAAAGATTATTATCCAAAAGACCGAAGTGCTATAACAAATCTTTCTTGGCCATTTTCCCACACAGTAAAACATAGCACAATAAAGTTGTGCCAGACCAAATCTTAATATATTACTAGAAGAAACTACACGCTACGCCGCGTCGGCGAGTGTAGTGTGGTTCAATACTTTGGCTTTTTTTATAAACACAAAAGCATGGCGGAACAACATATCATACCAAAAAATAAGACACGTGCAACACAATGACATAGAAGCACATTGGAACACAACAATACAAAGAAAAAGAGCAGCTCAACTAGCCACAGACACCACACTGGCCCGACGGTCCACCGATGATTCAGGCACCGCACAGACAGTTGCAGCAATAGGGAGGCAATGAAGCTACTACCAAGAGGATTTCACATGACCATATATGTCGGACCCGGATCTCGAGAATCCAAATCCTCTGTGAAAACACTGTGCTATTCCCTAGATCAATAGCTAGCACTCATAGACACATCACTAAATCAAACGATACATGGCATAGATTAAACCATACCATTCATTAATTAACACACAGAGTTTACATAGATTGCGTCGGGTCGGGTTTTACAAAAGGGCCGAACGAGGCCAAAGATTACATTACAAAAGCGGAAGCGACAACAGAAGCAAAAGGGGTTAAGCACATCTCTCCACAGGCAAGCAACTGGGGAAACCCGTGTGCGTCCGATATTACCCAAAGACACAGATAATATAGGATGCACGCAAGTACCAACGGAGTCAACTAGACTGGGGTGAGACTAGAACAACTAAGACTAACTACGCTTCATTCATCTCCAAGGCCTCCAACTTCGGGATCCTCATAGTAGTCGTAATCCTCCGGATTTCCTGCTTCTGAGGGTTTTGGGGGAAAGAGCGAGAATGAGAACAACTTCCGTGCTCGCGAGCCAACACACAATGCAATAATATACATGCAAGGCTAAACAAGGATGGCTCGGGTTCTTTTATTTGCTAAAGCAACATTCTCAACTATCATAATTTCAAATTCCTATCACTTAGCATTTTAACAAATTGCATTTTATTAAAGAGAGTAATTGTGCAATATTTATTTCCTAGAGGTTCCCTTTGTCGAAAACTCAACCTTATGCTTCATTTGATTGGAGCTACCTCCAATTACTACCACCGCTGAGCTCGAAGACTCAGGTAAATTCCAAACCCAGGGCTAGGTGAGCCCTTCCATATTTTTCATACCACCCACAAAGTTTAAAATAGAACTAACTCAAGTTAAGATTTCCATGTCCGCCTTTGATCGTAGGTGCGGCTGTTTAAATAGTTTAGACTCTGCAGAGGTTGTACATTGTACCCACAAGAGATAGTCATACTCATTACCCTACACGATTCCTTGGTCATGTAGTTAAGCGACCGTCACAGTAACCTTTCAAATTACCTCGCCCTTCCATCATTTCACCCATATGGGCCGCGCTTGCGATGGGTCCCATAGGTTTGTGCGGGATGTCCCCCTACGACTAGTCGTAGTAGGCAGCTCACCCTTCCTTGGTGTCCCATTCAAACTGGACCGCGTCCACACTTGCACATTTCTTTAGTGAGATGACTTTTAGGGTTCCATAAGTTTACTAGGCTAAGTTGCACTTTGCAGACTTGTGGTTGTACTTGTTTTACACAAGAGGTCATGACAAGATTAAGTCCTTAAGAGTTATCTGGGCGGTTTATTTCACACACCAACTCTTTGGGCTACATTAGTACCCATCCACATTATACCATTCTCAACCAACATTCTTTGGGTTACATTAGCACCCATCAACATTACACCATTCATCACATTATCCGCCCAGATAGGAACAGCAATAAGGGTTTTTGAGGAGTAAAATACATCAACTCAACCATCTCAGTCATTTCCCCGCAATGACTGCCCAAATCCACTTTTATGTTTAAAAGATGATGATTGGGACATTCAATATCCCGATACTTAAGCAAGACTAGCATGTCGCTTAAGTACAACCTATACTAGTAATTATCATATAGTTACTAGGGTGACATGGAATAATGGATTCAAATATTAATGGATAGCATATTAATTTAATTAATCATCAAATGGGTATTTAACTACCTTAATCTTTAACATACATTTGATTAAAGAATTAAAGCATGCAATTTTGGTTAATTTAAATGAATATAATTTGCATAAAATGTAGGCTCAATATGATCAAAGTATTGACTCGCCTTGGGTATAGGTAAGAGGATCTTGATATTCTTGTGCTTGATCAACTTGGAGATCCTCCGCATCTTCGAATCCTAATCAGACGATCGCACCGAAAAAAGGCACAAACAAGCAAAGAGAGCAAATAAATAATAAAGAACAAAAAATGGACTCCAAATTGAACAAGGCCTATGCCATTAGCAAGATCTTGAATTTACAAAATTTTAGAAACTAATTTCACTTGAATCGGAGTTACGACGAGGGAAAAAAAGACTTTCGAACTTGGAAAAGGAAATAAAAGGGAGAGAGAGAGGAAATGGTCCACAGCACAGTGCTTGAACCGAGTCTACGCGCACAGGGTGCCGGTCCACCGGAACAGGAAAAGGGGGGCCATTGGCAGCCAAAGAGAGGGGGGGCTCAAGTCAATGACCGATGGGGCCCTTGGCCATCCTCCCCATTCGGTTCCACTGAGAAAAAGAAAGGGGAGCAGAGGCGGGCTCGGCGGCGACATGGAGCAGCGGCAGCACCAGCGGGAGGAGGCATGGGGAGGCGGGCTAGCCGGCAAGGTGGATTCTGGTGGGGGCGGGGAGGCCAGGAGCGGTAGTGGCGGCGTTAGAATCATACGGCGGCAGTGGCAATGGCGCCAAAGGGCAACAGCAGCGCACAGGTTCACGCGGCACTGGCGAAGCGGCGACGCAAGGAGGAGGGCAACGCACGCACCGGCTGCACAGCGGTGAGGGGAAGCCGGAGGTGGGGTCAAGTCGGTTCGGGAGCGACCGTGGCGGCCCAGCAGTGACGGCTTGGGGCGGAGGAAGAGGGGCGACGGCGACGGTTCGATTCGGCGACGGGGAAGGAGTAGGGAGGAGGGGGATGGGATCCTTGGGCCCTGAGGCTCGTGGTGACAGGGCTGCCGCGGTGAGGGCGCTCACTAGGACGGAGAACGGTGGCGAGGCGGCGCGGCCAAGAAGGGAGCGAGGCGGCGGTTCTTCGGGCGGCACTTACCAGAGACGAGGGGGGTGAAGGGAGGAGCCAAGAGGGGATGCTTGGGGGCTTTATAGTCGTCAAGGGCACCTTGGAGCCGTTGGAGAGGGGCTTGGGCATGTGCGTAGTGATGGTGGCGCTCGGGGGTGGCAGCAGTGGCGCAAGCACACGCGTGCGCGAAGCGCAGCGCGTGGATGGGATGAGGCGGCTATGGCGTGCGCGGGCGAGGCGACACAGAGGGCGCAGGCGGTGCTGGCTCCCTCGCGTGCACCACAGTGGCGCGCCAGCGAACGGGGTGCGGCCGACAAAGGTGGCATGCGCGAGGTCTGCAACGGCTAGGTGGCGGAGGCGCGGTTGGTGGCGGCGTCGCGAGAGACTCGGGTGGTGGCGTGCAAAGGCGCATGCGTAGAGAGCACGGGCATAGTGTCGATGGGACGGGGCAGAGCGGTGGCGTCTGCACATGTGGCAACAGCGTCTGGCGAGGCGCAGGGGCCAGGAGAGGCGCGGCATAGGGGGAGGTGGCGTGCGAGGTGCTGGTGGCGGTGGCTGCACGCAAGGGAGAGAGAGAGCGGTGCAGAGGGAGGCGTTGCTGCGGCTTGAGGGGGATGGCGCCAAGACGATGCGGCTAGGGAGAAGACGACATCGGGGTTGGCTCGGGCCAAAAAGAAAGGCCGAAGGGGGAAAAGGAGAAAGGGGCCGGGCAAGGGGTTTGGGCCGGATGGGCTAAGAGGGGATGGGCTTGGCCCAAGAGGGGAATGGGCTGAGCTCGAAGGAAAAAGGAGGCCCAACTCGAAATGGCCCAGGAATTCAAAAGAGAGGAGAAACTCCAAAGCGGAATTTGAATTTCAAAGGTTGAGGACATTACATTTGAAACACAAACCGGAGCTAAAAAGGAAGAAAGGAAGTTTTCAAAATTAATTTGCTAATTTTAAATACAAACGAAAAACGAAAGCCAAAAATAATTACTATTTTCAATTTTCGAAAACGGGATGTTACAATATATCCAGATGATGAAGCTGGCACGAAAAATGGGAAAACCAAAGGCATTGATCGAAACAATAGTAATGGCAGGCATGGAACCAAGCAGTTTTGAGTATAGACAATGATCTATCCTGAAAGCATGTTGCCTTAGGCCGAGAGAATGGCACGCCCAGAAATACAAATCCAGAAACAGTGATGTTCCCATCTGAAAGAAAGCATCTGTAGCACAAAAAAAGCTACTAAAAACAGTAACCAACCAGCGTTAAAGGAGAATCCATGCGATTATTTCAAAGATAGCAGTAGAACCTAGCAAAAGGTTGGTCCAAAATGATCTTTCCTTGACATGGCTTCTTAGTAGTTCATCAGAAAGAAAGAACATTATATATCAAAAACATGTACCACTAAATCGAGAACAATTAGCCCATTTTAGGGTTTCAAACTATCTGATAATTAGCGGTGACCAAACGAACCCTCTTGAGTAATAAGAAAAATAGGTCATTCCAATAGAGAGTTTCTTCAATCATACATGTATTCAGAAGGAAACATTAAACAAAAAAATGCACGAGGAAGAGGAAATATATGCACTCAAAGGCTACAAAAGGGAGAGATGTGCCATTTAGAATGGTGTAATTTTGACATAAGGAAATGAGAACAACACAAGGACATCACAACTTTTGCAGTATTATCTAGTGTAATACCATCTACAATATAAAAGTCAAGCTCTATCTACACAAAATTCCGACCCTTAACAGATGAAATAGCAGTGATTAGAACAAATGCAAGAGTGATAGTTATCATACGTAATTTGTTAAGATGCGACTGCAGACGCATAGCAAGAACCTTAAAGGTTTACTTCAAAAGATGCGATTGCAAACACCATGCATAGCAAGAACCTTAAAGGTTTACTTAAAAAGAAGGGGAAACATTGTCAATAAGAATCTTTCCAAGTTTATTTTAGTAAAATATAAGAGGGAGGTAAACTAAAGAGGGAAACATTACCTGCACTCTCCATCTATCTACCCAACACTTGGAGCTTCTTGAAGTGTAGGCAGAGGTATAGATATGACAACATTATGCAGGGCAAACATCTCGGAAGCCTCATACTTAATGTTGATGTAGGTTTTATTTGCAGGTACTGATGGGCAACAATTTATTACATAAAGCAAAAGCGAGTTAATGAAAGTCCAAAGTATTTGATACCTGAAGAGGATAAAGTGATTATGCAGCTGATAGGGGTAAAGATGACGCATTCATTCCGTGGATCCTGCATTTCAGCAGAGGAGTCTCATTTTGACCACTCGGGAAAGGATCGTCTGGATCTTTTGCTACGACAATTTGTTGACTAATAAACCAGGATATTGATGAGTATCCTCCTTTGTCAAGTCTCTTTCCATCTGCATGAACACTAGCACCATCGCCAGTTGGTACCATCTAAGAGGTTAATTTTGTTAACATTTAAATGCCAATTCAAAAAGAAAAAAAACTCGCCTAGATGTGGCGAAATATATATGGGAGTACTGTCTACTGAATTTCGTTGACAAAGAGCAAGAAGAGCAGTAGCAGACACCTAATTAATAGAAAGCAAAGAAACTAAATAAATCTTTTTGTATGCCAACTAATTGAAGGTGTGCTAGCGGAAGAATGCTAGAATATACCTCCCCCTTGCCTAACAAAAATCCATGGTAATGCAGTAGAACACAACGTGGGCAACCTAGCATAGCAACCACGAATTTGCAGCCTTTGCTACTAACTGACCTAATTAATAGAATCGGTATCTCAAGCAAGAAGTTAACTGCATCTTTTTTTTAATGTGTGGATCATGTCACACTCACAGCTCTAGTGATAAATTCAGGAACAGATTTATGCTCAGACTATAACAACAAACAATCAGTAGCTTGATAGATGCATATAGGGCAATTTGCAAAATGGTTTTATATTCTCTTGTTATGCTTCTTTGTGAAATTTTCTTGCACAACAGGAATCTAGGCAAAATGCTATAAGTTCAAAAAGAATGTTACCTGCAACTGGATAAATCCATCAGCATCACTAAGGACCTTAAGCACAATTGACAATGATTGCCAAATCTGTAGAAAACAAAAAGTTTAAGCTTACGGTTTGCTCAGCCATAAGAAAAGACCTAACAGGCACCTCAGTAAAGCAAATTCCATTGTATATCTACATAACTACACCAGGGAATGAGGTTAATTTTGTTAACATATAAAGGCCAATTCGGAAGAAAAAAAAACTCGCTTAGATGTGGCAAAATATATATGGCAGTATTGTCTACTACATTTCGTTGACAAAGGGCAAGAAGAGCAGTAGCAGACACCTAAGTAATAGAAAGCAAAGCAACTAATTGAAGGTGTGTTAGCGGGAAAATGCTAGAATATACCTCTCCCTTGCCTAACAAAATACATGGTAATGCAGTAAAACAAAAACTGGGCAACCTGAGCTAGCAACGACGAATTTGTAGCTTTTGGTACTAACTGACCCAATTAATAGAATCAGTATCTCAAGCAAGAAGTTAACTAAACCAGTTCTTTTTAATGTGTGGATCATGTTGCACTCACAGCTCTAGTGATAAATTCAGGAACAGATTTATACTTAGATTATAACAACAAACAATCAGTAGCTTGATAGATGCATATAGGGCACTTTGTAGAATGGTTTTATATTCTCTTGTTACGCTTCAGTGTGAAATTTCCTTGCACAGAAGGAATCCAGCCAGAATGTTATAAGTTCCGAAAGAATGTTACTAGAAACTAGATAAATCCATCGGCATCATTAAGGACATGAAGCACAATCGACAACGGTTGCCAAATCTATACAAAACAAAAAGCCTAAGCTTATGGCTTGCCCGTACATACGAAAAGACCAGATAGGCACCTTAGTAAAGCAAAATCCATTGTATATCTCCATAACTACTCTAGAGAATGTATGCAAAGGGAATATGATGGAGCTTAGCCTATACAGGAATATATTCCACACATTGAAAAAGCATATTTACCAAAAAGATGTACCTAAATAACCATACCTGATGAAATGATCGAAAACTACTTTCTGTTTTCTGCATGCCATTTTAGCTCAACACAGAACCAGCATTAACTAACCTCTTTAGTCCAGATAGGTTTAAACAAGAACAAATGTTTTGAGTACAAGTATTAGTAAACCAAAGAAAAATCATCCAATAACAATTTTCATAACGGCGGCGCCGGTTTGTGCCAGAGGATTTGGGGGAGTCGAGCACAACCGGATCACAATTGCAATACAGGAGCACACATGTATAAGAAATTAGCACCGACTGTTGGTTGAACGGTCAGTTCGTACCTACAAAGAGGAGGACGGATGCGGCGGTGCGGCACAGCGCAGAAGGCATCACAGGAGTGAGCGGAGGCGGTGGCAGCGACGAAGGCCTATGCCAGGGGATTTGGGGAGAGTCGAGCGAGGACAGGGCGAGGAGCGGCAAGAGAGACGGTGGCCAGGGATCTAGATGGGGGCGCGGGGGAACAGGCTGTGCCAGGGGATTTTGGGGGAGTCAAGCGAGGGCAGGGGAACGGTGGCAAGAGAGACGGTGGCCGGGGATCTAGATGGGGATGCGAGGGAACCCGAGCGGTGTACCGGGCTATGCGAAGGGGCGCGGAAGGTGGCCGCGCTGGAGAAGAAGCGCTTGAAGGAGGGAGAGGCAGCGAACCGTGAGAGAGGAAGTGAAGGAGGCGGGTGCGAGGGGAACCGGTCATGAGAGATGCAAAGAGGGGAAGGCGGCGTGTGGATGCGGGGATTTTGGCAGGGGCCCAGGCGTGGGAGGAGATGGGAAGGGATGCGGAGGAGGCGGATAAGGCGGAGGCGCTGGGGAAGAGCAGCTACCGCGGGGAGGAAGTCATGCAAGGGGAAGGGACGGGACCAATGCGACGGGGCGAGCGGAGGAAGCGAGGACATGGGCGCGAAAGCGAGGGGGGAGAGTCGTGCAGAGGGGAGGAGCTGTGCGGCGCGGGCGAAGGGGAGCAGGGGGCGACGCGGGCGAGGCGCAGTTGCGAGGGGGAGAAGGCGGGGGGATGGGAGGTGTGTGGTGCGAGCGAAAAAGCTGCTGGCGATGCGGAAGAGGAAGGAGCCACGAACGACGCTGACGCGAACGACCCAGCGATCTCGGACGTTCGCCGAGCGATCCAACAGCCTGCGTTTTTAGGGTGACGTGGCCACGCTGGGAGGCCGGCAATCAACTCCACTATAATAAGAGGTTATATTTCATTAGTTTTCTCTTTTTGTCTCATAAATCATAATGTTTTAACAAAAAATAAATGTGTTATCATCAAGACGTCTCAAATTTCCGATCCGCATCAACTGCCGCTTCACGCCGCTCAAGTCGTAGTTCTGCTTCCTTTCTCGCCCTTGATGGGCCTCAAAAGTCTTTCCTCCTACGCTAGAATACTAAAAAAAGTTAGTTATTCCACCATACTCTATTGTTTTTTAATGATGTTTCTAGAACGTGTGCAATCAATCTTTTATAATTTTGACAGCTAATACATCCAAGACTATTTAGATTTGTAAGATTGTGTACAATAAACTTACATCAGGCTGTCTATAGCCTCTGCCACGTAGGATTTAAGGTGATATGAATGAAAGAGAATAAAAAGAGAGAAATGTGCTGTCTACAATCCTGTAACCGACTGTAGCACCAGAACCAAGAAAAGCATTAAATATTATGTGTTGTCTACAATCCTGTAGCCGACTGTATCACCACAACCTATTGTATGAGTTGTCTTTAATACTAACTACAGATGACATAAAAAGTTACTACAGATAGCAACTGTCTGTACATTATACTTACATTTATGTGAAAATGACACTACTAACTTTGACAGCTAATACGCCTCGGAAGCCAGGCAAGCTCGCCCTCCCCACCCACGAATGCACCATCAGCGAATTCTTGTAATATCATCCCCTCTCCTTTTCTTCCTCTCTCCAATCACGCTTCTTTTCTTGGATGCGTTGCTCGTGCTGATTCCGTGGTGTTGGGATTTATTTCGGGCCCTGGCAGGACGGGGAGCGGGACATTCAAGGACGGCGATCTGCTCGTCCACAAGTTCGGCCTCCGCGTCGTCTCGCAGAGCGAGGAAGGCGAGGTAAACCACCCGCACCAAAGATCATAATTGCGTATTTTCACCCGTTGGGGTCTAGCCTTTCGTAATCGTAGGACTGGACTGTCAGATTCAGATTTTTGAAGAACAGGTGTTCGGGAGATCTTCAGAAGCAGGAAGACCAGCAGAATGAAGTCGGCGCTGAGGATACCTCTTCAGCGACTCCACTCAAGCCAGGAAGGAGGGCTAGGATGCGTTGTGATGTTTTAAAATTCGATCGGACGGCTCTTAGTCTGTTTCGTTTTTACTGTTGTCGTCATCAGTTTTGTCTTTTCGTCGATCTGGTCTGAATGTATCTGAACCTGCTTGATGTAACAAACTCGTTAGCTGTCCTGGGTATTTAGCCAGCAGCTTGGAAATGAGAGGCATCGAAAAGAGAATATTCTAGCCTTTAGTTGTTAGCTAGTTTAGAACTCTAAGCACTTTCCCCTCCTCGCATCCAAAATCCCAAAAATTGGCAAACCCGATTCTTCTCTAAAATTTTGGGTCCTGTCATTTTTGGTATCAAAGCGGTCACAGTAACTGGGCTTGAGAACGGCGAGAGCAAGGTTGGAGCAACTGGGCAAGTTGCTACCGTAAAATCCCTGAGCATCGCCGGATTTGGGAGTAGATGGTGGTGAAGACCAGATCTCAGGGCTCGATCGAAGAAGAAGGAATGGAGATGGAAAATCGAGCAGAAATAGTCAAGATTCAGGAGAAGCTGAAGGAGTTAGACAACCTGAAGATGGATGTGGCAGAAATCAAGAACCTGCTACTCACCAAGTTTTCACAAAACTCAGGGGCGGGTGTGGAAGAAGAAGCGATTGAGCCCAGAGAGGAAGGACTGATTCCGGCGGCAACGAGGGGAGATCGGGCCTGGAATGCCGAGCAGAACCGGAGGACTGGAGCAACTACGAACTTCTTCTTGGAACCAAATACGGTATTACCAAACCAACCTCCCATATTCTCCTCTGCTATCAGAACTACATCACAAGCACATGTCGATGAGAGGTTCGGTGAAGCACACAGAAGAACACCACAGCCGAATGTCAATATGTCAGGGTGGTGGAACCAAGGGGTAAATCTGGGTCAGGAAGCATCGGCGGCACCACCATGGCAGTGGCCGAACCCCAATGCAATGGCAGCTATGCAAACTTATTATCATCCGGCCGTGAATCTTAGCGCTCATCTGGACACACATTTACCACCCCAAGGTTGGACATATCCCTTAAACCATCCAGGAGTAAATCTGATTGGTGCAATGGGGAATATGAACCCGACCATGAACAGTGGTGGTCATCACTTTGCAGAGGCAGTACTAAGAGGTCCTAAGCTAGAACTTCCTTTATTTTCTGGAGATGGACCGATTGGGTGGCTAGAGCAGTGTGAGAAATTCTTTGAAATGGCAGGAACTCCTAGGGAGCAGTGGGTTAATTTAGCCACGGGACACTTCACAGGAAGAGCTAATACGTGGTTTAAGGGAATGGGAGTAGCATGGCAGGTGCTAAATTGGCAGCAGCTGTGCACCTTACTGTCTGATCGATTCTCTGAAGCCAGCGCTCATGAGGCAGTTGAGAGACTCCAAACCATGAAGCAGGTGGGACAAGTTAGCAAGTATATCGATTACTTCGAAAAGAGTGTGGAGTTAGTGAGGAGAGATCACCCATATTTACAAGAGGCATTCTTATTGAGTTGTTTTATAGGCGGGTTGAAGGAGGAAATCAAATTTGGGGTGAGTATGCACCAACCGAAGGGTCTGATGGAGGCTTATTGGTTGGCAAAGCTGGAAGAGAAATCAACTCAAGCTAAGAAAATCAGTCATCAGGGAAGTTTTGGCCGAAACAAAAACATTATTACTCCTTACAAGACTGGTCAAGCAAAAGGACACACTGCAGAAGGGATTGAAAGAGGAAGGAATCAAGCGTTGGAAGGAAACAAAAGAACCTGTTGGCACTGTAATGAACCGTGGGTCCCAGGGCATAACCTGAAATGCAAGGTTAAGAAGGCTTTACACACAATCTTAATGCAGGGGGAGGAAGAAGCTGATGAGCCCTCGGAGGGAGGAGAAGTAGCGAAGGAATCAGGTTTCACCACTGCGCCGGGAAGTCCAGAAGATACCGAAGAGACTCCAGAGACCGAACAACTGTTGGTCATTTCGAGTCAGGCAATGGGGGGAAGCACAGGTCCGGCAACATTTTCTTTGAAGACATTGATTGGGGGAAAACCGGCTGTAATGTTGGTGGACAGTGGAAGTACTAACTCGTTTATGGATTATGAATTCGCTATTAGGAGTGAATGTAAACTGCTCTATCAACCGGTGAAGAAAGTTACTGTGGCCGGGGGTGGAGAGCTATGCACAGAGGCTAAAACGGAAGGAATCCCTTACATAATACAAGGTTGTTCATTTAATACTGCATTCCAGCTTTTGAAACTCCGAAATTATGATGTTATTCTTGGGGCGGACTGGATATACGAACACAGCCCGATTGGGTTAAATTTGAAAACTAGGAAGTTAACCCTGTGCAAAGATGGCCAAGTGGTGAACTTAAGTGACTACACCATACCAGAGAAACACTGCTTGGTAGGTGCCACGAGATTGGAGAAGATGCTGAGAAGGGAAATACTTGGGTGTATGATCCAAATTAATGGGGTCCAAGAAGCTGATTCTCAAGATTTTAATGACATACCAAGGTCTGTGCAAGATCTGTTACAACAGTTTGCTGGAGTGTTTGAGGAGCCTAAGGAGCTACCTCCCAAGAGGGAGTGTGATCATAGAATAACTTTAAAAGGGGATGCAGAACCTCCAAACATCAGACCTTATAGAACACCACACCACCAAAGGGATTCCATGGAGAGCATCATCAAAAAGTTATTGAAATCTGAAGAGATCAGAGCGAGTTTGAGCCCATACTCGTCCCAAGCTATAATGGTGAGAAAGAAGGACGGCTCGTGGAGGCTATGTGTGGATTATAGACAACTAAATTCAATGACAATTAAGAACAAATTTCCCATGCCAATCATAGAAGACCTGTTGGATGAATTACATGGGGCAACCATATTCTCTAAGCTAGATCTCAGATCAGGGTATCACCAGATCAGGATGGAGGAGGAGGATTTTCCGAAGACAGCTTTTAGAACTCATCTAGGACATTATGAGTATACCGTCATGCCTTTTGGGTTAACCAATGCACCGGCTACCTTCCAAGCCCTCATGAACCACATTTTCTGTGATCAGCTGAGGAAGTTTATTTTGGTATTCTTTGATGACATCTTGGTATACAGCAAGAACTTGTCTGAACATATTGGGCATTTACAGCAGACACTCCACATTTTGAGACAGAATCAATTATTTGCTAAGAGAACTAAATGTTATTTTGCTATGACAGAAATTGGCTATTTGGGACATATCATCAGTGGATCTGGAGTGGCTACTGACCCTAGGAAGATAGCTGATGTGGTGAATTGGCCTACGCCAAACACGGTAACCAAGTTGAGGGGATTTCTTGGCCTCACGGGCTATTATCGAAGGTTTGTGAAGGGATATGGTAAGATTTGCAAACCGCTCTTTGATATTTTGAAGAAAGACTCATTTGTCTGGGGAGAACCTCAATCCATAGCTTTTGAAACATTGAAAAGGGCAATGACAACATGTCCAGTTTTAGCACTACCGGATTTCTCTAAACCATTTATTCTTGAGACCGATGCTTGTGGAACAGGCTTGGGAGCTGTGTTGATGCAAGAGAACCGGCCAATTGCTTATCTTAGCAAAACCTTGGGGGTGAGAACAGCAGCTCAATCCATATATGAAAAAGAGGCATTGGCTATTTTAGTAGCACTAAAGAAATGGAGGCATTATCTATTAGGAAACCAATTGATAATCAGAACAGACCAAAGGAGTTTGAAATTCATCACCACTCAGAGATTAGTGGAGGGAGTACAACACAAGTTATTACTCAAGTTATTGGAATTCGATTATAAGGTGGAATATAAAAGAGGAAAGGAAAATCTGGCTGCTGATGCATTGTCCAGAAGGGATGTTAATGGCCAAGGTAGCGATGAGGATTGTAATGCTATCGTTACTATTATTCCTAATTGGGTGGAAGATGTAAAAGGGAGCTATATAAATGACCCTCTTTATGAGAAATTGGTGACTAACAACCAGATGTTAGCAGGGGGAGATAACATTTATGTTCTGGAGGCCGGTTTGTTGAGATACAAAGGGAGAATTTATGTGGGAATGGGGAACGACAGTAGAACCAAAATTTTGGATTCATTCCATTCTTCTGCAATTGGAGGACATTCAGGAAGGAGAGCTACCTACCATAGAATCAAAAGGCTATTTTACTGGCCTAAGTTGAAAAGAGGGGTAGAAATCTTAGTAGCAGAATGCCCTACTTGTCAAATCACAAAATCTGAACACATTCACATCCCTGGGCTATTGAATCCATTGGAAATACCAGACATGGCTTGGACTCACATTAGCATGGACTTCGTTGAAGGCTTACCTAAGTCAAGGGGTAAGGAAGTGATTTTGGTGGTGGTTGACAGATTCACTAAGTATGCTCATTTCTTGTCCTTGTCACATCCGTATTCTGTCCAACAAGTGGTACAAGTATTCATGGATAACATCTTCAAATTGCATGGAATGCCTATCGCTATAGTGACTGATCGTGATAGAATTTTCACTAGTCACTTATTTCAGGAGATCTTTAGAATGATGAAAGTGTCTATAAGGTTGAGTAGCGCATATCATCCACAAACGGACGGTCAAACGGAGAGAGTGAACCAATGCTTGGAATCGTACTTGAGGAGCATGACTTTCCAAGAACCTAGAGAGTGGATGGAGTGGTTGACACTTGCGGAATGGTGGTACAACACATCTTACCATACCTCACTGAAAATTACTCCATTCCAGGCTCTTTATGGCTATCCACCGCCCCAAATAGGGGAGTTTATCATCCCCTGTAATGTGTCTGATGAAGCTAGGGTCTCAGTTGAACAAAAGGAGCTAATGCTGGAGAAACTGAAAACCAACCTGCACACAGCTCAGGAACGAATGAAACATTTTGCGGACAGAAACCGATCTAAGAGGCAACTCCAAGTTGGTGATATGGTGTATCTTAAGATGCAGCCGTATAGACAAACAACATTTGGATTGCGTGGATCCTTAAAGCTCAGATCTAAATATTATGGGCCATTTAGAGTTTTGCAAAGAATCGGTCCAGTTGCATATCGGCTCCAACTACCTGAACAAACAGCGATTCATCCGGTCTTCCATGTAAGCCAGCTCAAGAAACACCTGGGATCTCGGGTGGTACCAATTCAGGGACTGCCACTAGTGGGAGAAAATGGGAAGATTAAAACTGAACCCGTAGTAGTGCTGAACCGAAGAATTGTGCCTCGCAAGAATGAACCCGTTGCCCAATGGTTAATTCAATGGTTGAACTTGGGTCCTGAGGATGCTACATGGGAAGATGCCACCTTCATCCAGAAGACGTTCCCAGACTTCTCTCCTTGAGGACAAGTTCGAAGCTAAGGGGGAAGGAATGTCAGATTCAGATTTTTGAAGAACAGGTGTTCGGGAGATCTTCAGAAGCAGGAAGACCAGCAGAATGAAGTCGGCGCTGAGGATACCTCTTCAGCGACTCCACTCAAGCCAGGGAGGAGGGCTAGGATGCGTTGTGATGTTTTAAAATCCGATCGGACGGCTCTTAGTCTGTTTCATTTTTACTGTTGTCGTCATCAGTTTTGTCTTTTCGTCGATCTGGTCTGAATGTATCTGAACCTGCTTGATGTAACAAACTCGTTAGTCATCCCGGTATTTAGCCAAAGCAGCTTGGAAATGAGAGGCATCGAAAAGAGAATATTCTAGCCTTTAGTTGTTAGCTAGTTTAGAACTCTAAGCACTTTCCCCTCCTCGCATCCAAAATCCCAAAAATTGGCAAACCCGATTCTTCTCTGAAATTTCGGGTCCTGTCATGGATTCGCCAAGATCGGGTCTTCTCTTGGTTTTTGTTGACGACGAGGTGAACAGAGTTAGCAATCGGGATGTGATTTGCTTGGCGGTAGTAGTGGGTTCTCGGATTCACATTTGAGGGAAATGTTGTTGAGCTCGTTATACTTGGAATTGTTATGTCTCGTGTCTCGAAATCGTGATCTTTGTGTAGTGATAATCGATAAAGCGTGCACTTATGTTTGATTACTACAAAGTCAATGTAGGGGTAGTTAGCAAGCATGTGGATATGGTATAGAAATTCTGCAATAGCATTCTTACCATTTCCTATTCCCCTGTTAGATAATGATTTAGGGAAACCAACGTGTAACATTATGTCTCATGATGCCCTTTTCTCTTCTTTCTTTAAGATGAGTGGAATACCTATTGTGATTTTTTATGTAGGATGCCATAGGTAGTAGCCACAGATATCAGCATATACAGTGGATTACCGAAATCATATATGTTATATCCAGTGGCTTTGACATACTCAAAATGTTCTCCAGGCACCTCCTTTAGAGCCGTTGGATAATCATCAATTGAGCCTAGATGATCTAGATGCAATCACAGTGATTAGAAAAGGTAGTAGTGGAATCGTGTAATTGGTTCGCCACAAATGGACTGGCCAGTTTTTTGCTCTGAAGGTATTGTCTAAAACGTATATTCTTTGCAAATTAGTTTTTATCTACAATCTCTTTAATGTACCTATTAGTTGTAACTTCAAGAGAGACCAATACTCATTTCGTGTAATCGTTTGCCTATCTGTTGGAAAGGGTCTTTCTCCATTAATGTTGTTGTGTTTGCAGATTATACAGCTCAATATTCAGGAAAGTATACAAAGACAGATTACTCAGGAGTTAAAAATAAGCTTGTCAACACGGTGCCAATATGTTGTTGTGTGCTATCAGTGTTTTTATGTCAATGGTGTTATTTCTATTGTCTTGGAGTACATGGACGGTGGCTCACTTGTCGATTTCAAGAAAGTTAAAACCATTCCAAAGCCCTACCTTGTCGCAATCAGAAGGTGCCATTGACATGTCGTATAAGCGGCCACATAGTTTCTTTGCTATTAGAATGGTACCTTAGTAGCATCACATGGACCTTTTTAACTAAAATCGCATCGTTCTTGTGCAGGTGTTAAAAGGACTGATGTACTTGCAACGTGAGAAGCACATTATACACCGAGATCTGAAACTATCAAATATCCTTCGGTATAAATGAAGGGAAAGAAGCAGCGCAGAGAGGCAGGCCACGTCAGCTCTTTTTTTCTTTTTTGCCCCGTCCGATTCCACGCGTTGCTCATTCTTGCCGTCCGATTTTTCTTTCGTTTTGCGTGCCCCGCTGCCGTGCGATTCTTCCGCGCGCCCACGGGTCGCTCGCCTGCTGTCGGGACCCTGGATATAAAACTCCGAGACCCTCTGTGTATTGTGAACTAGTCCTAGATCAGTAGCTAGTTCACACAGTTTCAACATTGATGTAATCATATCTATACAACAAATTAGAGATGAAACAGACAAATTAATATTACTAGTAGGGTGCCCGTGCGTTGCAACGGAACTCCAAACTTACATAAATAATATTTATTTTTAACACGTGAAGTGCGCTTGGAAGGAACGACAACTTATAAAGGTGGCTCAATTATCCACCTGTAAAAGAACAAATTCAGTTGCTGAGCTAAAAAAAGAAAAACTCAATGTGTTTAAGAATAGAAGAGAAATAGAGAAATATTAGCAAGGGATGGTGGGGTGTCACATCAGCATGTGTTGCTATATGGAGTGCCACATCCGACGTGATGGTTTCACGAGGGCGGAATTTGCCAAGGGATACAATGCCAGATGGATGGTGAAGAAAAGTTTATGTATACGACTGCCTCATCAAGATCCTAGCGAGAGGGCAAGAAAATCCTCAACAATTGTTTTGCATTGCCATGTGTTATTTGTGGAGGAAAAGCAAGCATTCACACTAAATGCTTACAATTATATCAAAATTAGATATCCATTCATTATCATATATGAAGAAACCTGTTAGTATACCTGTGATTCTAGATAACAAGTGAAAAATCTAGGTAGGAGCAGCGTTTCCAATTTTCCACACAAGACTTTAGAAGGGATTGTTGATAAAGTTGGTATCCATCTATGCAGTTCTGTTTACGAACGTCATACTAAAAAATAACCAGTAACATTGACAGAATAAAATGTCAACCTAGAGCCAGTAAATTATCTTCTTTTTAATAAATACAATTGGAGATATGTTTGTTATAGATAGTACATGAATGCTCATCTAAAATTTCCTTCCAACAGATTATCTCATTCTATATGCCACAATGATCCAAAGACATCTTATCTAACAAAATAAATACTATCAAGAACAAACTACAAAATCTACGTAACATTGTTGCCAAAGACAAAGGTATGAAATTGCTGCAGAGGAGCAACTACGCCACTGAGAAAAAGAGATAATACTCGTGTAGGCCCTTTTGCCCAGCTAAAATAACAAGCATATTGCTAGTTTCATTATTCTTGGAGCATTTCTTGAATTCCTTCAGAGACCCAAAGCTACATAGTGTCAGGAATATCATTTCAGTGTCAACATACTTGGTCCACATGGCCTTGTACTGGTTCAAAGTAATATCAAGCCACGGTTTCATGTTCCCGTTAAAGTGTATCGCTGCAGCACCACGAATCATCTCAGGACTGATGCTGGGATTATACCCAAGACCCATTACATGCCATGACTTATCGAGTGGCTTTGTATTGCCATAGAAGGCCATCAGTCCAGCTGGTAGAATGGATGTTGGATCCCATAGGTCGCCATCCTCATTCTGCAACGAAAATATTGGGTTATACCATACACATCACTACATCAGTGCCTTAGTGCACAAAAAATGCATACCATGTTACCACTAAATGATGCAGAAATGTGGTACTATTCATGGGTTACTGTTCACATAAACAGTCCCATGAATAGTGCGTCTGGCCTGGGTTGAGGCGGCCAACGAGGTGGCCGGCCCAAATAGGCCAAAGAGGTGGCCGGTCCAGATAACCTAGAGTGGTGGCTACCCTTTAGGCCAAATAATTGACACAAATACAAGACCCTCGGCCCAATATGAGGTGTTGCAGCAGGGAGCACTATTCACGGAGTCTCAAAAGATGGGGTGGTGGGGTGTCACATCCTAGATGAGAATCAATATCGTATGACACTTATACATAGAGAATCATATAGGCCACATCACAAGTAAAAAGAGAGATGTGAAATGGAAAGCAAATTAACGAGTGGTGTTTAAAAGGACGCAACTTTTGTCCCTGCCCCTCTCCCTGCCCAATGAAATTGCAATACACAACATAATTTAGGCATTTGCACATCCTAATGCAATTTTGAAGAGTATATGCATGCATCCTGTCGGGATCACCGCCCCTGCCAAATCCCTGTACAAGTTTCTTAGTTGAGGAGAGAAACAAGGAGGTGACCCTTTTGTCAAAAAAAACTTACCATAGCCTTCCAGCAGTTAGGCCTTGAAAAAAAAGCAAGATGACCACCATTAGGTGTAGTTGCCAAAACAACATTTTTATTTGCCCTAAATCATAGAATGTAGACATTATCAATACGCAAAATTAGAATTGTTTAAGATAGTGAGCTTTCGTAAGACAAATTACTTGCCTGCATTCATCCCAGGGAATGACCTCCCTTGTGCAAAGGGGGTCATCTAAAGCACTGATACAGAGCAGGGGAACTGACACATTACCAATATAGTTCGCACTACTGCACCGGCGGTAGAATGTGTCCACTGTCTGGCAAAATAATTAGCCACTGCATGAGATTCATCTATAAAACTATCCAAAACATAAGCTGTTACAACAGCGGTAGGATTTTTGACACAGTAACAATTCTCGTGAACAAAAATTGAATTCAAAAAATTCACGGCATTGTTCTTGAGCTGCGTCAATAATTTGTTTGGTTCAAGCATTTTCTATTGGAACCCAAATCAACTCACCTATTTGATTCATGTTAAACTAAATCTGAATCCTACAATGTAAATATACTGCAATACAAATTTGAGTACAGTAGGACTGCCTGATATTCCTAGTAGGGTGCCCGTGCGATGTCATGGAGTCTCAAAAGAGGATGATATCTATCATCTAACGTGACCCAAATCGTAAAATGAACATTAAATTTCTCTTACATGTATCAAGAAAAACATATATGTACACATTTAGTAGTTGATGTCGTTTCTTGTCAAACATGAATACAAAGAAAACATCCTAATTAGTACACAAGACACTTAGGATGCAACAATATCTTTGTAGTCGATTGCATGTGTATTACGACAGGATCCAAAAGGCATTTCAAGGCTAACAATATTTACAATAGTACTATATGCTTCGTCTACATACAAAATGCATAATTAGTCCAAATATACTTAGTGTGTTTCATAATTTTCGCAAGGTGAGAAAAAATTGATAAGAACAAATGAACAGCAGAACAGGTCCTACTTGAAAGTGTGAATTACACCCAACACGTTTAACTTGAGGAATCTTCAACGAAGATAGTTGTATTCAGATAAGTAGTTTGTTTCAGAACATATATGCAGAAATCGAAATATTCTGGAACTTCCAAAAAGTGCACAGGCAACATTTTATGGCATCTAATTTGAACATGAAGTGTATTTTGTTCACTTCATGCAGGCTGGCATGATATACACACGCCTGCGATATGCAATTCAACAATACGAGGCTCGGCCATCCTATGAAGACCACCGTGCGGGTCACCACCTGCGCCCTACCCTTGAGCTTCTCGAACTCCATTGGTGGGTTGAGCATGCCGATATCGTTCTACATTCCCAACTCCAATTCCCAGCTCCATAGGACAACACTGACAATGTACCAACATGACCCATAGTATATCAACCAAGCAGTGAACCTCTTGCTCTATAATCGTCAATGCCCTATAGTTCATCAATAATTAATACTCAACATACGCCAGAGCAAGTTGACTCCACACTAAATTACTATTGCAGCTAAGCAAGTTGATGTATTATATATAGAAAATTGGTGATTCAACAGGTAGTCCTATATTCTAACAGTCAGCATGTTGCCGTTAGATACAGAATCTACTTGACAAGCATCAACCAAAGATCCCAGATACGAATGCAACAACACACCTACTGAGAAAGGTCCAGTTTTCCTGCACGCAACCAAAATGCTGACACAACAAATGTACTATGTAACAGTTATTTGTAGAGAAGTGATGAGGAGCTACATGGCATTCACATTAGTGGACTGGAAGTGTGGAACCTATACTCAATATGACATTTGTTACCTAAGACGAGCAGGATTCTCGAGGATTTGGTTATCTAAGTAATGAACATTTGACGTATGCCACATCATGGATAATCTACTGCAAGAATTTCAACTTAAGCAAACATACTATCTGTACCTGCCATACATAAATAGATAAGCATACTAGAAATAACAAGGTAATAAAGAAGAAATATCCAACTGCTATCAGAACTTAGCTGTATAGTAAAACCACCGAGTGCTATGGAGTAAAGCTTTTCTTACTCGCATCAACAAGATAATAGTTACAGGACAAATGCTTCACTGAGTATTGAGCACACAAACAAACAATTGCTAGATGTCACTTGGAAAGGTAAAGAGATTACCTGATATGAATAATGATTATGAAGATCAATGGAAGACAAGAAGCAGGTCTATGTTGGATGTGTCTGGAAAGAACAGAAAAATGGTGAAACAAACAGTGAAATAATTATATCGCTATATCATTCAGTAATGGGATTGGATAGAGAAAACAATAAATGCTGCCTTAACACAATGAGAGTATCATGAAACTCCCATATTAATATTAATTATATGCGTTTTAGAGTATGTAGCCGTAGGAATGAGTAAACAACAACCTTAGAGTACGAAGGATGGGCTACAAATTCTTCAACTCCCTGTTTGGCAGCTAGGAATTTGGCATGGAATCCTTGAATTGGAATTTAATTCCAAAAGTTAGCCTGTTTGGCTGCCCCATGAAATTGGAATAAATGATTTTGCATACTTCCCACCCAGATTGGAAACAACTAAAAAGGGGAGTTACTAATTATTTTCCCACCCAAAAGAATCGTGTGGATTTGAAACTCATCGCCCCTTCCCAGTCATGATCCTGGGTATTCTCCTTCATGATGCGACCCCGCAAACTCCACTGCGTGCCCCTTCCGACCACCGCGTGCCTACTCTGCAGCAGAGAGAGATAGTGAAAGGAGACAGGATAGGAAAGGAAAGAGGGAAGCGATGGCATCGCTCGTGGGCTGGCACCATGGCAGTGCAGCAAGACTCATGAGGATGGTGGCGGTGGCGCTGACGGGGGTGGTGGCGATAGGAGTTTGCCTCTGCCGCGAGGGCGCACAGAGTTCTTCTTGCTGCCGCGAGGTGGCATGACCGGGGATGACGATTGAGTCCATGGGATTTGGGGCCAACACAATGAGAGTAAATAGGGATTTGAGTCCATGGGATTTGCCCGCGAGGTCGTCGTCGCGCAGGAATAGGGGGATGGGTTGCATCGGGGCGTTGGTGGCGGCCGGAGAGCGACGAGGCTGGGCTACGTCGGGGGCGTATGTGGTGGCCGGATCCGGCGTGGCAGGGCAAGGCAGCGTCGGGAGGCTATGGATCTCGTTGGCCCGCATGAGGTCACCGAACTCGAGGTCGAGCACCACCTTCGCTCGGCGCCCTCGGCACACGCCGAACTGGCCCAGCCAGCGCTTGCGCGCTCCTCCGCTGCTGCCCACCGGCCACGCCCGCGCCGGCACCATCTCGTCGCGCCTCCTCCGGCAGCACCATGCGGCAGCGCCTCCTCCCACTCGTGCCTCCGCTCTCCCCATCGGGCGTTGGCGCTCCTTCTCCGCCGCCCGCAGCGAGCGAGGGGGGAGAGACGGGAGCGGCGGTGGTTACGAAGAAGTGTGTGGGAGGGAGGGCGAAGAAGTGGGCGCCGGGGGATGCGTGTGCGCGAGTGGGGTGGGAGGGGGACGATCGTCCACCGGGCGAATCGGAGGGTAAGGGCGCTGCGCTATTTTTTTTGTGCGCTTTTTTTCCGGTGCGCGTAAGGTGGGAAGATTTGTGGGGTGGGACGATGGGAGTAAACTCCAAATTATAGTAGTTAAGATTTAGCAAAAGGACCTTATGGTCAAGTCTTACAAAGTTGCCACTCAAGGCTTAACAACAAAAGAGAACTTGCAGCGGAAAACAAAACATCTGGTGGAAGCCATCCGACATGCCCACAGGCAATCAAGTGGAGGACGCATCCTAGTTCGCACAGTCTTCAAGGTATTCTTCTTCAGCTGTTGATCAACCAGAGGGCATAAAGCCGTGAGTAATTTGAATGTACTCAGCAAGTCATAGGGAAATGTATGCAACTAGTATTCATACAAGGCTTGACAAGGATAGCTTTATAGATATTTTACGTAAAAGCAAGATGATGAAGAAATCAAGAAGTAGATTGAAAAGCATAATTTAAAAGATTAATACATAAGTAAACAAGTTTATTTGAAACAACTAGTGAACATTCCGTTCACTTCCCAACCAACAACCAAGATCCGAATTGCTTCCCAACCAAACCATTCCAACACTTTTATAAAAAATTCTATCCCTCGTGTAAAATCACCAGGCATTGTCCATAACCGGGGACACGGCTATTCGAATAGTTTTACACTCTGCAGAGGTTGTACAGCTTGACCCACAAGAGATAATCATCTTATAATGTCAGACATAACACGTTTCCAAAGGCGTGCGACTAAATGATTATCATAAGGCTTTTACAAAGTTCTGTTTTAACTCGGTTCTGCTCGCTAAGGATTCGCCATTCTGGACCCCCTCTTGCGCCGCTTATCAACCCATGACAGAACCGAATCAAAACATCGCTAATTAGTCGGCCAGGTCCACCCCATAAATGGACTTGTGGTTGTACGGTATGGCCCAGATCAATGGCGCACAAAATTAAGCCCTTAGTGGTTGTTCAGGCGAGACTACCCACATCCCAATGTGCTTCCGCACCTAAGTGCTTCCCAAACCCAATGTGCTTCCGCACCCACCTTCACCACAGCCCACTCGCCCGAGCATAAATCATTTTCGTTCAACCTGGTCAAATGACAACCCTTACTACGGCACAACAAATTTTATCAACAGTGGCTTCCACCAAGATTTCATATATCATTAAGTCAAGATTATACATTTAAAAATCATGTGATCGTGGACCATCGTAAAACTAAAGCATGACTAAGCATAATACGGACCTATGTTGGTATTTCAATAATATCCAACTAATAATTTACCATCCTATGGTGTCCAAGGATTTATGTATTCAAGGGTACATGTCAATAGCAATTATACAAGGAGGCATAAAGACAATTAGGTATTTAACTACTCCCGAAAGCATTTATTATAAACTTAGCGATGCATGTTGATATAAAACAATATAATTTTATAAAATGGGTTCAATATGATCAAAGGTATACGACTTGCCTTCGGTGACGTTGGAGGTAAACGCTTCCTGTTGATCCAAACTTGTGTCGGCGACGTCGGACTCTACACGCGCGCAACGAACCAAATAAATAGTAGAAAATAAATAAAATCCAAAAATTACAAAATAAATACTGGAAGTAGAGAATGAATTTAGATGAATTTAGGAGAAAGAATCGTTGGATTTGGAGTTCGTATGAGAACGAACGAAATTGTAGAAAATCAATTCTCCAAAAAGAGATGCATGTACAAAATAGCATGCAGGAGACTAATTAGTAGAACACTGTTCATCTTCATTCTTACAAACAGAAGGCAAACAATAGCTATTTATAGCTGCAGGCTGCAGCCAAACAAGAATAGAATGCAGCCGAATCAAGAAGAGGCTCAAAATGAAGAGCGGATATTTTAGCACTGAACAAAGGGCCAGCTTGAGCTACAATTGCATGGCACTGTTCAACTTCCATGCTACAAGAAAACAACATGCAGCCATGAACAGCAAGCAAGTCAGCATGCAACCGCATGAATAAGCTCAAGGCGATAGCATTACAAGGTAGCAGAGGACTGGCCGGCGGTGTCGGCGGTGGAGCTCGGAGGTGGCGAAGGTGGGGACCGAACTGGTGGTGGCCGGCCGGCCAAGCAATTGTCAAACTGGGAGAAAACAGAAATGAGATGGTGGCTGTGCTAAGGTGCTTCTACAACTTGGGGAGAGTGCAAAGGATCAAAGAATAGATGGCATGCCCTTATATAGCTGCAACTGGAAGCTCAACCAATCGAGAAGACGAAGAACACCGGCGACTGTTCAAAATGGAAAGGATGCACTGATGGCTGCTCAAAAGAATGCATGACAACGTGGGAGAGCTTAATGCAATCGTTTCTCATCAATTGAAATCAAGTTAAAGGCTTCGAATGGAGAGGAATGAGAGAGAGAAAAGGGCAGCCATTAATGGCAGGGAGAGCTCAAAGGTCTCGGCTTGAAGCAAGGGAAGGGATGGGAGAGGAGAAGAGAGGGTGACGCGGTGGAGTGGGACCGGGGCGGCGCTGCCGGCGGTGGTGGTCGGGCGGCCGGTGAGGTGGGGAGGCGTTGCCATGGAAGGCAGTGGTGACCGGTTGATATTCATGCACAAGAAGAAGCTACGGGAGGAAGAAGGCTGGTTTTGAGAGAGAGAAGAAACAGAGGATAGAATAATGGGAGGGAGCATAATAGACAATAGAAATCAAATGCTGCCACGTTGGCTGCGCGCAAAGGAATTGAATGTTAAGTGTGCATGCATGGGAGTAGAAAAATGATGGGTGACCCTACTACGGGAAGTTTTTTTTCGAAATTAGGATAAAACAACAAATCAAACTGATTTTTAGAAGATAGCAAATAGAGTTCAAAAATTCTAAAAAAATTCACAAAAATTTCTAGAATTATTTTAAACTTAATAAAAATATTTTCAACTTATAAATGGTAATTAATTGTGTAAATAATTTATTTCATTTTTAAAGCTTCCAAAAAGGATCTTTGAAATTGCAAGAACTCCAAATTAAAATCCAAATCTTTGAATTAGTTAATTTGAAATAAATTTTTAAAAAGACCAAAAATTTGGGATGTTACACCTGCGAGCTTTTTCGCGTCACTTGATGAAGACACGCGCACGTCGTCCCACTACGTGAATCATGTATGTGACTAAGTCCATTAATTTTTTTAAGCGTGCAAGTAATTTCCTAATTGACTTTACGACGGCGTTGTTTAATATAATTATTTTATCTTGCTCGATTTATTTGCTAACGCCTCCGATTATTTATTTAATTCAGGGAGTTCTATCGGCGATTTAATCTTTCTATCAGAAATCTCGGATTGGTTGTACATGCTTTCCTACTTTCATTTTCTGTCGGTCTGGTCTATAGTTATTTATTTGTACATGGCTTAATCAATTATTTGATCTAATAATTATATAGCGTCGATATGCTAAAATTAGCTGTGCCCAATTTTACAGATAAATCTACTGCTATTTATTTGTACGCGGTTCACAAATTTAATTGGTCAAATAATTATACGGTGTTGACACCTACTATTAACGAGGTTCATTTTTACGGTTTACAACTGCTATCACTAATCTTCACTAGAATTTACTTCTGAAATCCTTTATCTAATTCTAATTTTCTACACCTAATTTCCTAACTTTCCTCTACCAAATCCCTTTTCTCTAATTACCCTCACCAAATCTCCTTCTAATCTCTCTCTCCCTTATCCTTCAACTTCCTTCGGCCGAACCACCCAGGCTCATTCTTTCTTTGCCCACTGCTTCTTCTCTACGCTTGTGGATATCATAGGGATATGTGCACGATCTTAGAATGATGTTACAATTGGCAATGTCGATTACGGTTTGTCGAAACACGCATTTTCGTCGAAACTTGGAATGTCTTTAGGCAAGCGGTCGATCAAGATTAGTGCGAGGTCGAGTCACCGACTGGTGATCGACCGGTGTTGTGAACGCGGTCAGACCGGCCATTCAATGGTGGTCTGACCGATCTTATACTGTTCATCGGCCAAAAGTGGCGATGAGTGTTGGGTTAGGTCAAGTTCATGGGTTTCAGTGCATATGTGTTGCATGATGCATGTTTTGACTAACGTGGGTCAAGTTGCAAAGAACTTGTTCCCGGAATCAATTTGTTTGTCTATTGTTGTGCAGGTTGCTTGGAGGCCAACGATGGTCAACGGCAAGGATGATTGGGACTAAGCTTGGAGAGCTGAGGTCCAGAACGATCGGGTATGCCGAGTGAAGTCAATGGAGTCAAACGTGGTGCAGAATGGACAAAGGTGACCGAACGGGCAGTTCGGTGCGACGGGTTGATTCAAGCAGCGTGGGGGTCGGTGCAAGTGCCATGGTGGTTTCGGTGGGAGCTGAATGGGAGAGACTTGCCGACATGATGAGAGTTGCTGGATCAACCTACACGTGGCGAAGCATGGAGGTGCTTCACGCAGTTTGGACTCGGTCTTCGAAAAAGATCGAGAAGGGGTATTTTGGTAATTTTACCTAAATACCGCCTGGGTGACCTTTTGCCAACCCGCGGCACAAGACAACGCAAGAGAAGCGGATTAGGTCAAGAGGAGATGAAGACGGCGCTTTAAAAGGCGTGCGTAAGTGAACCCGTTTGTGTGTGGGCCTAACGGGTGCCTATTAGGGTTTACTCTTTTAGAAGGTTTAGCCTCCACTATAAATAGAGGAGGGAGGTGGCTGCACCCCCTCAACCCTTTCATTATTGAAAACGCTAGTTTTGCTTTGGTGCTTAGGGAGAAGATAGTTGGAGGTTAGGGTTCTAGAGAGTTGGATTTGATTTCGTGCTCATGTATTGAGTCTTTGTCCTCCATTGATGGAGTGGCTGTAAACCAATACCATATCAAATCAATCCAAGGAAAGTTTTCTCAAAGATGTGTTTCTTTGCTTTCCTTCTCCCTATTTGGTGATTTTGAGTCCCTCTTTGATCCGCGAGTTTTCTCTTGTTTTCTTGTCTTGATCTACCTTGCTGTGACATGTGAGAATACATCTAGGATCATCTTGATCATCAATCACCCACGAGCAAGTCTCCAGATCATATTTCATTTTTGACTCGGTTTTGGAGCACCCTTCGTTCAAACAGAAAAAGATAGGAACTTTGGCATGGATCTCTGTGATCTTTGATTGGAATAGGTTCCTAATATCTTAGAGAAGGTGCGTCTCAAATTTGGTAAGGTTTGGAGTCACAGATCAAAAGTTAGACCGATTTGAGTTTTGATTTTTGTGCTGTTTGCACTGTTCTTCGTGAAGTCGGTCAGTCCGACCCTTGGCCGCCGGTCAGACCGACCTTTTGCCGCCGGTCAGACCGGCCCGAGTGGTCAGACCGCAGAATGGCCGTCGATCAGACCGGACTTCTGACATAAGGTTTGAGCTTTTGGCATATTTGGTCTGTTTTGCTTTGGGGTTAGATTGGATTCAATACAAGTCTTCCGCTGTACTTGTTTATTAATCTTCATAGCTTTCATAGCTATTGGAGTGAGATTCGTGTTGAATCCGATCAAAGTGAAAAAGTGAGTGTGCTCCTATTCACCCCTCCCCCCTCTAGTCACCTTTTCGGTCTAACAAGTGGTATCAGAGCCCGGTTAGTTCATTCTTGATCTTAACCGGTCACTGAACTTGGCGATGGATAAGTACTCGACCAAGCCACATATCTTCGACCAAGCCGCATATCTTCGATGGGCTCGACTATGCCTATTGGAAGAATCGCATGCGAGTCTTCCTTGAGAGCGAAGGACAAGCTATATGGGAGGTTGTTCGAGCCCCGCTCATTTTGCCCAAAGTTGCTACGCCGGCTTCAGCAGCCCTCTTGGCTAACAACAACAAGGCAAAGAACCTTCTATATGCTGGGCTTGGTAGGCAGGAGTACGATAGGATTTGCAACCTTGCATCAAGACGTGAGATTTGGCACACCCTCGAAACTTACCATGAGGATCGCCTCAAATCAAGCAAGTGTGCGATACCACAAGCGAGAGTATAACAAATTCGAGATGTGTCCTGGCGAGAGCATCGATGACGTATTTACTCGCTTCAACAAGGTGATCAACTAGATGAGAGCTATAGACATTGAATACTCTCAATTTGATAATGCCACCCACCTCTTGGCTGCAATCAACACCAAGGAGTGGGAGATAAAGGCTACTGCTATTGAGGAGAATGTCAATCTCTCTAATCTCACTTTGGAGCTGCTTTATAGCAAGCTCAAGACTCATGAGATCAAGAGAGGTAGTCTTCCTAAGAAGGATAACATAGCTTTGGTAGCTGATCCTTTGAAAAGAACTTTTGATGGTTTTTCTGAGTCTTCTTCTGAATTTTCTCTTGCATGTTTATCTGCTGTTCAAGAAGAAGAGTTTGAGAGTCTTCCTGAGGCCGATTTAGCTCTTTTAGCCAAGAAAGTCACATGGGCATATAACAATGTTTGAAACAAGAAGAGAGGTGGCCCTGTGACGTGCTATGAGTGTGGAGAGCTATATCACATCCGGGCAAACTGCCCCAAGCTGAAAGGTAATGACAACCGCAAGGATGAGAAGCCTGCCTAGAAGAAGCCTCAGGGGAGCAAGCCCAAGTATGATGCTGCTAAGCTCATGAAGGCTGCTCACCGGGTCCTTGCCACTTTTGGAGAGCAATCCATGAGCGATGTGGACTCCGGAAGCGAGGAGGACAAGGAGGAGGAGCTCCCTCAAGACAAGAAGGGGAAGGCCAAGGACTTCACCGGCATGTGCTTCATGGCCGACTCCGTCGACACCGATGACAACGATGAGGTACCTCTCTCCTATGATGTTCTTTCTGCTAGATGCGACAACATGTTTGAGCAACTCATGAATCAGGATAAGGCATTAGAATTTACCATGGCTAGGAACAAGGATTTAGAGTCATAAGTAGACAATTTGACTTTAGAACTTATAAAAGCTAAGACTCTTGAATCTGATGAATGTTCATCTTGCCATGCTCTACATTCTGAATTTGCTAAACTGCAATCTGCTCATGACATTGCTTTGCATCAACTTGAAAATGCTAGGACTGAGCTAACTGATGTTAAATCTGCTCCCTGTGAAAAATGCTTAGAGTGTAGCAAGTTGGATGCTTCTAGTAATGTTAAATCTAGATTTTTCTCTTTCTGCTTAGAACGTGAACATGAAGTTAAAGACATTCTAGAAGTAGATAGAGCTAAATATGCCAAGCTTAAGGACACAATTGAGTCTATGCCTTGTGCCTCTTGTGCAGTCTATAAGCTTGAAGTTGCTTTTCTTAAGGATAAACATGCTAGAGCCGTTAAGGCCAAAAATTGTGAGTCATGTGTTAATGTTGGAAAAGAGAATGCATATCTTAAGAATACTTTAGAAAGATTCTCTAGTGGTAAAAACAGTTAAACATGATTCTTGATTAATCAAAAACTCCTTATAAGAAGCAAGGGTTAGGATACAATTCTGCCTTGGATAAATCCAAGCCTAATGTCATTGAGGTCTTGGAAAATGGCTTAGTTGAATTCATAACCCAACCTGCAAAGACAATTTTCAAATCTACAGGCTTTGTCCAACCTTCTTTTGAGTCAAAAGGTGCTTCTCCCAATGGTACAAAATACCATTGCACCTATTGTAAGAAGAGTGGATATTTGGTTGAGTTCTGTTGGCGTAGCTTGAAGAACGCTAAGAAAAGCATTGCTAGAATTTCATCTCATCAACCTAAAGATTTTATAAGACATGGTCATTTAGAAAACAAGAAACCTGGACTATGATTTATTTCACATGCTCATCATCATAATGCTCCTAGATAGGATGTTTCTAATGCTCTTGTAACCATTGCTCATAATAGAACTGCAAATAAAATCAAGGATAGCACTTCTGCTTTGCATACTACTCGCAGACGTGTGTCTCAGTACTGGGTTCCCAAGTCGGTTTTAACTAACCCCAGTATTGAGACACATCGGTCTTCTGTGCCTTGATTTTTCAGGATCGCCACAGAAGGAGAAAGAACACGTGGCTCGTCGACTTCGGGTGTTCACACCACATGATCGGAGACTCAAGATGGTTCACTTCCTTCACGCAGTCGACTGGTGATGACTTCATCACTTTTGGAGATGATACACAAGGGTGAATTGAAGGAATGGGATCAATCAAGGTGAATGACAAATTCATCTTGAAGGACGTCGCCCTTGTGGACAAGTTAAGGTACAACTTGCTTTCTGTTTCGTAGCTTCTTGATGATGGCTACAAAACTCGTTTTAAGAAAAATGCCCATCGTGTGCTTGATTCTGCCGGTGAGCTTGTTTTTGGGATTTCTAGAGTTGGTAGAATTTTTGGAGCTGATTTATCTGAATCTCTTACTGGATCTCTCAAATGTTTAATTGCATCTTCTTTTGACATCTGGCTTTGGCACCGACGTTTGGGGCACATTGATTTTGATCATCTGACGCGAGTTAGCGGCCTTGATCTCATGAGAGGTTTGCTTAAAGTGAAAGCCGTCAAGGATGCTGTATATGCGCCCTGTAGGCATGGCAAGCAAGTTGCCGCCTCACACCCTTCATTGACTATAGTCATGACTGACGGACCAGGACAGTTGCTTCATATGGATACTATTGGTCCTGCTAGGGTTCGGTTAGTCGGTGGCAAATGGTACATTCTTGTCATAGTCGATGATTTTTTAAGGTATTCTTGGGTGTTCTTTCTTGCTTCGAAGGATGATGCTTTTGATCATTATCATGACCTTGTTCTTCGTTTGGCTTCTGAACTTCCTGGTGCCTTGAGAGCGATCCATAGTGACAATGGCACAGAGTTCAAGAATGCTTCTTTTGCCTCTTTTTGTGCTGAGCGCGGTATTGAGCATCAGTTCTCTTCTCCACACGTCCCTCAACAAAATGGCGTTGCGGAAAGGAAGAACAGAACCTTAGTCGAGATGGCTAGGATGATGCTAGATGAGTATAGCACACCGAGGCGGTTTTGAGCCGAAGCTATTGCTATAGCTTGCCATATTTCAAACCGTGTATTCTTGAGACTGTCTTTGGGCAAGACTTCTTATGAGCTTCGATTTGGTAGAAAACCTTATGTCTCTCACTTTCGAGTCTTTGGATCGAAGTGTTTTATTCTTAAGACAGAAAACCTAGATAAATTTGAGTCAAGGACTTGTGATGGTTTATTTCTGTGTTATCCTGCTCATTGGAGGGGTTTTTGGGTCTTTAATGTTGAAACTAACATTGTCCAGGAGACATGCAATATCACTTTTGATGAGACTATCCCTGAAGCTAGATCCGATGTTTCAGGTGACATACAGGTGACAGAGAGCATTTTTGTTGAAGAAGATGAGGATGAATTCGATATTGCTCCTCCACCTATGGCTGATGTTCCTGTCCAAGCTCCAGAACCTGCTACAACTGCTTCACCTCCAATTGAGGCTCCTGCTGCATCTTCTTCATCAGTAGTACTTGCGGAGGTTGAGGAGATACTATCTCCCCCAGGCGCTCCACTACACATTCAGAAGCAACACCCTCCGAATCAGATGATTGGTAATCTACATGAACGAGTCACTCGCTCCAGGTATCACGATCTGAGTCTTTTCTCTCATTCTGCATTTGTAGCTTCTTTTGAACCCCGCGATATATCACATGCTTTATCTGATTCTAGCTGGGTCAATGCCATGCATGAGGAGTTAGCGAATTTTGAGAGAAATAAGGTCTGGAATCTTGTAGAACCTCCTAGTGGTCATAATGTGATAGGAACCCATTGGATGTTCAAGAAGAAGCAAAATGATGATGGTTCTGTGGTTAGAAACAAGGCTAGGTTGGTAGCTCAGGGCTTTAGCCAAGTTGAGGGGTTAGACTTTGATGAGACTGTGGATATCATGGGGATATACACATGATCTTAGGATGATGAGACAATTGGCAATAGCTTTGGAGTTTTATTGAAAGTATTGTTTTCAGCAAAGTGTAAGGATAATCAGTAGTACTGGCGTTTAAAGTGCGGTACGACCGCAAGTTGAATGGCAGTAGTACCGCGGTGCGGTAATACCGGTTGTTACTAGGCGGTTTGGAAATTCCAGAGAAGATGTTTTGTGAAGTTCTGGTCTTCATTGAAAAGCGGTATGACCGCAGTTATTAGAGCGGTACGCTAGTAACATGGCGGTATGATTGTTTCTGTTCTGATTGTCGACCGACTTAGTGATTTGGTTATTCGTTAGGTCAAGTTCATAGGCTTCAGTGCATATGTGTTGCATGATGCATGTTTTGGCTAACGTGGGTCAAGTTGTGAAGAACTTGTTCCCGGAAACGATTTCTTAGTCTATTGCTGTGCAGGTTGCTTCGAGGTCAACGGCGAAGATGATCGGGACTAGGCTTGGAGTGCTGAGGTCTAGAACGATCGAGGATGCTGGGTAAGGTTAATGGATTCAAACATGGCACAAATTGGACAACGATAACCGAACGGGTAGTTCGGTGCGACGGGTTGGATCAAGCGGCGCGGGGGTCGGTGCAAGTGCCATGGAGGGTTCGGTGGGAGCCGGATGGGAGAGACTTGCCAACATGAAGAGAGCCGTTGATCAACTAACACGTGGCGAAGCATGGAGATGCTTCACGAAGATGGGACTCGGTCTTTTGCAAAAAGATCGAGAAGGGGTATTTTGGTAATTTCACCTAAATACCGCCTTGGTGACCTTTTGACAACCCACGGCGCAAGAGGGCGCAAGGTGAAGCGGATTAGGTCAAGAGAAGATGAAGATAGCGCTTTAAAATGCGTGCGCGAGTTAAACCCGTTGGTGAGTGGGCTTAACGGGTGCCCAATGGGTATAGTCTTCTAGAAGCTAGGCCTCAGTATATAAAGAGGAGAGGGTGCTGTCCAGCAGCCCTCTAACCCTTCATTTGGAAACCCTAGTTGGTGTCTTAGGGTTTTGGAGAGAAAAGTGGGGTTCTAGGGTTCTAGAGAGATGACCTTGATTATTGGAGCCGAGACGATCAAGAAGATCTTGAGTATCTGCACTGTAACATGGCTGTATGACCGCTTCGCTCGATTGTCAACGGACATAGTGATTTGGTTATTCATTAGGTCAAGTTCATAGGTTTCAGTGCATATGTGTTGCATGATGCATGTTTTGGCTAACGTGGGTCAAGTTGTGAAAAACTTATTCCCGGAAATGATTTCTTGGTTTATTGTTGTGCAGGTTGCTTGGAGGTCAACCATGGTCAACGGCGAGGATAATCGGGACTAGGCTTGGAGAGCTGAGGTTCAGAACGATCGAGGATGCCGGGTGAGATCAATGGATTCAAGCATGGCGCAAATTGGACAAGAACGACCGAACGGGCAGTTCGATGCGACGGGTTGGATCAAGTAGCACGGGGGTCAGTGCAAGTACCATGGAGGGTTCGGTGGGAGGCAGATGGGAGAGACTTGCCGACATGAAGAGAGCCGTTGATCAACCAACACGTGGCGAAGCATGGAGATGCTTCACGAAGATGGGACTTGGTCTTTTGCAAAAAGATCGAGAAGGGGTATTTTGGTAATTTCACCTAAATACTGCCTTGGTGACCTCTTGACAACCCGCGGCGCAAGACGGCGCAAGGTGAAGCGTATTAGGTCAAGAGAAGATGAAGACGGCGCTTTAAAATGCGTGCGTGAGTTAAATCCGTTAGTGAGTGGGCTTAACGGGTGCCCAATGGGTATAGTCTTCTAGAAGCTAGGCCTCACCATATAAAGAGGAGAGGGTGCTGTCCAGCAGCCCTCTAACCCTTCATTTGGAAACCCTAGTTGGTGTCTTAGGGTTTTGGAGAGAAAAGTGGGGTTCTAGGGTTCTAGAGAGATGAAGTGATTGTGTGCTCTTGAGTTGAGCTCTTGTCCTCCAGGATGGAGTGGCTGTAAACATATCTCAATCTCGAATCAATCGAAGTAAGTTTTCTCAAGATGAGTTTGTTCATGTTCTTGCTTTCTTCTTAATGATTTTGAGTCTTTTGATGTCTTGTTGGTTTTCCCACGAGTTCTTGTGGTGATCTTGTTTGCTGTGACATGTGGGAGTGCATTTAAGACCATCTTGATCATTCTTTACCCACGAGCAAGATTTAGATCATGTTTTGCTTTTTGACTCGGTTTTGAAACGAACTTCATTCAAATGGAAAAAGGTTAAAACTTTGATGTGGATCTTCTCAATCTTTGATTGAAATAGGCTTACTAAAATGCACTACACTATGCGTATTAGTTATAATTAGTTAATAATCGTTTGAATTTTACCTCCATGGTAAGTGATCTGTAAACATGGAAGGAGTAACAGCAATATCCCTGAAGTTCTCTCTTTTTGCCAAAATAGCTTTATATGGTGGTTAAGTTTCCTGCAAGTTCCAGCATTTCCAAAGACGAAAGGGGCTCTTTTTTTAGCCGCACCACATGAATAATTAAGCCTAGAAGAGGCTCCACTGGTACTGCCCTCCCTGCATGAGCTTCGAATCAAATTTTAGCACCTGTGCAAGTGTACTTCCATGTTTATAGCTACACGCAAATCTACTTAAAATATGTTTAAATAAATATAATCCACCTATTAAATTGCATATGGTTAAAACTAACCTTGGAAGAAATCCACCTATAGCCATGCAGCAGCACCAATTGAAAATCCACCTATGGCCATGCAAAGAAGACCAACCTAAAATGGAGTAAATGCACATCTTTAGCTCCCAAGATTAGACTAAACATAAATGTTGCTCCCCTACTGCTTTTCCTAAAAGGAATTCGATGAAATAGCTAGTAGCAACAACAATTAGACTTCAGTATACAGAAGCATTTATAAAATCGTGGAATTCACTTTCACTATTGATCGCGCCTACACACCTTATCGTTACACATCTGCGATAAAATTTGCTCCAAAGATTGAGCTAAGGAACCGCTTCTCCTTTATAGGGCAGCTCAACTTCTCATTACTAATCGAGAAAATATCTTCGTTGTCATAAAGAAAGATGCTACTATCACCAAGGAAAGGAATTAGGAACATAAACTGCACACTGTGTAGCTAGTTAAAAAGCATCAAACCATATGAGCAAAATTTGCTCCAGCATTGAGCTAAGGAACTACTTCTCCTTTATAGGGCAGCTCTGAACTTCTCATTACTAATCAGGAAAAATATGCTGTTGCTGTTAAAGAAAGATGCTACTATCACCAAGGAAAGGAATTAGGAACATAAACTGCACACTGTATAGCTAGTTAAAAAGCATCAAACCATATGAGCAGAATACTCTGCTACAATACCTAGAAATATGCATGATTATATACCAGAAAATCGATACATTTTCTTTCCAAGAATCATTGAAATCCTAGCTTTGGAACAGAGAACCATTGCTGAATTATTCTTGCATCCAAATTCATAAGGTAAGACACCCCAATCTTTTCAAGCAAAATAGCCCCATTTCAAGCAATCCAAGAATGGCAATGAGTCAACCAAATACCATCTTTCACCAGCTACAAATTAAATCGGATTGCATATAAAAGGCAGCAAGTAACGACGGCCGGGGGCAGCCAATTCACGTGGTACTTGGCAGTACCAAGCACCATGTGCAGCTCAAGCCACAGCTCTCCGACGCCTCGTCCCCATTTGCCCACCACTGCAGCAGCCTCCGGAGCCCACCCCCTTTGAGATTATAAGATGTTGTACCTCAGTATAGTAGTTTTACTCCTGCCATAAAAGAGAGATTGTAGATCAAAGAGCAAAAGAATAATTGAATCTAAGAATTGACTGCTAGCAAGTCCAGATCAAGGCTTTTTCAATCGAACCTCTCCAGTAAAATCAAATCCTTTATAACAAATCATTTGCAATAGCAACTCTACTCATCAATTCACCCAAATCAACTGTAACCAAGAAACTCTCGGGACAAAAACCTAATCCCCGCATCCATCAACCACCCTCGAACGGAAGGCGCAAGCGCCACGCCCAAACACGCGAGGGAAGCCACAGAGGGAGGCGAGCATACTCACCGGTGCGGCGGTAGAGTCGTAGAGTGGCGCGGGCGACGATGCGACGAGGGAGGCGGGCGAGGGGCGGGCACGGAGGCGAGGGAGACGGCAAGGGGCGAGGGAGGTGTAGGGCAGATTGGGGAGGGTCAGGCGGCGGTTTGGCGTGGGGTTCGCGGGTGGGAGGTGGAGGAGAGGAGAGGCGGCGAGGTGGAGGTGAGGTGAAAGAGGAGGGTGGCGTGGTGGGGGGGGAGGCGCGGGGTGGCGACGAGGGAGGTGTGGGGCGGATTGGGGAGGGTCAGGCGGCGGTTTGGCGTGGGGTTCATGGATGGAAGGTGGAGGAGAGGAGAGGTGGCGAGGTGGAGGTGAGGTGAGAGAGGGCGTCGCGGCGGCGGGCGAGGGGAGGGTGCGGAGGCGAGGAAGGCGGACGAGGGACAGGGGAGGCGCGGGGCGGATGGGGGAGGGTTAGGCGGCGATTTGTGGAGAAGTGGGGGTCGAAGTGGGTTGAGTCGCAGGTGGGGAGGGGACGATGGATCGGCGAACCGTGCGCACAGAGAAACTGAGAAAGGAGATGCAGATCCAACGGCTCATATCGCATGAAGAAGGATAGATCCAACAGCTCATGTCATATGAAGGAGGACGGACTGCCACCAATTGCTTCTTTTAAGTAGTAGAGAAACAACTGTCTTGTTTCGGTAAAGGAGAAGCTGTAACGATCTATATTTAGTCTTATGTAGTTAAACAACTGTCTTATGTTTGTAGTATTTTCATAAGGGGATACCGAAGCTAGCAGATCTGCAGATGTTTAATAGCATGCATCTGTTATGCATGCATTCTTTGGCAAGAAGTATACGCAACAGAAGAAGACATCAGACGGGACTATACGGGATCCGGGGATACTTCCAGCGAGCTCGACTTGAACAACGGTTCATGATGTAACCGAGCTAGTTTCATATAACTATCCGTATGCATTGTATAACGGCAGGACTGCATTAGTTTTCTAGATAAGCTATGTTAGGAAGTATCTTTACTGGATTGGTAAGTTAGATTGAGTATCCCTTCCGAATACTTATTAGTCAGCCTTTATAAGGAGGCACCAGGTTGTATTACAGGACAAGCAATATATTGAGTTCATTAGTCTTCTTCTCTGCTACGTAACAACACTACGTTCTGGCCGGGGACAAGCCCCGACCTGTGTCCGACGGCGAGTTCCTACGATCACCGTATCCCCTGCGCTCCAATCCCGAGTCACGCCTTCATCTCAGTTCTCCCCTACGACATCCACATAAACGAGTCTGTATCAATTTGGTATCAGAGCCGAACGTCGCACCATCATCCATGTCCGGCGACGATCCTGAAGAACTAGCGGCGGCCGCTGCCCATGGTCGTAATGATTCAGCCAAGCTCGACCAGATTCTCGCTCAGCTCTCCACATTGAATCATCGATTGGACAGTCACGATTTGCAGATTTCGCGCACTGAAAAATTCCAAACCGGAGGACAAGGCAGCGACTCAACGCTGCCACATCGCCAATCATCAGCGCCACCAAGAGCGACCGGTGGTGGTCGGTTGGGGGAGGAGGCCCTCGGTGTGCCCCGTTTCCACAAATTGGAATTTCCTACGTATGCGGGAGATGACGACCCCTTGCCATGGCTCAATCGGTGTGAACAATTTTTTCGAGGACAGCGCACCATGGAGGAGGACAAAGTTTGGCTTGCCGTGTACCACCTCACTGGCAATGCCCAACTTTGGTACTATCAACTCGAGCGTGACGAGGGCATCGTGTCTTGGCCTCGTTTCGTCGACTTCATCAACATGCGTTTTGGTCCGCCATTGCGTAGCAATCCGCTAGGCGAATTGGCCCATCTTCAGCGGACTGGGATGGTCTAGGAATATCAACAACAATTTTTGGCGCTCCTTTGTCGCACCGAGCAGTTGACATCCAAACAGCAAGTACAACTGTTCACGACTGGCTTACGTAATCCATTGAAGATGGACGTGGAGCTCCAGAACCCATCCAATTTGCAAACGGCGATGAGCCTTGCCCGCGCATATGAGCATCGGGGGGAGGACGACACAGTCGAAGCCCTACCACCAGTTTGGGGGACGTCAACATCACGTTTTTCCGCTCCACTTCGCATCGACCGACCAAGCCTCGCCGCCATTGTTGATCCGTCCATCCCGCTTCCACGACGTTCGATTGGGTTGCGCCCCACTACCCGTGAGCGAGCTCTCATTACCGACTACGCCTCGGCAGCCCCTGCTTCTAGCACCGTCTAAACCCCAGTTTAGACGTCTTTCCCCAGCCGAGATGAATGATCGCCGACTTAAAGGACTGTGTTTCAACTGTCCGGCCAAGTTCACACGTGAGCATACTTGTTCCTTCAAAGGCATATACATGCTGGAGCTTGAGGATGACCCAGGCGAGGATCCAGCCGACACCGACGTTCAAATCTCCCTGCACGCAATCACGGGAGTTAGTAATAGCCGCACCATGAAGCTTCACATTTTCGTTCAGGGAGTTCTCCTGACGGCCTTGGTCGATTCCGCTCAACTCATAATTTTTTGGCTGACGGCGTTGCCCAACACATTGGAGTTCATCTTACACCGCTTCCAGGGATGAAAGTTACGGTGGCAAATGGCGACCGTGTCACCAGCTTGGGAGTCCATCGTGGGCTGCGTATCGACATTAACAAAGAGCCTTTCGACATCGACTGCTACGCTTTACCATTGGAAGGTTTTGATGTGGTGTTGGGCGTTCAGTGGCTTCGTGCCCTCGGGCCCATTGTTTGGGATTTTGATCGCCTTGTCATGTCCTTTTACTAGCGGGATCACCAAGTGACATGGTCAGGCATCGTCACGGCCGGCGGCATTCCTCGCGCCCATGCATGCGCCCAAGTGGATGTACTGGCCGACTTGTTGCTTGAGTTCGCACCCATCTTTGAGGGACCACATGGTCTGCCTCCACCCCGCCGACAGGATCATCACATCCATCTCGCTTCCAGGATAGCTCTGTGGTCAGCCCATACAGGTACCCTCAGCTTTTGAAGGATGAAATTGAGAGACAATGTGATGACATGCTTCAACAGGGAATCATTCGGGAAAGCACGTCTGCATTTTCAGCACCTGTTCTTTTGGTCAAAAAGCACGATGCTACTTGGCGTTTTTGTGTCGACTACCGAGCTTTGAATGACAAGACAGTCAAAGATAAATTTCTGATTCCAGTTGTTGATGAGCTATTAGATGAGCTAAAAGGCGCCTGTTTCTTCACCAAGTTGGATCTCCGTAGCGGTTATCATCAAGTTCGGATGCATCCGCCCGATATTGAAAAGATTGCTTTTCGCACGCATCAAGGCCACTTTGAGTTCCTGGTTATGCCTTTTGGCCTCACCAACGCGCCGGCAACTTTTCAGGCCCTCATGAATGACATTCTTAAGCCGTTTCTTCGTTGTTTCGTGTTGGTATTTTTTGACGACATTTTGATTTACAGTTCCTCCTGGTCAGAACATATTCAGCAGGTGCATGTCGTTTTTCAACTGCTAGCTGATCATCAGTTGTTCCTCAAGCGTTCCAAGTGTTCTTTTGGTTTGAATTCAGTTGCATATTTGGGCCACATTATTTTCGGTCATGGAGTGCCCATGGACCCTGAAAAAGTCTCGGCCGTCGCGGATTGGCCTGTTCCGACCACTGTTCGGGCCTTGCGAGGGTTCCTTGGTCTCACAGGGTATTACCGTAAATTTATCAAAGATTACGGTCTCATTGCAACTCCTCTCACCATGTTGACAAAAAAGGAGGCATTTGTCTGGAGCGACAAGGCCAATCATGCGTTTTCCGCTCTCAAAACAGCTCTCACATCCGCGCCTGTCTTGCACCTTCCTGACTTCAATGCACAATTCACCGTTGATTGTGATGTGTCTGGCACGGGGTTTGGTGCTGTGTTACATCAAGGGGACCGACCGCTGGCATTTTTCAGCCGTACTGTCGCGCCACAACATGCCAAACTGGTGGCCTATGAACGGGAACTCATTGGATTGGTCAAGGCAATTAGGCATTGGCGGCCATATTTATGGGGACGTTCTTTTCGCGTACGTACAGATCACTATAGTCTGAAGTTTCTACTTGATCAACGGCTAACCACCATACCACAACATCATTGGGTTAGCAAACTCTTTGGGTATAATTTTTCAGTTGAGTACCGACCGGGACGGCGAAACACTGCAGCTGACGCCTTGTCTCGCCGTCTGGAGGATCAGCTAACGCTTCATACTATTTTGAGTCCTCGTTTTGCTGTCTTCGATGACCTTTGCCAGGTGCTTCACACTCGACCTGATCTGGTACAATGTCGGATGGCTGTATTGGCTGGGAATGCAACGGCGGGATGGACTGTCCGGGATGACTTGTTGCTGTTTCACGGTCGTGTCTTCATTCCAGCTGATTCGGCCATCTGGTCTACTTTGTTAGCAGATGCGCACAACTCAGGTCATGAAGGTACGCAGAAGACTCTTCATCGTCTTCGCTCTCATTTTTATGTTCCGGGCATGCGTCGTCTGGTTCAGGAGTTCGTACGTGGTTGTGCCGTCTGCCAACGAAACAAGTCTGAACATTTGCATCCGTCCGGTCTTCTACAACCGTTGGCTGTTCCTCACCAGGTTTGGGACGATATTTCACTCGACTTTGTGGAAGGTTTTCCTAAGGTACATGGCAAGTCTGTGGTTCTAACCGTCGTGGATCGTTTCTCAAAATATGCTCACTTTGTAGGTCATCCATATACGGCTAGCTCTGTCGCTCGTGTTTTCTTTGACAATATTGTTCGGCTTCACAGTATTCCATCTTCTATTGTGAGTGATCGTGACCTTGTTTTCACCAGCTCATTTTGGTCCGAGTTATTTCATCTTGCTGGTTCCAAGTTGCACCTCAGTTCCGCTTTTCACCCGCAATCCGATGGTCAAACGGAAGTCGTCAATCGTATACTTGGCATGTATCTTCGTTGTCTGTCTGGGGATCGACCAAAGGATTGGCTTCGTTGGCTTCCATGGGCAGAATTTTGTTACAACTCTTCTTTTCAGACCACTCTTCGTGCTACTCCTTTCCGCGTTGTCTATGATCGTGATCCTCTGGTTTTGGTCACTTATGAACCTGGTGTGGCACGTAATGCGGCTGTCGATAGTCAACTCGTGGAACGGGATGAATTTATTGCTGAAATTCGCGAGAGATTGCTTCAGGCTCAGACTTATATGAAGACACATTATGATAAAACACATCGTGAAGTTGAATTTGAGGTTGGGCAGTGGGTTTGGCTTCGTCTTCATCACCGAGCTGCAGTATCTTTGGGGCGCCCGGCCCTTGGCAAGCTTTCTCCTCGTTTCTTCGGGCCGTATCAGATTGTGCAGCGCATCGGTACAGTTGCTTATCACTTACAGCTACCTCTTCGTGCTCGCCTTCATGATGTGTTTCATGTTGCTCTGTTAAAACCATTTCATGGGGAGCCACCGGCTTAGATTGTTCCGTTGCCTAACGTTCATCATGGCCATGTTGTTCCCAAACCGGCTCAAGTCCTACGCTCCCGTTTTACTTCGTCTGGCTGGGAGGTTTTGATTCGTTGGGATGATCGTCCTGCTACTGAGACATCTTGGCTTTTGGTTTTGGATTTTCATCAGCGTTATCCTCATATCCAGCTCGAGGACGAGCTGTTTCTCCAGGACGGCGGAAATGTTATGCATGCATTCTTTGGCAAGAAGTATACGCGACGGAAGAAGACATCAGACGGGACTATACGGGATCCGGCGATACTTCCAGTGAGCTTGACTTGAACAACGGTTCATGATGTAACCGAGCTAGTTTCATATAACTATCCGTATGCATTGTATAACGGCAGGACTGCATTAGTTTTCTAGATAAGCTATGTTAGGAAGTATCTTTACCGGATTGGTAAGTTAGATTGAGTATCCCTTCCGGATACTTATTAGTCAGCCTTTATAAGGAGGCACCAGGTTGTATTACAGGACAAGCAATATATTGAGTTCATTAGTCTTCCTTCTCTGCTACGTAACAACACTACGTTACGCCGGGACAAGCCCCGACACAGTGTCCGACGGCGAGTTCCTTACTTCGCAGTATCCCTCAAGCGCTCAATCCCGAGTCACGCCTTCATCTCAGTTCTCCTCTACGGCATCCACATAAACGAGTCCGTATCACATCTACCATGGCAATTACTCGAAGAAATTACAAATGGTTTTTCTGAGGAGCGAAAAATTGGTAGTGGTGGGTGTGGAGTGGTTTACAAGGTATGATTAGTACTTTTTCTTTCACTTTTTTCAATGCCACTGATAACAAATGCCATGTCCAATACTAATAAGAGATGTCAAACAGGGGGTGTATAAAAATGGAGAAGAAATAGCTGTGAAGAAGCTTTACCACATGCCAGGACTTGATGATAAGCAATTTCAAAATGAGCTTCAAAACCTTACAAGACTCCGTCATCAAAATATTGTACGGCTAGTTGGCAAAAGTTATGAAGAGAGAGAGAGGTGTGTTGAACACGAAGGAAAACTTGTTTGTGCTAAAATGATAGACAGAGTGATCTGCTTGGAGTATTTGCATAATGGAAGCCTTGAAAAGCATCTTTCTGGTATGATGGTGATCTACTTGAGCATATTAGTTACTCCATCCGGTCACAAATATATGTCGTTTTGGATATTGACAAGGCCCCCAAAACACAACTTTGACCACTAGTTTCTATTGTAATATAGTATCACCCAATGAAATTATAATATTATAAAAATATTTTTCGAGATAAATATATACATATGATTTTTGTTAAGAGTATTGTATATTCTACATTTCTCTCTCTCTCTCTCTCTCTCTCTCTCTCTTGGCCCATGTGGCCCTTGTAGCCCATGAGGCCCATGTATATTTGTCTATATATATCTCCTTCATTAATGAATAAGATGCAAAGTTGTGAATAGTAAACCCTAGTTTTATCTAACATGGTATCAGAGCTATTCAACCCTAACCCTAGCCCCTAGTTCACTACCACCGCCGCCGACTTCTGCCGCTCGGGCCGGGAGGCCCGAGCAGGACATCCCCGAGCTCGGCATCATCCCCATCTCTACTCCAAGCCGGCAACCGCGCGCGCGTGAAGGATCCGCCTCGCCTCCGACGATACCAAGGCCCGAGCAGGACATCCCCGAGCTCCCCGCCTCTGCTCCAAGCTGGCAACCGCGCGCGCGTGAAGGATCCGCCTCGCCTCCGACTTCCGGATCATCGCCGCCGCCGCCGGAGACGATCGGATCCACGCCGCCTTCTTACTCTCGGCTGCCTCGTCTCTTCGCCCGGATCTCGCGCTCGGAGCCGACGCCTCGTCTTCACGCTGGATGATCTGGTTTCGCTTCTTCACCGCCGCCGCCTGGAGCATCACTCGCCGCCCCCATCCGTGAGCTCTGGACCTGGAGCATCACTCGCCGTCGCCATTCGTGAGCTTTGGAGCAGCTCGGCGACGTCATCCGTGTTCGCAACTGGCCACCTCTCCTCTGCTCTTCTCTGCTGACAGTGGAACTGGCCGCCTCTCCTCTACTCTCCTCTGCAGACAGTGGTATCTCTTTTTTGAGTTTTGATATTGCTATTGCTTAGTGCTGTTGCTCTGCTGCTTACCACTCTGCTGCTAGCTATTGTTGATTGTGGTCCGTCAAGATGGCTAAGTCCGACTCGATGTTTGGGGGCAGTTCATCTCTAGTGTTTACAGACATCAAGCTCGATGGGTTAAATTACCGAGCATGGGCTTTCTCAGTCAAGACTACTCTTAGGGGTTATGGTTTGGCCTCTCATTTGGTGATGATCCTCGATCCAAGACCGTTGATGTTGAGGTATTAAAGGCTTGGCAGAAAAGAAGATGATCGTGTCATGACCGCATTGTCTTTGAGTGTTGATGTTTCTCTGCGGATGAGTCTTGAGTATCATACTTGACTAAGCAAATGTGGACATACTTTGAGAAGAGATATGTTGATCGGTGGTGCTCTTCGCTTCACATTGCTCAAGAACATTCATAGTCTTGGCAGCTTTGATCGATTAGTGGAGGAGTATTACGGTGCTTTCACTCACATCACGGTCCTCTAGAGTCTATGACACCGAAAATTTCTTTGTTCTGTCGGTCTTGTCTTTGCTAAAGATGAGTATGCTCACAGACGCTCATGTATCGATTTGTGATGGGGCTTCGATCGAGTTTGAGCTGTTTAGTACTTTCGGTTGCTCAACTATCCCACTCCACCGACTTTGATCGGCGCTCTCTAGTTTGATTGCAGAGGAGACGCGTCTTCATTCCTTATGCTGTCTTAGGATCCTCACCACATGCTGTTCCGAGTCTCTCACAGCGGTGTGCGGATCTACCGAATGACACCCACAGGAGTGATGGTTTGTTCCCATTGCAAGAGGACTGGTCATCATGTTGACAAATGTTTCAAGTTACATCCAGATCAGCTTATTGCCTATCGTGCTAGACAGCCATTTGACCGTCGTCGTGGAGCACCCATCGGGCCTTCAGAGCACTCCTTCGAGCGATACTACCGACACATCCACATCTCTGTGACTTCGGATCGATTATGCTATGACATCGATTGCACCTTCGCTTCTAGCTTTGCTCATCCTTGGGTTCGGATTCAGTGCTTCGTTTCATGTCACATCGACGACTCTCGGCTTGTTGCTCGTAGGTCGTGGATCGATGCTACCTATGTTCACACTGCTGATGGTACACCTTGCTCTATTACCCATCAGGGCATTCTCTCTACATCTTGCTTCTCTGTTCCTGATGTGTCTTTTGTTCCTCAGCTATCTATGAATCTTCTTTCTGTTGGTCAACTAACTGATATGAACTGTTTCATTGGATTTGATTATTCTTCTTGTTTCATTCAGGATCGTTAGAGCAGAAGAGTGATTGGTTCTGGCCATCGCCGTAGAGGCTCTCCCAGTCTCTATGTCTTGGACACCTTACATCTTCCTTCCACCAGTACGTCGAAGGCCTTGGTGTCTTCTGCTATGTCTTCATCTCAGTCTCCTGTTGGGTCTTCCTTCAGCAAGTGGCATCATCGACTTGGTCATCTTTGTGGAGCTCGCCTCACCACTTTAGTTCACCAGGGTTCCTTAGGTCATGTCCTTTGTTGAGTCTAGTTTTCATTGTTCGGTTGTAAGTTGGGAAAACAACTACAACTTCCATATCCCAGTAGTACCTCTCAGTCTTCTGATCCTTTTGATTTGGTGCATTCAGATGTATGGGGTCCATCTCCTTTTGTTTCGAAGGGTGGTCATAGTTATTATGTCATATTTGTTGATGATCACTCTCGATATACTTGGATCTATTTTATGAAACATCGCTCTCAGTTGATTTCCATTTATCAGTCTTTTGCTAAGATGGTTCATACACAGTTTTCTTCTTCCATTCGTGTTTTCCGTTCTAACTCTGGAGGAGAGTATCTTTCCTCAGCCTTTCGTTAGTTTCTTTCTTCTGAGGGTACTCTTCCTCAGCTCTCGTGTCCCGGTGCTCATGCTCAGAATGGTGTTGCTGAGCGCAAGCACCGTCACATCATCGAGACTGCTCGCACTTTTCTCATTTCCTCCTTTGTCCCCTCTCACTTCTGAGGGGAAGCGGTCTCTACAGCAGTCTATCTTATTAACCGTCAGCCCTCTTCTAAGCTTCAGGGCAAGTGTCCTGGTGAGGTCCTGTACAGAGCACCTGCTCACTATGCTCATCTTCGCGTTTTTGGTTGTGTCTGCTATGTCCTTCTAGCACCTCGTGAGCGCACAAAGCTGAGCCCTCAGTCAGTTGAGTGTGTTTTTCTGGGTTATAGTCCTGAGCATAAGGGTTATCGTTGCTATGATCCTCCAAGACGTCGCATTCGCATCTCTCGTGATGTGACTTTTGATGAGGGACGTCCTTTCTTTCATCATCCTTCTCCACATCCCACTTCTTCTTCCACAGATTCCACTTCCTTTTTGTGTCTACCTCCCATTCATTCTCCAGATACACCTTCTCCAGATACACCTTCTCCACCAGTTTCACCTTCTCGTGTACCTTCTCCACCAGCTCCACCAGTTTCTAACACTTCCACTCTTCCCTTCCATTATAGTCGCCGACAGAGAGTTCCTTCTGATCCTCAGTCCTCCTCTCCTCCACTTGATTCTCTGTCCTCCTCTCCTCCGCTTGATCCTCCGGCCAGTACCATCGACTCTGACGATCGTTCTACTACATCACGATATGCCCTACGTGATCGTTCTTCTATTCAGGCACCAGAGAGATGGGGTTTTTCGTGCAGTCGATCGAGCCGAGTACCTATCAGGAGGCTGTCAGTGTACCTGAGTGGCAGTTGGCTATGACAGAGGAGCTCACAGCATTATAGTGCACGTGCACTTGGGATCTTGTTCTGCTACCGTCTGGAGCTGTTCCTATCACTTGCAAGTGGGTGTACAAAATAAAGAACAAATCAGATGGGTCAGTAGAGCGATACAAGGCTCGTCTTGTTGCAAGAGGTTTTCAGCAGGCTTATGGTCGAGATTATGATGAGACTTTTGCTCTAGTTGCTCATATGACCACAGTCCGTACTCTTATTGCAGTTGCAGCAATACGTACATGGACTATATCTCAGATGGATGTCAAGAATGCTTTTCTTCATGGTGATCTACATGAGGAAGTCTATATGCAGCCACCCCCAGGTGTTGAGGCTCCTACAGGCTATGTTTGTCGCCTTAGGCGTGCTCTATATGGTCTCAAGCAGGCTCCTCGTGCTTGGTTCGAGCGTTTCAGTTCTGTGATTCGAGCTGCTGGTTTCACTTCGAGTGAGCATGATCCTGCCTTGTTTGTTCACACTTCTCAGCGAGGTCGTACTTTGCTTCTTCTGTATGTAGATGATATCTCGATCACGGAGATGACATGGACCACGTGGCTTTTGTCAAGAAGAAATTGAGTGAACAATTTATGATGTCCGATTTGGGACCATTGAGCTATTTTCTAGGAATTGAGGTTCATTCGATGGTGATGGCTACTATCTCTCTCAAAGATCGCTATGTTCGGGATCCGCTTGCTCGCTCTGGGATGACCGATACTGTGATCGCTGCCACACCCATGGAGCTTCACTTGCGGCCGACCTACTGAGCGGTATACCCCGACAGATTCTTCTCGCTATCGTCGGCTTGTTGGGAGCCTTGTCTATCTCCAAGATAACCAGGCGGACATTGCTCATCTTTGTCTCGGCCGGTTTGTCGGTGCTCCCACCTCGATTCACTATAGTCATGTTCTTCGTGTCTTGAGATACTTGAGAGGAAGCTGCGTCGAGACGTCTGCATTCTATGCCGCTTGAGTCACTCTAGCTCCACGCTTACTCGACTCTACTTGGGCGAGTGATCCTGCTGATCGCCGATCATCATCAGCTATTGTATCTCTCTTGGTACTTCGCTTATTGCCCGAAGTCCAAGAAGAGATCATGTGTCACGCTCTAGTGCAGAGGCGAGCTTGAGCACTTGCCGCTACAACATCGAGATCGTTTGGCCGATGGCTCTTGGTCGATCTTGGTGTCCCTTGTGACAATCCTACCCCTCTCTTTTGTGACAATACAAGTGCCATTCAAATTGCCAATGATCCGGTCAAGCATGAGCTGACAAAACACATTGGTGTTGATGCATCCTTCACGCGATCTCATTGTCAGCAGTTGACCATCACCCTCAAGTATATTCCCTCAGAGCTCCAAGTTGCAGATTTCTTCACTAAAGCTCAGACTAGAGAACATCATCGACTTCATCTACTCAAACTCAGTGCATCAGATCCTCCTGATCCACCTTGAGTTTGAAGGGGGGTGTTAAGAGTATTGTATATTCTATATTTCTCTCTCTCTCTCTCTCTCTCTCTCTCTCTCTCTCTCTTGGCCCATGTGGCCCTTGTAGCCCATGAGGCCCATGTATATTTGTCTATATATATCTCCTTCATTAATGAATAAGATGCAAAGTTGTGAATAGTAAAACCTAGTTTTATCTAACAATTTTCATATATCCAATCTAAATATTTAAAAATATATTGACTGCTAAAGTTTGTAAGTTTGACTACACGTATCCCAAAACGACATGTATTTGTGACTAGTGGGAGTAGAATTTAAAGAAATGAGGTTATGAAAATACACTCTTTATCTCCTACAGATGAATCTTCTGGACTTCCTTGGTACAAGCGTTATAAAATAATTAAGGGGATTTGTGATGGTTTGAAATACCTTCATGAATGTGGAATTTTCCATCTAGACCTAAAACCTGCCAATATATTGCTTGATATGAACATGGAACCAAAAATTGCAGATTTTGGTTTGTCAAGGCTCTTTAGCGGTACTGATCAATCCCATACCACAAGAAATTTTATAGGAACACTGTAAGCTAAATAAATGTCTGATTTGAGATCCATTGGTTTTTCCTATATTCAATTAATTATGTTTGATTTACACTTACCGGAGTATATCTGTGATAATTATGATATCATGTAGTGGATACGTGCCGCCAGAATATATCGAAAAAGGGAAGATCTCAAATAAGTTTGATGTATTTAGTTTGGGTGTCATAATCATAGGCATAATTACAGGCCCTGATGGCTACTCCAAACATTCCGAGATGTCTTCCCAAGATATTGTTGAGCAGGTAAGAAAAGTCATTTGTCTTTATGAGGACGTCTACAGTCATTTTTTTAGAAATAGTATTACGTCATGTTTTTAAACTTGGGTACTACCTTTTTCTCATTTAATTCAAATCATATTGAGCAGGTACTGGAAAAATGGAGGAACAGGCCACAGGAACAATGGAAAGATGAGTCATATTTCAGTGTATATTGCCAACAAGTGAAGATATGCATTGCGATCGCACTGAACTGTGTGGAAACTAACAGACACAAAAGGCCCACTATAGGGGATATTATCTGTAGGCTGAATGAATCGGAAATGACGATTGTTAAATATGAGGTGTGCTCGGTAAATTATTTATTATACTCTGGAAATATGATTTGCACTATTTTCGATATCAATACGTCTTGTGGTTTCAATTCTCTTTATTTTGTTTCATGGTTTTAGTGCTATATTCTGACAATAGTTTTTTTTTTGGTAATAGTACACTAGCAGAAATTATATAAGATGAAATTATTTTCCAAGACAAATTTATTGTTACTATTTTTATGTGGCTAATCCATATACTTTTATATGCATTAAGGACAAAATTTAAAACATAAAACAATTTTAAAACGGTAATGATATACATTTAGATTCTGTTTGGAACATAGGATTCTCATAGGAATTTAGGGCCTATTTAGAAGAGAGGATTGCTCTAGGAATTTTCAGAATTCTAAGGATTTGGATCCAAATCCCCCCTTTCCAAAGAGGCCGTTAGTTGGAAACATCTGAGATTGAGAGAGAGTTGATGTTTTGTATCCTTCCAATTTCCTATGATATTCCAAATGGGCCCTAGTGATAAGAGGGAGTACTTAATACACACTCGAGATCTAAGTGAAATTCATCCAAGTAGACATGCAGTAAGAGAACAAATATATTAAAAATAGAGAATATTGTATATATCACCATGAGTTTGTCATATTCTCTACCTGCTATCGAATTTGTGCACTCAGATATTTGCTATCCAAAAGAACTAAACCTGCGTAAAAAAAAGCAAAAAGCATCAACAAACTGTGAATTGGATGACAAAAAAGTTATTGAAATTCTGACAGCACATGTAAAACATTGACATGGACAAAATTTTCCAATAAGAGAAAAGTTCTTCATCAACAGCGAAATATCAGTTGAAAATATGAATTTGGTAAAAAAATACTTAGAAGTTTCTAAAACATCTCCACAAATTACCAGATGCATATAGGATAGGGTATATTCTACATCTCTACAAAATTTCAAAATCAAACCTAGTCACACCTGCGAGATACAGAAAAGACAAATCTTGGTAAAAACAATGAAAACACTTCAGCAAGTATTTGTTTTTTCGTGTCTCACACATGTGATTGAGTTTGATCAGAGGCATAGAACATACTCTCCCCTATATATCATGACTTTTGTGAAGTTTTTAGAACGCCTAAGTTTGAATTAACGGAATTTTCACCAAATCGTATTTTAAACAGATGCGATGCTATCATGAATAGGTATTAATATACTCTATACAGATGTTTTCTTTTACTTCATCCTCGTTTTCTCTTGCAACTCATACATTTCCTTCCTTTGGTGGTGATGTTAGCTCAAAACCGAGCTACATAATTTTAGAGAAAATTAGCTCAGTAACACTTAAAAAATGTAAATTGGAGTGAAAAACAAATACAATGTGAGACTGATAGGTAAGCCCTAGAGCCACTTGTTAATCACATGCCATTGTTTTTTTTGCAACTTCCATGATCTTTGTAGTTTGAATAATAAATTTGCCCAATTTTATGTTGTCTTGCTTAGCTCTTAATGATTTGTGTTTCTTTCGAGCTAATTTTTTTAGTGGTTGAATGCTTGTTTTGTTGGATCAGTTCTTACCCGTGGAGTTTTGTTGTACCATAGATGTGCATCTGACAGAGCCATGGTGAGAATTAATTATTCACATTGAAATGATGCGGAAGTGCTTTAATTGTTTGTTTACTTGAGTGTGTACTCGGAGTTTATCACAAAATTTCTTGAGAATGCAGGATTTTAACTAATCATGGCTTTACAGGCATTCAAATTTTGAACTATCGGACCCAGGTCAGTGGCTGCACTCTCCAGTAGTCAGTAGATGAGTAGCTTGTGATTGTCATGCAGCTTTGCCTGCAGAGTGCAAACGAGCCTCAACAAGCCCAAGGGCTTAGTGCCCTTTTGCTGGAAAAAACGATGTCAGATGAAAATAAAAAATGTAACTGAAATGGCAAAACATGATTAAGGGTGCTTTTTGGCAAAAGTCTAGGGGTATTCTAGAATAAACATGATAAAGTATTCAAAGAGTTTCACAAGTAAGTCATATAGTTATTGATCAATGAAATTGATTTGTTCAAGGGACCGGACCACACTTAAAGGATTAATTCCTTATATGCCAATACATATTTGTGAGGCAACACTGCCTATCATTGACCTTATAACTGTTTGGATGATAGTTATTAGTGGCCAAAGTACACTCCAATTTTGTCTTGCCATGTACACTCCAATTTTAGTGGCCAAAGTGTAAAGTTTTTATTGTACAGTCAAAGTGCGAAAAGAAATTGACAAAGTATGGAGTGAATTTTGGTAGCACTAGTTTTCTCTGTGACTTATATATTACTATTGTAATATATTTGTAAAACCCAAGAAAATTATAATAGAATGAAACTACTATTCGAGACGAATCTACACATGATTTTCATGTATCTAATCTAATTAAGAAACAAATCGATAGCCAAAGTTTTCAAAGTTTGACTGTACTAATTCCAAAACGACTTGTTTTGTGAACTCAAGAGAGTATTGTAGTGAATTTTGGTAGCACTAGCTTTCTCTGCGATTAGTAAACTGAAATATATGCTTTTAAATGTAGTAAAGTAATGGATGTTTTATATTTATACGCAGGCAACAGTGAAGTCGTTGGGGCTTGGAAATCATTTTACAAGGGGCTTTGGTGATGTTATCTGACTTAACTGTTAACCTTAGTTTCTTTACTCACGCACCGCCATTCTAATCATCTAATGTAATAAGCACTGCAGGTTCAGTTAAGACGGCCAAATTTATAGCACGCAAACAATGGTTTGTGGTCGGAGGAGGGTACGATGGTTCCATCCATGTGTATTGCTACAGGGCAATGCAGGAAGTCAAGGGTTTCGTAGCCCACAGTTCTTGGGTCTCGTCTTTGGCTATTCATCCAACTGAACCTTATGTGCTATCAGCATCTGACGATGAGTTAAATATTAAGCTGTGGGACTGGGAAAAGTGCTGGGAGTGCACTCGAATATTTGAGATGCGTTCAAAGGTGCATAAATTGGCATTCAACCCGAAGGACACATACTTTTGCTACTGCTTACTGGAAAGGTGGAGCAGAGGTTTGAGATTTCTCTAACAAATAGTAACAAAAATTATGGACAATCCGTTAACATAATATTGTCAATGGTCTACTGGACTCTATTTGAAATTCAGATTTGGAACCTTGGGTCTCCCAATTCAAGTTTCACATTTGATGGAGATGAATATCGAAGGTCGATGTGCGAATTGGATTACTTTGCTAGGGGTGATCAACAATATTTGATTACAGCATGCTCCCATGATGGCACTGCCAAGGTGTGGCATGTTCTCTAAAGAATATGTATGTGCTTGAACAAATATACAGAGCATTAATTGTGTTTTAATGCTTTTCTTCTTGCTGAAACAGATTTGGGACTTGCAGAAAAAGAGTTGTATTAAAACACTCGAAGGACATACAAGTCGAGTCAGTGCTGTCTATTCCCATCCCGAGCTTCCAATACTGATGACAGCATCGGGCGGGAATGTTTATCTGTGGAACTCCACTACCTTCAGGTAAAAGCATTTGCGGCCTTCTGAAACAGTTGGCAATGCAGTAGCACTACTACGACAATGCAGTAGCACTGCTTGTAAAACACCTGCATTAATGCACCATATACATCACGACTTCAGCTTGTCAATGATTCATTGTCGTAGTAGTCGCATTAATGCACCATAGATGTAACAGCCCAATTTTGTGCAATTTGAAAAATTCATAGATTTTTTTTGGATTTTTCAAAAACTTTTGTTGTTTTTTGTGAAATTACAAAAAAAATGGGTGCAATCCAAAAGTCAAATCCAAATCCTAGCCTACAAAAGAATTAATAAAAAATTACACGAAAAATAAAGTCCAAAAATCTCTCTGAATTGCATTGCAATTCAAATTCATCTATGTCATTCTCCTAATATATAATGCTAAATTACTAACACGTGGGCATAATATATAGCCGGGCTCTAAAGACCAGCTCTGCTGGTCATATATAATTGCGTGAACAATCTGTGTCATGTGATCGTCTTTCCTTTTGAAGGAAGATAGAATATTTGATTGATGTATTGCTCGAGTCTCGGAGGCATATATATATATATATATATATATATATATATATATATATATATATATATATATATATAGCTAGGAAGGAAACAACAGGTGTGGGGAAGAGGATATCTGCGCATTATAACACCTTAGCCCAATACAGAGTCCAAAATGTCTCATAAATCATTCTCACTACCAATTTAAACCATAATAATAATAATTCCAGCAAGGTATGTACGGAATAAAACCCTCCAAGGGTCACAGAACAACAAACTAGACAATATAAATGCATAAAGGATTAACTTTCATAGCCTAGTCACATGCGCCAAGAACGCTCAAAATACACACACCCAAGAAACATTTGGCACGCACGCGCCTAAGAAACACCGGAACTATGCTCTCAGTACATAGGACGACAACAAGTAATAATAAATCAAACTATTATTAAATGAACCAAAGTTCCAAAACCATCAATCTAATAATAATCAGGTCTAATAGATCTTGAATTAAATTATCATGACGCTAGATTTAATGAAAGAACGCTAATAAAAATAATGTAAGTAGTGTTTGCATTTGATGCACATGTGCTACTCTGTCCCGTGCATGACACCGTCGACGTTCACCCACAAACAACAACAAAGTAAGAGTGAGTTCATGACTCAGCAAGTATATAATAAAACAATAAACAACAATTTGTTAAACATAATGATTAATAACATCAACATTCATGCGTTCAAGGTATATCACCATCTTTTCATTAATGCAATACATCACTATTCTACATGCTCATTTGCTCATCGCATCACTTATACCGGTATAGTATAAGTGAACGCTTGCAACAGTGTTCACCCTTCCTTAAGCTCGTCCAACAAGGATCGGGGATCTCTCCACTCCCGTGGTGTCTCTACCAACAAGGTAGATATCTTATCATATGATCACCATAAGTGATCTCCATTATGCAATGATTATGCACATGATGCAAGAATGCAATTTGGTCCATTATTCATCAACATGTTCCATTACCATCGTATCATTAACATTATCATAATCATTCTCATTGCATGTAAATAAGCATAAAAAAGTATAAATAAATATCATGGCAATGTATTATTAAAGATAACAACAACCAAACCGATGTGTATCGCTCTACCATGCACTTGTCTCTTAGGCACGAAAGTCGGGACGATGCAAAGGCGGCATCAAACTTGAAGCAACACTCCTTAGACAAACATCAATAATACATATCAAAATATGCCACAACAGTACACAATCATCAAACAATATGCTATTGCTCCTACGAGCAAACCTAACGCACTAAATCCATCTTCACCGAACAACCCACCCATTGTCCCGGTGATAAAACGTCCATAACTTTTACTTCTGGACTCCAAATATAGCAAACCCAATATTTTATGGAATTTAAAAGAAATTTCCCACAACTTATTGTGTCATCTAGTTCCCGTTTTCAACCTCGAGGTTATTCTGGGACTTAACAGAAAGCAGATTTCACAATTTTGTAACTATTTTTGTACAACATAAAAAATAGCAAACCATGCCACTTCTAGAAACTAAAGAGAATTATATAGCTAAACCTAGTTATGACCCTAATTTAATTCAAACATCTAAATCTCTTGAAAGTCTAAAAAAGTATGAGGAATCAGACTGACTTGCAATCTGGTGTTCAATCCCTTCAGAAAACAACTCTATCGAGCCATGTCGGTAGCGATATCTTCTACAGCATAGTGTGCAAGCTGAGAGAACTTGTTGAGATAGTCGGACACTAACATACCTTCTTGCTTAAGTGCACGGAACTTTTCTTTTTTTAGGTATATGATGCCCTTCAGCACATGGTACTGGCGAAAAGCTATAGAGAACTCTTCCCAAGTAATGTTCTGCGGTGTCTCATGCGTAGCACATAAATTCTCCTACCATTCAGCGGCAATTTCTTCCATCTGATGGGTAGCATAAAGCACCCACTCGTGATCGTTGCATTGAGTGATCAACAACTTCCTTTCAATCAATCGAAGCTAATCATCAGCTTCCACTGGCGAAACAATTCCAGAAAAATTCGGTGGGCGAGTCCTCATGAACTCTGCTAGTTTAGACAGTCCATGGTGACCATGAGCAGTTGGTGCCACATTGTTGTTGTTGGCTAGGTTATTGTTCATGTTCTACATCTAATTCATCATTGCATACATCATCTGAGTTTGGGCGTCCATGAATGCTCCAATGTTCTTCAAATCTATTAGGGGTGCTTGAGGTGGAACTGCTCCCGTAGGGGTTTGTTCACTTTCTTCTGCTCCATTGGTCCCATTGGTTCATGATCCACCGGCAGCAGTGTTGCGAGTCTGAACCATCTGGCGAAAGCTCGAAGGATTAGATAAGGTAGCAAGCATAAGGTAAGTTAAGAACTAAACAGGGGTAGGTTAAACCCAACAAATACGGCACAAAGAACTCAACTAAAATAACCATATATTATTAAAGGTATTAGCATGGTTGTAACAAATATCTAAGGGCTTTTGCAGCTCATACTGCACACAAGAAAACAAAAGCGAACATATCACACAATCTACCATCTAAAGGACAACACTCCTAATCTTAAGCTGATGTGGCTCTCGCACACTGAGCCTCAATTGACTAAGCCTAAATCTCAGCTGACTCAATCGCTGAGGTAACCTCCACAACCACGACGATGCTTTTCCCTGCCGTAGGCTGGTAGATGAGCAGGCATTCTCGCGAACTGATCCTAATGACCTAGAACTAGAGCAACAGGAACAGGTGGCTCAAGTGCAGGCACGACTGGCTCTGGCTCCTCAGTCTCCTCCAGAATGTACAATGCCTCCTCCAGCTCTGTAGTCCTCTCTTCTGTAAGTTACAACATCTCGTAGGCTCCCTACGGCTCTGTGGCAGTAGTCTCCAAGGCTTCCTCTTGGGCAACGACGAAATGACCAAGGTGAACGGCAGTAGCATCCTCTTCTCCATCAATGGACGGGTAGCGAGCTGGAAGATCCACAGCGACGGCGTGGGGATGAAGGCGAAAGACTGTATCCTTCAACTCGTTGGTGTAGATGTTTCACACTCGTAGGATGGAAAGACGTGAAGACTCCTAGATCCCTTCAGCGAAAATGATCCTCCGAACGGTGATGTTTATGGGACGACTGGCCTTGTTATCCTTTCGGGCGTAGATGGTCAATCGACATAGCACTCCACGATTCCGACCATTCACCATCCAGTTGGTGCCTTGGTAGAGGGGCCTCTCAAATCCTCCAAGTACTTGTAAAATATTCCACAACTCATCAACGAAACCTCCGGTACGCTCTCCATATATAGGTCTGAAGTCGTGCCATTCATCAAAGACAGGCAAAAGTGTAAGAACCAACTTAAAAACAACGGCGAGGAGATTATCAGTATTAGATAAGTCAAGAGAGAGAGATAAGAGAAGTTAGGCATTCATTAATCTTGCAAGTTAATTTTTGCTTTAGAAAATAGTTTTGACACACTAAGGACGGCAGATCTAACTAAGGTCAAGACCTACAGTCAGTGTGGCTCCGATACCACCTCTGTCGGGACCCAAAAATGCAATTTTGGACCCTCTGTGTATAAGACACTAGTCCAGGATCACGCTAGTACATACAGTGTCAACATAGATGAATATCATTCCACGCAAGATGTGAGAACCTTCTTGGGATACTTGGAGTGCTCAGATTTTTTTTTGCTGCGGCACTACCGTTATGATGGGATCCTGTAGTACCGCCCACGTCCGAGCGCAGGTACTACCGCGTTAGAGAGCGGTAGCACCACGCTTGATCCAAGCGCTGGTACTACCGCACTGGCGAGCGGTAGTACCACCCGGGGTACCCCGAGAGGAGGTCTACCAGGACCTCCCAGGAGATCTCAAGACCTCCTGGAGGTCTTGGCCTATGTGCACTGAGTTAGTCCCATAATCAGTCCTGCTAACTCGCACAGAGACACATTGGTGTGATCAAATCCATACCACAACAAGCTAAAGGAACACAAAAGGCAAATTATCAAATATTATTAAAGACCAAACGGTCAAGCTTCTTACAAGGGCCACTAGGGCTAACACACAAGAGCACCTGCAGTAGGAAAACAAAACACCAACGCGTGAGTCCAACCGATCAGCCCACCGGCTATCGAGTGGAGGACATCCCTAGGTCGCATGGTCTCCAAAGACCTCACCAACACAGAGCTTTGAGCTCCCTGGAACTTCCTTGAGCTGTTGATTAAAACAGAGGGCAAAAGCCGTGAGTACTTTTGAATGTACTCAGCAAGCCGTGAGGAGTGTATGCAATACTACTTATGCAAGGCTTGCCAAAAGAGAGCTGTATGGTTAGTTGCAAAAAGCAATATTTGACAGTAAATAACATAATAGATTGCAAGGCAGCAAGTTAAAACAATAATACATAATTACCTTTTGATTTCAAGAGGTCGTGAGCACCCACTCACTTCCAAATCCACTCTGGAGCATCCACACTAGAGCTCCCAAAGCCAACCGTGGGAGGTCTGGCCACACCCATGGCCAGGACCTCAACCACGACCACCCTGGAGCACCCACTCTAGAGTTTCCACCCTGCCCCTGGACCTCATCTCGAGCCAACCATGACCTCTCTAAAGCCGGCCAAGGTCTCTTCGAGGCAAAGCCACAGTTTCTCGCAGACGTGTCCAGGGACACAATTTCACAAAAGCTATCCCTAGCACCACTTCTCCGGGAGATGTCCATAACCAAGGACTTGGCTATTCGAATAGATTTTACACTCTGCAGAGGTGTACAACTTTACCCACAATCCACGATCTCTCTAGCGGGACGGGCTCCGGAAAGACCCTTGCTCACTTCCAATGGTGAGCAGTCTAGAGAGCGTGACAAGGCCTTTACAAAGCTTTGATTTGGCTAGGAGCTGCCCGCTAAGGTTTCGCTTCTGGATGGGTTGCAAAGACACCAGATTCGTGCCCCCTCTTGCGCCGTTGCGATAAAACTCGCTCAACCACAACAGCACCAAGCCATCTCATTGCTAATTATTCAGCCCAGGCCATCCCCATAAAATAACCTTGTGGTTGCACGGATTACCCGGATCCACAGACACAAAGTTAAGTCCTTAATTGTGCTCAGGCAAGACTTCCACAACCCAAAAGTGCAAAGCACCCACTACTCACTCCCGGCCTTCTTGCCCAAGCAAAACCATTTGGGTTCAACCCGGCCACTGGACCACCCAGTCCTGGCACCACAAGTTTTAAGGTGGTCTCGCACCACAATCAACACAACCGATGGCATTACACCATAGTCGGTTAACAATGGCACCAACCAGAGATTCCATAGTTCATTAGTCAAGATTATTAATTGATAAAGCATGATTCACAAACCCCGCGGCTCTACAGCAAGGCTAAGCACAAACTTACGGTCCCATGTTGGCATTAACAAAAGGTACTAACTAAATATCCATCCTAAGGTGTCCAAAGGAGATCATGTCAACATGTCAAGTGCCCAAGTCCAAGGAGGCATAGAGTGAAATAGGAGAATAGCTACTGCCCAAAACAGTTCTATAAAAGTAGACATGCAAGTTTAGCAAATCAAAATATTTTTGTAAATTGGGATCAAGATGATCAAGGTCCACGACTTGCCTCTGTTGAAGGGAAAGGCTTTGGTTGGTGTAGCTTGAACCACGAGCTCCTCAAAGAATCAAGCCCGAATCTACACGCGCAAGAAAAACCAAATAAGCAAAGAAACTCCAAGAAATCCAAAAGAACTTACTTAAAGCAAAGGAGGGGAGGTCCACAAGGTAGGGAGGTCTGAGAGGGAGATTCAGCATGAGGGAGGTCCAAGCCCAAGAGGTTCGGACCGGGGAGCTTGAGAAGCTCACCAGAACCGAGAAAGCTAGGTGAAGAGGCTGAAATGGAGAACAGGAACAAAGTGGCCGCCCAGGGTGCTCTATTTAAAGGAGAAAGGGAATAGAACACCACAACAAGGAGGTGACCAGGTTCAAAGTATTGGTACAAAGGCACATTGCCAAAGGTACGAAAAAGGATTAGAATATGAGAAGGAGGGGACAAAAAGTAAGGACAAGTACAAAGGAAAGGACAACACTTTAATGTGACTTCAACCCACATCAAATGCACTTTAGAACCTGGGCAAGGGAGTTAGTCAAAAGGATGAACATAAGGTCAAAGGAAATGGTCCAAGGAGGAGGTCCTGCGAGGAGATCCAAAGAGGAGGTCCTGCGAGGAGGCCTGGGGTCAGGAAGTCCTAAGGCAACCAAGGAGGTCCTGAAAGGAGGTCTTGACTATGGAGGTCTAAATACAAAGGGGGAGGTCTATGGACGGGAGGTCCCAAAAAAAACAAACACGACCATGAGGAGGTCCTATGGACAAGAGGTCCAATAGACACAAAGGGGTCCTCTGGACAGAAGGTCCAAAAGACACAAAGATGAGAGAAAGATGGGCACGACATCGCCGGCAGCGGTAATACCGTGTTTAAGAAAAGGTACGACCGGATGACAGAAGTTCCGAGTTTCACGTTGCGGTACAACCGCAAGCTGGGTAGGGCCTTGACGGCTGAGACAAACCAAGGGGAGGTCTTAACGGCTTAGATTCTCAAAAGGAGATCCTAAACGATTAAGATCAAAGGCAGGGGGGGAGGTCCTGACGGTTAGATCTCCAAGAGGGAGGTCCTATGGTCAAGATCTACAGCAAGGGGAGGCCCGTGGAAACAAAGATGCGCGGAAAGAACAGGGGTCGCCAGATTTTGATCGGATGAAGCAAGGCAGATGGGTCGTTCGAACCAAGCGAACAAGCCAACGAGGCCAAGCCATCCGATGTAGACCCAACGGTCCTAAGGCAAGAAAGGCAAAACTCAAGCGGTACGACCACAAGAGCCAGCGGTGCATCCAAACGCTACGGAGGTCTGGACCTAAAGGAGGTCCGGGCCTTATGATCCCAACAAAGAGGAGGTCTGGATCATTAGATCAAGCAGCAGAGAGGTCGGGACCCTTGGATCAAACAAAGGAGGGATCTGGATGGTTAAGATCTCAAAAGGGGAGGTCTTAACAGCCAGATCTCAACAAGGGGAGGTCGGTGCGGGTAAGGCCAAATCTCAACAAGGGGAGGTCTTTTGGACACTGAGGAGGTCCAAAGGGACAAGGGAGGTCCAACAAGGTTCAAACGGAGGTCTTAACAAAGGCAGTAGTTCCGGCACTACCACAGTGGTACGACCGGAGGTCGGAAGTACCGAAGCGGAGAAGGTTAAACTAGGGTAGGGCGCCACAACTCAAATGAACGGTACAACCACAACAGAAGGGCGGTAGTTCCGAAGGAACAAGCGGCAGTACCGCCAAAGCAAACGGTAGCACCACACAAGCGCGAGGGAGGTCCAAAAAGAGCTCAAGGGAATCCAATTGAACCCAAGGGGTTCGAACGGATTGGAGGAGGTCCAACTGAATACCAGGGAGGTCCGATTGGATGCGGGGAGATCAAAAGGAGCTCCATGTGGACACAGGGAGATCCATATAGACACAGGGAGGTCAAAAGGGATTTCAGAGATGCCCAGATGAACTCAAGGAGTTCAAATGAACGCAAGGGGTTCCCGGGGAGGTCCAAAACAGAGAGGGAGGTCTAGCTTAAAGGAGATCTAGACCGAGAAGAAGGTTTAGACCAAAGGGAGGTCTTGTTGGAAATATGCCCTAGAGGCAATCATAGAGATGATTATATTTCATTATGTTCATGACATTGGATAATGTGTTATCTTGTTCCTAGAATAATATTGTTAATATTTATTATCAAGTATGTGACTTGGTTGTGAAACTCTATATTTCTGCGATAATTATTCTTACACGATCCCTGGTCGTAAACATATGAGGACACATATGAATAGACTAGCATATGTATTGGTTGATGACTATGTTTCACGAGTCATAGATATGGAGATATCAAACCGATAATATGGACACATGTTAGAGAACATGATGTTGGATAAGACCCACCTTGAGACACTATTGAGATTGTTATGAATCTATGTGTCGTTAGTTGGTCTCAAGCACTGATGATGTATAATCCTTAGACCGAGATCGGCATGGTTTCCTACATGTGTAAGGGCACTCTTAGGGGTTGCCAAACGCTACACCGTAACTGGGTAGTTATAAAGGTAGCTTTCGGGTATGCTCTGAAACATGGAGAGGAATGTGACTGGTCGGATATGGGATTTGCCCCTCCTAACATAACAGGAGAGATGTCTCTGGGCCCCTCGTTGTGATCGGATAAAGAAAGTGCATGGCCATGCCACTAGTAGTCAAGTGTTCGACCACGTAAAGTTATCGACACTCGATCGAGAAAGTATTGAGCAGATCCATGGATGACACAACATCTCACCAGAGTTCACCGGACATCGTGAGGCAAAGGGAGTATACACGAGTAGGTCGCTTAGTTTGAGCAGTTATGGACTGGTCGTATACAGATATGAGCTGGTCGTAGACTGGTCGAACGTAGTCACAGAGTGGTCGTAACACGTCGTAAGTAATTACGAAGTGGTCGTGACCAAATACGAATCGGTCGATAAAGATAGGACCTAGTCGTAAGTGATGAGGACCTAGTCGTAGATCATATTGCATTAAGGTTCGTCCAATATAATTTGTATGTATTCGGGAATCGATATGTTACGCTAGGAGCCGCATCGACTCGTGATCGGAAGCGGTTTCGAGTCACAACCGAACTACACATGAACCTGTGGTCACACACTTAACAGGTTGGAACAAACCAAGACGAATCGATTAAAGAACGTGTTGAGATAGGATCCGTCATGAGCGCTATATAAGGAGGTGCATGAATTTGTTGAAAGTGGGAAGAAACACCACCGAAACCCTAGCCGCCATCTTCTTGAGAGCTCCACCGTGCGACTTAGTGCCGCACACCGGCGTTCGGTTGTTCCTTCCTCGGACGTGTGGATACCGAGAGGCGCTACTACGATTGTTGCGCTTGAGGACGATCCGCGATCTTGACAAGGAACCGCAGACGTTCTTTGGAGGAGACGATCGATTGCGACCCTTTGCATCGACTTGCCGGGCGTTGGACGATCGACTCGACCACTACATCGACGCGTTCTTCGTTGGACCAGTTGCTCCAACCCTTCTTCGCCGCTTCAAGGCGTCTGTTGGTAACGATCTGTGATCATCTACTTGCTTGGCATCTGGTTCGCGTGGTAGAAATTTTTGTTTGTAGCTATCGTAGCCTACCCGTGACCCAACAGGTCTAAACAGAAAGAGATTCAAATAGACAAAAGGGAGGTCGGGACTTGGGGAAGTCCAAACAAAAGATTGCAAGGGGAGGTCCAGAGAACAAGGGAGGTTGACCCGGCAAGGAGGTCCAGCTGCGGAAAGGTCTGGACCCTTTGATCTCAGTGAAGGAGAGTTCTAGGTAAATGGGGAGATCCAAGGGAGGATATCTCCAAAAGGAGGAGATCTAAGTTAAGAGGTCCAAAAGAGGAACTCAAGGGAGGCCCTGAGAGAGGAGGAAGAAGGGAAGGTCAGAGAGATGAGATAGATCTGAACATCAGGAGATGTCCAACAAGAGAAAGGTTTAGAGAAAGAGAGGGAAACCTAAAGGGAAAAGCTAGCCTGGAGGGCAACCAAGGCCAACAAAGAAAAGAGGCTAAAAAGCCAAAGAACAGCAAGGAACTTCAACAAACCAAGAACACCAAACAACTGGGTTTAGTTGGAGTTTAGTTAGGTCAAGTTAAAGCTCTTTTAAAATCTCAAGTTAAGCTTTGAACTCTCATCAAAACCAAATGGTTATTTTTATTTTAAAAAGCTTAGAAAACTCAAGACGAACGGGACGTTACACAAGACGAATATAAGAAGGCAAAATTTGATATATGCCATCGAAAAATTCCACTCAGTATCACGAAATTGGAAATACACCACTCCAGATTCTTGTTCATTTGAAATTTGCCATTTTCTTTTCTTTTCTCCCACTTTCTTTTCTTTTATCCTATTTTCCATGAGCTCCCCATGTGAACTGACCCTTTTGCCCCACCTCAAATTTTGCCATCAACTAGAGGAGTGATTGGATCACCCCCATGCCGACTGCTTCTTCTCTGACATCGGCATCATCCAGCGCCATGGAATGGAGCAGCTCGACGGTGCTGAGCTTGCACAGTTCTTCCTTCTTCTAGGAGAGCTTCACTCGCTCAATCACCACCCCTTGCTCCACCATGAACACTTTGACTTCCTCCACCTGCTTTCAGTTAGAGCACCGCAAAAGAAGAGCTCACCGACTTCTTCGCCGCTATCGTCGTCGGCGTAGGAGTGCAGCGGCGTGGTGAGGCCTCCATGCACGCAGACGGCCCACACGTTGTCGGAGTTCTCCGTCGGCTCCTCGGCGCCGAGCTGCTCTCTCCTTAGCGAGCACGGTGGCGGTGGCTACACTCTCCAATTTGGACAAGTGGTGCAATCACGAACGCCTTGACCAAAGATTTCTCGGTAGGAATCGGCTCGCGACAATGGAGACGGCGCCTGCGGCCTCTTCTTGGATTTGCGCGTCCCTCGACTCGAGGAAGCCGGTTAGCAGGGTGATGCCATCATCTATGTCAAGTGCGACGATCTTTACGCACACTTTGTCTTCTGACAGGAGCTCTCCAATGGTGACCAACGTTTGGTTTCTCTGGACAGAGTCACCAATCCTGATCCTGGAGAAGAGATCCTTGAGGTAGAACATCTTCTCGCCGATGCCAGCGTCAATGCCGGGCCTCACCGCGACGATGGGCTGCGACGACGATGGCATTTCGGAGGGGCAAAAGGCTGCCAGAAGGGATGCGTTGGATCATGCAGGGCAGGAAGGGCAAAAGGGTCAGTTCACATGGGGAGTTGATGGAAAATAGGATAAAAGAAAAGAAAGTGGGAGAAAAGAAAAGAAAATGGCAAATTTCAAATGAACAAGAATCTAGAGTGGCGTATTTCCAATTTCGTGATACTGAGTGGTATTTTTCGAAGTGGCAACTTTCTCGATGGCATATATCAAATTTTGCCATATAAGAATAAATGACTAATTTGAATAATAAATAATGGTGGTGACCTTATGGTCGAGTTTACATTTATTAAACCAAGCAAGGCTGGCACTAAATAAAGAAACGATAGTGGAACGAAAGCAACTCCAACGGAAACCCATCGACTTGCCACAGGAAATCGTTTGGAATCGAGACCTAACGATCACCATCCTCGTAAAGCTCCTCCTCAAAAGCAGGCAACGATTCCTCCACTTCAGCTGAATGATTGTAGCAAGAATGAGTACTCCGAGCACTCAACAAGTTGTACCGCATAATGCAATTATAGATGATGGCTTATTCCAAAGAAAATGGTTTCTATGGCTATTTTGCAATAAAGCAGCATTTGCAGTTGAATACAAATAATAGATTGAAAGCGTAATTCAAAACAATAAATAATGATAGTTTAACAATTGTTTTCACAAGCTTCCTTAACCTAATCAATTTCTTTCACATAGCTGCATAAGTTATCCCACACAGTTGTCCCTACCCAATTGTTTTTATGAAAAATTACCCTTCGTGTGAAATCCGTGAGCATGTCCATGACCGCGGATGTGGCTATTTGAATAGATTAATTAACACTCTGCAGAGGTTGTACACTTTACCCATACAATATAACCAGGGTAGCTAGCACCAATCATAACAAAACCTTTCCGAAACTTCATCTTAACAATTGAAACTCCTATTGTGCTTACTGCCGGCACCAACCCCCACACAGGTGGTTAGCCTATCGCACACTGTTGGACCTAAAGATGGTGAACCATGCATAAATATGAATCACAACACAGATAGAAACACACATCTACCCTGGCACACAGCTTAAACTATCTACCTGAGTAATCAATATCAAGACTCCATAACTTACTAGGTTAGGCCCGTTCCATACTAGGCATGTGGCTGTGCAGTTGTGGCTCAGTTCAATGGCACACAAAGTTAAGTCCTTAATTGACCAAGCAGAGACTACCCAATTACTACCAACTATCACATTCATATTTTTCCAAGCACATAGTTCCACCATATCACACAGTTCCATTCACTTGCCTTAGTCTAATTCTTTTCTCACCCTGTTGGTTAAATGCAACACATGCCATCAACGAGTAACAGCATACCGCACACAATTTTACACAAGTTCCATAAACACTTAGTCAATTATATTTGCAACTCAAATGATGTCAATGACTTGTTGCACATCTAAACAGACTATTCGTATCTAACCAACCTACGTTGGTGCTATGATAATACCAACTAATTATTAACCAAGCTAGGGTGACAAAAGATCATGATAATACAATGCGCAAAGTGGACATAATCAAATAGGAATATAACTAATCCCAAAATAGTTAAATAAGTACTTAAAGTAAAATGCAATAATTTGAATCAAGGTAATTTTAGAAAACTAGGTTCAACATGGTCAAAGGTACAACTTGTCTTAGAACAAGTCTTGGTACTGGTCTGGAGCTTGATCAACTCCTCCTTCCTCAAAAGCTCTCAGAGTATCAACGTCTACTCGCAAACGAAAGAAAATAACCAAATAATTACAAAACAGAGCAATAAATAAACTCCAAAAATTAAATAAAAACCTCAGAAAGGTAGAGCTTGAATTTAGATGAATTTATAAATTTGAATGGGCTCAATCGGAGTTCGTATGAGGAAGAACGGGCTTTCAGAAGATCTAAACCTAAGAAAAAGATAAAAGAATTACTATTTCAATGTTTCAGAATTTTCTTTCTACAGGAAATTACAAAATAATACGTCAACAACAAATTCCAGAATTAAAGAAAATACAAATAAATAGAAAACAGTGGCTGGCAGGTGGGTCTTGGGGTCTATGGTCCAAGTCCATGGCTTTGGCAAATGGTTCTATGGAATAGTGTACGCAATCCGGCGAAGAAAGCTTTGGCGGTGCTTAATTTCTAGGGCTCGATTCGGCCAAAAGGCGGCGTGACTCGAAAGGTGGGTTAGGGTTTTTGAGAGAGGAGAGGGGTGCAACGATTTTGACGTGGGTGTGAGGATTTAAATAGGGTCGGAGATGACGTGTCCGAGCGGAAGCCGACAGCGGGGCGTGCACTAGTGGGACTCAGAGATGGAGTTCAGATTTAGCGATTTCGACAGTGGGTCCCACTGAAGTGACAATAAGCGGCATGAGTTGCGCTACGACGCGACGTGGGTTAATGGCTAACAAGGCCGGAGGGAGAAGAAATGTGCCAAAGGAAGTGGGCTTCAGCCCAACAGAAATCTGAGATTTTAAATAGGTTTTCTATTTTAGAAATACCAGGAAACCCAAATAACAAATTAAAATTAGCAAATGAACTCGGAAAAATTCTAGAATAATATGGAAAATATGTCCAAGCACAAAAAACTCAAATAAAATAGTTTTGGAATTAATTGATGTTCAGATTAGTCACATTAAATTGTTTTGACATTTAAAAGTCCATTTAAGCTTGATTATATTCAAATAAAATTTGGTGAATTTTCCAGGAGATTAAACTACTAAAGAATTTTGAAACTTAGAAAAATTGAGATGTTACATGGTGCAACGACCTTGTGGCAGCAACAGCGACCTCAGTTGGTGGTGGTGGCCTCATAGGGTACAAATCCTAACCGATTCTTATTCTACCTCTAATAATCTTGCGGTACAAGACATCTACACTAACACCTTTGAGACTCCGGGTAACATACGACATAATATGGACACATCTATTAGAAATTATTTATATTTAGATGTAGTCATGCAAATCTCTTTGGTTCTACAATCAAATTAACAAGAAAAATTCCAAAAATATTTGGGAATGTACTTCTCAATTTACTCTATCTCAATATAAAACTGCAACTCCAATTTGAGTTTATCTTTGGGTTCAGGAGACATAAAAATGAGATAAATTTTATAGATGATAAACTAAAAGGAAAAAGAAAATGACAACTTACTTTCGCAGCAAATTTGTTCTTTCTTTTCTTGTGACACAATTCAAATTTGAGCTTGAAACTCCAAAGAGTGCCACTACGAGTTTCAATTTGTGTTGGTGATAAAAAAATAAGAAAAAATATCTTCGTACTAATTTGATCCTTAAATCAGAGTGGTTTGCATAAAATTACACAACACTTTGTTTTGCACTACGCATGTTCTTTTTTTGTAAATACTACATCCGTTCTTTTTTACCTGTCGTTGTTGACGACAAGATTTGACACCTACGATGATCATTACAAGGCTGATTGATTCAACGGTAAGAATTTAAAACTACCGCTGGTTCACCTAACATTTCGTTTGAATCGAAGGCGATCGGCCAAGACCTCGGGAAGGTCGAGGGACATCTGGTTGGTTCAGAAAACATCCACAAAGACCTCCTGAGAAGACCTGGAGGGTGGTCTTTGCAAATGGCCAGAAAGGGTGTTCTCCGCAAAGCCGCCACGGACCTCCACGAGATCAACGTGCCTCCATCTCAATCATCGAGGTCCTCCCTAGGAGTTCAACGCGTTTCAATCTCAACCAGTGAAGTCCTTCCAAGGGATCCAGTGCGCTTCAATCTCAACCGTTAAAGACCTCCCCTGGAGAAAACCAGAGCCGCTCAGGACCTCCTCAGGAGTACTTGCGCGCCTCCATCATGGCCGTCCAAGACCTCATCAGGAGCGCTACACGGCCTCATCACAGCTGTTCAAGACATCCTCAGGAGTACTTGTGCGCTTCCATCAGGGCCGCTCAAAACCTCCTCAGGAGCGCTACACGGCTTCATCACAGCCGTTCAAGACCTCCTCAGGAGTACTTGTGCGCCTCCATCACGGCCGTCCAAGACCTCCTCAGGAGCACTACGCGGCTCCATCGCAGCCGTTCAAGACCTCCTCAGGAGTACTTGCGCGCCTCCATCACGGCCGTCCAAGACCTCCTCAGGAGCGCTACGCGGCTTCATCACAGCCATTCAAGACCTCCTCAGGAGTACTTGCGCGCCTCCATCAGGGCCGCTCAAGACCTCTTCAGGAGCGCTGCGCGCCTCCATCACGGCCATCCAAAACCTCCTCAGGAGCGCTACGCGGCTTCATCACAGCCGTTCAAGACCTCCTCAGGATTCCTTGCGCGCCTCCATCACGACCGTCCAAGACCTCCTTAGGAGCGCTACGCGGCTTCATCACAGCCGTTCAAGACCTCCTCAGGAGTACTTGCGCGCTTCCATCACGGCCGTTCAAGACCTCCTCAGGAGTACTTGCGCGCTTCCATCACGGCTGTCCAAGACCTCCTCAGGAGCGCTACGCGGCTTCATCACAGTCGTTCAAGACCTCCTCAGGAGTACTTGCGCGCCTCCATCAGGGCCACTCAAGACCTCCTCAGGAGCGCTACGCGGCTTCATCGCAGTCATTCAAGACCTCCTCAGGAGTACTTGCGCACCTTCATCACAGCCGTTCAAGACCTCCTCAGGAGTACTTGCGCGCCTCCATCACGGCCGTCCAAGACCTCCTCAGGAGCGCTACGCGGCTTCATCACAGCCGTTCAAGACCTCCTCAGGAGTACTTGCGCGCCTCCATCAGGACCTCTCAAGACCTCCTCAGGAGCGCTACGCGGCTTCATCACAGCCGTCCAAGACCTCCTCAGGAGCGCTACGCGGCTTCATCACGGCCTTCCAAGACCTCCTCAGGGCATTGACGCGGCTTAATCAAGGACGTCCAAGACCTCCCTTGCAGACCTCTAGGTGGACTTCCCGCAATGACTTTCTCAGGACTTCCAAGACCTCCCTCGCGGACCTCTAGGTGGACTTCCCGCGAAGACTTCTTGTCAAGCCTCCAAGACTTCCCTCCAGAAGCTCCTTAAGGGAACTTACGTGACCGAAAAGGAAAGAGTTTTCAATCATAGAAGGTTTGGAGATCATAACCGAATTATAGAAGGTTTGGAGATCATAACCGAATCATAGAAGGTTTGGAGATCATAACCGAATCATATCTGCAAAATGGATTCGGTTTAGGAGTCCTGAGCTATTACGGCTAAGCCTGCCGCCCTTTAAATAGACAAGGGTCACGGCCGATTGTAATTATCACCAATCGATCAATACAACCTGCATCTACTTTTATCTACTTTTCGCATCTAGGTCTAGGGTAAGGTAGCTTCCTTTGCTGTTCTTGCTTGTAAAACAGCCGGTTCTTTGCCGTAATTGAAGAGTTACCCTCTTTGCTAGTTTGCTTGAAAACTGGTCGTGCACTTCTACGAAAGTGAAGCAATCCGGTCCTCTGCGACCCCGTGTGTTGATTTTTGGCGTCAACAGTCGTCTTGGACATCAACCCGGTCTGTATGACCTGGCCCAAAATGAGTTGAATTGGGCCTATGTGATGTGACCCATGACTGTTTGTATGAGTGTGGTGTTTAGTATTACCTTGGTAGTCTAGCTTGAGAAGCAACAACATATAAAGCCACTTGAGTCCAAACCACAAACTTCGGGTTAACTATTTTACACGAAGCAAGGACGGTGTATGCAGGGTTAGTGCGTGTGCGTGATTTATTCCGAATGGGAGTAGGCCTGAGCCAATTTGGACTCTAGGGCATTACAATTTCCGAGACACACCTTTGACCATTACTTTTTCTAATTATTTGTTAGTAAATTATGAAAAATATAATAATTTAAAAGTATTTTTTTATAGAAAATCTAGTGATATCATTTCCACGTGAAAAATCCAAGTACTTTTGTGCATATTAGCGGTCAAAATTTTAAAAGATTGATTGCACGTATTTTAAAACGAAATCTAAAAAAGAACGAGGGAGTCATAACATCTGTCTTGAACTCTTCCAGGGTTCAGAGCACATTTAACTTTGGCCTAGCAGGAGTTTTTGCATCTGGATGCATCAAGGGCTCAAGAAGGTATGCTAGGAAACATTCCCCGTTCTCTAGTGTGATTGCCAAGAGCATTGCTTGCCAACCCTGCAAATTCTACAAGTGTAAATAAAAAAAATCTAAACAAGATGCCATCAATTTTAGTGATATGGGTATATAAAATTTGTTCCAGATGGATCTGTCTATTTTATTGCACAGACTCATGATTGGAATTGAGGCTTGCACTTTTCAGAAGTGTACATTAAGCGCCCTTGCCAACGATTATTCCTACATGGACATCCTGGCATGAAATAAACCTTGTTTTCATATGGTCACATCTAACTGCTCTTGTGCCATCAACACTTGTACTTTACATATTTGTTCTGCAAATACAGGGTATCAGTAAACCAAGTGGTTCAACACAATATGGGAATGTTGACTTATGTGTCACACTTATTAATACTGTCCACATTTGCACCATCGTAAAGCTTCTAATCCGCAACATCTTAATTCGTTACAGGGTTGTGATCGGACACGATAAGGGACTGGCAATGATGGAAATTGACACCAACGATTGGTGATTTGTTGAGCGAGACGGAGCGGAGATCTAAAAATGTCAAGATCGGTGATTTGTTGTAGGCCCATTAAAAAGTGAAAAGTTTCCTTGGTTTGATGCAGGGGATATCCATGTACTCTGCAGCCTACACTTGCTTATCTACCGTGATATAGTAATTAGTTCACTTTGTTGCATGGCTCCCCAGGCCCTCTTAATTTCATCCTGATGAAAATGATTTGATACTTGTGGATCAATTTATTATTTAAACACTATATTATCATGTTTGTTATAGACCAGTAATCGTGCACGTGCATGCACGTCTTGACTGAGATTGATTGAATGAAACATATAACAAGCACAAGAATATATTTACTTTCAAAACTATATTCATCGTAGTATAATATCATCCAAATTTAAGAGCACGCTCAGTAGAAACTTATAGTAAAGTGCATAATAAAATAGATAGTTATTAATATAAACAATATGAAAACTCACATGTTTCAAAAAAGAAAAGAAAAATATATATCCCACATCCAACACTATGACTAGTACCAGGATAGAGCATATCCAATTATTCATGGTTCACACGGTGAGTGTTGTCATATTGAATGCAACTCAAAACATTGGAATTAGAACACAATCTATCCAACTTTTCTTGGGCACTGGATACTTGTTATTAAGAAGCAGAAACACTTCATCTACCTATGCTCTGGAACACGATTACATACACCATATAGGTAGTCAGCATGCGCACGTGGAATCCACATCGCTGAAAAAATAAAGGAGCTAGCGTTGATATATGCTTTTCCCAACATAGAAATTCCAAGAGAATCTTGTGGTCCCGCTAAAATAGTGAATTTGAATAACATAGCCCTCTTCATAAATTGCTAATATGTTGTCACTTCACTGTCCATGTATGCACAATTTATGACAAATCTAACACACCACACACCTACAAGGATTCTCATACCACAATCTACGGCTCACAAATTATCGAACTTTTTTTATTAAATAATCTTTTTTTAACTTTTATTTTAAAATTAATCTCCGGCGCACTTTATTTTTAAAAATAACCCCTTTGGTCACACCACCACTCATGGCGTGACCAAACAACACTGTCACGCCACCACCGCTAGGGCAAACTCTTGTCACGGTGGTGGCGTGATTATGTTGTTTGGTCACGCCATGGGTGGTGGTGTGACCAAAGATATTTTTTTGCGGACTTATCCTATGGCGTGACAAGAGCAAACCCTAGCGTGACAGTGTTGTTTGATCATGCTATGGGTGGTGGCGTGACCAAAGAGGTTATTTTTAAAAATAAAGTGCGTCGGACGTTAACTTTAAAATAAAAGTTAAAAAAAGATTATTTAATAAAAAAAAGTTCCAAATTATCTAGGTAATAGGAAAAATTAAACTAATAATCACACAATATGTAAGATATTTGGAACCTGGTCGGTTCATACCTCCAAATCTGTAATACAAAATATGAAGGAAAAAAACGATTAAAGCATCCGCTTGCACATGTAAATATGCATAATTTTCTCTCGAACTTATGGGTATAAAGGTTGGCTAACTAGATCATTTATCTGAAAACAAAGCTAGATCGACCAACTCAACATGCCTCATAAAATTCGCTGATTCAAGTATACACCGTTCCAAGTTCCAACAATGATATAGTTGTTCCTACGATTCTAGCAAATTTACCAAAGATGAAAAAGAAAAGCACAGCACTGTGTGGGGCAATGCGGGGCAAATTACTCCACCATTTGCCCATATACCATCAATATGCAATGCATCTTTGATCTCGCTATTGAATTGCTTGGGCCCACCTCTCTTTGGAAAAATAAATTCTATAGGGGCGAGCCCCTCCCCGGCACCGTTCAATTTGTGTCTGTCTTGTAGTGCGGCCGCCAGACCTTGCTAGTGACCGCGACATGTCATACATATCACTCAGCAATTCCACATCTCAGAAAATAGTAAGTAAAAATAAAGATTCAGTTTCTCGATAACTGCAATGCATGGAGAATTAAAAACCGGAAGTCGTGAGATAGTTTGCGATCTGGTCGTAGTTCAGCAGCAGTCAAAGCCGGAGCTGCTGAAGTATCTATGCAGCACTGGGGAGGACAACGTCTTTTTTAAGGATAAACTGCATTGCCGCAGTCCAATATTTAGTGTGGGGCTATGCGGGGCAAATTACTCCACCATTTGCCCTAAAGAAGCGTCCCGATAAAAATAAAACCATGGGCCATCCAATTCATCAGTTTGTTTACACATATACCATCAATATGCAATGCATATTTGTCGGACCCAGATTCCGAGAATCCAAATCCTATATGAAAAATACTGTGCTATTCCCTGGATCAATAGATAGCACTCACAGATATATCACTGAATCAAATTATACAAGTCGTAGATTAAACCATACCATTCATTAATTAACACACAGAGTTTACATAGACCGCGTCGGGTCGGATTTTACAAAAAGGCCGAACAAGGCCAAAGATTACATTACAAAAGTGGAAGCGATAACGGAAGCAAAAGGGGTTGAGCACATCTCTCCACAGGCAAGCGACTGGGGAAACCCATGTGCGTCCGATATTACCCAAAGACTCAGATAATATAGGATGTACGCAAGCACCAATGTAGTCAACTAGACTGGGACGAGACTAGAACAACTAAAGACTAGACTACGCTTCATTCATCTCCAAGGCCTCTAACTTTTGGATCCTCATAATAGTCGTAATCCTTCGGATTTCCTGCTTCTAAGGGTTTTGGGGGAAAGAGCGAGAATGAGCACAACTTTCGTGCTCGCGAGCCAACACACAATGCAATAATATACATGCAAGGCTTAACAAAGATGGCTCGCGTTCTTTTATTTGCTAAAGCAACATTTTCAATTAATCATAATTACAAATTCCTATCACTTAGCTTTTTAACAAATTGCATTTTATAAAGAGAGTAATTGTGCAATATTTATTTTAGTAGAGGTTCCCTTCGGCGGAAACTCTACCTTATGCATCTTTTTGATTGGAGCTACCTCCAATTACTATTATCGCTGAGCTCGAAGACTCAGGTAAAATCCAACACAGGGCTAGGTGAGCCCTTCCATATTTTTCATACCTCCCACAAAGTTTAAAATAGAACTAACTCAAGTTAAGATTTCCATGTCCGCCTTTGACCGTAGGCGTGGCTGTTTAAATAGTTTAGACTCTGCAGAGGTTGTACACTGTACCCACAAGAGATAGTCATACTCGTTACCCTACACAATTCCGTAGTCGTGTAGTTGAGCGACCGTCATAGTAACCTTTCAAATTACCTCGCCCCTTCCATCATTTCACCCATATGGGCTGCGCTTGCGGTGGGTCCCATAGGTTTGTGCGGGATGTCCCCCTACAACTAGTCGTAGCAGGCACCTCACCCTTCCTTGGTGTCCCATTCAACTGGACCGCGTCCACACTTGCACATTTCTTTAGTGAGATGACTTTCAGGGTTCCATAAGTTTACTAGGCCAAGTTGCACTTTGCAGACTTGTGGTTGTACTTGTTTTACACAGGAGGTCGTGACAAGATTAAGTCCTTAGGGGTTATCTAGGCGGTTTATTTCACACACCAACTCTTTGGGCTACATTAATACCCATCCACATTATACCATTCACAACCAACATTCTTTGGGCTACATTAGTACCCATCCACATTATACCATTCACAACCAACATTCTTTGGGCTACATTAGCACCCATCAACATTACACTATCCATCACATTATCCGCCCAGATAGGAACAACAATTAGGGTTTTTGAGGAGTAAAATACACAAACTCAACCATCTCAGTCATTTCCCCACAATGATTGCCCAAAACCATTTTCATGTTTAAAGGATGATGTTTGAGATATTTAATGTCCCGGTACTTAAGCAATACTAGCATGTCACTTAAGTACAACCTATAGTTAGTATTGCTATATAGTTACTAGGGTGGCATGGAATAATGGATTCAAATATCAATGGATGGCATATTAATTAATTAATCATCAAATGTGTATTTAACTACCTTAAGCTTTAACATACATTTGATTAAATAATTAAAGCATGCAATTTTGGTTAATTTAAATGAATATAATTTGCATAAAATGTAGGCTTAATATGATCAAAGCATTGACTTGCCTTGGGTATAGGTAAGAGGATCTTGGTATTCTTGTGCTTGATCAACTTGGAGATCCTTCGCGTCTTCGAATCCTAATCGGACGATCGCACCGGAAAAAGACACAAACAAGTAAAGAGAGCAAATAAATAATAAAGAACAATAAATAGACTCTAAACTGAACAAGACCTATGTCATTATCAAGATCTTGAATTTACAAAATTTTAGAAACTAATTTCACTTGAATCGGAGTTACAACGAGGGAGAATGGAGCTTCCGAAGATTGAAAAGGAATTAAAAAGAGAGAGAGGGGGTTGGGTGCACAGCAGAGTGCCATGGGCCAGGTCTACGTGCACAGGGCGAGCTGGTCCACCGGAATAGGAAAGGGGGGGGCACATGGCAGCCAAAGGGAGGGGGGCTCAAGTCAATGACCGGTGGAGCCCTACCCATTTCCTTCCCCTTCCCACTCGGTTCACAGAGAGAGGGCACAGGGGTCGGCTTTGGGGCGGCACGGAGCTGCGGCGGCACAAGCGGGAGGAGGCAGGAGGCGGCCGGCGAGCGGATGGGACGAGGTCGCCGGAGGGCGGCGGACCCAGGGGAGGTGGCAGTGGCTCCAAAGAGGGGCGGAAGCGGCGACGGTGGGGCAAGGAGGCGGCAGCAGCTCCACTGGTTTGTGCGGCGCTAGCGAAGCGGCGACGCAATGAGGAGGACAGTGCGCGCACCGGCTGCGCGGCGGTGAGGGGATGCCGGAGGCGGGGTCAAGTCGGCTTGGGAGCGACCGTGGCGGTGGCCTGGGGCGGAGGAAGAGGGGCGACGACGACAGCTCGATTCGGCGACGGAAAAGGAGCAGGGAGGTGGGGATTGGGCGTGCGCGGGGCACGCGATGACGCGGTCGCCGGAGGCGGAGGCTCACCGGAGCGGCGAGGGAGCGGTGAGGCGGCGCGATCGTCAATGGGAGCTCTGGCGGTGCTCTGCTTGTGGCTTACCCGGGAGCTCGGGGGCGGCGTGAAGGTGAGCAAGGGCACAGGGGGAAGCTTTATAGCCAGCGAGGGCAGAGAGAGCCGTTGGAGAGGCTCGAGCGCTCGTGGGGTGGTAGCAGCGGTGCAGGCACGTGCGTGCGTGAAGCGCAGCGTGCTGACGAGACGGCTTGGGCGATGGCGTGCACGCTTGAGCTGGCATTGGCAGGCAGTGCAGAGGGCGCAGGTGGCACAGCGGCATGCAGAGGCGCAGGCGGTGGCGTGCAGAGGCGTAGGGAGGCACGGACGCTGGCTAGAGGTGGCGTGTGCGGGTTGCGCGCGGAGGCGACGGGGCGAGGAGGCACGCTGGTGCAGAGACGCAGGCGGCGGTGTAGCGGGGCACGCGAGGCGCAGGGGGAGGTGGCGTGCGCCAGAGAAACAAAGGGGGAGGAGGCGCTTACCGAGAAGGAAGCGCCGAGGATGCGGATGGGGAAGACGACGCTGGTCAATGCTCGGGCCAAAAAGAAAGGCCGAATGGGGAGAAAGGAAAAGGGGCTGGGCAAGGGGATTGGGCCGAAGGGAAATGGGCCAGGTGGGCCGAGAGGAGATGGGCTTGGCCCAAGAGGGGAAATGGGCTGAGCCCGAAGGAAAAAGGAGAACCAACTCGAAATGGTCCGAGAATTCAAAAGGGAGGAAAACTCAAACTGGAATTTGAATTTCAAAGGTCAATTACATTTGAAACACAAACTCGAGCTGGAAGAAGAAAGGAGGTTTTCGAAATTAGTTTGCTAATTTGAAATACAAATGAAAAACGAAAGCCGAAAATAATTACTATTTTCATTTTTTTGAAAACGGGATATTACAAATCCTACCTATCTTAAACGGAATCTCGACCCCGAGATTCGAGTTTTCCCAGAGAACGTACCACTTATAACTTCTGAAGCTGCTTGGATCTCTGTGGCGGCAACATGATTCACTTGGCCTTGGTTCTGGCTTTGGCTTCGTGCAGAAACGGCTCTAGTTGCCTGCAAGGTCTGATGGCTTTTGCTTGCAGCTGAAGTCTAGCCTCGAGTTGGTGTGGCTCTGAAGTTGTACTCCCTGGTGGCTGGTTGAGGGCATCTGTTAGCAAAGTGTCACTTTTCTCTGCAGTTAAAGCAGCGAAGATGAGCTATCCGATTAATTGCTGCTGGCTGTCCAACCGAGTGAGGAGCGCGGGAAACATTCTCGCTAGAACGCGGGGTTGCGACTGGAGTTCCCTGAGATGAGGCCACTGGTGTTTGGAAGGACGGGCTACCTTGAAATGCTGTCTTCTGCGAAAAGCTACATTGGGGCCTCTAAAATGCCATCTTTCTCTTGTGGCTAACTTCCACGGTGTTTTTCTCATTTTCCAGTACGAGAGCTTTGTTGACCAGGTGATGGAAGCTGGAAAAGTCATGGAGGATGAGCTGAACTCGCATGTCTTCGCGCATGCCTTCTACGAAGTGATCAATCTTCTCTTCTTCATCTGCTATGTCACTAGGAGCACAGCGGGCAAGCTGGTTAAACTTGGTTACATACTCATTGACTGTCATTTGGTTCTGTTTGAGAGCTCTGAATTCATTCTTCTTCAATCTCATTGTACCGGCTAGTACGAAGTTGGATGCTAGGACCAATTGGATAGTTAAGTGTTACAAGCTATATACCCTGGGTTCTCACAGAGGCGCGGCGATGCTCCGAGCGCGCGCTCCAAGGGCAACGGCTCCAAGTGCCGGCGCCGTGCAATGTTTTTCCCCCTCCGTATTCACTATTCATCCGAAGCAGCCGTGCGGCGGCCGACGGCGTGGTGGCCGGGCGCGGCTCCAGGCTGATGGTGATGCGGCTCTACAAGGCGTCGGCCATTTTTTTTTCTCGATACTGTTCATAGCATGCAATGTACTGTTCATGCGATGCAATTGTTGTTCATGCCATTACCAATCGGCTTGGCCGGCAACTTCAAGTCGGCTCGCGGTAGTTTAGAACGAATTTGTAATTTTTCAATCTACGGTACAATCGACATCAAATCTTTCGTGCAATCTACCGATCGACATTGTACCGGCGACTTCAAGTCGGCTCGCGGTAGATTAGAACGGTTTTGCACCGTAGAAAACCAATCTAAAAAGCAAATTTGCATAATTGAATGCGATCTAGAAAATACGATTCAATCTACGAGTGCCGTTCTTCGACGGTTACCTTTCGATCCGAGGAGAGTCGATCGTGCTGATAACGTGTTGAGGAACCATTGCTGGCGAGTCCAGTCCGAGCGATTACCTCGTAGACAAACTCATAATCGTAAGAACAATGCAAGAACAGAAAAACAAAATAGTAGATTGAACACAGAGATATAGGGAGCTTCTTGCTTCTCTTTACTTCTTCTTCAATCGATCAATTGTTTACAATGAATAGCACCCCCTATTTATAGGCTAGGGGCCCTGCTAGGGTCTAGGATGAGGAGTCCACCTAGGCTAGGACTCTTTAGCCTGGGCCCGGTTTCTTATCAAAGACAAAAGAAGATCAAAATCCCTGAAATTGTTGAAATATGTTTCTGAAAAAAGATGGTGTGTTGTATTTCCGTTGTTAATTTTAGTTATGCACTCATTGACTCCATCAGATTGATGTCTTAGAATGAAGAACAAAACCTTTGTTGATGAAATACATAGAGCTTCAATGCTCGCCTACTCCAAAACTAAATTGCAAAGTAATCCTGTTCGTAGCGTCGATGATAGGAAATTGACGTACACGGCTCATTGATCATGCTGCTGTAGTCACATTCCTCATATCTTTCCCCCTTAATTTCTGGTCTTGATCACTACTTGCACACTAATTAATGAGAGATGGTGACTATTCATGCAGGGTTTCCGGAAGGTGGTGCCGGACCGGTGGGAGTTCGCGAACGAGAACTTCCGGCGAGGCGAACAAGGCCTCCTCTCGGCATCCGTCGACGCAAAGCGGCGACGCCCGATCCTCAAGTCCGGCGGCGGTAGCGTCAACGTCGCGTTTCTCCGCCATTGCCTCCGCGTCGGCCACCACGTCCGCGCCCGAACGCGACTCCTGACTCCACGTCGGCGTCCTCGCCGCCGAAGGACCTCACCAGCGAGAACGAGCAGCTCAAGAAGGACAACCACACGCTGACCGCGGATGTTAGCCAAACCGAGGAAGTCTCACGCTCGGCCAAAAAACGACTAGAGATGAAGCTCTTGCACATGTAAGCTGCAAGGAACAATCTTACGTGCATGTACACAGGAAGTACACGTCCAGCGAGAAGCAAAACAATGCTCTGGAACTCACGAACAGGAGAGGCGAGAAGAGTTTCTGGTGCTGCATGCGATTGCTTCTCTCGACATTTTTTACAATTGTTGGCCAGGGCACTTGATTATATAGCCAAACATCCTGACTAGTTGACAGATAACTACGAAACGGACTCGGCCAGTGAAGCTGACTTTGGACTCAAAGTAGAAACGGACACTCCTAAACAAAAACAGAAACTTAACAAAGATTTCCAGATTTTCAAAACAATATTAATTCTAACAATCACCCCATTAATCTTATTTTTTTACCTAGCTCAGGTGAGATTTACCTTCTCCTTCTTCTTCTTGTTTCGGCAATCCGAAGCATAGTGTCCATACTAGTCGTAGTTGAAACACTTTATATGGCTGCGGCACTCCGACGCGTAATGCCCGTATTTGTCACATTCAAAACACTTGATATGTGATTTATCACGGGATCTATCACCACCGCCTTGCCTAGCCCAATCTCCACGTCCTCCTCTGCCGCCTCGCCCACGCTCGCGGCTTCTTGATGAGCCACGACTGTCCTCCTCTGACGATTCATTGTGAAACTGCCTGCCACCGCCGGGCTTCTGTCCGCCAGACGAGCCCTGGCAATGCTCGTGCTACTTCATGCGCGCAAGCCACTCCTCCTCTGTGAGGAGCAAGTGTCTACTGGCGCCGTCGATGTTGTCTTGTTCATAGCGCTCTTCTACGACCTTCAGTCGTCCGATGAGCTCTTCCACTGAGAGCGTCTGCAAGTCAACAAGCGTCTTAATTGATATGCCTACTTGAGAATACCTCGGCGGGACAACGCGGAGGAATTTTTTAACAACACGGTCTTCCTCAATCTTGTCCCCGAGTATCTCCAAGTTGTTGACTAGACCGGTGAGCCGCATTGCGAAGTCATCCACACTACTACAGAACAGACCTTTGGTCCCGGGCCTAAAGGGCCTCTAGTCCTGTTATAGAGCCGGACTAGGAAATCGAGACTAAATGTCTCACCTTTAGTCCGGGTCCCGTGCCGGGACTAAAGGTCGATTTTAGTCGGTTGGTAATAACAACAGGGACTAAAAGGTCCACTGGTCACACTTGGTGCCTGTTAATCCTGTTGGTATTACCAAGGGACTAAAGGTGTTTTTTTTTCTTTTTGTTTCCATTTCAATTCATTATTGATTTTGGTTTTACAATTACATTAGGTTTTCAAATCGTATTCTTTTGCTAATATATGTATACGCCCACATATAATTTAGTTTGGAACATTATTACACACAAATAAAGTATGAAACTATATATATTATGGAGCTATATATATGTATAATATATATATATATGCACATAAAATTTACAACATTATTCATGCATCCTTGGTATTTACAACACAAATGTTGTCCTCCACTTAAATGTCATACAAATGTTAAATCTGGTTTGGCTTCAATTGTTCATCGGGTTAAAGTAGAACTCGGTCTTCGGGCTTGAGGACATGCTCATTAAGAAATCTGCGATTGTCTCTTGAATTCCTTTGAGGCGGTCCATATCCAACACTGTTCCTTCAACCATATCTCCTTCAATTTGCATTAAACGAAAGAAGTATTAATATACATAAGATTTATTTAATAGCAACAAATAAATAAAATGGATTTATTATATATACTTGTTACGCACTTTCAAGATCTGTAGATGGGTTCTTTTGCATACACCATGAGGAACTCGCAAACGTAGTATCCACACAAATTGTTGCTCGGTGGTCGCCAGTAGAACCCATGCACGATATAAAAGATTACTCTCGTCATCCCGCGTGAGTGAAGCATGATAAGGTAAAGATGCGGGAGTTAGTACAACTTACATCTAGTCGGTGTGGATCAGAAGTGGCGCTTTCAGATCCGGACGGTGTAGTGAACGAACCAAGCCCAAACCCCGCCTAATAATTGGATCGTTAATTAACTATTGCGAGTTAAAGAGCAGAATAAATATTTAAAGATCGAAGTTACCCTGGATAATGTCTATCATATCTTGGTAATCTTCTGCGGTTTTCTCAACGAGTCATAGATTAGCAAATGACCGTTGAGAGATCGAAGACAATCAAGATATCAAATGAAAGTCGCATTTGTTTATAGAGTCAACATATATATCTTTATGTTGGATTGAGTAAGTAAAGTAAAATGTGCACACGATAACAACACTCACCCAAAGTTGTAGGGAAGAGTATAAATCTTTTGTTCTTTTGGTTGATCAAGAACCTCCGGAAATTCCTCTCCGTTTGAGGTCTCCATTGATCGTAGGGAGTGTTTGGGTCCTTGAATACGATATATGGATCAACGAAACCAATGTTCTTGTCGTTTCTACGTGAGGTCTCTCATCATGTCTCTGCATATGTATAGACATGCTAGCTAGTGTGAGGATAATTACTTATACATATACATATGCTAGAGTGAGATTATTAAAAGAAAGAATCACGCATGCACAAAAGCGGTGATGAGAGATTTGTCTAGAGCGCTCATGTGGCATAGCTGGTGTAACTCATTAAAGCGAACCATTATAATGTCATCGCCACTAAGTAATGATGGTTTCTAATTTTGACGCAAATATAGTCATTCGCTTTCATGCGACACGCCGCCATGTACCACTTGTTTAACAAGTACATTTTGCGTTGAAGTTCCATGAGCTTCTTAGGGTTGTATAGACCCTTGCCATATACATATTCCTTCTTCCAATGATCAACTTCTCGAGCACTTTTGATGTGTGCTCGCCGAGCATTTGGGAAATGCTTAGACCGATTTCATGAAAAATTCATCAAGTTGATCCAAATGCACATTTCGGATATCTGTTCTAGCACGTTAGTGTTTGAACCATATTCATTCCCAATAACTAGCGGGGCACCGATTGTTGTGATTGTTCCCGAGTGTGCAACACCCTTCCGTGCTCTCTTCTCTTTCTTCTTCGCCTCCTCAATTGACTTGGTGAGAGTGCGGTCATAGTCCGATAGTGGCGAATCCTTACGAGCATGACGTAACTTTTTCTGGTGAGCGTCCACCCTTTGCCTTAGAACTTCTGGACGTACGAAGAAGTACGGCTTCTCGTGGTTTCGCCGCTTCACTTTTAGCCTTGACTTTCGTGAAGAAACCGCCCACATCTGTTATCAAGCATCTATTTCTCGGCAGATCTTCTCATAGGAAAGTTTAAATGTCTTAGAAATAGTTTGGTGTTCTCCCTAAGGCTTTCTTCTTCGGCGGCGGTGGGGCCGACGCCTTCGTTTGTGGGGTGCGCCTCTTCTTTGGCAGAGGGCCGGCCGGTGTCGGCGTTGGAGCCCGCCGTGGAGGCGATGGGGCGGCCGGTGTCGGCGTTGGAGCCCGCCGTGGAGGCGATGGGGCCGGTGGGGATGCAGCCGTGTCTTCCACTTCATTGTCATCGCCCGCAACACTGTGACCAGGTGGTGAATGGATAATTGGACTTAGGTTGGGGGAGGTTCTGCTGTGAAAACAACGTGGTATGAGTAAACCGTTATTTAAGCCAATACATAATTAGTGAAAAAATGTTTCGTTCACTTTCATCCGCACCTAGGGTTAGGTTGTTGAGGAGGAGGAGGTGACGCCCTAGGAATAATGATATAGCGCTTGCGCCAACATATGAATGTCTTCTCCGCTTCTCCTAAAGTCTTCTCCCCATCACCTCCTTCAATGTCAAGAGGCACATTGCTATTACCTTTCACAACTCTATCCACCGAGACGCTAGCATATCCAGGAGGTATTAATGCCCCATGGCATCTTGGTGTCTTCGTAGGGTCGATACGAGATACAACACCGATAGCCACCATGGTGTGGCATTCCCTCGAATGTGCAGCTCACATGTCGTGAGAGGATCGGTGATGTCATCCACGGGAAGCGCACCTGCGTCATCTTGAATCACTTGGCACCTCCGTGGAAGCGAATCTTTTCAACCGATTAGGGGTGATGTTGACTCCGGCTCGATGCGTTTGCCTTTGGATGGAACTTAGTGCTATCTGCACTTGCCTTTTGATTTCCTCATTCATTTTGGCTTCAAGTGCTTTTCTCGCTCTCTCGCTTCACGAGCCACTTCCGTGACTCAAGAACCATTTCTCCATCCTGCGCATCCGCTCTGCCTCCTCGTACTTCTTTCTCTGGCGGCTTCTATAGGTGGCTTTGTCTTTAGGGAAGGCATGCTCCCACGACACCTCCCCATAGCCTCTTGTTCGCCCACCGTGTTCAAGATACTCTCCAGTATGCGTATGTCGGCTCATCGTTCAGTGCCACACCGCCACTCTCACCAAGCCTCGAGCATAAGCAAATCTTTTGTTGCTCTTTGGAGTTTTCGCCATACACTATCTTTCCGGTCTCTAGGTCCGAGCTTCCCCATGACCGAAAAACCAATACTTGGCGCGCTCGGGCGAGTTCATTGATTCTCGTTCGATCCCTTGGCAAGAATCTCCTGCTCCATTCTTTCCCACTTAGGAATGGCACTCTGTAGCCACCGATCCCAAGTGATGGTGGTATTGCTTTTGTCGGGCATTCTGCTGGTTCCTTCTCACCGTGCCTCACCCTCTTCCGATGTCTTGAACTGCATAAACTCATCCCAAAACGGCCTTAACTTGACGTAGGCCTTAGTGTTGAAATCTGGCGTCCGTTCTTCTTGATAAATGTGTTGTACAATTTCTTCTTCCAACACTTTGGAATTGTGTGGCCATCTTCTTCATAGCCAGTTCCTAACTCTCTCCTTCAAAGCTTCATCTTCTGTCGGAGCGAAATGTTGAAGGACATCTTGCCAAACTAGTGCCTTGTCACGATCAGAGACAAAACTAATATGAGGAGCAACTTTTTTGCTTCCATTCACGAGCATTGATCGGGATCCTGTCCCTTACAAGGTACCCACGATGGTCGACAAATTTACGTGCATGTGGTCCAAGTACTTTGCTCTGTATCCTCCTCGAATTCGAGAGAATGAACCGACCCTCCAACGGCTTCTTGGGCCTCGTACATTTCTACTCTTCCCGTTGTTGTCGCCGATCCAGAGGGCTACGAATGTAGAAACACAAAGATTTAAATAAATATATTTATACGACAAATGAAATTATTCGAATTTCATGTATACATAAGAGATTGTAGATAGACCTCGCCAAAGATTGTCTTGCTCATCTTCATAATCGGCAAAAAATCTTGACTCCGTCATCTACTTCTTGATTGTTGTCATCACCTTGAATTGGGCACCTTGTAAGGCGTCATTGTTGATAATATCCATCATGGCATCGCCCATGTTGTCATTCGGTCGGCCATTTCTGCAAATATATGTGTAGGACGTTAGAACGGTTCGTGATCGGTAGGGGTGGATAACGAGCTGACTCGGCTCGGCTCGACTCGACTCGTTAAGGCTCGTTAAGAAAGCGAGCTCGGCTCGGCTCGGCTCGTTAAGATAACGAGCAAAACCTGTGCTCGGCTCGGCTCGTTAAAAACTCGAACTCGACTCGTTAGGCTCGTTAGCGATAAACATGGTGAACATCTTAAAATTTCATGAAATTTTCAGAAAGCAGATGTAAAGAACAATCATTGACCACCCAAACATGCCTTATTCAACCAAACACATGCATGGCAATTCATGAGAGCAAGTGTTCTTTGAACTAAACCCAAAAATAAATGATTATAGATGCCATGAACATCCATGCAGTGTCCATATCACAAATCATCATCACAAGTTCACAAATCACAATCATCGATAAACATTTATAGCATTCATAAATCATATCCATGCAATCCATATCACAAATCATGCAACATGCATGCGAGATCCATACATAACCATTGCCATTTTGAGTACTATTTTTATCAATGATCTCAACCCTTTCTCTGGAGATATCGATATGGTTGATAACCATCGGCTCCAAGACAATCTAGAATGTCAAGAGAATACCGTTCATAAAAGGTGGCAAACCGCCCACTAGAGCTTAATCTTAGAAGTGAATTGAAGCGAGCTTAACGAGTTAACCGAGTTACTCGCGAGCATTCGGCTTCGGCTCGTTAACAAACGAAGTTTTTTTGGCTCGGCTCGGCTCGTTAAGGACCGAGTTCGAGCCGAAGTCGAGCCGAGCCCTTAACGAGCCGAAGCTGCTCGCGAAGTTTCGGGCTTTTTTTCCACCCCTAGTGATCGGGTTATGATTTCGCATCAAGTGGCGTGCGGTTCGTGACATGCATCGACAAAAGAAAAACAACATATACATTCAATTATGACACCTGCAAAATGATTTCTCGGCTCGATGGCGGTCACAAAAGAGGGCTCGCCACGGGTTAGTCTTTGGTCGCCGTCTATACCACATTGCCACCGAGGCACCGACAACAAGAGCGGCTAGCTAATCTCATTTGCCTCCTCTGTGAACCCGTATATTTTCTCTCTCGATCTCCTTTTCGCTCCTGCAAATGCGACAAGAGACAGTAGGAGCTCACTGGCGTGGAGGAGTGCGGCTGGGCAACTGGTGGCGAGCCGCCGCCAAGTGAGTCAATGGCCGGATCCGGCTGAAGGAGGAGGAGCCGGGCGCAGGCTGAGCGGCGGAGGGAGGAGCCGGGGCGAGAATGCTATACCCAATTTATCGCTAACGGGTTGAGGTGGCACTAAATTATGAAGGAATGCACCGAAAATATTTGGAAATATCATTTGTGTTTCGTAGTTCTAGTAACACTCTAGCCCAATATTGAGTCTAGAATGCTACCATTATTCGTTATCACTCTAAATTTAAAACATTACTAGTAAATTTCAGCAACACTTGCCCTAGTTATACTAGATAAACGAATTTGTTGCAACCTATTCCCCAGCCGCAGAACCTCCTCAACAGCTTAGGCACCTGGCTGCCCCTGAATGTTATACCCAATTTGCATCCAAACAAAATGCTCTACAACAAACATAAGTTCACACAAGCAGCAAAAAGAGCCACATTTAACTCGAGAAACAGCATATTCGCTCAGTTGAATAAATACTCCATCTCAACCTGTTGGTACATTTGTATATATCATGCCGAAGCCAAGTATAGAGCATTTCTCATTAGAACAAAAGAGACCGCTAAACAACCATCGAGAAAAAGGTGAAATTTTATTGCTTCGCCTCTCGGATTGATGCATTGCTTCCACCGCTCCGCAAGCGCTAGAAAGGCATTACCTTCTGGCTAGCGGCGGATCCGGCTGAAGGAGGAGGAGGCGGGCGAGCTGAGCGGCGGAGGGAGGAGCCGAGTGGAGGTGGTGGCGGGGTGGGGCGCCACGAGGAAGGAGGAGGCCGGGCGCGACGGCTGGAGCCGACGCAATTAAGCCGAGGAGAGGCGAGGAGACTAAGGGGTGGAAGAAGGGAAGAAGCCACTGTTGTTATATCGAGGGGACCTTTAGTCGGCGGTAGATACCAACGGGACTAAGACCTTTAGTCCCGTGGTGTCTGGACCGGGACTAAAGGTTGGACCTTTAGTCCCGTGGTGCCACGGCCGGGACTAAAGGTTTTTGTGGGACATATTTTCAGAGAACCTTTAGTCCCGGCGTAATCGGACCGGGACTAAAAGGTGGACCTTTAGTCCGGGTGGTTCCACTGACCGGGACTAAAGGTTTTGTGCTGGGACATATTTTCCAGAGAACCTTTAGTCCGGGTGTGTGACCTTTAGTCCCAAGCAGATTACGGACCGACTAAAGGTCCCCACTATTCGATTCCGCCACAGTTTTCATGAGTTTGGGTTTTGTATTAAGTTTATTTGTATAAATATGCTAATTCTTGTTAAATGCATAGTAAATTAAATACTAGGCATAAATTTTAAAAAATAATAGTTGCATTTCCTTTTATCTTATTGACATTTCAAACGACTTTTATAGTGACCACAAGCTAGGAAGTGAAGAGCCAACTATAAACAAAATGAAGGGCTCAAACCACAATTTGGGAATTTCATTTGAAGGCATAAATACTTGCTAAAAAATTTCAAGTCATTTTTACACGGTGGAGAAGACATGCTTCACAGAGGTACATGTGTCCTTTTATCGAATAGGAATTTCATTTGAAACGATAAAAAACAAGAAAAATATGATAGAAACATCTGAAGTTACAATTATTACATAAAATCTCTAATACACACTATTTATTAAACATCACTATATATCAAGCGGCACACGATGGTGAACTTCTTCTTGACGTATGACCCTTGGTTATGATCATGCCGTAACCATGGAGTGTCCTCGGCATTTAGCAGGATGCTTGGGTCTTTGGTCACACTGAAGGGCGGGATTCGGTCATCCCTTTCATAATCTTCTGACTTGTCTGACTTGTCCTCAATTCCCACGATGTTTCTTTTCCCTGAAAGAACTATGTGGCGTTTTGGCTCATTGGTTGATTTATCGTCGTTTTCCCTCTCTTGGGTTTTGTAGACATGTCTTTCACATAGAACACCGATTCACATCGCCAGAAGGACTAATGGTTCGTCTTTGTACCCAATATTGTTGAGGTCCTTGTTGTCATTCCATACTCCTTGTCGATTGTTACCCGCCTCCGGTCATCTTCACCCATTGGCACTTTGGAACAAAGGGACTTTAAAATTAGGTCGTAGTCTAGTTCCCAAATCTCCTCTATGCGCCATAATATGTTTGCCTCTTTCCATTTGGGTCTGTGGCATCTACGCGACACCCTTGCTTTTGGTTCGTGCTCCTTTTATCTTGGGCTACGTGTAAAATGTATTTCCATTTATCTCGTACCCTTTATGCGTGAGGATGTGCCACGATGGTTGCCTAGCCAACAAATCAGCTTGCTCATCAATATTGTCATCACCACGACATTCTTTTCGCAACCAACCGCTGAAAGTTTCCATGTGATGACGCCTAATCCAAGCTTCATTCTTCCCTCGAAGCGGGATCGAGGAACTCCTTGTGTACCTCGACATACGGCTCCACCACGGAGGAGTTTTGAAGAACGTGTAGTGCGCTTTATTGAAATAATCGTCCTCCGCCGATATATGTTTTCTTCCCTAGTGTTCCCTTTCCACTAAGTCTCCCCTCGTGTCGCGATTCAGAACACCAATCGGGTCAAGGTCGGGAATGAAGTCAACCACAGAACTCAATGACCTCCTCTCGTCCGTAGCCCTTGGCGATGCTTCCTTCTCGCCGAGCACGTTGGTGAACATATTTCTTCAGGACTCCATGAACCTCTCAAAGGGGAACATGTTGTGTAGGAACAGGGACCGAGAATATTAATCTCCTTGACCGGGTGAACTAGGAGGTGTGTCATGATATTAAAGAAGGATGGAGGAACACCAACTCAAAGTCGACAAGACATTGAACCACATCATTCTCAGAGAGTAGCTAGTTCCATTGGATTGATTGCCTTCGAGAAATTGCATTGAGGAATGCACATAGCTTCACGGTGGCGGACGTACATGTGGAGGTAGAATTCCTCTTAAAGCAACCGGAAGCAATTGCGTCATAAGCACGTGGCGATCATGGGACTTTAAGTGTAGGAATTTCTTCTCCGCACATTTATTATCGCTTTATATTGGAGGAGAATCCAGATGGGACCTTGATCTTTGTTTAGGCATTCAAACATGCTTTCCTTCTCTTCTTTGCTAAGAGTGAAGCTAGCAGGTCTTAAGTAATGGCGTCCATCGTCATCTTCTCTGGATGAGTTGTCTCGTTCTTTCATCGCCGCAAGTCTGTCGTGCTTCGAGTGAATCCTTAGACTTTCCATACACATCCATGAATCCTAGCGAGTTCACACAAAGATTCTTTGTCGGTGCATCACGTCGATCGCGTTGCGGACCTCTAGGACTTGCCAATAGGGTAGCTCCCAAAATATGGACTTCTTCTTCCACATGGGTGCGTGTCCTTAGCATCTTCTAGCAGGTTATTTGCCTTGTCCCTTTCAAAGACTACTTGCACATCCTTGACCATATCAAGTACATCCTCCCGATTCGGTTCGCGAGGCTTGGTTCGTGTTACGCCTTACCGTTAAAATGCTTGCCTTTCTTTCTTAGTTGGTGATTCATAGGAAGAAAAGCAGCGATGGCCAAGGTACCACGACCTTTCGACATTTTTCAAATATATCTTGTCAATGTCATCAAAACATTGTGTGCATGCATTGTATCCCTTGTTTATCATCCGAAAGATTACTTAGAGCAGCCAATCATTGATTATTACGAACAACAATGCTCGCATGGTCGAAGTGTTCTGCTTGTACTCATCCCCACACGTACACTGGTTTGCTCCATAAGCAGGAGTTCCTCAACTAATGGCCTCGGTAGACATCGATGTCGTTGCGGGTTGCCTCGGGCCTTGGATGAGCACCGCATCATAATGAACTTCCGCTTCATGCATAACCATGGAGGAAGGTTGTAGATACATAGAGTAACAAAGCCAAGTGCTATGACTAGTGCTCTGGTCCCCAAAAGGATTCATACCATCCGTGCTTAAAGCGAACCTTAGGTTTCTTGCGTCATCTGCAAACTCGGAATTCTCTCGCCTATTGCTCTCCACTAGGACCCATCGCCAGGTGTCTCAACATGTTGTCTACCTTACGGTCTTCTTTGTGCCATCGCGACAACTTTGCATGGTCCTTGTTTATGAGCAGACGCTTCAGCGTGGTATTATAGGAGCATACCACATAACCTTGGCAGGATTTTCTTCTGGGGCGTTCTTCGCCCTCAACATCGCCAGGTCATCTCTTTGATCTTATACCGCGACGCTTTGCATACGGGCATTCATCCAAATTCTCGTAGTCCTTGCCACGATACAGGATGCGATCATTAGGACATGCATGTATCTTACGGATTTCTAATCCCAAAGGGCAGACGACCTGTTTTGCTTCATACGTAGTGGCGGGCAATTCGTTAGGCTTCGGAAGCATCTTTTTTGGATCTTGATAATTGCCCAAATGCCTTGTCGGATACACCATTACATGCCTTCCATTGTAGCAACTCGATGTTGTACCCAACTTTTTTGCCCATCTTGGCGGACGGGTATAGTAATTTCTTGTGATCCTCTAGCATGCGGTCAAACTTAGCCTTCTCCTTTTCACTTTCGCAATCTCTTTGTGCATCACGAATGACATCACCAAGAGCATCATCTTGTGAGTGTGTCTTACGCTCGCCTCGCCTCTTCTTGACTTCGCCCATTGCGGTATCATCGAAGTCACCGTATTGAGCAATAATGTCGTTAGGGTCCAATTGTTCTTCTTCACCTTCTTCCATTATAACCCTGGTTTCTCCGTGCTTGGTCCAACAAATATAGTTTGGCATGAAACCCGACTTCAACAAGTGTGAGTGAAGACTCCTTGAGCCAGAATATTCCTTCAAATTCTTACACATGGCACATGGACAGCACATGAAACCATCCTGCTTGTTTGCCTCGGCAACTCTTAAGAAATAATGCACGCCATCAATGAACTCTTTGGAGCGGCGATCGGCATTGTACATCCAATGGCGTGTCATCGTCTGCATTATATGACATATCACATAATTAAATTTCGAGTTTCAAATTTTTCCCAGATAGTACACATGATAGAGAGGCTACCCAAAAATTTTTAGAATTTTTGAAATTAAGATGAATTTATTTTGAATTTTCAAAGAATCAGCACTATTTTCAAAGATTAAGCTAATTAAGAGATTAACTAATTACTTAATAATTAAATATTAAACTTATTTATTAAAACAAAATTAATATTTATTATTTTTACCCAAGAGGTTGGATCTGATAAGATAAGACTTATCTCATCAAACACCCTCAAAGCTTAACCTAACTAACACATGTAAAAGTCATTTTTCATTTATTTAAATAATTATTAAATAAGGTGAAAAATAAAAGTCTTCAGATTGATCCCAAAATTTTTGTACAGATAGTTCATAGCCTAATTAGATGGCAAAACAATTTTCAGAATTTTTGGATCATTAATTTAGCCTACAAAATTCATGGAATAATAATTAAATAAATAAGCATAAAATAGGTATAAATTCAACTTTGTCCAAATAGTCTTAAAATTTTTATATGGACTGTTCACAGTGTAACTTAGTGGAAAAACAAATTTCATGATTTTTGGAAATTTATTGTGGCCTACAAAAATCATGAAAGTTCCATTTATGAATTAATTGGCAATTTTATAACATATAAAAATTATTCAAATTTCACATTTCATATTTTTCATAATGGACGGCAGGGTTAGCATCAGGAGCTTACATGAACACGCCGGTGAATACGGTTGAGTGAATGAACAGCTCATGGTGGTGGCCACAATGGCGTGTCCCGGCCATTTACGGCGTTCCGCTCTGTGATTTAACGCCAAACAGAGTTTAAATAGAAGGACATTTAGTCGGTTGGTGTTACCAACGGGACTAAATGCCAACCTCTAGTCCAGGTTGGTACTACAATCCGGGACTAAAGATTTAGTCCCGGATTGTAGTACCAACGGGACTAAAGGTTAACATTTAGTCGGTTGGTAACACCAACCGACTAAAAGTCCCTCCGCAAAAGCTCGCCACCGAGCTGCAAGGGACTTTTAGTCGGTTGGTGTTACCAAGGGACTAAAGATCTTTTTGGTCCCGGACGCAATTTTCTCCGAGACTATTGCCCATTTGGCAGTTCGACCAAAGGTCTGTTCTGTAGTAGTGCCACCGACTCGCTGTTCTTGAATTTGATTGCGTCAAATTCTTTTTGCAACGTCTGCGCCTTCGCCTCACGTACGCGCTAGAAGCTCATGCGCAATGTCTTCAACAGCACATATATATCACGAACACCACATATATATCACAAACGTCACATATATATCATCAACAGCACATATATATCACGAACACCACATATATATCACAAACGTCACATGTCTCACAATATATCACAAATAACTTCACAAGTAATCCAAGTGCTCCATCATCTACAACCATAATTGCAAATAGAAGTACCATTAACAACCACAAGTAGTATCACCAAGATGGCCAATGAGACTGATTTGGTGAAGGATTCACTGAAGCATGAGGATCGTTCGATCCCGCCGATTGATTCTGCACAAAGGAGAAGAGATTGCATGTGTGAGACAAGATAAATATATACCATACATGAATAAAACTTTCATACTCCACTAGGTTTGACCGTAAGCATGAACATACAAACTAAAACATTTATACTCACAGGAGTAGAATAGTGAGGAGGTGGAGGTGGAGCGAATAGCGAAGGTGGCGGAGCTACACCCGTAGCGGCGCCAAGACTTTGCATGTACTGAAGAATCTCCGCCATCCTCCGCTGCTCGGCCTCCCGCTCGGCCTCCACCCTCTCCATTTTCTCCATCTTCGCCTGCATCTGCTCCCGTATCCTCCTCTCTTGTTCCAGCTGGGCCTACAATATATTCACCCCAATGTTACAATAATGCAAAGAAAAGGTATGAAAAACCAATGAGCGATTTAATAAACCAGAATAACCTCGAGTGCCTCCACGGTGGTGTGAAGTGTCCCGCCGAGGTCGTGATGGCGGGCTCGTGCTCGTGCTTCTTGCTCGAATCTGGAGAGGCGGGAGTAGCGGCCGAGTCGATTCGCCGCCGCCAATCCAGATCGCCCATGCTTCTTGCCTCCTCCACCCTCATGACGACTTCTCCATCAAGGTCCTCGGTGCTCGGATCGTACTCGGCCCATGGACCTCCCTTGCCATCGATGTGTACTCACTAAAGGCGGTTGTGGGCCGGTCGCATTCTTCAGACGCCTCGGGCAAATCCTCGGGTTGTAGTCGACGTCGGACGTCGCCTTGCCCTTTCGGGCCATAGCAAATGCCTTGAAGATGGAGCAAGGTGGCCACCATGTGACGCCGATCGCGAGAAAATAGCAAGATGATTAGAAATCATGCGAGAATTGAGCGTTAGAATAAATAAATGAATTAGCGTACCCATGTTTCTGCAGATCCGCCGAGGTTGCGGCTACCTTGATGGTGTGCTACACTGGCATCATCAAACGCCGCTCCCGGCACAAGTTGTGCGTCTCCTCCCACTCGCGTGAGCACCACTTGTGCACCATCTGTTCCCAGCACTGGGGATGCGCGGCACACCAATAAGGAATCATCTACGGGCCATCAAGTACATGACATATCAGAAGATGAAATTAAGCCTACTTAATCTCAAAAGGAATCAGTATTAATGTTCTGTATTTACCTGCAGGTACTGGTCCCGGGTCAGCGTCATGGTTCTTGCGTCCCTTTTGGTGACCTTCGTTCCAAGGACGGTCCCGTGGTAAGTTACGACGGCTACGGATGCGCCTCGTAATGCATGTCCCCGACGAGTTTTTGCAACATTTGGTAGCCACCGTGATCCGCCTCGCCTCATATCCGTCCCGGCATCTAAAGAAATCCTGCATACAAACACGATGTATCCATTCATTATTTCAAGAATGTCCAATGAATACGATGTATTGAGCAATGTAGTGCGAGGAAGACTTACCCACAGCTCTTGCTTCACCCGCTCCGCCTTGTTGTTGAATACCCTGCGGGCCCGATCTGCGGCATCGGGGGCGGCGGCGTAGTGGTCAAACGAGTAGGCGGCCCGTCACTCTGGCGTACTCAACGGGCCAGGAAGTGCTCCTTGCACGTAAGACCGAGGATGCCATTGACTTGGCGTGTGTGAGCACCTCCACTCACCACAATCGTCCAGTTCCTGCCCAAGTGATTAAGAAAAATTATTAATTTCTATTTTGATTTTCAACATATCATATAAAGTAGTGATAACATCTAAAGTTACTTACTTTTCCCCTCGGGTCGAATCGTGAGGCGTCTCTCGAGGTATCGGTCGCCGAGGAGGCTCATGACCTCGCAAGTAGGACTCGGCGAACTAGAGGAAGCGGAACCCCTGCATTGCCGCCTCCTCGCCCTCCTCGCAGACGTCCTCCTGCGCCTCCTCGTCGTCCTCTGGCGTCCTCCTGCGCCTCCTCGGCGTCCTCTGGGGCACTGCTCCTCCTCCTCCTCCTCACGCGACAGGCGGCGGCGACGACTCCCTCTGCTGCAGTGCTCCTCCTCCTACTCTCCCGGTTCAGCGGTCCTTGTCCTTGGTACAAGGGCGTTAGCTTCCTCATCCCACCGCCCACCATCTTTGTTCAATCACCGCAATTAAAAAGAGTAAACCAATAAGCACAGATAAACAAGAAGTACTTAGAAAGAGATGCAAAATAAACAAAAGCGTAATTACAAAATAACATAGTATTACATGTATTAGAAATAATCTTCATGATCGGGATTATTTGGATCATAAGTCTCATCATCACTATCAATCATGTCGAAATAATCAACACTATCCGAATGAGCAATGTTGCCATTGTCATTGTCTAAATGTAATCGCTCAAGCATTTGTAAGTCCTTCACATTTTGCACCTCATCTCCAGCGTCCTCTTCAATAACCGTTTCATTGTCTACTTCCATTCCGATCGCGCGGTTAAGTCTATCTCAAACCTCCCTTCTAGTCCTCTTCTTGAAAGAACTCTCCGTCATATGTGTTTGGGTCTAAGTTGTAATCTTCATCGTTTGGGACAGGCACTTTACCGTGTGGCGATACCCTATGCACAATATCCCAACCCTTAAGATGCCTTATGGTTTGACACGCATATGGGAGATAATAAACTTGCGTGGCTTTGTTGGCCCACAATATAGACATCATCTCTGGTAAGGCGGAATCTGTCAATTTCGACTAGCCCAAGATTAGAATATGTCCGTCTCGTTATTTGAGGATCAAACCAATGGCATTTGAATATGACGGGATTAAAAGGTTTGGAACCATGAAACTTGAGTTCGTATATTTCTTCAATTCTTCCATAATACTCGACCTCATCAACGCCGGGCGTAAAAACTCCGGAACTTGTGGTTCTTCGATTGGGCCGACTCTGCTCGTAGCTTGTTGTGCGAAAGCGATATCCATTCACGTCATAACCAGAAAATGACCTGACCCTATAGGCAAAGCCATCGGCAACCTGTCTCAACTCGGCACACATAGACGCATCCCTCTGGCCCTGCAAGCTCAAGCAGGATACATCGTTATATTATTCGCACGTACGAGTAACTTGGAATGTCAAACTAAGTACGAGCTAAATTGGACGGTACCTTCCGTTTGAACCAAGAAATGAAATCGGGCATTCCATTTCCCGCACCCTGTCTAAGAAGGGTATCTACCTGCTGTGGGGTAGGATCCCTTGATTGACGCCAGAATTCATGAAGAAATTCCCTGTACCAACGAGAAACAAGGGGGTTGGATGCAGAATAGTGACGGCGTATTTAACAAGTTCGTTGAGAACTTACTGCATGTACGGTGCCACTTCGTCAAGGTTGGTCAACACGTATAGCATGATATGGCGCCACTCTTCATGATTCAAGGTCTTGGGGGTCGATGCACTTGCGCTTCCGAAGTTGCCCTCGGAAAAGGTGAGGTTCGATTCATTTTCGCCAAACATTATAACGAGGGGTGGATTATGCACGCTAGGAGGTTGTTACCATAGTATGTTGTTGTGAAGTTCGCCACCTCCTCCGAATGTATGCCTCTGCAATGGAAGCCTCGATTTTGCATTTATTTCTACATTTCTTTGAAGAACCTTTAGACATCTCTCGATTGGATAGCACCAGCGGCCAGACGGGCCCCCATTCGTGCCTCGTGACGGAGGTGCAAAATCAAATGCTGCATCGGATTGAAGAAGCCGGGTGGAAAGATCTTCTCCAACTTACAGAGCAACACAGGTGCCATTCTTTCCAAGTCAGCAATCACGTTCCGAGATAACTCCTTGGCACAAAGCTGGCAAAAGAAATAGCTCAACTCTGCCAGCACTAGCCAGACATGCTCAGGGACATAGCCTCGAACCATCGCCGGAAGAAGCCGCTCAATCCATATGTGGTAGTCATGACTCTTCATCCCTAAGACTCGCATAGTAGATAAGTTCACTCCCTCCTCAGATTAGTTTGCATACCCATCAGGGAACATTAACGTCTGGATCCATTCTAGTACTTCCCTCCTTTCGGGCTTGCTCAAGACAAAATCGGCCTTAGGCCTTCTCCATGTCTTGCCGCGCCTAGGAGGCTTCATATGTTGGTTTGGTCTATCGCATATCGTTGCCAGATCCACTCTAGCCTTAACGTTGTCCTTTGACTTGTCAGTAATGTCCATGATTGTTGCCCAAAGTGCCTCGGCAACATTCTTTTCAGTGTGCATTACATCAATATTGTGTGGAAGGAGAAGGTCATCAAAATAGGGAGCGAGTCAAGCCCGACTTATGAGTCCACATATGTTGCTCACCATATCCCACAAAACCACCTTCTGGATTGACCACGAGACCATCTATCTGTTCACGAACCGCGGCACCAGTCATTATCGGTGGTGCAGGGTTTGTCACTACGACACCTTTCGTAAAGTTCTTGATGTCTCGTTTGAATGCATGGTCAAGAGGGAGGAATTGCCGATGTTTGTCGAACGATGAATACTTGCCACCCTTCTGCAACCAAATGAACCTCAGACCTTCCTTGCATCTTGGGCATGGGAACTTCTCGTGAACACACCGGTATGAGAATATCCCATCGCCAGAAGTCATGCGCAGGAGTAGTGGTACCAAACATGCATTTTGAAGTTTTTCTTTGTAGCTCGGTCGTATGTCCATACCCTTCCTCCCAAGCACGGACCAATTCATCAATCACGGGCTCCATGAACACACCCATATTATTCCCGGGTGTTCGGGGAATTATCAACGACAAGAATACGTTACGTCGTTGAAAGCATCTCGCTGGGGGAGATTGAGGGGATAACGAACACGGGCCAACATGTGTATGGGGCAGCCATCATTCCATAAGGATTGAACCCATCATTGCGGTATAACCGCGTACATTACGAGCCTCTTTAGCTTTCTCACGATGAATGCCATCAAAGTGGGTCCATGCTTCACCATCGGATGCATGTACCATCTGTCGAGATTGTATCGTTTGCTATTTTTGTGCCATGTCATCATTTTGCGGATTCCTCGGTCATGTATAGCCGTTGGATCCTCGGTATGAGCGGAAGGTGCCGAGGATTGTCACGCACGGAATGTCAAAGTCGCCTCTTCCGGCCATCACCGAATCTACCTCCGAGAACCTAGATGATTTACACTTTGGACAAGACTTTGCTTCCACGTATTCGTTCCTAAATAGGGCGCACCCTTCTGCAAGCATGTATCTGCTCATCGGCATCTTAAGTGCGAAGGAGTTTACGTAACTTCGTGCATGCTCTTTGGCGAAGGTGACCCTCGGAGCGGTCGCCAATAGCGTCAACATACCATCGGCGTCTCGACTCGGGCTATCTTTGGGACTTTAACGCCATTATCGTCCAATGGCATCCAGTTGAAAACCTTTATCCGGCGTGAAGGGGTTTACGTGCGCGGCAAACATGTCGTAGAATGCCTTTGCGGTTGCCTCTGGCTCCTCCTCCGTACGTCCTTCAGCGAACTGTGCCTCGTGATAGTCATTTAACATGTCTGCTACCCCGGCATCAGCATCATAATCCTCGACGCGTGGTCTCACCACCTCCTCTCTCATCTGATCGGCTTCACCATGGTAGACCCACGGGTATAGTCTGCAGTAAATCCATTCTTCCAAAGATGTTCCCCATGACCTTCTTCGTTTGTCTTTTCTGTTTGCACATTTCTTTGCGCAGGACAAAGCAAATTTACTCTCCTTTAGCGCCCACGCCAAATGCCCGTTCAAGAAAGCATCGGTCTTGTCGATCCATTCATTGGTGACCTGACCCTGACTTGCGCGGCCCGTGTACATCCACTCACGGTCCTCCATCCTCTAACATATATAGCGGCGAGTAATATAAACATCAATTGCATCTACACGACGTTCCTACTATCTAATAGGTGAGGATAGGTCCTAATCCTGCGAGATCCGTAGATGAGGTTAGTTTCCATGCTCTACTCCTATTCGAGATGAAATTTTGGCGGCACCTCGCATTGTTCTCCAAATACCGTCTGCCGCCAGGAGAGTGTGTATCAGGAGAACAAGGGGAGATGATGCCAAACTGTCTCGGATCGGAGCAGAACCATGGAAACTAACCCCACCCACGCATCCGCTGGCTGTCAAAAACGTGGACAATTGAAGCAGATCTGGTTTTAGATATGGAAATATCGCATATTTCCAACCGTATCTCTTCGAGCAGGAGACACCTAAGCGGGTTACGCGATCTCGACCATGATCACGGAAGAGGGGTTATACCTAGGGTGGCGGTGGAGTCGGGCTAAGCGGGCCGTGGCGGGTCGGTGCGATGGCGGCGACACGTGCAGTGCAGACCAAGAAGCGAGGAAGGCGATCGGTCGCCGAGGTACTCGGCGCCGCTCGGTAGCTCTTCTCTGCAAAAAAAAACATAAACTGTCAATACAAAATTTCGTGACACCTCCTCGCTGCGGTGAGGTTTCCAAAACACAAGAAAACCAACGACACGATGGCCGACATGCACATATATATGAGCGGCACGATGGCCGACATGCACAAGATTATATCCAACCACATATATGTAACAATGTCACAACCACTCCTCGACTAGAACCATCCATACGGACCAACATCGCCCATGGTACCCATCCGCATAAACAACAATGCACACATCAAGTTCATTTCAATTCACATCAATAGTGCATCATGCGGAAAAGTTTTGCATTATTCTTTCATGTAAGCATACCTTTGGATAGCTTTGCTTGAGTTTCATGTAAGCATACCTGGCACCTTGCATAGTTCTTTCATGTAAGCATACCTTGCATAGCTTCCCAAATGCATAGTTTTGCATTATTCTTTCATGTACACTTCATTGTGGGGTTTCTATCACTGCAAAGCACAACAACATAGAACCATCCATACGGAAACCATTGAATCTAGATATTGCCTCCGCCTAAAGAAAAAGAGGCTACAACCTTTACGCTATGTTGTTCGCATAGAACATCACATACATCAACAATAAGTACTAAAGAGCGATAGCACAGCAGAGGACCAACACACAAGCAAAGATCGATTTGGACAGTAAAGACCGCAAGCATCGTTATACGTCAGTACGATTGAGTGGCCGAGCAAACAAGTAAAGCGATCAAACGAAGAGGAGCGCAGCAGGTCGAAAGAAGCAGGGGGTGTTCCTGGTACAAACAGGAAATAGCATCACCACCAAGTGTAAGCAAAATAGCATCACTCGGCGACAACCCAAAGAAACCTCTACTGCGACACAGAGGCACGAACTGAGCTGGCGAAGAAGAAATGCAGAAGTACGAACTCCAGGCCTCTTAAATGATGTCCAAAAAATAAAGTAACTATAGAACAAAACCATCACTAAATTCAGAATAGAAACACCATGAGTAGCGAAAGAAACAACAGTTCTATCTATGCTTCAGATTCTATCGACCTACATCAAAACCCATCTTGATGGATAATTAAGTTACTAATGCAATGGCAACATAAAGTTAGGTTACTAATGTAATGGCAACACACACGCATTCTTTCACATAAAGATCTAGTAATAAAGAAAGGACCTAATGAAACACAAAAACCTAGAGAAGATACCTAGCAGTTCCATGTGCTAGCGAAGAAACCCCACAATGATCTGTTTGAGAATGTGAGAGATCATAGAGATCCAGTAGCAATGCTTTAGACATTTTGCTGCAAGTTATTTGTTCTAAGGTACCTTGGGAGGAGGCGGCCGGGGAAGCGCGGCGCCGGGAGGAGGCGCTTGGCCGGAGGGCGCCGCGGCCGGAGGAAGCGGCCGGGACGGAGGAATCTTCTGCGGCCGGGGACGGGAGGAGGTGGCCGGGAGGAGCTTGGCCGGGCCGGAGAGGCTGCGGCGGGGGGGAGGAGGAGCGTGGCGGAGGAGGCGCGGGGAGAGAGGCCAGGGGCCGAGGACGGAGGCTGCGGCCGGGAGGAGGCGCGAGACGGGAGGAGAAGGCCGGGCGGGCAGGCGCGTGGAGGGCGGGCGCGGGGCGCTGAGCGGCGGCGGTGAGGCGGCGCTGGGCGCTGGCAGCGCGGAGGCGCGGATGTGTGGTGCTGGCGGCGGCGGCATGGGCGGCGCAGCAGGGGCGGTGTGTGTCGTGTGTGTGCGGTGCGTGTGGGCGTGTGAGGTTAAATCCCTTTGCCGAAAGTGCCCCGATCGGCACTTTCGGCAAGAGGGTTTTAAAAATTTAAAATTCTTTGCCGAGTGTCTTCTCATGACACTTTCGGCAAAACTCCTTGCCAGTGTCTTCTCGACACTCGGCAAAAACTCCTTCTTAGAGTGTCATTTTTGACACTCGGCAAACCATATTTTTCCACTTTTAACCTCAAACTTTTCTGCGATCCTCATACAATACAGTACTCCATGTTGAATGTGGCACATTTCTCGGACTTGTTCTATATTTCTTTAATTTATTTCAATTAATTGAATTTTCTTGGATAATTCAAATTATAACTGCTAGTCATTCGAATAATGAAAAAAAATGAATGGAAAAATGATATTCATGTTATTTAGTATAATGTGAGGCCGTAACGAGAACGGACCACCAATTTGAACATCTTGTTCACGAAACATGACCACGAACTTGCGGTCGAGTTGTTTTAAATTGTATAAAAAGCAAGCGAAGTCCGAAAATCATGAAACTTGTCAAGATGTCATGATATCATATGTGGAGGCTGTGATAAAAATTTGAGAAGGTTTCGCGCAAGTTGTCACGTACGATGCTTGCAAACCGAAGAATCTCTGAAGAAGTTGTCATGTATTCTTACATTTTTCTAAGGTTTGCAAGCATCGTGCGTGACAAAAATGACAAAAAGTCTGGAAGTCAAAATGGAAAAAAAAAGTAGAAGTCAAATGTTTCAAAAAACTCTTCTTCAATGTCAATGAAAGGGAGAAAAGCTAACAAAAAAATTAAGGCTGCGGAACATTATGATGGTGCCCTTTGGAGAGTGTTACGGTTTGAGAGTGCGGAGCACTCGGCAAACCATCTCTTCTGCCGAGTGTAATTTTTTGCGGAGTGCTCGGCACTCGGCAAACCATCTCTTTGCCAAGTGCGGATGTTTGCGAGTTCTTTCTATCGGCACTTTCGGCAAATAGCCTCTTTTTAGAGTGCGGATAAAAGCACTTTCGGCAAAGTATGGGACACTTTCGGCAAAGAAAGCATCTCGATAGTGAGTTGTGAGAGAATAACCTATGTTGTGTTCCCCAAACTCCAAATGCCTTCATTTTTTATTCACATGGAATCAGTGACAAGGGGCTTGACTAGTATTACATTGGGAGCAAATCTTGATAAATCAACTACTATCTAGCTATAAGTTTCCTTGGAGTTTTAAGGAATACAATGTTAAGTCAAAATTGCTAATTAAGACATGTATCTCTCTCATGAATATGATTATTGCATGTTTTTGCTACAATAAGCAATATTGTTATGTTGCAATCAATTTCTTATGTTTTATATATGTTTTGTTTATTTCTTGAGCGCTTGATGACAAACCGAGAACATGGTGCAATCCAATATGCAACTTTGGATATTACCTTCTATATTTGTAAATATTTCACTGTTCAGATTTCTCTTCATTACATGCAAATGTTTTATGAAATGTAAAATGTCATAACCTTTTTATTTAATTTTGGTTAAATTTTATTCTTTGCATGTGGGTAGAAGCTTATGTTCTTATTTATATTTATGGCTGACATTCCACCCTGTCATTGTAATCTTCCTCTCACTTAGTTGGAATAGGCAGTTTTCTTTCTTGAGATCCTTTTCCCACTCTTTTGATGATATTTGGCCCTCTAATTTTAAGAGCATATTTTGTATCACTAGGTGAATAGCTTTTTTAGCAGTCGAGGCACGAGAGCTCCCTCCATTCCGTTAAGAAGAAGAGAGCAATGTTACGAGCAAATGCACCAGTTCGATGGTCAGCAAATTGAAGTCCCTAACTCCACGGACATAAAGCCCACAATTAACTAGAATCACAAGCGGCTGATGGCGACAAAGAGGGAAAATAAGAACCAACCAATTGCCACCAACAATGCTCACCCAACTCTTAAGCGCACTTCATGGCGAATATTCATTCTAACATGTCATCAACACCTCTCTCAAATCTTTCTTCTTTGTTTATGTATATGAATTGACAATGATTGAATATTTGATTGCATTTTGTCTAGGTGCTATTCCGGTTGTTGTTAGTGCCCCAAATATTCAAGACTTATCTCCGGTGAAGGTATATAATGTTGCTTGATTGCCGTGCAATGAAAAAACTTGGAACAAATTCGATGCTTCTACTCAATCTTTGAGGTTAGGGGCAAATACTCGTTCCCATTTAATAGAAACCTTTCACCATTTGGCGTAGAATTGCTTGTTAATTATCTCCACTCTTACATAATAAGCAGTTTCCATCTCGAATAACTTCCTTCGTATGCAATATAAACTTCTTTGAGGTAATTTGCATAAAGTATGCAAAATTTTGCTCTTTTCAAAATCCATATTATACCATAATTACATGAATGGCACAAATCTACATCTTGCTACCGAGGTTTCCATTATGGATGGTGATTGGTTTCTAGCTGATTTGTGGCGATAATTAATTGGTATTTATCCCCGATTACCAACTAGCTTTGAAAAATAAACAACTCAAAGTTTAAATTGCAATTGAACGATCTGTTTTCATTGTGCGGCTACGGATCATCAGGGTGTTGCTTAGATTTTTGCATGGACTAGATGCATATGCTCTTGATAAACCCACTCAATACTCGATAAACTTAAGTCCAAAAGTGATGTTACGCACGGACAACGGTTTCATAGAATATCATGTGATGTATGTTCCTATAGCACTAGCACCAAATTGCTGAGACCTTAGTTTTGGAGGTGGTTGGGGTGGAGTCTGACGATTGATAGCTCTATCATCCTAATGTTACGTGTCCGACAAAACCGCTCCTTGACAAATGAACCTTTGATGCCTTTCTTGTGCTAGTTCAACACGGTGATGTAGACATCATTTCGGTACATCAATTAGGAAGTGTTCCCATTTGCTTCTTGTAGAGGGCTATCATTCCTCTTATGTCTCTGTGCATTCAAATCTATTTGGTTTCAATGCGACTTATATTTGTACTCCATTAGGAATTCTTGATGTTTCATTTTTCTCCCATCAAGATCGAGAAAGCAATAGGTTGTCTTGGCATGCCTTGTGAAGGGCCCATCAAGCTGTAAAGTTAACATCAACTCTCCTATGTCATTGCTAGTCAAATTTCCTTTCCTTTTACGAAAAGGATTGTGTAAAAGCATCTCTGTGACCATACTTAAACCAAAGCTTGATGTTATTGTTCAATGAGCGCCAATTTTTGGGTAGCAAATAAGCTGTTTGGTTGGTTCTTAGGTTCTGAGTTATGACAAGGAGATTTAACATTATGTTGCTTTTGATTTCTTTGTAACAAATATGTTTTTGACATTCTTCATAATGTGGGAGATGTGAGTTACTTTTGCACATAGGCACATGTGGAAACATTTTCTACAATTATGTGCCTTTCTCTGTTGATTAGATTAGATATTTCCACCTTTTTTCCTTTGTTTACGATATCGATTTAGTTTGCTTTTGTCATAATTTAGTCTATTATCTTAAATTGATATAATTGAAGTTCTGATATGTTGAACTTGTCTTCTTCACCTTTGTTTTGGTTGCTCTTTAAATTTAATGTATGATGGTATTCTATAATGGATCTTGAAAATTTTAACCAAAAAGCTAATTACTAAAATCTTTGTGGCTACCTTGAGAGGCTATCAAGGTTCCTCTTGCATTTGCATATACATCGTATATCATGATTTCTATTGATACCAGATTTCAAGGCTTATTTTGCACTGTGGGTGGAAGTATGATGGTCCATTTTGTTCTTGGTTTACATTGAAACAACATTAGTATTTTCATCCTATCAGCTCTGCATGCATATTTCTATCAATATCCATGAAAAAGGGAGCTCTTCAAAGTTTCGAGAATGGCTATCACGATCGTTCAAGCAAAACTTCCTTGTTTGTTAGAGAGAGGAGTTAAAGGCATAAAGAACTTGTCCAACGTGTGAAAATATTGTCTGGTTCTCTGTGTTGCTTCTTTTTCCCGATGAAGGTGCATATGCTCTTGGGCTTCTTGCTAGATATTATGTTGTGTGGAGTACAAGTAGTTGTCTTGTGACGTTACAGTTTACTTGATATGGCATTGGTAGGATGGAGGTGGAAGGTTGAACGGGCTAGATAACAGGCAAAGCGAAGAACGCCTTTTGTGTGCGACGGCGTTGAGTCGGTGGCGCAAGGGCTCTGTCCCTGCCGAAACTAGGTGAGGGAAACTTTAGTTTGTTGATTGCTTCAGTTTCTCTCGTTTACATCCGCTGCTTTTATAGAGTAAGCATGCAGAAATTTCAGAATAGTAATACAGAAAGTACTAGCCGAATCGAATACATAAACTAACCTACTCTAATTCAATCTCTTAAGGAGAAACTAATTCTATCTTTCTCTTAAGGAGAACTATCATATCCTTTTATTCAACTTGATCTCCTCCATGTCGAAATCTATCTTGCCATATAAAGCCTTGATAACGATTTAGCTCTTGTTTACGAATCCGACACGATTCTTGTTCCTCCGCCAAAACTCTTGTAGCGACATTGCGTCTCCTCTGATACGTTTTACCAACAAAAGCACCACAGCATTACCGCCCTCTCCGCGAAACAGCTTGTCCTTGAAATTGCTCCAACTGTTCCCATGTCGCATCTGCGGCAGAACAACCAATCCATTGTACAAACAATTCCCATATGCCTCGATTTAGACGCACCCTCACGATGGCCAAAGGGGATGGAACCACATGACCATGGACAATCTTCGGAAGAGTACCAGGGATCGTAGGGATTGGACCTTGATACGGTTTGAGAAGAGCGACATGAAAAACATTATGAATGCAAGCCTTAGGAGGAAGATGAAGACGATAAGCCACAGAGCCAATATGTTCTTGAATGAGAAAAGGACCGTAAAATCGGGGAGCCAACTTGGAGCGTTGAGGATCCGTAATGCCCACAGCCGAACAATGATGAAGACAAAGCCATACCCAATCACCAACCTCAAAGTGCACAGCTCGATGAACTTTATCATGGTGTTGCTTCATGTAGTCTTGAGCTTGAAGAAGACGTTCTTTAATTTCAGCAAGAAACACATCATTTTCTGGTTCAACCCGACCAAATGACCACCCTGGTCATAGCACACAAATTTTAACAATAGTGGCATTGCCACAATTCCATAGCTCATTAGTCAAGTTCATCATTCTTTGAGTCATGAGATCGAGAGACCAACGTCTACTAGAGCATGGCTAAGCAATAAAACGCACCCATGTTGGTATTCAAAGGCATCCAACTAAGATAACCCATCCTACTGGTATCTAAGGGTACATGTCAACATGTTGCTTTTCAATTATCCAAGGAGTTCTTACCAACAAGTAGGAGGTGTAACTACTTCCAAAGCCATTTTTATAAAACTAGCCATGCATGTTGGTATAAAACAAAGTACTTTTGCAAACTGGGATCAACATGATCAAAGATCTATGACTTGCCTTCGCTGAAGAACTAAACTTCTTCGGTTGGGAAAGCGGGATCCAAGAGGTCTTTGGAACAACCGAAACCTACACGTGTGAAAAGGAACAAAAGTAAATAAAACGAATCCACAAAAACTCCAATGAAAGAACCAAACTAGAGTTAAAAAGAACAACACAGAATCAGGGTGAAGATAGAAACTTGAATCACTGAAACGGAGCTCCTATCGAGAGAGAAAGAGCTCAACAGAAAGAGGTCCTGAGCTGGGAGGGAGGTCCAAAGCACTGGAAAAACAAAAGGGAGGCAAGGGCCTCTCGGGTGCTTTATATAAGCACAGGGAGGTCCGGGGAGAGGACTGTGCATTTAATGCACACGACGGGAGCAAGTGATGGAATGAAAGGAACGGGTAAAAGAGGTGACCAAAGAGGAAAAGACAAGGTATGGTAGAAGTGATAGCATTTAATGCAGCATTAAATGCACTTTTAAGAACTCTTCAAGTTAAGCTTGGGCGATTCAACAAAACTGAATGGTTAGTTTTATTTTGAAAAACTTTTAAGAACACCAGAAAATTGGGATGTTACACCAATTGATATGTCAAAAGAGTCAGAGGGCTGTGACCATAAACCACCCGAAACGGTGTAGTTTGCAACGAAGAGTGATAGGAAGTTTTATAACAAAATTCCACCAAAGGAAGCCATTGGAGCCATTGCTTAGGACGATGGCCGGACAAACACCGCAAATACATGGCAATAGTACGATTGACTACTTCGAACTGACCATCAGACTGAGGGTGAAAGGTGGAGCTCATGTGAAGCGTGACACCCGTAAGGCGAAAAAGTTTAGTCTAAATATTGCTGGTGAAGACAGGATCCTGATCGCTAACAATGGAACATGGAATACCATGCAGTCGAACAATGTTATCAAAGAAAGCTCGAGCAACTGAGTTGGCGGTGTAGGGATGGCTAAGAGGAATAAAGTGACTGTATTTAGAAATACGATCAACAATTGTTAACACCACCGTCTTACCACCAACCTTGGGAAACCCTTCAATAAAATCCATGGAGATGTCTTCCCAAATTGTAGTAGGTACCACGAGAGGTTGTAACAGACCAGCAGGATGCAAGTGTTTAGTCTTATTTTTTTGGCAAATGACACATCCTTTGATATAATCCCTAATTCGCTGGTTAGCACCCGCATTGAAGAATGAAGCGCGAAAATAGTGCAAGATCTTTTTAATCCCTTCATGTCCGGTACCATGTGCATCAGCAAGTAAATCAGCCCAAAGAAGAGAAGAATCAGAGACAAAAATCCGTCCTTTGAATAAGAGTAAATCATCGACCAATGTCCAATCTAGTTCGGCTGTGCCGGCCGAAACCCGATCCTGAAGAGCAATTAAGTCCGGTAAGGAAGCAGCCTCCTATTGAAGCGTAGTAAAGATGGCGAAAGTTGGCCCCAAGATGGCGCACACTGCAATAGTGTCTTCATCACGCCGAAATAAGGCATCGGCTGCAGTATTCTGATGTCCTGGCCTAAACTCAACGGGAAAATCATAGCCAAACAACTTGCTCACCCATGTATGTTGAGGAATAGTGGAGAGCCTTTGATCGAGTAAGAATTTTAAGCTATAGTGATCTGTTTGAACCAAAAATGGTCGCCCCCAAAGACATGGACGCCAATGACGAACAACTTTGACCAACCCAATCAACTCCTGCTCGTAGGCTGTTAATTTGGCATGATGAGGAGCGACTGCACGGCTAAAGAAGGTAATCGACCCACCTCCTTGATGTAGAACCGCACCAAAACCCGCACCAAAGGCATCGCAATCCACCGTGAAGCGTTTGGCGAAATCAGGAAGGTGCAAAACTGGAGCCGAAACAAGGGCAGTCTTCAAAGCTGTGAAGGCGGTATTGGCATCAGTGGTCCAAGAGAACACCTCCTTCTTGAGTAATTTAGTGAGGGGTGCTGCCACGACGCCATACTCCTTGATAAATTTTTGGTAGTATCTGGTGAGACCAAGAAACCCCAGAAGTGCACGGATAGAACGCGGTGTCAGCCAAGCCTTAACAGCGTCGACCTTGTTGGAATCCATGGCCACGCCTTGGCCAAAAATAATGTGGCCGAGGTACGCCATAGAATCTTCACCAAAGTGACATTAGGATTTCTTGAGAGCTAGCTTGTGATGACACATAAGCTGAAGCATCATATGAACCTGCTGAAGATATTCTACCCAAGATAAACTATAGACCAAAATATCATCAAAGAAAACTAGAACGAAACAGCGATTGAAAGGCTTGAGAATGTCGTTCATGGGGGCTTGAAATGTCGCCGTGGCATTAGTGAGACCGAACGGCATGGCCAAAAATTCAAAATGGTCGCGATGCGTACGAAAAGCCGTCTTCTCAACATCTGAATCATGCATCAAAACCTGATGATAACCACTGCACAAATCCAGCTTGGTGAAGAAACGAACCCCATTAAGTTCATCCAAAAGCTCATCGACCACGGGGATGGGAAATTTGTCTTTGATGGTCTTATCGTGAAGCGCACGATAGTCCATGCAAAAACGCCAAGAACCGTCCTGCATTTTAACAAGCAAAACAGGTGATGAAAATGCTGAGGTGCTTTCCCGAATAATACCTTGGGCCAGCATGTTGTCACATTGCTTTTCAATATCGTCCTTCAAGAGTTGTGGGTAGTGATACGGTCAAATAGCCACAGGAATGACATCCGAAAGAAGGTGGATATGGTGATCATGGCACCATCGTGGAGGGAGACCCTTCGGCTCCTCAAAAACATCAATGAACTCGTCGAGGAGAGTATTGAGGAACTCGCGACCGATGAGGGTGTAGATACGGCTATCGGCCGGTTGGCCATTCAAGCCGGTCCAAGTGACCCGGTGATCCACTTGCCAGAAAGACATGGTAAGCTTCATAAAATCCCATAAGATAGGATCGATAGTCCGGAGCCATTGAACGCCAAGAACCACATCAAAGCCATCAAGCGGAATAACGTAGCAATTCGAGAAGAACTACTCACGGTCAATAGAAAAACGAGTGTTGGTGCATACACCAGAGCTAGATACATGGTTGCCATTGGTGACGGTGACGCCCATGCCCGGCCGTGGTGTAGGCGACAAGCCAAGACATTGTGCCACTGCTTCGGCAAGGAAGGTGTGGGTGGAGCCGGAGTCCACCAAAGTGATCACTTTGTGTCCATTGATCTCCACTGGAAGGCGCATCGTACAGCCCATACGGATGCCGGTGAGAAGCATGTAATGAAATTTCGATATGATCGTCATCGTTCTCCATGTCGTCTGCGTCGTCAAGCTCCAAGAGAAAGATGCCCTTCTTGGAACAACGATGATTCCATGAAAACTTCTCTGGGCAATTAAAGCATAACCCCTTTGCACGATGATCGGACATCTCTTCGACTAACAGATGGAGAAACCGTGAGGCTGGCTGTGCCGTCGCGTCGGTGTCCATGGGCAGTGTCAGTGTAGTTGCCGCTACTGGTCCAACATTAGGCACACTCGGCTTAGTCACCCCAGGAGCGGCCAAGAAGCGAGGAGCCACGGGGGTTTTTAACAGTGGCTTTGGCTCCACTGATGTTTCTTAAAGACGTTGCTCGAAGGCCCTCGTCAAACTCATGGCAGTCGGTAGATGAGTGGGATGCTGAAGTTCAACGTCCGTTTGCAATGGTTTCCTGAGCCCGGCTGTAAAAAGTTGCACTTGTTGTAACGGCAAGAGCGGCTCTGTGCGACATAGAAGTGCCAAAAACTTATTTTGGTAAGCATCTACGGTGGTAGTGCGTCGGAGTTGCGCCAATTCCCTGAGGGAATTGCTTCGGATGGGTAGTCTGAACCGCATGTTGATGAATTCCGCGAAGTGAACCCATGACATCATGCCTTCGTCTCGTTCGAGTTGGTAGTACCATTGTTGGGCGGCACCAACCAAGTGATACGATGCCAACCAAACCTTCTTTTCTTCCATGGTGCGTTGCCCTCGAAAAAACTGCTCTCACCGATTGAGCCACGGAAGAGGATCTTCTCCATCGTAGGTTGGAAAAGAAAGCTTGTGGAAGTGAGGAGCGGTGCGCCGGTCGTCGTCGTCGTACGCCCTACTGTCGGCCATCTTCTCCTGGCCATGCATCCCGCCGCCGAACCCACCAGGGCGCGTACGCTCTGCTGCCGCACCGTCGGCCTTCCAGTTGGCAATGACATGGTCATGCGCCGCTTGTTACCCCTTGATGTCGCTGATCTATGTCATCATCACGGCGAGTTGCTGGAGTACGTTGTCTATGGTTTTGTTGATTTCCATGGCGAAGGGTGGTGGTGAGGGCTCTGATACCAAATGATATAGCGTTGGTAGGATGGAGGTGGAAGATTGAACGGACTGGATAATAGGCAAAGCGAAGAACGCCCCTTGTGTGCGACGGCGTTGAGTCGGCGGCGCAAGGGCTCTATCCATGCCGAAACTAGGTGAGGGAAACTTTAGTTTATTGATTGCTTCAGTCTCTCTCGTTTACATCCGCTACTTTTATAGAGTAAGCATGCAGAAATTTTAGAATAGCAATAAGGAAAGTACTAGCCAAATCGAATACGGAAACTAACCTATTCTAATTCAATCTCTTAAGAAGAAACTAATTCTATCTCTTCTCTTAAGGAGAACTATCCTATCCTTTTATTCAACTTGATCTCCTCCCCTGTTCGAAATCTGTGCTGCCATATCGGCAACAGTAGCCGATTCGGCTACTGTTTCCGAATCTGACACGGACACTGTTCCTCCGTCTGAAAGTACTGTAGCAGCCTTGCATCTCCTCCTCTAATGCGTTTTACCAACAAAAGCTGGAACACCTGGTGGACGCGTGATAGTGGCCTACATATTTTGTGATTGGTCTGCCTTCTACTATATTTTTTTTTGTACTACTGGTACTTCTTTCAATTTCTACAACGCAGATTTGACATATAACTCACAGGATCGTTGAAGTCAGCAGTGCTTTGTAAATTTAGATCCTTCAACAAGTTCCTATATGGAAGGAAGGATGGAAGCCCATCAAATATTAGAGTTGTATTAAACAGTACATAATTAATCCAGTTAGCTTTACACATCAACAAGTGTTATGCAAATTCAGATCTAGAGGTGATGCTGACTTTTTGTATAGAAGGATTGAAGACCACCAAGTACCTGAGGCGGGTTTTTTTTTTTTAAAAGGAAGAGAGGAATTAAAGGTGCTATTCTAGCTGAGCCTACTTATTGACTAGTGCTATATAAATCCAGATTTAATGATGATTCTGACTTTGCAAATATATTGCTGAAAATTCATGTGCAAGACTTGAACCCTTTTTCGTATAATTGGTTCTGACGATTTTCCTTATGCAAAATTCTACTCCCGCATTCGTATATAATAATCTTGATGTTTTATGTTGCATTAGATTCTCGCTCGTACATATCAGTCAGTCTTTATGCAGGACAGAAACAGTTAGGAAACGGGCAGTGTAATCTCCATCCAGAAAGGAGTGACATGGGAAAGCTGTTACCTGTTAGTCACCGTATTGGTTTTGGACTTATGTTGTCAATGGAAAAGGCAACAAAATAGTGTTGAGAAACAACGGAAAAGCATACATGTGGCATCTCTTTCAAGTTGGAAATGTTCCCATCAGTCTATTTTGGGAAGTTCACGATAGGGATCGAGATTATTCGCAATGGACGGAGGAATGAACCTTTGTAAGATCACTCATGTAGTAAATTCAGCAACAAATGGCATCTCAGCAAAATTGGTGCCTCGTTTCTAATAGAACATTGATTTATGTTTAGATGGGACGCCATGGTTACTGATTAGTGTTAGATTGATCTCATCCGATTAGCCCAACGGCTAATCGGGCCTTAATCAGCATACGATCGGGCGCCCAGTATTCTAGGGTGGTGGGCCCTGTCGCTGCGCAATAAATAGAGGGTGGGGCCGGCAGCTCGTAACACGAGGTTGGCCTGAGCCGTACATCCCCACCGACACACAAACCCTAGACCGATCCGGAGGCGCGATCGGCGACAGGAAGCTTCACCGGGCCGCGCCGCCAACTCCGCTGCCGTCGCGCGAGACCTCCTGCGAACCAGCGATGGCCAACTCCTCCTCTACCTCCGGCGGTCGGTATCCTCTCTCCTCTACCTTTCCTCTCGGATCTAGACCCTAGGCACGAAGGCAAGAAAAGGAGTGCCAACAATGGTATCAGAGCCATACCGGCGCACCATGCTCTTTCGGGGCCGCCTTTGGCGTCTTGGTGGAGTCTTGGCGGGCCGCCTCCCCTGACGCGCCGCCTCCCTCAGCTCGGTGGGGCGCTCCGCCCGCCCAGAGCACGCCCAGCGCCGTCGTGGCGCAACCGGCGATCGCCGCCGCCCGGTCTTGCGGGGCCTTCCGGCTCGCCGCCTTTGCTGTGGAGCCGCCGCCGCCTCGATGGGGCGATGGGGCCTTCTTTGCCTCTAAAAGCCGCCTCGGGGCCTCCGCCGCTCAGCGCGCCGTCGCCGTGTCGCGCCGCGCTTTCTCGGGTGGAGGGGGCGAAATGGGGATAGGGTTTTAGGTTTGGGGTGTTATCGGCCCAGACGCTTGCTTTCGGCCGTCCGTCTGATCGGACGGTCGTGGTTCTAAACTGGCGCATGGGGTTTTGGGCGCCAAGCGGCGCGGGAATGGGCGCCGTGGGCGTGGCGCGTGTTTGGGCGGATTGGGTTTGAGCGATAAATCCGAAAAGAGTTTTAATGTTTTTGAAGCATTTATGAGTGAATTTGATCGAATTTTGATCCAAAATCTCTATAAATTTTGCACCAACGTGTTAATTTTTCGAGATTAAATGTATGCGATATAATGCTTGAATAATGAATTATTTTAGAATAATTACAGTTTCATTGCAAAAGTTAATGTTGATTACTCTTTAAATTAAATTGAACCAGCGGGAGAATTTAATTTTAGTGTTGTGAATTATGATATTGTTATTTTCGACCAGCGTTGATAATACTTGATATTATAATTTTTAATTGATGTTTTTATGCATTATTTCTATTTACGCTAGCGGTGATGTAGATTTAATGTATAGATTAAAATTGTATGTCGTATTTTTGACCAGCGTTGGAAACAAGGCATATAATTTTGAGTGTTATGTTCTCACTTTTATTTGAATTATTTTTCTGGCGGATACAACTTGATGAGTTGTATCAAAGAAATCCCCACTCTCAAAGGAGATAACTATGGAGAGTGGAAGAAAAAAATAGACTTAGCGTTTATCTTGGTGAGGTGGTGGGTCCTCACCAGACCGCCCACCGCCCCGTATTTGGTGAGAAAAGAAAATGAGGATGACACTGCTTGGCAGAAAAGACAGAGGGACCATGCTCCCTTACGGATGTCTTATGACCTTGAGCATAAGAAATGGACCCTGACCAACAAGAAATGTATGGTCATGTGATAAAAACTACGATTGAACACGCAATGCAGGCTCAATCGCGAGAATGTGTTTCTTGCCACAGAATACCTTGAGAAAATAAAGAGTCGGTTCTTGGCTCTTCAAAACATATGCTACGGTGATTAAGCAACTTGTGATGAAAAGGTATTACGGTGGTGGCGGTGGCATAAGAGAACACATACTAAGAATGAGCAACTTGGCATCAAGCTTAAATCAATGGATTTGGCTCTCAAGGATGAGTTCCTTATTCATTTGATTTTTGCTTCCTTCTTGGGACAAGTTTGACACCTTTGTTGTCAACTACAACATGCAGCCCGAGAAATGGGACTTAGAAAAGTGCATAGCTATGTGTGTGCAAGAAGAGGAAAGATTTAAATCCTCACATGGTGGTTCTATCAACTATGTGAAGGACAACAAGAAAAAGAACTTCAACAGTCACTTCTTCTCAAAGAACAAGGGAAAAGCCTCTGTCCATCAGCCTCAACAGAATAAATTTGCTGTAGACAAAGATCAGTGTCTTCCTTTGCAAGAAGGCAGGACACTACAAGAAGAAGCATCACGATTACTTAAAGATGATAATGGCAAAGAAAGGTGAGAACATTATTACCTTTATAAATGAATGCTGTATGTGCAATATTCAAAATCCACTTGGTGGATTGACTCGAGAACAACTGTTCATCTTTGCTAATTCCTTCTGAGGATTCCGTTCGGCGAGGACTACGCAAAAAAGCGAAAGATGCATTAAAGTTGCAAATGGAGTCAAGCTGAAGTTGAAGCCGTTGGCGATCTTTCATTAGAGTTAGCTAATGGTTCCAATCTTTTACTTAGAGATGTCCTTTTTGTTCCCTCTTTACAGAGGAATTTGATTAGTGTTTCAAATTTGGACAAAGATGGTTATTATTGTAATTTTGGAAATGGCAAGTGTGAAATAATGTTTAATAAAGAATGTGTTGGCCTTGCCATTTTACAAAATGAGCTTTATTTGTTATCATTATATGATAATGTGAATGTCGTATGCGATAATGGGAACGTCGCGTGCGAGAAAGTGATTGAATCCTCGTCTACGAATGTAAACAGGAAACGAAAGAGAACTCTAGATGTGTCGTCGAAATTATGGCCTTGTCGTTTAGGCCATATTTGAGGGGAGAATAGAAAGACTAGTTAAGAATGATATTCTTCCTCCATTAGAGTTCTCGAGACTTAGAACAATGCGAGAGAATGCATTAAAGGAAAATATGTAAAGAAAATTAAGAAAGATGCCAAAAGAAGCACGGGAGTTCTACAAATTGTTCACACAGACATTTGTTGTCCTTTTCTGTGAAAAGTGTGGATGGTTATGACTCGTTCATAACATTCACGGATGATTACTCCGTTATGGATATATTTATCCAATCAAAGAAAGAAATGAAGCCTTGGATAAATTCAAGATATTTAAAAGGTGAAGTTGAAAACCAACACGATTTAAAGATTAAGATAGTCCGATCGACCGTGGGGAGTACTACGGTCGACATACCCCATATGGACAAGTTCACGGACCTTTTGCAAGGTTTTTACAGAAAATGGCATAGTGGCCCGATATTCTACAGGCGAACCTCGGCAAAATAGAGTAGGTGAAAGGCATAGCCGTACTCGATGGATATGGTGCGAAGCATGATGAGCTATTCCACTGCGCCATTGAGTTTATGGATGGAGGCATTGAAAACCGCCATTCATATTCTCAACAGAGTGCCTAGTAAGTCGGTGCCCAAAACACGTGCGAGTTGTGGACGGGAAGAGTTCCTCACTAAACCACTTACGTGTGGGGGAGTCTCTTTGAGGCTAAAGTATTTAACCCAAACCTTGGGAAGCTTGATCCCAAAGCGATAAGTTGTCATTTCATTGGCTACCTGAAAAGTCAAAAGGTTTTCGTTTCTCTTGTCGACGGATATACAAAGTTTGTAGAAGCGAGACCGTTGTCTTCTTAGAGGATGAAATAATGAGGGAAGCATGGTAGTTCGAGATTGACCTTGAAGAGAAGCGGACGTGTCGCCCACTCCGATGATTCAAGAGCCATTCTTCACACTACCTGTTGTTGCATTGCCGCGGTGCAAGACAACTGTGGTGCCGGCACTGTTATTGTTCCTCTGTGGCAACAATGAATGAAAATGAGGAACACATTCTTGGGATCCTATAGAACCCATTGCCACAGATGAGGGGGAACATTGGCTGACCTCAAGCGAAGGCGTACCAAGTGAGGAGGCCAGAGAAGGTCTCAAAGAGTAAGAAGATCGGCTATTTCGATGATTATCGATTTATCATCTGAGAGGAATTTCAAATGGAGGATGATCCCACCTCATTTGAAGAAGCCATGAGAAGCGAAAATTCCTCAAAATGGCTTGAAGCCATGGAAGAGGAAATGAGGTCCATGAAGACTAATAAAGTCAGGGACTTGGAAATTATTCCTAAAGGAGCCAAAGCAAGAGAAATGTAAATGGGTCTACAAGACAAAGCTTGACTCCCAAGGGAATGTAGAAAGATACAAAGCGCGACTTGTGGCAAAAGGATTTACATAAAGAGAAGGATTGATTACAATGAGACCTTTTCTCGGTCTCATGTAAAGATTCCTTGAGAATCATAATGGCATTAGTAGCACATTATGATTTAGAGTTATCGAGATGGATGTAAAGGCGGCATTTCTTAATGGGGATTTGGAGGAAAATGTTTACATGGCACAACCGAAAGGTTTTATCATGGAAGGAAATGAAAGAATGGGATGCCGCCTAAAGAAATCGATTTATGGGTTAAAGCAAGCTTGAGGCAGTGGTACTTGAAGTTTGACAATACAATAAGAAAATTTGGGTTTAAAGAGAATGTAGAGGACAAGCGTGTTTATGCAAAGTTTAAAGATGGGAAGTTTATCTTCCTAATCCTATATGTGGATGATATCCTCTTGGCTAGTAGTGATGTCGACTGCTCTTCGAGACAAAGAAGTTTTGTCCTCAAACTTTGATATGAAAGATCTTGGTGAAGCCGTTCGTTCTAGGGATCGAAATTCACGGGATAAAACAAAGGGATATTGGGACTATCACAAAAGACATACATAGAGAAAGTCTTAAAGAAATTTGGGATGCATAAATGTAGTCCTTCACCTGCACCTATAGTCAAGGGTGTGAGATATGGGGATTTTCAATGCCCGGGAACGATATGAGATCGATCAAATGAAAGCGGTTCCATATGCTTGTTGTCGGAAGCTTACAAAGTATGCTCAAGTGTGCTGCATACGACTTAGCATTTGTTACGGGTTACTTGGCGATTCGAGCAATCTGGAATAGAACATTGAAATTGATAAAGAAAGTCTTGCGTTATTTGCAAGGAACAAAAGGCCTCATGATGACATCTGAAGATCAGTTACTCCATATAGTGGGGTATCTGATTCTCGATTTTGCGGGAGATGATAGAAAGTCTACATCCGGATATGTGTTCACTCTCGCGGAGGAGCTATATCGTGGAAAAGCTCAAAGCAAACCGTCACTACATAAATCACAATGTATCGAGTTTGTAGCATGTTATGAGGCTACACAGGCGGTGAGCGGCTAAAGAAGTTCATACCCGGTTTAAAAGTGGTTGGCGACATCAATAGACCACTTAAGTTGTCTCGCGATAATGAACCCTTGATAGCGTATGCCCACAACAATAAGTCAAGTGGTCTTGCCAAACACATTGACATAAAGTACTATGTTGTGAAAGATAAAGTTCGGGATCAAATTATAAGTCTTGAGCATATAAGTACATAAAGATGTTAGCGGATCCGCTTACTAAAGGCTTACCACCCAGCGTGTTGAGAGAACATGTAGCGGCATGGGTTTAAGGAAAGCCTATGATTCTGGACTAAAAGATGGCCCAATAGATTAAAGTAACTATTTGAGCAGAGAGGTGTATTGTAGTGTTGAATCTATCGGTGATTGGCCGTGATGATGAGACATGTTACGTGCACTAATCTATGATGGAATAAGTAAAGTCAAAAGTAATTAAAGTTAAAGCATAGATTGAGATCAAGGGGAGAATGTTAGATTGATCTCATCCGATTAATAGCGGCTAATCGGGCCTTGATCAGCATACGATCGGGGCGCCCATTCATTCCTAAATTTGGTGGGCCCTGTCACTGCATAATAAATAGAGGTGGGGCGGTGGCTCGTAACACGAGGTTGGCCTGAGCCGTACAACCCCACCGACACACAAACCCTAGACCGATCGGAGGCGCGCATCGGCGACGGAAGCTTCACCGGGCAGCGCCGCCACCAACTCATTGCCCGTCTTGCGAGACCTCCTGCTTGAACCAGCGATGGCCAACTCCTCCTCTACCTCCGACGGTCAGTATCCTCTCTCCCTCTACCTTTCCCTCTCGGATCTAGACCCCAGGCACGAAGGCAAGAAAAGGAGTGCCAACAATTAGATGCGCCTACCCTAATGGCTGCATTGACATGCCATATGATTTCTGAGCTCTGACCCACGGCGCCGAATCTACATCCGAATCACGGTATTCAGTTAGCCAATGGGCTGCAAGACAAGCGCCATGGCTCGCACCCTAGCTGGCGTTGGAGCCCAGTGTCCCCCACCCACCCACTACCACTCCTCTCAATCAGTCCCCAACGAACTCGTCTCTCCGAGCCACACAACGCCGCGCGCGCAATGACATGTGACGCATCATATCATCCCGCGAAAGATCGTCTGCCACCTGGCCAATTGCCAGCCATCTTACTGTCACGTACTCATTCGCCAGGGCTTCTTACTGGGCCGTAGCACTAGACGGAAAGGTGGGCTGACGGTGGCCCAAAGAGGGAGACGTGCTGCTGGGTACAAAGGGGCAATAGCCATAATACTGGAGGGCATCGAAGAACAACATCAAGGCAACCGCCGGCTTCCTTCTTTCTCACTGCTGCTCTTCCCCAATTCCTTCTCTAAATTCCCAACCCCCAAATTGCTTCTCCCAGTCTAGCTCTTAATTTCCCCCACGTTGTATCAAACTACTTGTATCTTGTGTTGGTACGTGATCATTTGTTCTGTCCTTGGTGTACATCCGTTCTTGTCATCTATCGGGTATGTAATAATTGGTATCAGAGCCTTCAATCCTGATGATGATGTGCTCCGAGGTGGCCATGACCGATGCTGAGAAGGAGTGCGAAGCACTGTGCAAGGCGATGTTGAACGAATTGATCTCTGAAGTGAAGAAGCAGACATTGGAGACGGAAGATTTGGCCGAACGCATGAATGAACTCGTGGTCAACTTGAAGGCCATCATCCAGCCACGAGGAGTACCTGATCATGCCTTGCTGCCGTCCATAACCACACCGACGCCCACCTTGGTCGTCGCAGTGGACCACGTTGTGGCAGCAGCTACTCCACGTGCAGAAGTTGCCCTCGCCCCTGAGTCGCCCACCAGGTGTTCGATGATCCGTGCCGGCGACGACACCACCTCGCAAACATCTGCATTCATGCCGGACGCGGCCCCAGGTTCTCCCTCGACCGCCTCCCGGCTCGACATCGTCATCACCAGCCCTGAGCCGACGGACGCCACCATTCTGGTATGTGACGGCACCAGTGACCTCACCCTCACACCCAGCGGCACTGCCATCCACCCTATCGACTTGGGCGACGAGCACGTCTCCAATCTGTCCAACTGTCAGTTGGGAGCACGCAAGGTGTTCAACAGAATGTGCAGCACTGATGGTGTCTCTTATGGCTTCTCCACCAACGGCCTCATCCTCACCACCTACTACCCTGACGAGTCTTCCACTGCAGGCATTGCCGTGGTGGATAGAGCAACCCATCGAAGAGAACGAGCCCATCGCGTACTGATCCTTGCACGCTTGGAGAACTCGTGTGGGGGTATGGAGTTTAGGCAACCGTGGCCGCCGCCTACGCAACTGGACATAGCGTGCAGTGGAGTAGAACTATGTCCAATATCATGGCTGTCATGTGAGGACTATCGAGGTGGAGTGAAATGGATGCCCCCATGGTCACCACCCGTGCCAGGAAGAATGTTGATTCTGGAAAAAGGATTTTGCCCTGCTATAAACTCTACTGAGGTGATGTGCTCTTTCCTTCCCTTTGACCATGTGAGGATGGTCAGTGAAGGGTATCAGATGTGTGGTGAGTAGACCTGTCCAAATCTTGGGCAGGTAGGCTTGGCCGGGCTTGAAAAGCCCGTCGAAATTTGGTAGGCAGAAACTGGCTTTGGCTGAAAAGCTGATTTTCCTATTAAAATGTATTATTTTATTTTTTATTTTGGAATTAAAAAGTATTATTTAATTCATTTTTAGGATTAAAATAATATATTTCCATTTTTTTTAATTGTTTTGTTGGGGAATTTCGGGCTAGGCCGAGCTTCCTTCGGGCCGGACTTACAATCCCAAGCCTGGCCCGGACATGGTCGGGCTCGGGTGGCCCGTGGCCATTGCCGTGAATGTGTCTAGTGGTGAGTGATACTTGGAGCTCAAACTCGAGGGTGTTGAATATATTCCATGGGTGTGATAGCTACTGCCAATATCTTTGAGAACAACAGAGCGATCTGAGCAATCTTTGTGCATCAGTTGGAGCTTATGTGATTTCAGGGGGTTCTCAGAGTTTGGCAAATGGGTGATGGTTGGACTTGTGAGTGCAGAACAAGGAGTTGAGGCCATGGGACCATTTCAATTAGTTATCATCTCTGTCATTGGTTTTGATGTGGTCGGCTTGTTAGGGTTTTTCATTGCTTGTGCTGAGGTTAAGGGGTACTTTCAAGGGCTGCAAGTTCACTGCTTAACAATTAAATCAGGTTTCCCTGTGGACATCTGTGTCAAAAATGCAATTCTCGATCGGTATGGGAAGTACAAAGCATTGGCAGAAGGATACCTTATATTCTAGGATATGGAGCGAAGAGATGCAGTTTCATGGAATGCCATCATAGCAGGATTTTCAATGGGCAAACAGAGGGAAGAGGCATTGCAGCTGTCAGAGCTAGCGCTAAAACAAGCAAGGGCACAGATGGAGTTATTACAGAAGGCGCCACCGCAAGTGATACAAGTACACATGGAGGCTTCTCACGTGCCTCGCTGCTCTAGCAGAGAAGATATTACCTTCCCTAGACTTCTCTATGACCCTCTGACTCAAGAATTGCAAGCCAGGGATATACATGACAATGTGTGGGCATTTTGGCATATATATCGAGGTCAGCCAAAAAGACATTTACTTACTACTGGTTGGAGTCTTTCGTGAGTGGCAAGAGGCTATTTGCTGGTGATTCTGTCATCTTTGTTAGGGATGAAAAGCAGCAACTTCTACTAGGGATCAGGCATGCTAGCCGACAACCCACTAACATACCATCTTGGTAGATTTCGGCGACAAGTATACATTGGGGTCCTTCTTTGCGGTAGCCTATCCTACTGCCAACACTAGCCCATTCACCATATTTTATAACCGTAAGGCCAGTCCTACTGAATTTGTTATCCCATTTGCCAAATACCAGAAGGCACCTATGGAAGATAACAAAAAGAAGGCAATTCATGCACTGAGAAGACTGAGAGGCTAGTCAGCCAGTGACAAGGTTTTGGCAGATGAAATTGATAATACCCTTTTCTCTATTAAGGCTACCTATGCAGAACGACAATCTGAAGGAAACATTTGGGAGATGATTGAGGGAGCTAGCTTGAAGGCCTTCATCATTGGAGGACTGGTCCTCTTCCAGCAGATAACAGGCCAACCAAGTGTTATGTATTATGCAACTTCCATCCTTCAAACTGCTGGGTTTGTAGCTGCATCTGAGGCTGCCAAAGTGTCAATTTTGATTGGGTTGTTCAAGTTGTTGATGACAGGTGTTGCAGTATTCAAAGTCGACGATCTAGGAAGGCTTCCATTACTGATAGGAGGTGTTGGAGGAATTGCTAGTTCCCTGTTCCGACTAGCTACTTACTACAAGATTCTAATTTTGCAGCAGAAGCGTGGAGGTTTACTGACTTCCACCTTGGGCAAGTGCAGTCTCCTATGTGCTTACAAGTTGAAGGCTCAAGCTGACTGTTTGCATGCATGGGGATTTCAGAGGGAACTCACAGTCATGATCCAAGATGACAGACACAGATATGTGGCTGAAAGTCTATTACAAAATCTGAGCCTGAATGCTCGACCCAAGCTCAGCAGTTCAGACCTGACTGAACTATCACATTCCTTGTGAGAGGTGTTGAAAAGAACAATGGATACAGAGGAGGCAGGAGAATTAGAGGTCCTTATTGACATTAGTTCACAAATACATAGCATCCTTCCCGAAGACTTTGCCCGAGAGCCAAAGCATGGTCAGATTAAGGAAAGATTTGTGAAGAGGCTTGTCAACGCACTGAATTTAAATATAAAACCCACTGTTCATTGTCCTAGGATCAGGAGGGTGATAGTTGAGCAAACCATATATATGATGGAGAACAATTCTTGTTATGCAAACTATTTCAATGCAGATCCTCCACAGTTTTACTATCAGAAAGTGGTTGATGCTACTGATGCAATGGTTCAATCAAAGGTGAACATATTCTCTAATGAAGCGAAGAATTGCACGACTTACAATTCCTTCTTACAAGCTGCAGAAACAGAGTCACTAATGAATTTGGTGGGGCTCAAGTCTTGGCTATCACATATGTGCAAGAAACAAGTACTATCGCTGGTATGGAGAGTTCTTCTTACTATTTTTCAAGAGTTGTTCATGGAGAAGTGGAACATGCTGTCAGTGCTACATATGGCATCGGCTTGGGGACAAGCCGAAATTCAAGGAGGGAGGAATGTCATGTACTCATTCGCCAGGGCTTTTTATTGGGCCGTAGCACTAGACGGGAAGGTGGGCTGACGGTGGCCCAAAGAGGGAGACGTGCTGGGTACAAAGGGGCAACAACCATAACATTGGTGGGCATCAAAGAACAACATCAAGGCAACCGCCGGCTTCCTTCTTCCCCACTGCTGCTCTTCCCCAATTCCTTCTCTAAATTCCCAACCCCCAAATTGCTTCTCCCAATCTAGCTCCTAATCTCCCCCACGTTGTATCAAACTACCTGTATCTTGTGTTGGTACTGGATCATTTGCTCTGTCCCTGGTGTACATCCGTTCTTGTCATCCATCGGGTATGTAACACTTACACAGCAACCAACCGTGGCACGTTTTCTGAGCATCTTGCTCGCGCCTTAGCTGGCATTGGAGCCCAGTGTCCCCCACCCACCCACCCACTACCACTCCTCTCAATCAGTCCCCAACGAACTCGTCTCTCCGATGTTGGAATTAATATGGGCTAGGCCCAAATATTATATTCTAATTAATTCCTGATAAATCTCAAAGGCCCATGTGCATGTGCTAAACTGTTTAGTCCCACATGGACAGATTAAGGGGAGTTACACCAGTTTATAAGGTGGAACGTGGTAGCCCCTCTTGTGGAATTAGAGAGAGCCAACACACGCGCGCGCTCGCTCGCCTCGCCGAGTCGTGCCGAGCCGAGTTATCTATCATATTTCTGGATTAAAGTAATTCGAAAAATGCTTATATTCTCAACATCCGAGCCACACAACGCCGTGCGCGCAATGACATGTGACACATCATATCACCCCACCCAACGTGTCAGCCCGCGTGTTCGACCAGCTGCCCCACACGGCCACACCGACAAAACGAGGCGCGGTTCGGTCCATGCTCGTGGCCCAAGATCGACGAGACGACCAGCAAGACAGAACTTCTCTCGTCGCGCTGGCAGCAGCACACACGACCTCAGCAATGCATTGCCACCGGCCGATGGCGTCCATCGCGCGATGCAGATCGATAAGGGGATAGCCAACTCGGCACATGTTGGAAATATGCCCTAGAGGCAATCATAGAGATGATTATATTTCATTATGTTTATTATATTGGATAATATGTTATCTTGTTCCTAGAATAATATTGTTAATATTGATTATCAAGTATGTGACTTGATTGTGAAACTCTATATTTATGCGATAATTATTCTTATACGTTCCCTGGTCGGAAACATATGAGGACACATATGAATAGACTAGCATATGTATTGGTTGATGACTATGTTTCACAGGTCATGGATATAAAGATATCAAACCAATAATATGGACACATGTTAGAGAACATGATGTTGGATTAGACCCACTTTGAGACACTATTGAGATTGTTATGATTCTATGTGTCATTAGTTGGTCTCGAGTAATGATGATGTATAATCCTTAGACCTGAAATCAACATGGTTTCCTACATGTGTAATAGCACTCTTAGGGGTTGCCAAACGCTACACCGTAACTGGGTAGTTATAAAGGTAGCTTTCGGGTATGCTATGAAACATGCAGAGGAATGTGACTGGTCGGATATGGGATTTGCCCCTCCTAACATAACAAGAGAGATGTCTCTGGGCCCCTTGTTGTGATCGGATAAAGAAAGTGTATGGCCATGCCACTAGTGGTTGAAGTGTTCGACCACGTAAAGTTATCTGACACTTGATCGAGAAAGTATTGAACACTCCATGGATGACACAACATCTCACCTGGAGTTCAACCAGACATCGTGAGGCAAAGGGAGAATACACGAGTAGGTCACTTAGTTCGAACAGTTACGGACCGGTCGTATAGAGATACGAGCTGGTCGTAGACTGGTCGAACAAAATCACAGAGTGGTCGAAACCTGGTCGTAAGGACTTACAAATTGGTCGTGACCAAATACGAACTGGTCGTATAGAGATAGGACCTAGTCGTAAGTGATGAGGACCTGATCGTGGATCATATTGCATTAAGGTTCGTCCGATATAATTTGTGTGTATTCGGGAATCGATATGTTCTGCTAGGAGCCGCTACGACTAGTGATCGAAAGGGTTTCCGAGTCACAACCGATTATGCATGAACCTACAGGGTCACACACTTAACGGGATGGAACAAACCAGTATGGATACGATTCGTAAATGTGTTCGGATAGGATCCATCACGAGCACTATATAAGGAGATGCATGAGGCTGTTGGGGTACGTAAGTTTTTACACCACCGAAACCCTAGCAACCATCTTCCTAAGAGCTCTGCCGTGTGACTTGGTGCTAGTACACCGACGTATGGTTGTTCCTTCTCTGGACGTATGGATACCGTAGAGGCGCTACTGCGACTGTTGCACTTGAGGATGATCCGCGATCTTCACAAGGAACTGCAGACGTTGCTGGAGGAGACGATCGACTCGCGAGGACGCTGGACGATCGACTACGACCACTACATCGACGTGCTCTTTGTTGGACCAGGCTGCTCCAACCCTTCTTCCGCTGCTCTGCGTGTCTGGTGGTAACGATCTGTGATCATCTACTTGCTTGGCTTCCTGATTTGCGTGATAGAAATTTTTGTTTGTAGCTATCGTAGCCTATCCCGCGATCCAACAGCACGTACCCTTGCGCGCGCAAGTTGTCATGTGCTCGTACGGTCTGCCAATGCAACGTAGGATGGGGACTGTAGCTGAAAATGGAAGCCGAACCACCCCCTCCTCCCTGAGTCCGACGAGTGTGATCCATCAACCAAGTACTGTACTCGGGTCACGCGTGAGCTGGACTCCAACGACTTGTCGGGAAACGGAGTGGCAGATGGATGCCAACTCACTCCTGGCGCCGCAACATCCGTCCGAACTCGGGCAGCGGGGTTGGTGTGGCCCGGTGCCCAGTGTTTTTTTGCTCGGTTTGGTGCCGAATCGGGCCGGGAGAGGCCGCAGCACGTACAGTACGTGGCGTGTGGGCGCCGAGAGAAAGGGGGCGGGTGTGTCATGTGAGCAATAATCACTGACTTGGTCGGCGTTGTCTAGTGGCTGAGTCAGAGGTGGCGTGCATAATGTTTAGCATGATGCAGGTAGTGCGTGCGTTAGAATCGGGTCACGCAAGTAATGCGGATCCAGAGGTGTTGAGTCTGTTATGTTCCGTAAGATTAGCAAGTAGTAGTTTAGTAGTTAGTGTGTTAGTCGTAAGCAGAATTGAGTTAAGTTCAGAGAGAAGTTTTCTTTAGTAAAAGTGGTCCGCCCAAAAATACAAAGAAAACAAATCAAAGCATTCAGTTTTGTACATGTGTGTCTAGTGCTCTTTGTTATGAATATTGCCGTCCTCTGTTAGCCACTTCTCACGTGAGTAAAATTTAGAGCTTCGTCTGAATCATGAGTAGGGCGTGTTCATCGATCTGATGGCTGATTCCAACATTTGGTATCAGAGCATGTGCATGCCCAAATACCTGAAGTTCAAACCTATGGCGATCACCACACAGCAAGCGGCTAAGGAGGGGAATGTTTCACTGCATTACCCGATGTTGTTTTCCTCAAACTACTTCACTTGGGTGATCAAGATGGAGGTTTTCATAGAGGCCCAGGGGGTCTGGGACGCCATTGAACCCACGAGCGGAGAGACCGTGGAGAGGAAGAAAGATAAGATGGCATTGGCGTGCATCTATCAAGTCATTCCTGAGGATGTGTTGCTGCAAATCGCCAAGAATAAGATGACAAAGGAGGCATGGGAGAGTCTCAAGACCCGGTACCTTGGTGCTGATCGGCTGAAGAAGGCGAGAATTCAAACCTTGAAGAGCAATTCGAGGCTTTGCGGATGAAGGAAACCGAGTCCATTGATGAGTTTGCCGGGAAAATCAGTGCCCTGGCAAGCAAATTCAGCGGACTCGGGAATTCTCTAGAGGATGATGCTCTTGTCAAAAAATTGCTTGATTCGATATCTGACAAGTACCTACAGGTAGTTGCGGCAATTGAGTAGTTTCTGATGTGGATTCAATGCCATTCGATGAAACAATTGGTCATCTCAAGGCATACGAGGAACGTACACAGAGACAGAGTGATGACACCAACGACGGCCAGCTCCTGCTAACACACGCCGAGTGGCAGGCTCGGATGAAGCATGGTGGCGAGGATTCGTCATCAACCAGCAAGGGGCGTGGCGCCGGTAGCCCAGACAGGCATGGCCGGGGTAGAGGGCACGGCAGGGGGCGAGGCCACGGCAGGGGAGGCCGTGGAGGCTCCGGTGCGGCGCGCCAGGACATTGCAAGCAAAGATAAAGATAAAAGTCACATAAAGTGTTTCAATTGTGAATTGTTTGGGCACTATATGTCGGAGTGTTGCAAACCTCACCGGGAACGAGAAGAGGAGGTGTCAGTGTTTTAGAACCGATCTTACGCAATGATTGTTTGATTCGGGGGGTCTCTAAGACTCAAATCACGCAGAGAGAATGACATAGAGATTTTTATACAGGTTCAGGCCTTCTCCGGAGAGAATAACAACCCACTCCTGTGTGGCTATATTGAGTATGCTGGATTACAGATCAAGAGAAATACTCAAGGGTAATGTCTTGTGCTCCTGATTGCCTCTCTCGATTGCCCTTCTCGCCATCTGCTGATTCCGCTCTTTATATAATGCTCGAAGTGGGCGGTGGTTTCTCCAGTCCAAAGGGCAACTCAACGCTTCAGATGATGAAGCAATTACTGAAGATTATTACCGAAGTAGAAACGTCCCCACGTCGCCAGGCGGTTATCATCAGGACAAAGAGTTTAATCGTGCAATTATTCTAGAGAACAACAGCATACACTAACTGTTTAGCTGCCCAAATCAATTGGGCCTACTTGTCTGTAAGCTCAATCAATGATAGGGTGATCGTAGCTGACCTGGTTGTAGAAGGATTTACGACCACATGGTGATCGTAGAAGAACTTACGATCACGTAATGGTCGTAGAAGCACTTACGACCATGAGGTAGTCGTAGAAGGACTTATGACTATAGAGGTGGTCGCAGGAGAACTTACGACCATGAGGTAGTCGTAGAAGAACTCACGACTCCCGCTTCTTCCTTATGAACATTAAGGGGTATACTCAAGAACCATATGACGGTATTGTTATCCATAATAAGAATTACAGATAAATGATTAAATGCGGATCATTAGATCCTCGTCAGGAGGCAAATTTGACGTGGGCACAAGAAGATGAACCTGCATTGTCGATGGCGTTGTGCATTGACAAAACTCTCAAGGGTGTGGGTGATTGTTGGTGATATGCTCTAGACGCAATCATGGAGATGATTGTATCACGTCTATGTTTATGAGTTATTGAATAAATGTTATTCTGTCCCTTGAATGAATCATTGATTATAAAGATCGACAAGTATGTGACTTGTTGGTGAATCTCTTTTAACTTATTTGTTGTCGTTCTAAATGTATCTCTGGTCGTATGTCACTGGTCGGAATGCTAGTGATTTATCGACTGGCACATGTATTGATTGATGATCATGTTTCACCAGTCATGGGTATAGGGATATCGAATCAATAATGTGAATACATGTTAAAGAACATGGGGTTGGATTGACCCACCTTGAGACACTGTTGAGATTGTTATGATTTTATCTGTCGTCAGTTGGCATCAAGCAATGATGATGTATAATCCTTAGACCTGAAATCAACATGGTTTCCTACATGTGTAATAGTACACTTAGGGTTAGAGGCACAGGGAAGACGGCCCAAGTGCGCGCGCGAGGGGGGGGGGATGGGTGGGCCGAGAAAGGAATTCGTCCCAAAGGAGATTTGGAGATTTGTAAGGATTTCCGAATTTCAGAAAAATACAAGAAATCCAAAAGAGCTCAAATAAATAGCAAATGAACTTGGAAAAATCCAAGAAAATTCCTTGGAACCAAAGGAACTAAAATAAATCAGTTTTGAATTTAATTTAAGTTTGGTTTATTCATATTAAATTGTTTTCATTTCTGAAAATTCAAATTGAACTTTAAATAAATCAATAGAATTCAAATGGTTTTTTTATTTTGAAAATTCCAAAAAGAAGCTTAAAATTGGGATGTTGCAATGATTTGATCTCGATTTTTGTTATGCCCCACTCCTTCACTAGATGCTCATCATTCATGCCGGGCTGCGATTATACCACTCGTCGATTAATACTAGGTGGAGGCCGTCACCGTCTCGATTTAATTCGAGAGCACCGGGAGCACGGCGTATTTTTTTAGAAAAAGGAATAGATTTTATTCCAGCCTCTGCACAACAGGGGTGCATATAGCTGATCAACATCAAAAGATGTGACCCAAAGTAACTTATAACAACCAACGTCTGGGAGCCTGACATGTTAGGACAAAAGGAAAAAAATAATGATCAAGCCGATTCTAAAAATTAGAGACAAATCCTATTGCTGAACTACCACCTATGGTTGGCATAAATCTCCATAACAGTAGTTTCCAGACGTCGGCACATGTCTTGAATGAAAGGATGGTCCTCCTCCCTCTGCAATAGCGACCAGAAGCGAAACCAATATGTTCCTTTGAAGATAACCTGCATAGCAGAAGAAACTCGTGTCTTGTCAAAAACCACATCATTACGACTCAACCAAATGGCCCAGCAAAGAGCGGTTGCCCCAACCAATATAAGGTACCTAAATTTACGGTTAATCCCCACAAGCCAATTTCCAAACAAATGCGAAATACTTGAAGGTGGATTAATACCACTCGAAATATGAACCACACGCTAAATAAACTTAGCAAAATGACAATCCAAGAAAAGATGTTGTATTGTTTCATCCATACTACAAAAACAACATTTGGAACTACCTTTGCATTGTCTCTTTGCTAGATTATCCTTGGTTAAGGTTACTCCATTGAATAGAAACCAAATGAAGATCTTAATTTTTAGAGGAATCTTAAGTTTCCATACGTAGCGATTAGTTGGGATTACCATACCATTAATCAACGCTCTAATCATCGAATGGACAGAGAATTTACCATGCTGATGTAAAGACCATCGAAAGGAATCTTGGCCAGCTGTTAATTGAATGGAAGCTAAACTAAGGACCATCTTCTTCCACGCAACCAACTTATCATCAACTAAAGCTCTACGGAATGAGATGACAGGAGGTGCAACACCTAAAACCTCTGCAATAGTAGCATGCTTTCTAAGGACGATATTATATAAAGATGGGAATACTTGACTCAACTTAGTTTGACCAAACCAAACATCTTCCCAAAATCTGATTTGAGAACCATTATGTAAGGTGAAAGATCTAAGTCTCAGAAATTCATTCTTAACCTTCATAAGGCCTGCCCAGACTGAGAGTCGCCTGATTTATATTCCACTTGAGCAATTGTTTTGTTCCTCAAATATTTATTTCGAAGCAGTTGTTGCCAGACGCCATCCTCATTAATTAGTTTGTATAGCCACTTGCTAAGTAAGCACTTATTCTGTAATTCTAGATTCAGGATACCCAAACCACCTTGATCTTTAGGAGTGCAGAGAATGCTCCACTTAGTAAGTCTATACTTTTTCTTATGCCCATCGCTTTGCCAAAAAAAAAACGAGATCGATAGTAATCCAATTTTTTGAGAATTCCTTTGGGCACTTCGAAAAAAGAGAGCATAAACATGGCTAAACTACTAAGGACAGAATTAATAAGAACAAGTCTACCCCCAAAAGATAGAAGTTTGCCCTTCCAACAACTTAGTTTCTTTTGAAATCTCTCTTCAACTGCTTGCCAATCCTTATTACATAACTTCTTGTGATGCATTGGAATACCTAGGTATCTAAAATGCTGATTACCCCTTCCACAACCAAAAATCTGTGAGTATGAGTGTGCCAAATCCTTTGCTTTACCAAAACAAAATAATTCACTTTTATGGAAATTTATTTTCAACCCAGATAATTGCTCAAACACACATAGTAAGAGCTTCATATTCTTGGCTTGTTCTAAATTATGATCCATAAAAAGAATTGTATTGTTGGCATACTGTAAGATTGACAAACCGTCATCAACTAAATGAGGGACAACTCCTTTAAATTGCCCATCATCTTTGGCCTGTTGGATAAGAATGGCTAGCATATCCACAACAATATTAAACAGAATAGGGGATAGAGGGTCTCCCTGTCTAAGACCTTTCTTAGTCTGGAAAAAATGGCCAATGTCATCATTGACTTTAATACCTACACTTCCTCTTGTTACAACCTAATCTATCCAATCACACCACAACGACGAAAAACCTTTCATCCTAAGTGTCTGCTGTAAAAAGGACCATTTCACCTTATCATACGCCTTCTCAAAATCCAACTTTAAAATGACCCCATCTACCTTATTCCTATGCATCTCGTGAATCGATTCATGTAAAACAACGACCCCCTCCATAATATAGTGTCCTGGCATAAAGGCAGTTTGAGTTGGTCTGATCACATTTTGAGCTACTACAGACAATCTGTTAGTAAGAACTTTAGTAAAGACCTTAAAACTCACATTTAACAGACAAATAGGCCTATACTGTTGAATTTGAATAGCATCAGATTTTTTAGGTAGTAAAGTAATGATCCCAAAATTTATACTAAAAAGAGATAATCTCTTATTATGGAAATCGTTAAACAAACTCATTAAGTCCTTTTTAATGATTTCCCAGAAAGTCTGAAAGAACTCAGCTGGGAAATCATCAGGGCCAGATGACTTGTTTAATTCCATTTGAAAGATCGCCTCTTTCACCTCCTTTTCTGAGAAACATGCTGTTAACAACTCATTTTCAGCAATAGAAACTTGAGGAATATCATCCCGACGGGATTCATCCAAAGAAAAATGATTCTCCTCCGATGCCCCAAAAAGACCCTTATAATATTTAGTGATATATCTTTTAAGGTTGTCATTACCTTCTATCACCCCATCCTCTTGTTCCAATTTAAAAATATGTGTCTTACGATGTCTCCCATTAGCAACCAAATGAAAAAATTTAGTGTTATCATCACCCTGAAGCAGCTTAGTTGTTTTGCAATGTTGGAACCATTTAGTCTCCTCTTCTCTTAACAATTTGGACAGCTGATCTTTAAGATGATGCCTTAAATCTAATTCATGAGATTGTAAAGGCTGAATCTCCGCTTTTTTTATCAAAGTCATCTAACAAAGATAACAACTCTTTCTTCTCTTTCCTAAAAGCACCTAAATAATCCTTCGCCCAACCTCTCAGATATTGCCTAAGCCTCCTAATTTTAGCCTGCCAAATTTCTAACGATGAGTCTCCACTAGTTTCATTTCTCCATACACTAGCCACCATATCGTAAAAACCCTCAATTGGAAGCTAAATTAATTCAAATCTGAACAACAGTTGGTTTCTACAACGAGATCTTTCACCCGTACTAAGTAACAAAGGTGTATGGTCTGAAATGTCTCTAGATAGAGCTTGCACAGTAGACAAAGGGAATTTATGTTCCCACTCAGTACTCATCAAAATACGATCAAGTTTTTCGAAAGTAGGAGTAACATTAGAATTCGCCCAGGTGAATTGATGACCTGTTAAATCTAACTCTCTCAAATTCAAACCATTAATAATGACATTGAATAAGAAAGGGTATCGATTATCAAACCTATCGTTATTCTTTTCTTTCGGACTCCTAATGATATTAAAATCACCACCAACGAGAAGAGGCAAGTGTTCCATACTGCAAGAATGTACCAATTCAGTCAAAAAGCTCTCTTTGTATTCTGGCTGCGCAGCACCATAGACTGCAACCAAAACCCATCGAAAACCATCGTCTTTATTCCTTAGTATAAACTTGATATAAAAGTCCCCATTCTACTACACTCCCTAAATCAAAAACATCTAAATTAATACCTAGCAAAATACCTCCTGAACGACCATGAGGCTCCGACCAATGCCAAAAGAACTGTCTACCACCACAAAAAGAATCAAGGCAAGTATCTGAGAAATGCTTCCTACAAGTTTCAAGTAAAGCAATAAAATCTAAACTCTCTTCTTTTGAAATTTCAGATAAAAACCTATACTTAGCCAAGTCTCGAAGACCTCTGCTATTCCAAAAAACTCCTTTCATTAGAATAAAATTTGTTTTTTGGATGCAAGCCTCCCAAGGGACCGTTTGCCTATCTTCTTTTTTATGTTTTTATATTTTTTATGAGCAGCATGGGAGGGACTGCTCTGTCCCTCCATAACGTCATCCATAACTTCCTCCGTCAAGCCACCACACAAGTGACCAATAGTTAAGTTATCAATATCGTTATCCTCAACATCAGACTCAATCTCTTTATCTACTGTAGAAGACACATCTTTATTATTTGGAGTTAATACAAACCTATCCATTTCTATCTTCTTAATAAGCACTACCGATTCATCGACATGGTTGCCCATTAACACCCCAATGTTTTCAATATTATCAGTTATACGCTTATTAGAGAAAGAAAGTATGGAATAAAAGTTTGTACCATCGCTGAATTCCAAATTACGCTTGGCTACCAGACAGGCAGCACGCTCCACCGAGTCCTCATCCACCGAGTCAGCCCGACACTTGCTGCATCTAGCCAGAGTTGCACCTGGTCCATGACCAGCAGGACAAACGGGAACAGAATGTCCCCTACGAGAGCTTTGTCCTACAATGGTTCTTGGACGACCTGGCTCCAACCCAAGTGCACAAACGTTCGGCCCAACAACAGGGACCGCAGCTCCCTCCGGAGCCTCACCAGATAGAGCTAGGGGGCAGGCCGAATTGAAGACCTCCTTCGCCAGCTGAGGAATAGCACACCCATGAGCGGGCTATTGAGCTACCGCCTCAAGCACGTGGGTTACCATTACGCCTGGCTGGTTAGCAGCCAACCCACCTACTGGCGGCCTATCAGTGGATGAAGGCAGCTGCAGCTCGCCCCCACTCGCGTAAGGGCCTTGCTCCCCTTCGAGACCTAAAGCATGTGACTCCCCATGGGAAATCACTAGCCCCTCAGCTACCTCCACTCTTGGAGATGCATCCAAACCTGTTAAATCCTGCAACACAAAGTCATTAGGAAAAGGGCACTCCGCCTCTAGCTCCTCCTTTTGGGCCTCCTCAACCAAATGAACAGCTTCAACCACCAAACCATCCTCCTATTCCGCCAAAATCTCATCTGCCCCTTCCATCAGCAGCTTATCAACCGCTGAGTCCAGAATTTTTTCCACCATATTATGAATTATGGAGTGCGACACCATACCCTCCTGAGCCAACGATAATTCCTATCCCTGAACCACCTGATCACCAGAGGCCGAATCTTTAGAAGAAACAACTTTTCCTTTAGCTTCCTCCCCATTCTTGGCTCTCTTGTAATCTCTGAAATTATTTCCCAGGTTCTGGTCTTGATTATTGCCATCATCCTCCTGACCATTGTCATCTGTATCCATCTGAGATGGAACATTGACCAAAGTGTTTTGCTCCACTACAAACTTCAACTCAAAATACCAATCACCAATAACCACATCCATCTGGTTCGGAATTAAATCTGGATTAAGAACAGCGACGAAGAAACAACCAAAGGTACTGCACTTCGTAGTCTTCATATCCACCTTCTGAGTAGCCCCAAACATAGAACCTATTGCCCAAAGGATTTGGTACTTACACAACTTTTTAGGAAGACCTTTAACTCGCACCCAAACTTTTGGCATAGGCAGACCACACTGGATATCCTCATATTCTTCAAATGTTAACTGCACACCAAGCTCTTTAATCACTGCACCACCATAAGCCATTGTACACTGCAACTCCGCTTGGGATGGGAAATGAACTACATAAGAATTATTGTCCAATTCTTCCACCACCTAAACCCAATCTCCTGGTACTAGTTTGTGTAAGTGACCCGTCAGTTGATCCACTGAGATAGAGCCCCCAACCACTTTGACCAAAGCAGCCGACTGATCTGAAGACTCATTAGATAAAGGAGCATACGGAATATGGTAGAAACCAAGTTCTTCCGCCGCATAGCCCACTGAGTGTGCAACTGGGTGAGGGTCTTTAAGAACTGGACACTTAAAAGCTACATGCTCGTCACTGTCACAAATATCACTACATAACACCGCCTTACATGAATAAATTGCATGACCTTTAGTTGCACAACGCCAACAGTACTTCTTCTTTGCATTGGCCTTGGATGATCCACCCTTAGTTTCACCTTGGATAATCGCATTCCCAGGGAGCAAGCCTGGCCGACCTACTAAAGCTTTTGAAGACTTATGCTGAGCCTCCTGAAAATTGGCCTTGGATGCTACTACTGTAGCCTTATCTCCTACCATTGCATCCTTCCCTGCAGTCACCAAAGCAGCTTGAAGAGAATTATTCGCCAAAGACGATGGAACTAAGGCCGGTTGTGCTGTTTGAGCCACTGCCATAGGATTGCTCGCCGTAAGAATGCCTTGCATCCCAGCCTGCCGTGTCAGTATGGTTGACGCTGCTCCAGGTGCCTGCAATGATCCCGGCGGCCAACCTGAAGCAAAAGCAGAAGTAGCGGCAACTGGAGGCAGCACACCCACATTCGGCTGGAACCCACGGTTCACACAATCGCTAATCGCTGCCTCGTCTCGTACACGCCGCCTCGCCGAGGGACAAGCCCGTTACCTGACCACAGGCGGCGCGACGACCGCCTCCATGTCCAGGTCTAAAGCTACCGCCATAGCCAGGGTTGAAAGCTTGCCCAGCTAAAGACCTGGAAGGACTGCCATAGCCATCCCCTCCACCACAGCCTTCACCTCCACCTTGACTGAATCCGTAGCCCTCATCTCCGCCGTAACCCTGAGAGAAATTCACAAACCTTCCTTGATTGTAGCCAGGGTCAATGCCACCATTGTTATTACCACCGCCTCCATTGACGAAAGAAGCTCTGGCACCATTAAAGCCGAAGCCACCGCCACCACCAAAACCTCCCCGAGCGCCCAAACCTCTACCTCCATACGAACCTCTTCCATGGCTCGCCTCTCCGCCCCCTTGGTTAGCCCCGGCATCCATTCCTCTTCGCACAATGTCGACGTAGGATAGTCCCGGGAGAGAAGCAGGTGCTGCCGCCTTCAAGGAAGACACAAACCCTAGTACCTTCCCGAGTTGAGGTAGGCAACCAGTGCGAGCAAACAAGCGGCCCAACACAGACGTGAACCTAAAGGGCCTTTGGCCAAGCCCACACGGGACCAAAACGAAAGGAATTGCTCCAGAGCAATTAATTACCGAGAATTGTTGGCCGACCCCACACAAACCCGAAGTTGACGGAATTACTCCAGAGCGATCAATTGCCGAAAGTTTTTGGCCGACCCCACTCAAACCCGAATCAGACTGCACTAATCCATCGCAATCAAAGGCCACAGATCTCGGTCAGACAATTGATTCGAAATTCGAAAATTGAACTCCATCTTCAACCTCCAGCCCGTGAAACTCCTGTGATGGTAAGCCATGGTCTGTCTGCTGCGTTGACTGCAGCTTACCCACAGATGATCGACGATCAACCACAGCCACATCCCCTAGAGTTAAAGGTTGTGGACAATGCCGTGGTGGTAGAGGTCCTTTCCATGGTGCTACCTTTGATTGATGATGCTCCGCCACAACAAAAACTATTTTCCTTGCAAGAGCGACCTTCGGATTGACGCTTTTCGGCGATGCAATGGCACTGACCTTTGTACACACGTTAGAACTAGCCAGAGAGGCTTCTGCCTGCCGAACCTCCTGAATTGAAAAGCCTACCCCCAGAGCAGAACGCAGAAAGCTCTCAGAAGAAAGAGATCGGACGTCTGCTCCCGGAACCTCCTCGTCGGAATCGGCTTCCCCGGATAAAGCCCAAAACCGCGACCCAGAACCAATGGTTCTCTGTTCATGCAGAGGGTCAGTATTGCAGGTACGTGCAATGGCACTAGACACCGGAGTCCAACGATCAGCCTCTTCTGCAATTTCAGAATCTAGCAGGAACGCCGGAGACCAACCATCCTCCTCGACGACCACCTTCGATCCTTGAGACCAGAGCAGTTGCTTCTTCGGATCCGACGACACCAAGGGTTTCAAGCCAGCCTTCATGAACTCCAGAAAATGCTGCAAATATTCTCTACCTCTCCGTCTACTCGCCACATCTTTCTCTTGTGGATCTTTCACCTCTTCCTGCAACACCCCCTGCTTCCTCCGGCGCACCATTGGCGCCAGAGTCAGCCGCCGCCCTCTCCCTATTTCTCCCTATAGAGGACAGCTAAGAGGAGACATGCTGGATTGTCGGATTTGATACAGCGCTTGGATTCATCTGAGCGAGCTGCTGTTCTACTGTTCTTCTGGTGGCTGCAAGTGTTAGCCACCAAACTAAAAGGTATGGGAGGGACTATTGTCTACGTATGGTCTTCCATTTCTGAATTCAGGTGTTTTTTTTTGCCTTGGTGTCCCTTCCCTTTTTTGTAGAGCACGGCGTATGGTGAGGTATTAGTGGAGTTCTGGGATCGACATGATATTTGAAGGGTTGCCACGAGCGAACTCATTGGCCCGTAAGCAGTAGCACATGAAATTAGGGATTTTGTTTCCTTTGTGGACGCAATTGGATCAAGTAGTAAGATTGAAGGTTCTGTTTCTTCAATCAGATATAGCTTTATTGGCGCTGCAGGTACATGCTATATATTCAACCTTGAATCATTGTGTGCTCCAAGTTCTTAGTAGGATCCTACGTAACAAGGTCCATCCATAGTGGTGGACGACCCAGCGACCTCCCAGTCCCAAGATCGTTATGGCCTTGTCGCCGCAGATGATGTTGGCCGGCGTCCGGCGCCGCCAGTGACTATGGTGCGGTGGACACATCTGTTGGTCTCCTAAATCCATCGTGGGAACTCAAGCCCGATTCACATGGGAAAAAGTGTGGACCCGCATATAAAAATCAGATCGAGCTGCTGATGTATTCGGGAGCATGGGTGGGCGGGCACGGCGAGTGGATTTGTTGGAATTGCAGGTTAGTTTCTATTTTAGCGCACAAAGTAACCATAATTCTCACTAATACATGTAGCACGTAGGATACACAGGAGAACTGGAGTCCTAGTGTAGTGATTCAACTATTCAAGCTATAACCAGGCTAGGCCATAGTAAGGTAAGAGACATGCATTTAGCTACGACCACCACGCAGGTTCATCATTGTTGCCAGACCAAGCAAAAAACTTTCACGGTTTTCCCAATATCTCCAATTGCATCACGCCATTAGAGCACAAACCAGCTAGGCAAACCCCCGGCCCAACGACGCCGCTCGCCGTCCGCCTCACCAAGCTCATTGCCAACACAAACGCTGAGCGCAGCCTCGTCTTCTCACCACCGCTGTGCATCTACACCGCGCCCACCCTGGCCACTACCACGGCAAGTTAATAAATGCATATGAGAGAATAAATATGGGTATGGTAAAACAAATCTCACTAAATTCGTGTGCAAGCCTTAGATTTTGAATTGATGTTTTAAAAGGTCAAAATTTCACTATAAGCTCCTGAACTATCCCAATTTGTTCAATATAGCTCCTGAACTATTAATATCTTAATTTGAGCCCCCAAGCTATCCAACTTTGTCTAATCAGGCCCTTCCATCACCTCCACTAATGGCATGGTGAGAATGAGTATTACGCCCATAATTAGGCAGGCGATTGCACCGTATATTGCCATAATAACCAAAGAAAGAGAGCACTGCTAGTAAATTCCCTCGTCAATCTGCTTTCATAATATGTTCCAATTCCAGGTGTTCGCCATGTAGCGAACAGTTCCCGTGTGCTTCACTTGCTTGCAGCAGCATAGCCGGAAGCAGCTTGTGATGAACAGGAACAGTGACGGACACAGGAATAAATTTTAGATTGGGCAGGATAACCACCACGTTTCCTTTTGCACCGATATTTGTACCCACACAACACAATTCTAAAATAGCTATTCAAATATAGCAAATCAAACATTCAACCAATCTCAAATCCCAATCCATTATATTTTCAACTAATTTCCTTAAGCACCAGTAGTCGCGCACTGCTTTAGGTCTGTCTCGCATGCTAGCCAACAGCCGCTAGGGCTAGCTCGACGCCTTGATTGGACTGCTCGAGCTTCCCTCCTCCAAAGTGCAGGAGGGAGCTTTGACCATGTGACTAGTTGATACTAGGCTGGGCCATACTTAATTCCTCATCATGCGGCCCAATATTCTCCCTCGGTCCTTTGGCCTAGCTCCCCAGGATGATGCTCACCTTGCTTTTTGATCCACTCATCGACGCCAAGCAGAGCTCGCTCATAGCGGGTACTAAGGTTGGTGGGTTGGGGGTCCCACTGGGTCCACCCCTGAACAAGAAGAAGGATGCTTCCCATCCGCAACATTAATATCTTTTGTTGTTGTTTGCAGCGGTACAACAAGAAGTAGATTGTGAGGTGGTCACATCATGTATCAAAGCATTGCTTTGGTCTTTTGAGGTAACAATAAAACATTATATTGTGGCACTGAGAACTTTCAATTTGTATTTGAAAGCCTTCTATTTGAATTTGAACTTTCAACTAAGAACTTTTAGTTCAGATTTAAAACTTTCAACTGTTGGACCAGAACGGCGACTAGAGGGGGTGAATAGGAGCACCTACTCTTTCTCGACTCCAACAATATTCGACTACTTCTTCACTCCAGTAGCTATGAAAGCAATGAAGATTAGAGAACAAGCACATTGGAAGTCTTGCGTTGAAACCGAGAATCCCCGAGGCAAAAATAAATGTCATGGCCGGTTTGACCGCCAGGCTCACAGGTCTGATCTCGCTGGTCCGACCGCTGGCCGATCTGACCTCTGGTGACTGGTGGTCTAACAGCTGGATACAAGAACTACAGCCCGACAAGATCACAAATCGATCTAACTTTCAATCCCATGATTCACATTTCACTGAGATTTCAACCATAGCTCATCAAGAAGGTGAGAAACCTATTCCAATAGACGATCGAGATGATCAAAGTCAAGGTTGCATGAATTTCTTGGATGAGATCAACAAGGCACAAGAACCGAGGAAATTCAAACTTTGATCCAAAAACTTGTTCATGGGTGGATGATAGTCAAGATGACCCAAGATGGATTTTCACCTACCCTAGCAAGCTAGATCATAGCAAAAGACCCAAGGAAAACCAAAGGAACACACAAAATCCTAAAGACATCAAAGAGAGAGTAAGAATAAGATATAACTCATCTCGGGGCAAACCCTGGTTAGATTGACTCAAAAGATTGTCGGTTTATAGCCATTCCACCATAAAGGACAAGAGCTCAACACTTGAGCACTCAATCAATTCATCTCCCATAAACCCTAGCCTCCTCTATTTAATTTCCATTTTCCCCAAATCACAAATTTGGGTTCCTTTCGTGGAAGAGATCAAGGTGCAAATCCTGCACCTCTTTCTTTTATAGTGGATGCTAGGTCAAGAGAGAAAACCTTATCGAACACCCGTTAAGCCCGCACACAAATAGGTCTACACTCACACATGCTTCTCAAAACGGATGACAAAGCTGGTCTCCCGAATCCATCACTTCGTCATCTTCGTTTTCTCTTGACCTAAACTGTCTCTCCTTGTACCGTCTTGTGTTGCGGTTTCTCAAAAGGTCACCAACCTGGTACTTTTGTGAAGATACCAAAATATCCTTTCTCGATCTTTCTCCAAAGATCGAGTCCAATCGTCATGAAGCAATCCCATACTTCGCCACGTGTAAGTTGATCACTAGCTCACTTCATGTCGGCAAGTCTCTCTCATCCGGCTCCCACTGAAACCACCATGGCATTTGCACCAACCCATGCACCACTTAATGCAACCCATCGCACTAATCCTCTTGTTCGGTCTTTCTTGTCCATCTTGCGTCATGCTTGAGTCCAACGACTTCACCTGACATCCTTGATCGTTCTAGACCTTACCTCTCCTAGCTTAGTTCCGATCATCCTCGTCGTTGACCGTCATCAACTCCAAGCCACCTGCACAACAATAGACCAAGAAATCAATTTTAGGCACAATTTCTTTGCAACTTGACCCACGTTAGCCAAAACATGCATCATGCAGCACCTATGCATTGAAACTCACGACTTTGGCTAATTCCACGAAGTTCACCGCCTTCCTCGTGCTTGAATTGCTCCTGGCCGGTTTGACTGCCCACCGGTATGACTGCCAACCAACGGTCGATTAGACCGCTAGAGACATAGTAAAAATTCCAAGTTACTCAAACTGCAATCTCTCTCGAAATTTCAAACTCTAACTAGTTTTTTCTTGAAACTCCAATTTCAATGAGACCATCTTCCTACATAAAAGATTTTTTGCCGATTCCAAAAATTCACAATTCCAACTTTTGCCCAATCAGACCGCCGCTTGTGGCCGGTCTGACCACCTTGCCCCGGTTGTTTGACTGACTTGTAAGTCGGTGGATCCGGATCCACATAGTCTCTCTTTTTTTTCTAGAGAAAAGACTCATTGGCATCTTAGGTGAGTCAAGTCAACTTAAATTTTCGGAGAAAGACTTGTTGGGTTGCTTTATGTGTGTGCCCCTGCAGCAACGAAACCATTCATCTCACATCGTTGTTCTCATTGTTACAATTTTTCTAATCCGTCTGATTAGTGAATACCTTGGATGTGACCTGTCCGTGGGACCCACTTCTTTCTTGCCCTCCAACCTGGCTTTGCACTAAAACACAGCAGCACCTCGCCCCTTATTTGCTTTTACGTGAATCGCCTCAGCTCGTCTTCACGTGATATCTCAAAGAACAGTGCGCCTCCTTGCTTCCTCTTTGGAGACAGAGACTGCCGAGACAAAACAAGATCGCAGAACTAAACGAAAAACAGAGAACGAGAACTTTTGTTCCGGGAGCCTTCTGCTCCTCCTTTTTCCCTTTTTCTATTTCTTCAACTCTTGCTTCTAGTTCGCTATTACATGGCTGACCTGGTACTAGTTATATACTAGTTGGACTAACTACAAAACGAAACCAAACCGACTGGTTACATGGCTGGCTTGAAGCCGACTCGGACTCAAACTAAGAAACGAAACCGGACTCCAACTTCCTAACAAAAAAACGAGATTAATTCTAACAATCACCCCCTTAATCTCGTTTCTTCACCTTGATCATGCTGATCTTCTCTCTCATCTGAACTTCCAAGTCTTCCTCTTTACGTGCACTCCGGCGCTGTTCCTTCTGGCTAATACCGCCCTACCGCATGTGCTTGCTCCATCCTGAGCCATGCACAAACCAACGTTTCCCGCGCCTCGCACCTGGACTGAACTCGTCCTTCCTTGCACACCCGCCTGGGCTGGAGCACCTGCTCCCACGACCACCTTGGTTTTGTCATTACCTGAGCCTCCCGTTCTTCTCTCTTGGACCAAGTCTGCCCGTTTTTCCGCACACATCTTAGCTGAGGCTACACCGCCTCTTCCTCCTGCGTCAACTTTGTGTACACCGCACCCTTTATGCGCGTGGGACTCACCGCCCCAGCAGCTCCTCAGACGCCTTTGCTGCAAGACCGCCTCGATCTCCTCCCGAGACTCCTTTCTGCGCGCCTCCTACGCCAATCGTGTACACTCTGGTTCCGCCATGTCCTTGGCCAATATCTAAGTTCCACTCTGGCTCCTCCAGACTGTCCTTCACACAAACCGACTTACAAGTTTTCAGAGAAATTTTGTACAACCAGTTTGGGGATCTTTTTACCTTCATCAACAGATCTTTGTTCTTGTCGTAGACACGCAAGAACTCACCCCAGAGCCCCACCTCGCACTTCTGCTCGCTAACCGCCCTAGATCGAGTATGTTGTTGCACAAACTTGGTATAAAGTAAATATCAAAGATCTTCGATCACCGTTCTTGCATCGCAACAACATTGTACCTTTGCCTTTTATTTGTACCGTGGAGCCGTTGCTAAACTTGATTTCTCCCGAAATCTTCTCGCCGAAGTTCATGGAACATGGAGCGATCTCCGTCATATGATTGCTTGCTCCATCGCCCAAGTACCACTCATCAAGATGATCGTGATTTCTCCCTTCGTGCATAGTTTAGAAGTACGTTCTCCTTGTTCAACATCACCATGACCGCGACTTGTTGACACATAAGGAGAGAAGCAGGTAGGATCATCGCCTTCATCTTCACAGCTTCGGATGAGGTTTACCTCCTCGCCCTTCTTCTTGTTTCGCAATTCAAGCATAGTGCCCATACATCACAGCTTGAAGCACTTTATGTGGTCATGACTGACGCCAGAGTGAGTATGACTTATCACATTTGAAACATTTGATATGTGACTTATCATGGAGTCTGTCACCATCGCCTTGCCCAAATTTTGTCTTCACGGCCACCTCGCCAAATCATCTCGCCATCGCTTGTATTTCCTTTACCAAAGAACGCCGCTTTCGTTATGGGATCGATATCTTTGCTCGTTACGGATTGATACCCTTCAAGAGCTCCTCATGCGCCTTTGAGGAACCGTGATCTCCTCGATCTTCTTTTCCTCCAAACCGGGAGTACATGAGCGCCGTGACGACAGTACAAACTTTTCTCGTAGCACGCGCAGTATTTCTTCATCGCCACAGATTCTCCATCTTGTCGCGAGAGAGACAATCTGATTATACAATGAAGACAACTTACCGCGAACTCGCCCACCGACCGGGTTTCTCCCATCCGAGATTCTCGAACTTGGTATGCAAATTCGAGCCGCACCTCTTTCACACGATCAACTCCTCGCATCTTTTGAAGCGCCACCCACGCCTCACGTGCCGCCTCCTTGCCGATAAGCCGCGATCATGGAGTCTGCACCGCCGGTAGATGATGGCCAAAGCCGTCTGGTCCACCTTGTCGTCCACCTCCTTGTCCTTCGCCTTCGGATCGACTGCACCCCAGACTCCCTAGGCGCGCATGCTCACCTTCATCTTCATAGCCCACACCGAATAATTGTCGGTCGTCAGGACAGGATATTGGAGGGAGATCGGCCCATCCCGGGTCTTCGCCTTGTCGCCCATGATCTTCAGATGGCACCGAGATCAACAGGCTCTGATACCACTTGTTACAATTTTTCTAATCCGTCTGATTAGTGAATACCTTGGATGTGACCTGTCCGTGGGACCCACTTCTTTCTTGCCCTCCAACCTGGCTTTGCACTAAACCACAGCAAAGATCTCGCCTCTTATTTGCTTTTACGTGAATCGCCTCAGCTCGTCTTCACGTGATATCTTAGCAACAGGCTGCGCCTCCTTGCTTCCTGCTGGAGACAGAGACTGCCGAGACAAAACAAGATCGCAGAACTAAACGAAAAACAGAGAACGATAACTTTTGTTCCGGGAGCCTTCTGCTCCTCCTTTTTCCCTTTTTCTATTTCTCCAACTCTTGCTTCTAGTTCGCTATTACATGGCTGACCTGGTACTAGTTATATACTAATTGGACTAACTACAAAACGAAACCAAACCGACTGGTTACATGGCTGGCTTGAAGCCGACTCGGACTCAAACTAAGAAACGAAACCGGACTCCAACTTCCTAACAAAAAAACGAGATTAATTCTAACAATCACCCCCTTAATCTCGTTTCTTCACCTTGATCATGCTGATCTTCTCTCTCATCTGAACTTCCAAGTCTTCCTATTTTACCTGCACTCCCGTGCGCCGTTCCTTCCTGGGCTAATACCGCCCTACCGCATGTGCTTGCTCCATCCTGAGCCATGCACAAACCAACGTTTCCCGCGCCTCGCACCTGGACTGAACTCGTCCTTCCTTGCACATCCGCCTGGGCTGGAGCACCTGCTCCCACGACCACCTTGGTTTCGTCATTACCTGAGCCTCCCGTTCTTCTCTCTTGGACCAAGTCTGCCTGCTCAAGACACATCTTAGCCGAGGCTACACCGCCTCTTCCTCCTGCGTCAACTTTGTGTACACTGCACCTTTATGCGCGTGGGACTCACCGCCTCGCAGCTCCTCAGACGCTTTGTCAAGACTGCTCGATCTCCTCCCGAGACTCCGCCGCGCCTCCTACACCAATCTGCGGTACACTCGGGTTCCGCCATGTCCTTGGCTAATATCTAAGTTCCACTGCCTCCTCAGATCGTCCTTCACACAAACCGACTTACAAGTTTTTAGAGAAATTTTGTACAACCGGTTTGGGGATCTTTTACCTTCATCATCAGATCTTTGTTCTTGTCGAGACACGCAAGAACTCACCTGTAGCCCCACCTCGCACCCCGCTCGCTAACCGCCCGAGATCGAGTATGTTGTTGCACAAACTTGGTATAAAGTAAATATCGCAAAGATCATCTTCGATCACCGTTCTTGCATCACAACAACATTGTACCTTTGCCTTTTATTTGTACCGTGGGAGTTGCCAAACTTGATTTCTCCCAAATCTTCTCGCCGAGCTCATGGAACATGGAGCGATCTCCGTCATATGATTGCTTGCTCCACTATCCAAGTACCACTCATCAAGATGATCGTGATTTCCTCCTTCGCATAGTTTAGGAAGTACGCTCTCCTCGCTCAACATCACCATGACCGGCAACTTGTTGACACATAAGGAGAGAAGCGGTAGGATCATCGTCTTCATCTTCACAGCTTCGGATGAGGTTTACCTCCTCGCCCTTCTTCTTGTTTCGCAATTGAAGCATAGTGCCCATACATCACAGCTTGAAGCACTTTATGTGGTCATGCACCGACGCCAGAGTGACCGTATTTATCACATTTGAAACATTTGATATATGACTTATCATGGGTCTGTCACCATCGCCTTGCCCAAATTTTGTCTTCACGGCCACCTCGCCAAATCATTTGCCATCGCTTGTATTTCCTTTACCAAAGAACGCCGCTTTCGTTACGGATCGATACCCTTCAAGAGCTCCTCATGCGCCTTGAGGGAACCGTGATCTCCTCGATCTTCTTTTCCTCCAAACCGGGAGTACATGAGCGTCGTGACGATTGTGTACAAACTTTTCTCGTAGCACGCGCAGTATTTCTTCATCGCCACAGCATTCTCCATCTTGTCGCCGAGAGCCAATCTGATTATACAATGAAGACAACTTACCGCGAACTCGCCCACCGATCGAAGTTTCTCCCATCCGGAGATTCTCGAACTTGGTATGCAAATTCGAGCCGCACCTCTTTCACATGATCAACTCCTCGTGCATCTTTTGAAGCGCCACCCGCCTCACGTGCCGCCTCCTTGCCGGCGAGCCGCCAGATTATGGAGTCTCGCACCGCTGGTAGATGATGGCCAAAGCCGCTCGTCCACCTTGTCGCCCACCTCCTTGTCCTTCGCCTTCAGACGATCGCACCCTGCACTCTCTCGGGCACGCATGTTCGCCTTCATCTTCATAGCCCACATCGGATAATTGTCACCGTCAGACAGATATAGGAGGAGATCGCCCATCCCGGGTCTTCGCCTTGTCGCCCATGATCTTCAGATGGCACCGAGATCAACAGGCTCTGATACCACTTGTTACAATTTTTCTAATCCGTCTGATTAGTGAATAGCTTGGATGTGACCTGTCCGTGGGACCCACTTCTTTCTTGCCCTCCAACCCGGCTTTGCACTAAAGCACGCAGACACCTCTCGCCCCTTATTTGCTTTTTACGTGAATTGCCTCAGCTCGCTCTTCACGTGATATCTCAAAGAACAATTGCGCCTCCTTGCTTCCTGCCGGAGACAGAGACTGCCGAGACAAAACAAGATCGCAGAACTAAACGAAAAATAGAGAACGAGAACTTTTGTTCCGGGAGCCTTCTGCTCCTCCTTTTTCCCTTTTTCTATTTCTCCAACTCTTGCTTCTAGTTCGCTATTACATGGCCTGACCTGGTACTAGTTATATACTAGTTGGACTAACTACAAAACGAAACCAAACCGACTGGTTACATGGCTGGCTTGAAGCCGACTCGGACTCAAACTAAGAAACGAAACCGGACTCCAACTTCCTAACAAAAAAACGAGATTAATTCTAACACTCATCCTAGCTAGGATCCCTGAAGTGTTCTTGTCACAGCCTGTGCCTGATCGCAAATCGTACGAGTGAAATACGGGCGACTTTGGCTTTGGTCCTCGGCCAAGAGCCGTGACGCTCAATTGATAGAAGAGACGAAGAAGAAGAAAGCACCGAGAAGGTTGTGCCGGATCAGAAATAGTAGAAGCGACAGAGAAGAAAGACTAATAATTCTGGTTTGTATTATGCAATCGTAAGACCCTCCTTAAATATAGGTTTGCCTAACAATATCAACTTGAGATAGGCTCAGACTCCTAAATTGACTCGCATCGACGCAATTTCTATTCAAACAGACTCAATTTCTAACCGGACAAGCTAGTCTCCCAGAACATAAGCATCACATCGCCGCACATTAGTCGTGTGTGCTAGCGTTGATGTCTTCCAATGCCGGCGTTGATACGTTATTCACCATGACAGTTCTTCTCCGTGTTAGTGGTTTTAAGAAGTCGGTTATTTTCAATTGATTTCTAACAATCGCATAAACTCATTGGGCATTTTAGGTGAGTCAAGTCAAGTCAACTTAACTTTTTTTACCCGATCCAGATCTCGTTGGGTTGCTTTATGTGTGTGCCCTTGCAAAGAACGAAACCATTCATCTCAGATCGTTGTCCTTATCCCAGGGATCCTCAAGTGTTCTTCTCGTGTTAGTGCTTTCAAATGATTTCGAACAATCATGTTTATGTATATTTAGTCTTATGTAGTTAAACCATTGTCTTGTTTCGGTAAAGGAGAAGTTGTAAGGATCTATATTTAGTCTTATGTAGTTAAACAACTGTCTTATGTTTGTAGTATCTTCGAAGGGATACCAAGCTAGCAGATCAGAGATGTTTAATAGCATGGATCTACAGATACCGGCTAGCAGATCTGCAGATGGATAACGAGTTAGACAATGCAAGTGAGATGCCACAGATCTACCATGGCAATTATGGAAGAAATTACAAATGGTTTTTCCGAGGAGCAAAGAATTGGTAGTGGTGGATATGGAGTGGTTTACAAGGTATGGTTAGTACCTTTTCTTTCACTTTTTCAATGTCATTGATAACAAATTAATGCCATGTCCAATACTAATAAGAGATGTCAAACAGGGGGTGTATAAAAATGAAGAAATAGCTATGAAGAAGCTTTACCACATGCCAGACTTGATGATAAGCAATTTCAAAATGAGCTTCAAACCCTTACAAGACTCCATCATCAAAATATTGTACGGCTAGTTGGCAAAAGTTTCAAGAGAAAGAGAGGTGTGTTGAATACTGAAGGAAAACTAGTTTGTGCTAAAATGATAGACAGAGTGATCTCGCTTGGAGTATTTGCATAATGGAAGCCTTGAAAAGCATCTTTCGGTATGATGGTGATCTGCTTGAGCATATTAGTTACTCCCTCCGATTACAAATATATGTTGTTTTGGATATTGACACGGCCTCCAAAACACAACTTTATCCACTAGTTTCTATTGTAATATAGTATCACCCAATGAAATTATAATATTATTAAAATACTTTTCGAGATAAATATATACATATGATTTTCATATATCCAATCTAAATATTTAAAAATATATTGACTGCTAAAGTTTTGAAGTTTGACTACATGTATCCCAAACGACATGTATTTTTGACTGGTGGGAGTAGAATTTAAAGAAATGAAGTTATGAAAATACACTCTTTATCTCCTACAGATGAATCTTCTGGACTTCCTTGGCGCAGGCGTTATGAAATAATTAAGGGGATTTGTGACGGTTTGAAATACCTTCATGAAAGTGGAATTTTCCATCTAGACCTAAAGCCTGCCAATATATTGCTTGATAAGAACATGGTACCAAAAATTGCAGATTTTGGTTTGTCAAGGCTCTTTAGTGGTACTCGTCAATCCCATACCACAAGCAAGTTTCTAGGAACACTGTAAGCTAAATGTCTCATGTGAGATCCATTGGTTTTTCCTATCAATTAATTATGTTTGCTTTACACTTCATCGGAGTATATCCGTGATAATTATGATATCATGTAGTGGATACGCGCGCCGTAATATATAGAAAAAGGAAGATCTCGAGAAGTTTGATGTATTTAGTTTGGGTGTCATAATCATAGGCATAATGACAGGCCCCGATGGCTACTCCAAACAAGCCGATATGTCTGCCCAAGATTTTACTGATGAGGTAAGAAAAGTCATTTGTCTTTATGAGGACCTCTACGGTCATTTTTTTTAGAAATAGTATTATGTCATGTTTTAAACTTGGGTACCACCCTTTTCTCATTTCATTCAATTTCACAGGTACTGGAAAACTGGAGTTACCAGCCACAGGAACAATGGAAAGATGAGTCATATTTCGATGTATTTTACAGGCCACATGAACAATGGAAAGATAAGTCATTGGAAAGACAAGTGAAGATATGCATTGAGATCGACTGAATCTGTGGAAACCGATGCACACAAAAGGCCCAAGATAGGGATATTATCTGTAAGTGAATGAATCGAAACCTATAAGGTGTGTTCGTAAAGTATTTATCATACTGAAATATGATTTGCACTATTTCGTATCAAGACATCGTGTGGTTTTAGTGCTCTTTATTTTGTTTCATGGTTTCAATGCTATATTCGACAATAGTTTTTTTTTGTAATAGTACACTAGCGTAAATTATATAAGATGAAATTATTTTCCAAGACAAAATTAATGATACTATTTTTATGTGTCTAATCCATATACTTTTATATGCATTAAGGCCAAAATTTAAAACATTAAACATTTAAAAACGGTAATGATCTACATTTAGATTATGTTTGGAACATAGGATTCTCATAGGAATTTAGAACCTATTTACAAGAGAGGATTGCTCTAGGAATTTTCATAATTCTAAGGATTTGGATCCAAATCCCCTTTCCAAATGTACTGTTAGTTGGAAACATCTCGAGAGATTGAGAGAGAGTTGATGTTTTGTATCCTCCCAATTTCCTATGATATTCCAAATGGGCCTTAGTGATAGAGTACTTAATACACACTCAAGATCTAAGTGAAATACATCCAAGTAGACATGTAGTAAGAGAACTAATATATTAAAAAAGAGAATACGGTATATATCACCATGAGTTTGTCATATTCTCAGACTGCTATCGAATTTGTGTACTCTCATATTTGCTATCCAAAAGAACCAAACCTGCAAAAAAATGGCAAAAAGCATCAACAAATTGTGAATTGATGACAAAAATTATTGAAATTCGACAAGACATCTAAAATGTTGACATGGACAAAATTTTCCAATAAGAGAAAAGGTCATCATCAACAGTGAAATATCAGGTGAAAATATGAATTTTGGTAAACTATACTTAGAAGTTTGTAAAACATCTCCACAAATTACCAGATGCATATAGGATAGGGTATATTCTATATCTCTACAAAATTTCAAAATCAAACCCAACAGATTTATGTAGACACGTAAAAGAGAAATACTAGGTAAAAACAAAGGAAAACACTTCAAAGAAGTATTTGTCTTTTTCAGATCTTACATATGTGATTGAGTTTGATCAGACATATAACATACTCTCCCTATATATCATGATTTTTGTGAATTTTGAGAACTTCTAAGTTTGAATTCACGGAATTTTCACCAATTTGTATTTGAAACAGATCTGTTGCTATCATGAACATATATTAATATGCTCAGACAGATGTTTTCTTTTACTTCACCCTTGTTTTCTCTTTCAAGTCATACATTTCCTTCCTTTGGTGGTGATGTTAGCTCAAAACCGAGCTACATAATTTTAGAGAAAATTAGTTCAGTAACACTTAAAAAATGTAAATTGGAGTGAAAAACAAATACAATGTGAGACTGATAGGTAATCCCTAGAGCCAGTAACACTTAAAAAATGTAAATTGGAGTGAAAAACAAATACAATGTGAGACTGATAGGTAATCCCTAGAGCCACTTGTTAATCACACGCTATTGTTATTTTGCAACTTTCATGATCTTTGTAGTTTGAATAATAAATTTGCTCAATTTTATGTTGTCTTGCTTAGCTCTTGATAATTTGTGTTTCTTTCGAGGTAATTTTCTTTAGTGGTTGAATGCTTGTTTTGTTGGATCAGGTGTTAGCCCGGGGTTATTTTTGTACCATGGATGTGCATCCGACAGAGCCATGGTGAGAATTACTTATTCACATTGAAATGATGCGGAAGTGCTTTAATTGTTTGTTTACTTCAGTGTGTACTCGGACTTTATCACAAAATTTCTTGAGAATGCAGGATTTTAACTAATCATGGCTATACAGGCATTCAAATTTTCAATTATCAGGCCCAGGTCAGTGGCTGCACTCTCCAGTAGTCAGTAGCTGAGTAGCATATATGTTCTTTTGAGGCGATAAGATATATGGGCCATGTGATTGTCATCCAGCTTTGCCTGCACAGTGCAAACAAGCCCAAGGGCTTAGTGTCCTTTTGCTGGAAAAAACGAAATCAGATGAAAATAAAAAATGTAACTGAAATGGCAAAACATGATTAAGGGTGCTTTTTGGCAAAAGTCTAGGGGTATTCTAGAATAAACATGATAGATTATTCAAAGAGTTTCACAAGTAAGTCATATACTTACTGATCAATGAAATTGATTTGTTCAAAGGACCAGACCACACTTAAAGGATTAATTCCTTATATGCCATTACATATTTGTGAAGCAATCCTGCCTATCATTGACCGTATAACTGTTTGGATGAGAGTTATTAGTGGCCAAAGTACACTCCAATTTTGTCTTGCCATGTACACTCCAATTTTAGTGGCCAAAGTGTCAAGTTTTTATTGTACAGTCAAATTGGGAAAAGAAATTGACAAAGTATGGAGTGAATTTTGGTAGCACTAGTTTTCTCTGTGACTCATATATTACTATTGTAATATATTTGTAAAACCCAACAAAATTATAATAGAATGAAAGTACTATTCGAGATGAATCTGCACATGATTTTCATATATCTAATCTAAATATTAAGAAACAAATCGATAGCCAAAGTTTTCAAATTTTGATTGCACTTATTCCAAAACAATTTGTTTTTGTGAACACGAGGGAGTATTGTAGTGAATTTTGGTAGCACTAGCTTTCTCTGCGATTAGTAAACTGAAAGTAATGGATGTTTTATATTTATACGCAGGCAACAGTGAAGTCGTTTCGGGTTGGAAATATTTTCACGCACCGCCATTCTAATGTAATAAGCACTGTAGGTCTAGTTATGACGGCCAAATTTATAGCACGCAAACAATGGTTTCTGGTCGGAGGGTTCGCTGGTTCCATCCATGTGTATTGCTACAGGGCAATGCAGAAAGTCAAGAGTTTCGTAGCCCACAGTTCTCGTGTCACGTCTTTCGCTATTCATCCAACTGAGCCTTATGTGCTATCAGCATCTTACAGTGAGTCAAAAATTGAGCTGTGGGACTGGGAAAAGTGCTGGGAGTGCACTCGTATATTTGAGATAAGTTCTCGGGTGAATGAAATCGCCTTCAACCCGAAGGACACAAATACTTTTGCTACTGGTTACGTGGATGGTAGAGCAGAGGTTTGAGATTTCTCCCATTTTAGTAACAAAAATTCTAGACAATCCGTTAACATAATGTTGTTAATGATCTACTGGACTCTATTTGACATTCTTGTGCGTGGAAAATTCAGATTTGGAACCTTGGGTCTCCCGATTCTAGTTTCACATTGGGTGAAAAGAATTATACAGCGTGCATGTTGGATTACTTTGCTAGTGGTGATCGGCAATATTTGATTACAGCATGCTCCGATGATTACACTGTCAAGGTGTGGCATCTTCTCTAAGGGCTTGTTTGGGAAGCCTATTCTTGGCTTGCATCTATATGGATGGACTGAAATTTTGAACTAAAATCCACCCTACCAATATGGATGAACAGAGATTTTGGCTTAGCCAAACAAGACCTAAAGAATATACATGTTCTTGAACAAATATACGGACCATTGATTGTGTTCTAATGCTTTTCTTCTTGCTGAAACAGATTTGGGACTTGCAGAAAAAGAGTTGTATTAAAACACTCAAAGGACATAAAACACGAGTCACTGCTGTCTGTTCCCATCCCGAACTTCCAATACTGATGACAGCATCGGACGGGACTGTTTATCTGTGGAACTCCACTACATTCAGGTAAAACAGTTGCGGCCTTCTGAAACAGTTGGCAATGCAGTAGCACTACTACGACAATGCAGTAGCACCATATACATCACGACTTAAGCTTGTCAATGATTCATTGTCGTAGTAGTCGCATTAATGCACCATACATGTAACAGCCCAATTTTGTGCAATTTGAAAATTTTATGGAATTTCGTGGATTTTTCAAAAACTTTTGCTGTTTTTGGTGAAATTACAAAAAATTCAAAATCCTAGCCTAAAAAGGAATTAATAAAAATTTATAGGAAAAATTAAGTCCAAAAATCTCTCTGAATTGCATTGCAATTCAAATTCATCTATGTCATTTATCTTAATATATAATGCTAAATTACTAACACGTGGGCATAATATATAGTCGGGCTCTAAAGACCAGCTCTGCTGGTCATATATAATTGCGTGAACAATCTAGGTGATGATCGTCTTCACACACACACACAGATATATATATGGTATGGTACTCCTGAGAGTACGCATTTTACTTCTCATATACCACTGAAATCGTATGATGTTACTTCTTTATCTATTTGAGCATGCTCCAATAATGATTATAAGATACCCCAAAATGAGTTCCATCAAAGATTTTGTTAAAATCCACTTTTTATAGCAAAATTTGTGCATATACTTCTTTTATATATGAAAAAGGGTATATAACAAAAATAAAGGGTTCCAATGAATTTTTTTAATCAAATCACATTGGAGTATCATATAATTGGTATTTAAGTATACTGAAAGTGATAAAGAAGTATAACATCTTCGTTTAAATGGTATATTGGAAGTGGGAGTACATACTCCCGGGAGTACGAAATATATATATATGAAAATGGTATGGTACTCCTGGGAGGTACGTACTCCCACCTCTCATATACCACTTAAATTTTGTGATGATACCTCTTTATCAATTTGAGTATACTCCAATAATGATTATAAGATACTCCAAAGTGAGTTCTATGAAAAATTTCATCAAAGTTCACTTTTATAGCAAAATTTGTGTATGTACTTTTTTATATATGAAAAAGGTATATAGCAAAAACAAAGGGCTCCAATGAAAAAATTCAATCAAGTCGCATTGGAGTATCTTATAAAGGGTATTTAAGTAAACTGAAAGTGGTAAAGAAGTATAATATATGAGTTTATGGTATATTGAAGTGAGAGTACATACTCCTAGGAGTACTATACATATATATATATATATATATATATATATATATATATATATATATATATATATATATATATATATATATATATATATATATATATATAATTTTCCTATATATGACACTGCTTAGATTCTCGGAGTATGTACTCCCACCTCTCACATACCACTTAAATCAGACGATGATACCTCTTTATCTATTTGAGCATACTCAATAATGATTATAAGATACCCCAAAGTGAGTTCCATGAAAAATTTCATTAAATTCCACTTTTTATAGCAAAATTTGTGTATATACTTTTATATATGAAAAAGGGTATATAGCAAAAAAATGACGGCACCAATGAAAATTTTTCAATCAAGTCGCATTGGAGTATCTTATAATTGGTATTTAAGTATACTTGAAAATGATAAAGAAGTATAATATGTGTGTTAATTGATATATTGAAGTGGGAGTACATACTCCGAGAGAGTATATATATATATATATATATATATATATATATATATATATATATATATATATATGACTTGAAGATCAAGTCAATTTACTAGAGATAAAGAAAAGAACCATATTGAATACAAATCCTAACCGATTCTTATTCTATCTCTAATAATTTTGCCACACAAGACAGTACTCTAACATCTCCCCATAATCGGAGCAGGAGCGTCGCTAACGTTGAGACTGGAGAAGAAGCCGTCAAGAACGCTCAAGATGGAGTAGAAGCCGATGAGGAGTGTCATGCGAAGAGCCATTGGTGAAGTTTTCTGTTATCAAGGAAGAAGTAGTTGAGCCCGTCAAATAGAAAGAAAACAACAGGTGTCGGGGAAGAGGACACCAGCGCATTGTAACACCTCGGTCCAATATAGAGCCCAAAATGTCACATAAATCATTTTCACTACCAATTTAAACCATAATTAACAATAATTCCAGCAAGATATGCACAGAATAAAACCCTCTAAGGGTCACGGAACAACAAACTAAACAATATAAATGCATAAAGGATTAACTTTCACAGCTTAGTCACAAGCGCCAAGAACGCCTGGAATATACACACCCAAGAAACACTTGGCACACACGCACCCAAGAAATGCCAGAACCATGCTCTCAGTACATAGGATGGCAACAAGTAATAATAAATTAAACTATTATTAAATGAACCAAAGTTCCAAAACCATCAATCTAATAATAATCAAGTCTAATAGATCCTGAATTAAGTTATCATGACTCTAGATTTAATGAAAGCACCCTAATATAAATAATGTAAGTGTAGTGTTTGCATGTGATGCACATGTGCTATTCCATCCTATGCATGATGTCGTCAACGTCCACCTAAAAGCATCAACAAACAAAGAGTGAGTCCACGACTCAGCAAGTGCATAATAAAACAATAAACAACAGTTTGTTAAACATAATGATTAATAAAGTCAACATTCATGTGTTCAAGGTATATCACCATCTTTTCATTAATGCAATACATCACTATTCTATATGCTCATTTGCTCATCACATCGCTTATATCGGTATAGTATAAGTGAATGCTTGCGCAATATTCACCCTTCCTTAAGCCCGTCCAACAAGGACCGGGGATCTCTCCACTCCCGTGGAGTCTCTACCAACAAGGTAGATATCGTATCATATGATCACCATAAGTGATCTCCATTATACAATAATTGTGCAGATGATGCAAGAATGTAATTTGGTCCATTATTCATCATGTTCCATTATCATCATATCATTAACATTATCATAATCATTCTCATTGCATGTAAATAAGCATAACAAAAGTATAAATAAATATCATGGCAATGTATTATTAAAGACACTGGCAACCAAACAGATGTGTATCGCTCTACCATGCACTTGCATCTTAGTCACAAAAGTCAGGACGATGCAAAGGTGGCACCAAACTCGAAGCAACACTACTTGGACAAACACCAATAATACATATCAAAATATGCCACAATAGTACACAATCATCAAACAATACGCTATTGCTCCTATGATCAAACCTGACGCACTAAATCTGTCTTCATCGGATAACCCACCTGTTGTCCCGATGATAAAACATCCATAACTTTTACTTGTGGACTCTAAATATAGCAAACCCAATATTTTATAGAATTTAAAAGAAATTTCCCACAAATTTATAGTTATGCAAATTCTCTTATTATGTCATCTAGTTCTCCGTTTTCAACCCTAAAGGTTATTTTAGAACTTAACAGAATGCAGACTTCACAATTTCGTAACTATTTTTCTACAACATAAAAAATAGCAAACCATGCAACTTCTAGAAACTAAAGAGAATTATATAGTTAAACCTAGTTATGACCCTAATTTAATTCTAACATCTAATGCACATAATTAAGCAATATACACAACTACTGTCGATGACGACAGAAAACTGGACAACAGTACTCCTAAGGCTATAACTTTTCAACTGTGTATCCAAATGTAATGATCTTGAACTCTCTGGAAAGCTTAGAAAATTATCTACAACTTTCCTAACATGGTAAAGTCACTAATCTAGATGAAGATACCCAAAAACTTCCCTGCAAAGTTCTGCACTACATCTAATCGAACTAGAGCATCGCGAATTACCCGATGCCTACAACCAATCTACTCCAAACCTTGAATAAACAACAATCTAAGATCAAAGCAATATTGTCCAGATTATTACCTCACAAATTTGGACAACGAACACGGAAGGATCGCGAAACCCTAATTTTCTTCTTCTTCCTCCTCCTTCTCCTTCCTTCCATGGCAGCACAGCAGCACACACTTGCACTTGCAACACAGAGGATTAGCCGCAACATCAACAACCCATGCAATGCAACTCCCTTTTCTTCTTCATGCCTTAGCAATAGGTAGGCAATGCATGCAGGAACAAAGCTGGCACATGGTAGTAGCTACGCAGGGGTAGGAGAGTCAGAGCAATGAGCTTGGGTGGCTAGAGGCATGCAAGCCAGCAGGCCGGAGGCGCAGGAGGGCGGCTGGGGTGTGTGCAAGGGGGCAGGGATGATGGGCGGCTAGGGTTTCGGTTCCCCCTTCCTCTTATCTTGGTAGTCCCTCCCCCACCCCTTGCCGAGTCCAAGATGGACTCGGTTGCCATGTGAGCCTAAGCCCACACCTCCTATAACTCCTCTTCCTCTTAATTCTTCTTTAAGTCTTTTAATAAAAACAGGGTATTACATGCATAGTGCCCCTTAGCAACCCAAGTACTAACACAACTACCACCATAAACTACACCACAACACAGCTTCAAGGGCACTCATTCTGCTGGAAAAAAAAAGGCCTTGAAGGACAAATTCTCTGCTGGCAATGACTTTTGCCAACACACGTTCTGCCGACACTGTCTGCCAAGGACCTAGCCGTCCACAATTGTTTTTACCGACAAACATCACTTTTCCTAGTAGAGGGTTAGACCCTGTTTGTCAGATTTTCTCCGAAAGACATTTTATTACCGACATACAATTTATTTCCGGCAGACTAAAATATATCTAACTGACAGTTTGCGCTTGGTTTTGTCTTTTGCCAACAGACAATGTGCATTTCATAATTCAGTCAAATATAAAATTTTGGAGAATTGCCGATAGACACACTGCCATTGAGAACAATATGTATTTTTATACTATATATTGTCGCAATCTAATATACAATCAAGATGTCATAGGAAACAAACACACAGAATAATCAAATCAGCATAAAGTACTGGAAATACACAAAATATTGTCACATACATCATCCATATGTGCCAGACAATACCGTCATCCAATTATCACTAACACAATACATAAAACCACATCCAGCTAGCTAGCTGAGATGCATGTCTAGTCCAATACCCATCTCTTGTCCATACTTCCAAAAGAAATTATTTGACTAGTAGCTCACATTATATTCTAACTCGGAAATACACATTCAAAAGGTACCACTAGCATCCTTGCAATTGAAACTACATGCACACAAAAAGACACCATCCTTTCCCTAGGTTTGCCATTTCCCTAGCATCCATGCACTTCAACCGCAAAGGTTAACATTGTAGAGAATTTAGTGATCACCTGGTGAGAATGTAGGGACAAGTAGAAAGTAAATAAAGGTGATGAAGGTAAAATTCTATGTGCATAAAACAAATTAAAGTTAAATAGATTCAATCAAGTACTGCAAAGACCTACCTTATAATATTTCGCTAATATTTGCTCTAGATATCATCCATTTAAAACAGAGAAGTTGAGTTGTATGATCATGTCGACAGTGAATCAAGAGAAATGGTAAAGAATAAGAAATGTGAAATCCTAGCGGGAATTTTACTTCTACCAAGAAACAACAGTAGTGGCAACTAAATTTCCTCAGAAAATTCTATATCAATATAAGCTAAATTGGTCCTTCAGAGAGGAGGCACACATAGCAAAATTACCAATGGGTCGTAAAAGCACCACATGCCACACATGGAACCAGAAACATGCAAGTAAATCTGGGATAGGGTAGCATAGACTGATGTTTTATTCCAATCAGATATATACATATAAAAACTTTCACAGAATGTCAGTCCATATGGTGAAGCAAAGCTCGCCTAGGATATTAGAGCATTTGAGAAGACTAACGTCTTGTTGTTGTGCCTACATCAATCTGGAAAAAAAGCAGAATCAATTTTTCTCTTACCTACACTATTCCCTTCCAAAAAATGTTACTTTTCAATATTGATCGATTAAAGACAATAGGTAAATAACTTTTTACTTACCTAACTTTTTTACTAGAGACACGGTATAGCACACATACATAATATTTCAAATTGTAGTAATCTCCAGTAAAAGTTATCATTTCTAGGAAACACTTCTCTGAAAACTTTTCTAGTTTAGCTAAGAAAACAAAAGAAGCATTAGTAAGGCATTACGCAACTTATACTTCTGCCAACAAACAAGAATAGTGGCAGCTAAAATTCCTATAATACATCAATTGAATTAAGCAAATAACAACAGTAAAAAAAACAGACTTTAACAAGTATAGAGCACACTGTTTTGTAGTTCGCAGTGAATGGTAGCTTAGTTTTTGCTAGAGCATTTCATGTTACTCAAAAAAGCAGCATAAGTACCTATTTGATGTTATCATTATCCAGTTTTCCTTAATTCCTCCATTGTTCATGCTCAGAACCCATGAAGAGTAGTAACATCAGAACCTGTACTTAATGAAATTGATCTGCAATGAGGCCATGCAACTGAGTAGTAGTAACCAGGTTCATAATTTCGGTGAAATTTCGGATCTTTCGTTACCTTCCGAAAGAAATTCACTTCGTTTAAATTTTTTCGTTTGGTTTGAATTTAGAGGGTTAAAGTGAGTAAAAGAGGTCAACAAACAACAAACATGCACTAGCAGAAGGGCTATGCCAATAAGCTTGCAAGCAAAGGACTTGTGTTCGAATCCTAGGTCGCGCTCTGGTGCTCTTTTTTTTGGAATTTTTCAATTTTAAAAATTCAAATTTGATCAAACCATTTGGCCGAAAATCACCGAAATTTCGCCCATTTCACTGCCAAACAAAATAAAATGCAAAACGAAATTGTGAACCTTGTGAACCCTGGTAGTAACATCTTGTTTGTAGTGTACGCACAAACAAAAGATCCATACACACAACTAAACCGTAGTGTACGCACAACATGTAAAGATTAACATTTTAATTCCACGGATCTAGCAACTAAACAAAAGGGTTCCCTTTTTCCCCTCAGCACAATACAAAAACAAAGAAGCTATTGTACAAATTTTCCCCTCAGCACAATACAAAAACAAAGAAGCTATTGTACAAATCCAATAGAGCTTATCCAACGATGGTAACTTCAGACATATGTGTAAAAATAATGCAGTTTTGAAATGCAAGATCTTTATAGGGGAACATCCAAATTTAGTACCAAATTGAAAAGAGCATGCTCATACCTTTAGCTCTCCTTGTGATTCCTGGTGGCTAGAGAGGAGATCGGCGCGGTGGAGAGACGACAGGAGTCGGGGTTCGCTGGTGTGAGGTTGTGGGAACCTAGGATGCTGGCGGCAGGTTGCGGTAGCCGGAGGTCAACGGATCTGGGACGAGGGGTACCGGGGTCGCCGTCTTGTGGTCGTGGAAGACAGGGTCACCGCAGCTGGGATCGCCAGATCTAGGACAACCGCGCAAAGGATTGCCACCTCGTGGTCGAGTTCGCCGATGCAGGCCTATACTAGGGTTGGATGTTGGTAGCGGCGAGCTTGGGAGGGACGGTGGCGGCGGGGCATGGGAGGATTGTTGGAGCATGGCGTTGGGATTGATGGAGAGCGCCGGTGGGGGTCGAAGAAGGGTGGCCACGGGGATCTTGGGAAGGGTGGCATTGAGGGCTAGGAAAGTGCATCTACGACGGAAGAGGTGTGAGGGCAGCATGAGGGTTTTGAGGGTGTTTAGATCTGAGCGGTGGGGAAAGAGGGAGAACGGCGGCGGGAGATTCAAGGATTTGCCACTGTACTTTTGTGTGAAATTCAGGATTTGCTATTATTGTGAGGATGACATGTGGTCCCAGGACCCACATGTCATCCTCACACACAGTGGCAAATCCTGAATTTCACTCTTTAGCAGTGGCAAATACTTAATTATTCCAACGGCGGCGGGGATCGAGGGAGGGTAGTGCCAATGGAGGAAGTGTGACGACGATAGTGGGGTTGGGTTGATAAAGTGCGGCGCCGGTGGAGCAAGTACGATAGCCGAAGTGGGTGTTGAGGAAGTGTGGCGGTGCGCGGCGTAGGTATAGAGGGGACCAGAGCTGTCCAAACGGGCGGCTCGACCCGGCACGGCAAAGGCACGTGTCAGTCCGTTCCATTCTGGTCTGACTACTATTCATACTATGTTAGGCTAGTCTACGGACCGGATTGACGGGTCAGGCACGGGCACGTGTTAGTCCGTTCCATTCTGGTCTGGCTACTATTCATGCTATGTTAGGCTAGTCCACGGACCGGATTGACGGGTCAGGCACGGTCTGTCGGCGGCACGTCATGACCCATTTAGCCCATCAGATCAAATATGGCCTGTTTAGCCCATTTGGCCCGACATAATGAAAAATTCACAAAAATTCAAAAAAAAATCCAGAAAAATTAGAAAAATTTGTAGAATTCAGAAGTAAACATAAAAATTGAAAAAAAATGAGACAACCATATTGAAAATGTAATAGAATTTTATTAATGTTCAAATAGCCAGCTCGTTAAAACATTTGTCATTTAGCTCATAGACATGAAAATCGCAAAACAATCTCGAAAAAATATATATTTTTAAAACCAAAATAAATTTATATATACTTATAAAATGAACTATATAAAATTTAAAAACTACAAAATAAAACCATATAAGTATTAAAATGGAAAGAAAATCATATAAATATTAATAAATAAAAATAAAATTATATATGTATATTAAAATAGTGTCGTGCCTAACGGATGGGCGTGCTCGGTAAATCTGTGGTCATGCCTACTGTCAGGCCGAGGTGCCGCCTGCATAGACCAGTTATCGTGCCGCGCCAACTCGCCCGTGAATAGTGCAGTGCCGTGTTGCGTTCGCCAAAGCCAAGAAGAACAGAAGCCAGGCCGCCCAACAGGCATAGCCCGTTTGGCCAGCTCTAGAGGGAACCACGAGGGTTTGTCCTGATTTGAGCAGAGAATTTGTTAGTTTTCAAACCCGCGCACTCAATTTCAGATTTTCATGGCCACGTGAATTTTAATATTTTCGCTCTCCACTCAATTTCTGATTTTCATGGCCACGTGAATTTTAATATTTTCGTCTCTCCACTCAAACCTAATACCCTGCAGAGGGTTAGTCCTTGTTACATTTTTTCCGCAAACTGCTTTGTGATCAAACACTAGGTTATATCCCATGCATATTCTACCCTTATACCTACTTTCACTTACGTATAGTTTGACCTTGATTTTTTCTATAATTGTCGATAGATAATTTGCTGAATTTAAATATTTTACCGATGGAATTTCAGCCCTCAATTTGTGTGTCATGTAGTGATATTTAGGGCTGTTCATTTACAAACCGAACCGAAAAAACCAAACCGTACCGGTCAACTCGGTTTGACCAGTATTCGGTACGATTTTTGAAAATCTAGTTCTCTGGTATTTCGGTTTTTTCTGTAAAAAATCGGCTAAAAACCGAATAAAACCGAAATCAGAAACTGCTCGGCCGCCGCCGACGGACGCAGCCTCGCCCATCCGAGCCTCGGCCTGGGTCGCTACTGTGTCCGCATGCCATGTTAGCGCCTGGCCTCATTGCTTCCACTTTCCTGCTTGCATGCAGAGTGTCGGGTTTGGGTGCCGACGCAAAGAAGTCTATTTGGGAAAATAATCCTTAGACTGGTCCATAACTCCATCAAGGTAGACCAACTCCATCATGTGACACGTGTATATTTGCTAATCTCAAAGCGCACAGCCTCATAAATTCTCCTTGATAGGTGCAAGAAAGATTGATGGATTTTATAGAGCTGTACGCTTTGAGATTCATGAATATACACGTGTCACATGGTAGAGTTGGTCTACCTTGATAGAGTTATGGACCAGGTCCTATAGGATTATTTTCCTCCTATTTGGCCGACTCATGCAGGCATGCATGCCGGTTGCTGCTTGTCATTGCCTCATTTGGCTGCTTCCTGCAAGCTGCAGTCAGTAGTAGTGTAGTACTCCTGCTTGCTTTGCTATTGCTAGAATGCTAGTATTGGCTGCTACTTTGCTGGTTGTTGCATGCTAGCTTGTCGTCATACCAGGAGCAATAGTGCACAAGTGCAAATGTGCGATACATACTGCATAGTGATGCTTTTACGTGCAACGTCGTTCGCAATTCACGTCAACTTTGGTAAATATGGTATTTACCGATACCGCACCGAAAAAAATTGGGATTTACCGAAACCAAACCGTATTTTTAAAAACACCATATTTACCGAACTAACAATACCGTATATACCGCATATATCGTATTTACCGAACCAAAAAAACCGAACGAACACCCCTAGTGATATTTAGGCCCAAAACAGAAACCCAACAAGCACACGCAAGCTCGGTGCAACAACTTGATCCAATGGTGACATCAATTGCCAGCGGTGGTGGCCTCGATGGAGGCGGTGGCGGTGTCCAACAGTAACAACAGGAGGCGTTGACCCAAAGGCGGCAACTAGGACGATGTCGAGAGCGAGCATCTGGTGGAGGGCGTGCAAGTACTCGAGTAGGCTGAGGAGGACGATGGTGCAACGACCTTGTGGTAGCAACACCGACCTCAAAGGAGTTGGCGGTGGTGGCCTCATAGGGTACAAATCCTAACCGATTTTTATTCTGTCTCTAATAATCTTGCGGTATAAGACATCTACACTAACACCTTTGACACTCCGGGTAACATATGACATAATATGGACACATCTATTAGAAATTATTAATATTTAGATGAAATCATGCAAAGCACTTTGGTGCTACAATCAAATTAACAAGAAAAATTCCAAAAATATTTGGGAATGTATTTCTCAATTTACTCTATCTCAATATAAAACCGCAACTCCAATTTGAGTTTATGCTGGGTCTCGGGAGACACAAAAATGACATAAATTTTATAGATGATAAACTAAAAGGAAAAAGGAAATGACAACGTACTTTGGCGGCAAATTTGTTCTTTCTTTTCTTGTGACACAATTCGAATTTGAGCTTGAAACTCCAAAGAGTGGCACTACGAGTTTCAATTTGTGTTGGTGATATAAAATAAGAAAAAAAATCTTGGTACTAATTTGATCCTTAAATCAGAGTGGTTTGCATAAAATTACACAACACTTTGTTTTGCACTACGCATGTTTTTTTTTTGTAAATACTACCTCCGTTCTTTTTTACCTGTTGTTTTGGACATCAACCTAGTATATATGACCCGACCCAAAATGAGTTGAATTGGGCCTATGTGATCTGGCCCATAAGTGTGTGCATGAGTGTGGTATTTAGTACTACCTTGGTAGTCTAGCTTAAGAAGCAACAACATCTAAGGCCACTCGAGTCCAAACCACAAACTTCGGGTTAACCATTTTACACGAAGCAATGATGGCATATGCGGGGTTAGTACATTTGCATGATTTATTCCGAATGGGAGTAGGCCTAAAGCCAATTTGGACCCTAGGGCGTTACAATCTCCGAGACATACCTTTGACCATTACTTTTTCTAATTATTTGCTAGTAAATTATGGAAAATATAATAATTTAAAAGTATTTTTTATAGAAAATCTAGTGATATCATTTTCACATGAAAAATCCAAATTCTTTAGTGCATATTAGCGGTCAAAATTTTAAAAGGTTGACTGCACGTATTTTAAAACGACATTTAAAAAAGAACAAGGGAGTAATAACAATCTGTCTTGAACTCTTCCAGGGTTCAGAGCACATTTAACTTTGGCCTAGGAGGAGTTTTCGCATTTGGATGCATCAAGGGCTCAAGAAGGTATGCAAGGAAACATTCGCCGTTCTCTAGTTTGATTGCCAAGAGCACTGCTTGCCAACCCTGCAAATTCTACAAGTGTAAATAAAAAAAAAATCTAAACAAGATGCCATCAATTTTAGTGCACACTGATATATAAAATTTGTTCCAGATGGATCTGTCTATTTTATTGCAGAGTCATGATTGGAATTGAGGCTTGCACTTTTCAGAAGTGTACATTAAGCGCCCTTGCCAACGATTATTCCCTACCATGGTCCATGGACATCCTGGCATGAAATAAACCTTGTTTTCATATGGTCACATCTAATTGCTCTTGTGCCATGAACACTTGTACTTTACATATTTGTTCTGCAAATACAGGGTATCAGTAAACCAAGTTGTTCAACACAATCACACACAATATGTGCATGATTGTGTTTCGACAGCATGACACACAATATATTCAAGGGGATGTTGTCGACTTATGTCCACATTTGCTCCGTCGTAAAGCTTCTAATCCGCAACATCTTAATTCGTTACAGGGTTGTGATCGGACACGATGAAGGACTGACAATGATGGAAATTGACCATAATGAAGAACCTGTGGCTAACACCGGCAGCGGTGGGAGCGGTAGCGGGAGCCGCGGACACAGCCCACAGCTGGAGCGCCGTAATGTGGCCAAGCACATCGACTACGAGGCGGGGGCAGGGGCGTCGTCCATGTCGGCGTGCGCATCGTGGTCGTCCTCATCCTCGCCGGCGAGCGCCGTTAGCTCCACCCGTCAGCGCTGCTGACTGGGGCGGCGGCAGACGGACTTCCGTGATCAACGACAGCGGAAGGCGGAGGTTTACTTAACTCGCCAGCTCGGGGTTGTCGGGACCCGACGAGTTCGCCATCCCCATCGCAGCTGGGAGGCCCGCAGCGCTCCAACTCCGACCTCCTCCCCGCCTCCCGCCTCATCTTATCGCCTCCGTGGGCGCACTCCTCCCTATCGCCCGCTTGGCCGCCTCCGCTCGCCCCGAGGTCCAAGACTGCGCCTCTCCTTCCCCGCCCCTATTCCCGAGGAGCCCTCCACTGCCCTCCACTTCCACCGCCACCGACTCAATGAGGAAACCACCACACCAGCGGCTCGAACCGATCAATGGAGTCCAAGTTCCTGTCGTCGAGAGGGCGGGTGCTCGATCGGGGAGGCGCTGATTTTGATTGGATTCGGAATCGAATGAGACGGGGAAGTTCCCTCATCAAAACCACTGGGAATCGGGATAGCCGGATAGGGTATTAGGGCTATAGTTAATTGGTGATAAGAGGTGGGCTACGCGGGCTACGTGGGCTGCCACTTAAGTTCATTTAAAAGAGAGGTTAGTTTGTGGGAGTTCGTTTAGTGTTTTTCGCGAAACGGACTAAGTGGGCTTGTGGGCAGCCCGCGTCTACTTCCACTCCTACCGACGGCAGTAAGGCCACTTGAGCAAGATGGAGCGAGATCTAAAAAAGACCTCAACTATATTATATATCATAATATTGCGCTTGGTCACGACATACAAATTCGTAATAGCTTTTAAAAGCATATTACTATAGCAACCATACGCTACTACTTTTCAAATGCAGAAGTAATGTCAGACGGAGAGCTCTTTGTCATTACTTCTTTGATACACACTAACATTTCTGTCGAGCAAAGAAGTGCACAGTCGATAAGACAAGGAAGTCGAGCACGGACAAAATATCCAGCTATTGATCCCTATGGCTATGGCCTATGGTAATGACTAATGAGATTTACATGAATCAGCTTAGTCAAACAATTATAATACTAGGTAATTAAATTCAGATAACCTTCAATCAACAAATTGAAATAATGAAATGTTTCAACACACTAAGTCTTGCCGGTAAGGTTGTCAAAACCGCGATTCTAATGATAGAATCATTCTACGATCCTACAACACCAATATGACTCAAATCATACCTTGAGTCGTACCTAGTAGAATCACGGTCCTAGTTATAGAATCAGGTAGAATCATGGTAGAATCGTAGTAGAATCACACATCATCTCAAAATATAAAAGATTTAGGTGTATGGTTGTGTCCTATCCCTCAATTCAAATTGTATCATAAGTACTAAGTAATAAGTACTAAATAATTGGTAGGTTAGACATTAAGATTTGAAGGTTTGGAATACTAAAAAATATTTTAATTATTTATTTATTTTACTTTTTTATGTAAAATGTTCATGTAATGGCAAGGTTGTTAAAATCAATATTCTAGCCATAGCCTTGAATGACATAGAATCTAAACTGCAATTTAGACATTCATCGATCAAATTAGATGCTAGATGACCCGATAAACACTCATATCACTCTTGGAATACAAATCACATTGCAAAAATGTATTGCGGTCCTACGGAAGTGTCTGTGCTCCGATTCTGACAACCTTGCTTGGGGCAAGCATATCGTCGAGCACTTGATGAACATGGCTCAGATATGACTTGCTATCAGGTAAATTTTGCACGAAGAGGCCATAAGATATATACCTCGTTTTGAAGTTAGTCGCTTCGCCGCTGGCCGCAGACACGCCACCCGCCACCTCCACAAACTCCCCGTGAGAGAGCGCCGACAAGCGCCGCCCGACGCCACTGAACGCCAGCCGCGGCCCGCAGATGTCGACCGGCCCTGAGCACGCCGCGACGCCACGCTGGTCAGGCGGCCGAGGCGCCCGCCGCCGACGCCGCAGCTTAGCGCCGAGCATCTCGCACAAGACGCAGGCACGGAGGCCGCGAGGGCGAAGGAGTGGACCGTGGCGGAGCCACGGAGGCGCGTTGGTACTCGCGGCGCCAGACGCGCCGGGCGAGGGGCAGGCGGCGCCGGCGCCGAAGCGCCTTCCACGGCCACACAAGATCGGCGCCAGAGTGGGCGACGGCACCGGCCCGGGACGAGGAGAAAGGGTGGGCTTTGGGGCGGCACTGATGGGTGGGCGCCATGAGCGCCATGGAGGGAGGAGCAAGGTTCCAAATCCGCCAGAACCGCCAGAATCGGCCGACACACGACTGAGGGTGACTGGAGGAAAATACCATGTTTTTTCAATTTTTGAATGGATTTCAATTTGATTTAGATGAATTTTAGAATTTGACCAGAATCGGGCAAGTTACATGCATCGAGGGGCCGGATTCTACCCTCCCAAGTTATCTCGACCCTTGGGGAGGAGAGCTGCCGCATTTTTGGTATGGAAAGAAAAGAAAAGTGGCCAGGCCCAGGTTTTTATTATTTATTTTTTAAAAAAGAAATTTGTTTAACTTTTATAGAAAGCTAATGTCCAAAAATGCAGACACAAAATAAAACAAAGCAAGCTGGGAAACCAGCTAACACTTAGGCCTAGTAGCAAGAACAAAGAATCGAACTGCAACAACCGGACCAGAACTACTAAGACCAAAAAAACAAGGATTCAACTGAGAATTACAAGTTCTCCGGCGAACAAAAATGCTTCATCCAACTCTCTACTGAGTTAACCAAACTATCCAGCTTCATCTGCTCCACCTCTTTGATTAGCACCTGCCACCGCTGCAAACACGATATAAATTTGAAAATCACTTCATAAGGATGCTTAGGGAAAGTTCCCTCAATCGCTAGCTTGTTCCTGATTTTCCATAATGTCTAGATAAGAGCCGCAAAACTGAATAGAGCAATATGATAGTTAATAGCACCCCATGAATCCAGCCAGCAAAGGTGAAAATCGTCTAAAGAGACCGGACACCTCTTCCACCCCAGAATCTCTCTGGTACAAGTCCAAGCAAATTTAGATAAGACACAATTAAAGAACACATGAGTTGCATCTTCCGACACCCCACACAAAATATAGTTAACACTCCCTTTCCAATTTCTAGCTCTATGTTGACCTGTCGTCTGTAATTTGTTTTGGTATATTAGCCACAAGAAAATTTTAACTTTTAGCGGGATCTTACTGGACCACAACTTCTTTCAACTTCATGCTAACAACACCCCTGAAAGCCAAATGTCTATACAAAGATTTTACAGTGAAATGCCCCTTCTTTTTCAGGCACCACCCCACCAGATCATTATCCCCATTGAGCCAAACCCCATCTAAATCTTCTTTAAGAACTTTCCACAAACCTTCTTCCTCCCTACCAAAATTTCTGTTGAAATTAATATGCCAGACCCCTTTCAACAGACAACCTGATACTTTGATGAAGTCAGAACAGATTCGATACAACCGGGCATACTTAATCTTTAAAGGACACTTACCTAACCAAACATCATGCCAAAAATAAACATTCCTCCCATTTCCTAACTTGTAAGAAGCCCCCAGATTAAAAATGTGCTTCACCTTGTGGATAGATTTCCAGAACTAAGAGGCTCTGACAGGCATAGAGTCTCTAAAATCACCCTTGGGAAAATCCTTAGCCTTTAAAATCCTATACCAGACCTCCTTCTCAGCTCTGCTTATCCTCCAAATCCATTTTCTTAACAAGCAGTCATTCAACAATCCGATATTCATCACCCCAAACCCCCTAAATCTTTTGGATTACAGACTGCTCTCCAATTGACCATGTGGTACTTAAACTTGTCACTAGCTCCTCTCCAAAAGAATTCGGATCTGATACTATCCATTCTCCTTTGAGTCTCCTCATTTAATCTATAAAACCCCATTGTATAAATTGGTAAACTGCTAAGGCATCTGTTAGTCAAAATTAGCCTACCCCCAGAAGATAGAAGATTGTTTTTCCAATTATCAACCCTTTTATCAAGCTTGCTCATGATTCTACCTGCATCTTTTTGATAAAGATGTCTTTCCCCAATATCAATACCCAAATAAGTAAGAGAGGGTGCATCCAACTTGTAGTTGAAGTTATTAGAGACTTTCACAGCTTTCAAATGATCCACCCCCAGCACAAACACCTCACTCTTATGGTAATTGATCTTTAAACCAAACAGGCATTCAAAACAATGCAGTAGAAAATTGAGGTTAAGAATAGACTTGTCCTCACATTCTATCATCAAAAATGTGTCATCTGCATGCTGTAGTAAAGACACACCCCCTGGGATTAAGTGTGAGACCACCCCTCTAACTAGACCTTTCTCTTGAGCTTTAGCTATCATTACTGCTAGAGCATCAGCTGCCAAGTTAAACAACAAAGGAGGCAAAGGATCTCCCTGCCTTAAACCCCTATGAGTGGAGAAGTAATTTCCTACTTTACCATTGATATTGATGCTCACCTTTCCCCCCCTGATTGAACTCATCACCCATTCAATCCATTTTTCTTTCATAACTTCCTCCAAAAAACCCCACTGAAGCTTATCATAAGCCTTCTCAAAGTCCTGTTTAAGGATAATACCTTTTCTTTTGGAGACTCTCAGCCCAGGGTTTATTCAGGGTTCGAGGATCCAACTGGACGGATTGCACTTGAGGCCACACATGCCCTTCTCCAGTCTCAACTAAACCAATACCGGCCCATCTCTGTGTGGCCTTAGATAAAGGTATCAGGCCCACCACACTTAGCTAATTACTCCATATTTGCCTTAAAAAGCTAATTACTCCATCTATTTACTAATGTATATGCGTCATTATAGATGTATATATTATTTTTTGGGGATTACAGGGAAGACGCACACGCACACGCACATGAGTGTGCCCCCCTTAGCACACGCCTATGAAGATAGAGGCTGGGGATAATGTCGGACCCCGGGCTTTGAATATCCGAAGTTCTCATGTGTGTATTGTACTAGTCCTTTGATTAGTGGCTAGTATTGCCTTCCAAAGGTAGACAGTTAATTGATGAAAAATAAGGGACTGGACAAGCTAAAGTGCAAAAGGATTGGCAACAATTAGTAACTACAAATAATAAATGGAAGACAACTAAGCAATAATTAGTTAGTAGACGTAGTATGACAAAAAACCAGAGAACATGATATATCTATATAGTTGTATGACACTCACTGAGGGGACATCTGGTGTCGGTGTTGGATCCGCTGGTTGGCCAGGGTGAGGCGGCTTTGTAGTAGACGAGACAAGGCGGTGAGGGGCTGCACTTGCACGGTTTAACACCAGTGTTGAGGCAGAGGGTGAAGCGGAATCAGAGGCGGACGACCTCCTCCCTCCGTAGATCTTGGACTCCATGCTCGGTTGTCGATCCATCATGGTAGCCGGAGGCGGGAGACGGGAAGCCTAGGGGCTAGGACCACGCTCGGGTGGCAGAGTGCAGGAGGGCCAGAGGCCGGAGCAGGAGGCAAAGGAGTGGAGTGGGGACTGGGGCCGGAGCCGAGGGGGAGGCCGGATGCAGAGGGCGGGGGAGCAGAAGGTGGAGGAGGTGGGAGAGAAGTGTGGGGACTAGGGCCTGAGCTGAGGCGCGGGAGTGGAGTGGAGTGGAGGCGGGACCGCGGGGGATGGATCTGATCCGGTTGGGGGATGCGGAGCCAAAGCAGGAGGCGGGCGACCATGCACGGTGCGGCCGTGTGGGGTAGTAGCCAACGACAGTGGGTACGGGGTTGTGGCGTGGGGACTGAGGACTAGGGGTGGAATCGTGGAGACTAGGGTTGCCTGTTGCGCTACGCTGCGCAGGTGGCCGCGTGGCGGGCTGGGCTGGACCTCATAGTGCAATACCAGGCTTCTTTTCTGGGCTAGTCATCTAAACAAGCTAAACGAGCTAATGAGCTACTCGCAAGCTGGCTTGAACTCGGCTTGTTAAGATAACGAGCAGAAAGTCTAGCTTGGCTCGGCTCGTTAATGAATCAAGTTCGAGCTGAGTTCTTAACGAGCCGAGCTAGCTCGCGAGTTTTGAGCCTTTTTTCGCCCTTAGTCGCAGTGTTATGTCGGGTTATTTTGATACTTTGAATCGTGTAGGTGCATCCGGCCATCCTCATGCATTCGGTCGTATTGATACATCTGGCCACGTTTGTAACACCCCGATTTTTAGAATCGGGATGTTAATATTTAATTTGGAGATCTATTAAATATTTGACTGTGTTTTAAAAAATTTACGGTGTTTAATTAAAATGTTGCTTTTAAAATCAAATTGAATTAATTAAAAGGTTGCATTCCATGTTAAATCGAGTTGTTTAAAAGTTGTATAATAATAAAAGTAATAATAACCAACAATATTAAATCGAATTGTTTGAGAGACTGCATTTAAATTAAATTATTTTGTTTCTTGTTTTCGCATGTATTTCAAAAATCATGTCATCATGCATGCATTAGTATCGCTGCTTTTTCGTTCGTTCGATCGACCACGCTAAATGACTGTGTGTCCCTTCTTTTCCTGTCAGCTCCTTTTCCTTCCCTACTAACTTCTTTCGCTTCTCTCCTTCAAATCTTATCTGAAAACTCAAAACCAAGCCATGCATGCCATACCACCGTGATCATCATCGCACGACCAACCCATTTCTGCAATTCATTTTCACATGCATGGCATTTTGCACGATTTCGCGAAATGAGAAAATAAATAGCAGATGAAACACCTACGTGTCCCTTCTTATCCCCAACTTCTCTCCTTGCCATCACAACTAAAAATCAAAAATCATGCAACGCATGTTATACCGTTGCGATCATCATCTCGAGAGCTTTTTGTTTTAGAAGTTAGTTCTCGCATGCATGAGTTTTTGGGCGAGTTGGAGAAAAGGAGGAAGAACTGCACGGCTAATTATCTCCTCCCCAATAAAACACAACCAACAAAAATAGGAACTTTAAAGATTTTTAGAGAAAATCACAGTCTGGATAAATTTCTGAAAATTTTACCTAAGCATCTACATTATGTCAGAAGCCGCCCCTAAAATTTTCACGAATTTCAGAGCCAAATTTCTTTGCCTAATAAATTTCCAAACCCCTCACTACCAATTTTTGGTCCCAGCCGAAGCACCATCTCCACACTGCCACCTTTCCTTGTTTTCTTTATTCACCTCCACTACTAAGCTCTTTCACTGTCCATTTCCTCATGCCCAGCCGAGAGGACACTCCCCCACAACCTATTCCTTCTCTCCCCAAGACCCAACACCCAAAGTCACACAACCACACACACTGCCATCTTCTCCCAGCACACACCCCAACCGAATAGCCCCTGCCATTTCTAGCACCTCCACTACCCATCCTCTACTCCCAGCCGAACCAAAGCACCCCCACCCCCACACCATTGTCACTTCATTTTCATCTCACCTCCCACTGCCCAGTCATTTCCCAACAAACCATGACACCTTCCCTACTCCTTGCAATTTCTTTTTCTTCTCCCGTATAGAACCAACCACGCAGTCACTTCATCCTTCTCCATGCCATTGCTTCTTCTCTAGGAGCTCAAAACTAAAACAACTTCTCTCCTTCCAAACTCCACCAAGCATAAAAAAATCCCCCATTGCATGTTATATGGTAGCGCTCCTCGCCTCAAGAGCAATCCATCTATCCGATTGGTTTTCACATGCGAGTTCGGTTGAGCACTTTGCAAGAAGAGAGAAGAAGAGGTAGTGTACATGGGTGGCTTGCTATGGCCAGAAAAGAAGGGTGCCGAGGCTCGGCTCAGCGCATGGCGGCATGACGGCCGGAGTTTTGGTAGGCGGCGGCTCCAAGCGGCAATGCAGCAAGCATAGCAACCAAGAAGGCAAAGAAGATGCATGCATCACTATCGGAGACGCTTTTGCCGAAAGTGTCCCATACTTTGCCGAAAGTGCTTTTTATCGGGCACTCGCAAGAGGAAATTTGCCGAGTGCCATATAGAAAGAACTCGCAAACATCCGCACTCGGCAAAGAGATGGTTTGCCGAAAGCAGCACTGCAAACAATTACACTCGGCAATATATGGTTTGCCGAGTGCTCCGCACTCGCAAACAAGAACACTGCAAAGGGCACCATCTGCTAACGGCCGGCAGTCGGCGTTAACTCTTTGCCGAGTGTCCAAACAATGACACTTCCAAAGAGCCTCCTTGCCGAAAGTGTCTTCCCGACACTAAGCAAAGAGTTCTTTGCCGAGTGTCATTTGTGACACTCTAAGAACTATATTTTTTTCACTTTTTTCCAAACTTTTTTTTTTTCTTTTTTCAATTTTTATTTTTTAATTGTCACGCATGCTTGCAAACCTTAGAAAAATGTAAGAATACATGACAACTTCTTCTGAGATTCTTCTGTTTGCAAGCATCGACGTGACAACTTGCGCTAAACCTTCTCAAATTTTTATCACAGCCTCCACATATGATATCATGACATCTTGACAAGTTTCATGATTTTCGGACTTCGTTTGCTTTTTATACAATTTAAAAACAACTCGACCGCAAGTTCGTGGTCATGTTTCGTGAACAAGATGTTCAAATTGGTGGTCTCTGCTCGTTACGCCTCACATTATACAAAATAACATGAATTTCATTTTTCCATTCATTTTTTTCCAGTATTCGAATGACTAGCAGTTATAATTTGAATTATCCAAGAAAATTCAATTAATTGAAATAAATTAAAGAAATATAGAACAAGTCCGAGAAATATGCCACATTGGAACATGGAGTACTGTGTATTGTATGAGGATCGCAGAAAAGTTTGGAGGTCAAAAGTGGAAAAATAGAGTTTAGTTGAAAGTGTCAAAAATGACACTCTAAGAAGGAGTTTCTTTGCCGAGTGTGACACTCTAAGAAGTGGCTTTTTGCCGAGTGTCATTTTTGACACTGCAAAGATTTTTGAAATTTTTAAACCCCTTTGCCGAAAGTGCCGATCGGGGCACTCAAAGGGGGATTTAAACGCCGCCCACTGGCCACACACACACACACACACACACACACACACACACCCCACACACACACACACAGTGCCACAATCACACAGCCACAGGCCTCGCCTCCAGCCCCCACTCGAAGTCTCAATTAACGCCTCATTAACGCCCTACGGCTCCGGCCACTCCTCGAAGTCTCAATCACACGGCTGGCTCCGCCCCCACTCGCCACTCCTCGGCCTTCGCTCAACCCGTCGGCATTGCTCCCGATCCTGGCGCCCCTCTGTCTCAACCATCTAACAACATAAAGTGGTTTTAGAGGGTAAGAATCTCTACCCTTCGCGTCTTCATAATATTTTGTTCATAGTGCCGCTACATTTAACTTGCTTGGGTTTTGAATGTGCGTGTTGACTATGTTGTTAGCTTCGGTGACGCTAACAATGAGTAGCAGGCAAGCAAGGGTGGAGGCATGTGATGTGCCGATGCACCCTATCGGTCCATCATTCAGCTTTTTGGAAAACTAAGGTATTTTTCCTTCGATCCTATATAATGCTACTTAGGTATCATTTTCCCTTGAAGCAAGTTACTTATGTATGTTTATTTCATCTCACAGGAAGTGACACATGAGCCAAGATCAAATAGGTATGCAGTTCCATGTTAGTTCAATCTACAAGTCGTTGTTTTATACGTAAATCAATTTCTGTTGAGCACATTCTTTCTATTGTCGTATGCTTATACACCACAATGATTTGATAATGTAATATATGGGTGGTGCATGGGCAGCTTTTTATGAGTGAATACAATTTTGATTGCAATCAGGAAGGTGCTAACACTGGCCAATAGAATTTCAAATATAATTTTTTTTCTTTCAAAGTTCCTTGAAATCTATATAACTACCTGTCAATATTACTATTTTTGTTTGCATTCAAAATTCATGTTCAGGAGGTATTTACCATTCTTATCAATTTTGTTTCCACAACCCATTCTAGGTAGAAGTCATGCTTTACATCAATATCTGATCTAAGAATTACATGCTCCCTTTGTATTGAAGGCAATTCACGACACAGTGATAGTCAGGTACGACTTCGCCATGCTTAATACCGCCCTTTAAGTGACTACCCATCCTGTTTCTTTATATTCGTGTAAAAGCTTCATTATTTTGTGTAGCTTTCCATTCTAAATGTTTCATGATTTTGTTTAACTAACTAAGAGGTTTTTGATCATATTACAATTTTGTATGCACAATGCAGAGGATGCAACAATCGCACCACGAGAAGGCCTAAGTTTATGCTAACAAGGCCAAAGTAACTCGGGCTTAAGACTCCCCATAGGATCCGAAAGCAATGAGTGAAGATCTCAGAGAGCTAGAGGAGAGATCGGATCTTGGTAAAGTTCAAAGCACGGTCATTTAACAAAAATATGAGAATTTTCCTTGCAAAGGCATTTGTTTGACTTAACTAATTGCAGACTTCATTTGCCAAAGCCTAACTTAATTACTTGCTTCGCATTTAGATTGTTGTAGCTCCTTCATTTCCTCCTCTCCATGGAAAGCTCCTGACTTCTTGAATTCAATGTATGCATTCTATTATAATGACATAATGAAAATATTATTTACTTCTCAAGATCATATTAATTTTTGAATCAAGACAAACCTTAATATGCTAGTTAGCTAACTTACTTTCTATGGGCTATTCCATGAATGAATGCACATGTAAACCACTATTCCAATCGTGAATTGCTCAAGTGTAGATAAGTAAATAATATCCGTATCCTTCATTTATTTTTGTTTTGTTAAGATGTTAGCCTTATAAATACTAAGGGACTCTTTGCTTCATTGCCACAATGTGCCACAACCCGCTTAGGCAAGTTTGACTTCCTTAGGTCGATGTTTGGTTTGCTACCACACTTTTAGCATACCACAATATCTTAGCTTGGTGACCCACTGTCATGGACACAACCCTTGCCATATTGTGCCACACTCGTGGTAGATGATTTTGTGCCAAACCTGTCGTCGAAAGTGGACAGCTCATAGTTGTTATTTATATCTAGTCGACACTCGAGCAAGAGAGGACATGTTGATTGGCCCATCTTTTCAAAATTTAACTTGTCGCTCCCGCCCTTGCGTTTGCATGTTAGTTGTTATTAGAGTTACGCGGTGCTTTTACATCTAGTTCGGGGGTTTCGAATTACTTCTTATTAAGGATTTATTTAATGTTTTGATGGCTCATTACCTTACAAACATGATGTCTACTACCACCGATCACAAAAAAAGTGTTGTTATTTACTTTTGAAGTATTCATGATGTAACTTTGACCGTGATTTCTCCTAATCATATATTTTTCTGGCTCCTTTTCAACATGGTCGTAGATCACGTAACCCAGTTAGGCGTCTCCCGTTCGAAAGAGATACGGTTGGAAATATGCAGATATTTCCATATCTAAAACCGTATCTGCTTCAATTGTCCCATTTTTGGACAGCAGCGGATGCGTAGGTGGGGTTAGTTTCCATGGTCTGCTCCGATCCGAGACAGAGTTTCGGCATCATCTCCCTGTTGTTCTCCGGATACACACTCTCCCTGGCAGGACGTGTATTTGGAGAACACGGGAGGTCTTCGCCAAATTTGCATCCTGATAGGAGTAGAGCATGGAAACTAACCTCATCTACGCATCCTCCTGTGGATTAGGACCTATCTTCACCTATTAGATAGGAGAAAGATCGTAGATGCATTTGATTCTTATATTACTCCCACGATATGTTAGAGGATGGATGACCGTGAGTGGATGTACACGGGCCGCTCAAGTCGAGGTTAGTTGTCCGATGAATGGATTGGGAAGACCGATGCTTTCTTGGAACTAGCATTTGCCAAGGTTAAAGGAGCGCGTGCCACTTGGTGTCCCTGCAGCAGATGTGCAAACACGCGTCGACAAACAAAGGAGGTCATGGGTAAACATCTTTGCAAGTTTGGATTTACGGCAGACTATACCCGGTGGATCTACCACGGTGAATCCGATCGTGTGAGAGAGGAGGTCGTGAGACCACGTGTCGAGGATTATGATGCTGATGGCGGGGTAGGAGACATGTTAAATGACTATCATGAAGCACACTTATTTGAAGGACGAGGAGGAGGAGCGAGAGGCAACCGCAAAGGCGTATTACGATGTTGTTCTGCGTACGTAAACCCCTTCACGGCGGCGAAGGTTTCTCAACCTGGATGGCATTGGACGCAGAATGGCCTTGAAGTCCCGGCTTAGCTTGAGTCGAGACACCTTCGATGCTATGTTGATAGCTTTTGGCAAAGATGCTTCCGGAGGGTCACATTCGCCAAAGAGCATGTACGAAGTCAAAGAAACTCTTCGTGCACTTAAGATGCCATATGAGCAGATACATGCTTGTCCGAAGGGTGCATCCTATTTAGGAAAGAACACGGAAGCAAAGCATCGCGTGCAAAGTGTGGATCCTCTAGGTTCCTCGGAGGTAGACTCGTGATGGTCAAGAGGCGACTTGCGATCCCCGTGAAAATCCTACGGTACCTTCCGCTCATACCGAGGATCCAACGGCTATACATGACCGAGGAAACCGCTAAAGCAGATGACATGGCACAAAAATGGACGCCGATACAATCTCGAGAAGTGGTACATCCATCCGATGGTGAAGCATGGACCCACTTTGATGTGATTCATCGTGAGAAAGTCAGAGAGGCTCAGAATGTGCGTGTTATACCGGCAGCAGATGGGTTCAATCCTTATGGAATGATGGCGCCCCATACACTTGTTGGCCGTGTTCGTTATCCCCCTCAATCTCCCCCCCGGCGTCCTCTTCCAACGACAGAACATATTCTTGTCGTTGATAATTCCTGAACACCCGGGGAATAATATGGGTGTGTTCATGGAGCCTGTGATTGATGAATTGGTCCGTGCTTGGGAGGAAGGGGTATGGACATACGACCGAGCTACAAAGAGAAACTTCAAAATGCATGTTTGGTACCACTACTCCCTGCATGACTTCCCACAGATGGGATATTCTCATACCGGTGTGTTCACGGGAAGTTCCCATGCCCAGTATGCAAGGCAGCTCTGAAGTTCATTTGGTTGCTGAAGGGTGGCAAGTATTCTTCGTTCGACAAACATCGACAATTCCTCCCTCTTGACCATGCATTCAGACGAGACATCAAGAACTTTACGAAAGGTGTCGTAGTTATAGACCCTGCACCGCAGATGATGACCGGTGCCGCGGTTCGTGCTCAGATAGATGCTCTCGAGGTCAATCAAGAAGGTGGTTTTGTGGGATATGGTGAGCAACATGCATGGACTCATAAGTCGGGCTTGTTGAGGCTCCCCTATTTTGATGACCTTCTTCTTCCACATAACATTGATGTAATGCACACTGAAAAGAATGTCGCCGAGGCACTTTGGGCAACAATCATGGACATTCCTGATAAGACAAAGGACAACATTAAGGCTAGAGTGGATCTGGCAACGTTATGCGATAGACCAAAGCAAGAAATGAAGCCTCCTAGAGGCGGCAGGACATGGAGAAAGCCTAAGGCCGAATTCGTCTTGACCAGGCCCCAAAGGAGGGAAGTACTAGAATGGTTCCAAACGTTAATGTTCCCTGATGGGTATGCAGCGAATCTGAGGAGGGGAGTGAACTTATCTACTATGCGAATCAATGGGCTCAAGAGTCATGACTACCACATATGGCTTGAGCGGCTTCTTCCGTGATGGTTCGAGGCTATGTCCTCGAGCATGTCGGCTAGTCTTTGGCAGAGTTGAGCAATTTCTTCCGCTTGACTTTGTGCCAAGGAGTTATCTCGGACCGTGATTGCAGACTTGGAAAGAATGGCACCTGTGTTGCTCTGTAAGTTGGAGAAGATCTTTCCTTGGCTTCTTCAATCCGATCAAAGATTTGATTTTGCACCTCCCGTATGAGGCACGAATGGGGGGGCCCGTGCAGGGCCGTTGGTGCTATCCAATTGAGAGATGTCTAAAGGTTCATCGAACTAAATGTAAAAATAAATGCAAAATTGAGGCTTCCGTTGCAGAGGCATACATTTTGGAGGAGGTGTCAAACTTCACAACAACGCATTATGGTGACAACCTTCCTAGCGTGCACAATCCACCCCCTCGTTACAATGCTGGCGAAAATGAATCGAACCTCAGCATTTTCCGAGGGCAACTCGGAAGTGCAAGTGATGCGACCCCCAAGACCTTGAAACATGAAGAGTGGCGCACTATCATGCTATATGTGTTGAACAACCTTTCCGAAGTGGAGCCGTACATGCGGTAAGTTGTCAACAAACTTGTTCTCGAGTAGTCACTATTCTGCATCCAACCCCCTTGTTTCTCGTTGGTGCAGGGAATTTCATCATCAATTCTGGCGTGAATCAAGGGAACCTACCCCGCAGGAAGCTGAGACCCTTCTTAGACAGGGTGCGGGAAATGGAATGTCCGATTTCATTTCTTGGTTCAAACAGAAGGTATCTTGTCAATTTAGCTCGTACTACGTTTGACATTACAAGTTGCTCAGAGGCGAATAATATAACGAACTATCTCGCTTGAGCTTGCGAGGGCCAAACCGATCGTCTATGAGTGCCGAGAGTTGAGACAGTTGCCGATGGTCGTGCCTATAGGGTAAGCTCATTTACCGTTATGGCGTGAATGGATATCGCTTTCACACAACAAGACATGAGCGAGTCGCCCAATCAAGAACCACAAATACCGGAGTTTTTACGCCTGGCCTTGATGGGGTCGAGTATTATGGAAGAATTGAAGAAATATACGAACTCACGTTTCATGGTTGCAAACCTCTTAATCCTGTCATATTCAAATGCCATTGGTTTGATCCTGAAGTAACGAGACGGACCCCTAATCTTGGGCTAGTCGAAATTCGACAGTCATCCGTCTTACCAGGAGACGATGTGTATATTGTGGCTCAACAGGCCACGCAAGTATATTATCTCTCATACCCGTGCCAAAAAGACGACCGTCTTAAGGGTTGGGATGTTGTGTACAAGGTATCGCCACACGGTAAACTACCTGTCCCAAACAATGAAGATTACAATTTTGACCCAAACACATATGACGGAGAGTTCTTTCAAGAAGAGGGGCTAGAAGGGAGTTTTGAGATAGACTTAACCGAAGCGATCGGAATGGAAGTAGACAATGAAAGGGTTGTTGACGAGGACGCTGGAGATGAGGTTCAAAATGTGAAGGACTTAGAATTACTTGGCGATTACATTTAGGCAATGGCGGTGATGACAACATTGCTCCTTGAATAGTGTTGATTATATGGACATGGTGATAGTGATGATGAGACTTATGATCCAAACTAATCCGATCATTACGATTATTTCTAATACATGTAATACTTTGTTATTTTCTAATTATGTTTTGTTTATTTTGCATCTCTTTCTAAGCACGTCTTGTTTATCTGTGCTTATTGGTTTACTCTTTTTAATTGCGGTGATTGAACAAAGATGGTGGGCGGTATGAGGAGCGAAGGTCGCTTTACCAAAGACGGACGATGATCTGTTGGCGGGGAGCAGGAGTAGGAGGAGCGGAGGAGGCAGCAGGGAGCAGGAGCACTCTTGAGGGGGAGCGGGAGGAGGAGCGGGAGGAGGAGCGGGAGCAGGAGGAGGAGCGGGAGCAGGAGGGGGAGCGGGAGCAGGAGGGGAGCGGGAGGAGGAGCGGGAGCAGGAGGAGGAGGAGGAGGAGGAGGAGGAGGAGGAGTTGGAGGCGGCAGGGGGTTCCGCTTCCTCTAGTTCGTCAGGTGTCTGGTTGCGAGGTCCCTCGACTCTCCCGAGGCGGCAAATACCTCGTGAGAGACGCTCACGATTCAACCCTTTGGGGCTAGGTAAGTAACTTTAGATGTTATCACTACTTTTTCATTTGATATGTTGAAAATCACAATAGAAACTAATAATTTATCTGAATCACTTGGGCAGGGGTTGGACGCTTGTGGCTGCAGGTGATCACAAACGCCATGTCAATGGCATCCTGGGTCTTTTGTGCAGGCTACACTTCCCTGGCCTGGTTGCGTTTGGCGGAGGCGAGCCGCCTACGTGGGACCACTCGTCGCCTTCCCGATTTACGGATCGGGATGGCAGGGTATTCGCCAACAAGGCGACGCGGGTGACTGCCGAGCTGTGGGTAAGTCTTCCTCGCACTACATTGCTCAATACATCGCATTCATTGGACATTCTTGAAATAATATTTGGATACATCGCGTCTATATGCAGGATTTCTTCAGATGCCGGGAGGATATGAGGCCAAGGCGGCTAGTGTGGCTCACAAAGCACTGTTATAAACTCGTGAAGGACATGCATTACGGTAGCGTGGCCCGTGCCATCGTAACATACAAAGCTACCTACCTTGGTTTGAAGATCAACAAAACTCAAGCAAGAAACATGAGGTGACGGGAAGAATACATACGGGTAAATATAGAACATTAATCTGATTTTTTACGAGATTAAATACGCTTAATTTGATCTTCTTATATGTCATATACTTGATGACGTGTAGGTGCCTCCGTGGTGGTGCGCCACATCTCGATCTTTGAGCACAGATGGTGGACAAGTGGTGCGCCGCCGAGTGGGAGGAGACACTGGCAGCTTGCGGAGCGGCGTTTGATGATGCCAGTGCACCACACCATCAAGGCAATCAGTAGCCTCGGCAATTGGCGGCTACATGGGTACTGTAATTCATTTCTTTATTATAACGCTCAATTTGCATAATTTCTAATCATCTTCTTTGTTTTTTCGCGATCGTCGTCACATGGTGGCCACCTTGCTCCCGTTCAAGGCATGGGCTTTGGCCCACAAGGGCAAGGCGGCGTCAACATCGACTACAACCCGGAGGACCCGCCCTCGGTGTACAACAATGCGACCGTCCACAGCCGCCTCAGTGACTACACATCGATGGCAAGGGCGGTCCATGGGCCAGAGTACGATCCGAGCACCCAGGACCTTGATGGAGAAGTCGTCATGAGGGTGGGAGGAGGCAAGAAGCATGGGCGATCTTGGATTGGCGACAAGACACTCGACACGGCCACTACTCCCACTCTCTCCCAGATTCGAGCAAGGAGCATGAGCTCAAGCCCGGCCATACGCCCACAACGGGACCTTGCCACAGATCCCTGGATGGAGGCACTCCAGTTATTTCATTTTATTAAATGTTCATTAATTTTTACATACCTTTGCTTTGCATTGTAACATTGGGGTGGAATATTGTAGGCCAATTTGGAAGAAGAGAAGAGGCTACGGAGGAGATGGCGGCGAGGATGGAGGCCGATCGGCAGAGGAATGAGGCCGAGCGGCAGAGAATGAGGCCGAGCGGCAGAGGATGGAGCAGATGTTTGATGGATGCAAAGTCTTGGCGAGAGGATGGGTCAACCTCTCGCCACCGAGCTATTCCTCCTCCACCTCCTCCGCAACTTCTCCTGTGAGTTTGCCTTCTCTACCTTGAGCTCTTTACTTACCATGTTTATTGCTTTCGCTTGTGCTTTGCTTTACCTTAAATCTTGTCTCACACATGCAATCTCTTCTCCTTTGTGCGAGAATCAATCGGTGGCTTGAATGATGTGCGTCATGACTCATCACATGAGTCGGGGTAGTAACTTGGTGAATGATGGACTATATGTGATATATTGTGACTTGTGATATGTGATATATTGTGACTTGTGGTGATATATGTGATATATTGTGACTTGTGGTGATATATGTGATATATTGTGGACTATATGTGATTACTTGTTGATATATCGTGATATTGTGACTTGTTTGAGTGGGGTGCAATAAACAATTAAAATAGCGATTTTTGGCCACTTTGCCGTGTGTTACACTCGGCAAGGGAGGCTTTGCCGAGTGTTATGGTAAAACACTCGGCAAAGTGCGTTCGAGCATGCAGGAACATTGTTTGCGAGTGTTTTACCATGACACTCGGCAAAGATTAATATTTTGCCGAAAGTGTCATTATGGCGACACTCGGCAAAATAGAAAGCATTGCCGAGTGTCATTACGTCACGGCACTTTCGACAAGCGACGCCGTCTCCGTGTTCTCACCGTCCACTACCTTTTGTTTGCCGAGGGTCGGTTCGGCACTCGGCAAATCTTTGCCGAAAGTGCTCGATGAAAAGCACTCGGCAAAGAGCTTTTTGCCGTCGAAACTATGCCGTGTGAGGTATGCGTGGTGGCACTTTCGGCAAAGCCGTTGTCGAGTGTTTATCGTCCTTTGCCGAGTGCCACCGGCACTCGGCAAAGCTGCTGAGCCCGGTAGTGCATGTGCTCTCTCCTGTGCATGTGCTTGTATGTGTGCCTGCATGCATGCGTGTGCTCTCTTATGCTGCTCCTCTCTGTTGCGTGTGCATGGCACAGCTCCAGGCGGCGGTTGATGCGGAGGAGGCGCTGTCCAGCGGCCCGACACGGAGAAGTAGCGTCTTGCACGACACCGGAGCGCCGAGGCAGCAGTGGCGCAGTGTGCGAGCAGCAGCACGATGGGTACGGGTCGACGGCATGAGCAACGAGGCCAAGGCGCTGCAGTACGCGATGTACGAGGTGGCTGGTGCAAAGACGAGGGCCCAGAGCGCGGCATGAGGGCGCCAAGACGCTGTCCAGCGGCTTCGTGCGGCACGGCGCGCAGCGACGCGACGCCGAGGCGGAGGCGGCCGAGTTGAGGATGCGAGGCTTGGTGGCGCAGCCAGCGGCACGAAGACGACGGTGTGGAGGAGCCGGCCGATAACGCGGAGCATACATGCGATGGCCATGCATGCAGTGGCGCGGTGGCCCGAGCGAGGCGAGGCGGTATGGTGTATCACGCTTGAGCGTGGCGTCGGCAAGGCGGCTCCGTGGGCGTGGCCGAGAGTGACGGGGCAGATGCAGAGCGGGACGCGAACGCGAATGGGCTTGGCGACTACGGCGGACGCAGACGGGAGGCCGAGCGAATGTGGAAACGGCGACGACTACGGTGGACATGGACGCAGAGCCGATAAGACGTCGTCTGGTGACGATACGCACGCCTAGTGCCGCGGTAAGATCCTTAGTGTTATTTTTATTACCACGTTACGATTTTAGTTGTGCATGTTGCATATTAGTCATGAGCATGGCATTATACTATTCATGCATTTTTAATTGTAAAAATGATTTGGTAGCTTAGACCGTAAGTCTCTGGTTAGGTCCTATTTGTGCTTGTGTGTGATATGTGTAGATATATTGGTCATGTGAATAATTAGTTTATTGTGGCGAGATATGTGTATTGTTGATTGGTAGATGCTAGATTAAATATATTAGTTGATTATTTGATCGGACGATATTATTTTGAAGCTGCATGGAAGTTAGTGGTGATCTTTGGATAATATATTAATTGGAGATTTTCCCTCAAATTGGATTAGTAATTTTAGGAGATAGGATGCATAAGGTATTTTATAATTTATTACCTGATGGATAACTTATGTGTTAATGTTTACTGAGATATGGAGATTGAATTGGATCATTTATTTATTCATGAGTAGTTGATTGGATATTTTAAGTGATAGTTATATGAGTTATATATGCTAGAATTGGCAGAAGGTAGAATGGGTCATTCGATTGCAGATGAATATTTGGATTGCCTTATAATTAGTAGATAAGTCCTATATGCCGAGTTGATAGAATTGTGTCCTAAATTGAGTTAGTAGATAAATAATTATTAATTGATCGTAGAGGCACAAATGTGATTGGATTGGTAGATGTCATACACGACTAGTCCGGTGAAATGGATATAAGTTGATTGATTAGTGACTTATTAAATGTTGAATATGCTATTAAATTGTAAAGCTCGTTAGGTGTTGGTTAGTCAAATAAACCTCGATCGGTGGAAATTTTAGTGTATGCGATAGTTTTGCCGAGGTGAGACTAGTAGAGTTGGATATTTAGTATTAGCTTAAGTAGTCTAGCGGATAGTGATTGATGGATTTAATCATGGTCATATACCCACAACTTGGTGGGATTTGGTACAATTATCAGATGGATTGTTTGGATGGAAGATCAGGAGTCCGGGCACTATTTGTTGGATTGACTACTTTGATTATGTCTTAGTGGAGGTTAGTATGGGATTTATATCAAGATATGAGAATATGATTGGAGAGTGTTATCCATATGAGTGGATTCAACGCCGAAGAATCAGTTAAGTCAATGATTATGAGAAGATTAGATTTGTCGGTAGATGTTTTCCTTTAGGAATTAAATGGAAAAGTAAAGAAAATATGCAGGCCTCATTTTTCATGACAGAGGCTAGGTTTAGTTGAGTGTAAAAAGTATTAAGTGCAATAGAAAGTTCAGAAACGTATTATTTTTACACTAGAAATGCTTTTAACTTTGAAAATCCATAAGAAATTCATATGAACTCCAAATGATTTGAACCAAATTATTTTGGTCTTATAAATTTATTCTCTATCTAACCATGCAATCCTTATCCCCACCACTATTCTACAAATTTTCACTAAAGTAATTATTTTGGATGAATAGTGACATATTGCAATTTTTATGGATTTTCTCAAAATCTGATTTTCAAACTGCTATAACTCTCACATGCTAAATCCAAATGAAATAATTATTTCATCTAAATTCATCTAAAATCATTATATAGACACTGTAGAAATTTCATGCATTTTGGAGCACTTTGATTTTTTGGCTTTTCTCGATGTTTATTCGATATCGTTTTTCTATAGATTCTGAGTTGCCGGAAGTAAGTGAGTACGTAACCAAGAGTGAGAAAGTGAATTCCCAGCAAGGAAAGCATCATTTAAACTTTCTTTTTGCATCATATTGATCCCAGTTTTAATAAGTTAGTGTTTGAAATGCAATGATATTGCTTGCATGCTATTTTTGTATACCAATATGTTATGAGTATCAGTTATGTCCTATACTTGCTTGTTATCGTTGATAATTCCTTTATAAATATGCTTAAGCTAGATGTTTGCGATGATATAAATAGTATGTGGTGAATGCTTAGCCATTGCGGGTCTAGGAGACGCATTAGATCAATCGACGGGATTAGATCATCAATTGTGGGAGACACATAACTTTTCTTATCCTTATTTTTATCCAGATCTTCGTATCTGATTCTTGAGTTAAACTTTGTTAATTTCAAATGGTTTTTGGGTTTGGACAAGTGGTTGGTAGTATGAGTGCTGGTATGCACGAGACTCGGGTATCATGGTTGTCTTGTCCGGACCGTTAAGGACCAAGCTACGGGCTGTCATTTCAAGTAACTATCGTGCTATCACGTGCGGGATATGTGTACCATTCAGTTAAGTAAGAGGAATGTTTATTTGGTTTAGACCACATGTAGTGTGAGAACATAGAGACCGTCCTGATGCGTTCAGCCGTGCTGGTCCGTCCGGCCATCATAATTCTTCTATCCATGTTGGTCCGTATGGCCACGCTAATGCATTTGGCCATGTCGATCCATTTGCTGCTATGTTGATCCATTCCACCGTGCTTTTGATCTGTCAGGCTATGTTGATCCATTCCACTGTCTGATCCGTCAGGCTATGTTGATCCATTCTCTGGAGCCTTGTTGACATGATAACATCCCGTCCGGGCTTCTTGCACGAGTTATCCAGAAAGGGGGTGTCGACCGTCGAGGTAAATGAGGAAAATCTTGGCTGCGGCCGCCACGATGATGATAGGGGCTATGCAGGTCTGCGCCGCCATTACCACCAGTGGATTTCATATGATTGATTTGGATTTCTCAAGACTTTCTATGATCTCCTCCGAGTAACATTGTTTCACGGGTCATGCTCTCAAAACTGGAGCTATTTTATATGAATGGTTTTTAATCTCATGTAAATCTCCTTTGTGCTTCCTGTGAGTTTATTTGAGAGAAATTGAGTATCAGGTATCGTCAGGAGTAAAAATTTGCGTGTTCACTTCCACTACATAAGCTGAATCGATTATGTCAATTGCAAGCTAAGCACACAAAACCCCGGACATGAATCTTGGCGCTTGCTATCGATTTTACTCTATCATATGTTTTTCTGAAGGAAGTGAACTTCAGATAATCTGTGTGTGTCATTTCCACAATGTATATTCATTTTGACAATGAATATCTGAATGTAGTAAACATTGGTCTCAGGATCTCGACCACATACAACCTGACATTTTGATAATGTACATCTAAGTCAAAAAGAAGATTAACTACAAGAGAAAATAATCAGTTCGGTTGTCATCCAAAAAGGAGATTTTACGTCTAGCTTGAGTTAGCTAATAATAATTTGACTTAAGAATAATAATGTGCGAAGACATTACAATCGAGAACAACAATGTAGTAATAATTTGCATCACCGGCAGGAAACAACCATCGACATAAGAAGAGACTCATCACGAGGAGCAAAGAAGCAGATATGAGCAACAATTCGATCGTGAAGAGGTTCAAACATACACAAGTAATTTCGATAAATGACATCTCACTTGTAAATGCAGAAATTTCAATAAATGATTGAAGATTTTAAATTCAACTAATATGTAATCAATAAGTTAAAAAATTTAAACACTATTGTCGTTATTCTTGAAAAGTACTCTTCGCTGTGACAACCTCTGGTAGTTTTCAGCAAAATTTTAGTAGCATTAAAAAATTGAAACCCTTTAGGATGTGCACCCCTGACCGAGCTATTGCGTTAATTTCATGGATGACCGAGCTTTCTTTCCAAGAATGCCATTGGCATGAAACCACTTAATCCAGAACCTACTCGGTCCCCACGATTCCATGCGTATATATGACTCTCCTTGTTGAGCCTAGAATCGGCATCCTCCCTGCGTTTCCCAGGGATTTTCTCCCACTCGCGCGGGGAAAGCTGTCCGCGGGATTTCGTTAACACAGTGCACGGCTCCATCTTGCACGCATCTCAGGTCCGATCGGGCGGATTGCGCGACACAAGCGCCTTCGGGTCAGCTTCTCGCGAGAACCTTCGTGCCTCCTTCCTCTTGCCGCATCGCCAACAGCTTTTCCGCCCTCGCACCCGGCTCCCCACGTTCTCCGCTCGGCTGTCCTCGCCTGCCATCCCTTGCCTCCTGTTGTATTTTCTAAAGGCTATTTGGTAATTTCTCTCTTTGAGAAAAGATTAAATACAAAAGGAAGGAAGTTAGAGGGGACCACTTGTCATAAGATTGAGGGGAGGATAAGTCATGCGCCCAGTTCTCCATCCGAGAGGAAAAAAAGGGGATCAGGGCTTTTGCTCGGGTCTCATGCTAGCGGCGTGGGCGTCCCGGGAAGGAGCCGGATTCTCCGGCTCGTGCGGGGTGTGCGCCTTCTATTGGCGGTGATGGCGACTACTCCTCCTTATCTCTTGCTAGGTCTCCCTTCTTTGATCTGGCCTGGAAAAAGAAAAACAAAGTGGGTTCCAATTTTCTGCGTTTTTCTTCCTCTTCGAGTTTGATTTCAGTCTTTAGAGGATTTAGAGCCTTTGCTCTGCCGAGGTGGATCTTCGACCGTCGGTGGTGGGCTCCTAATCTTCTTCCCTGCGCATCCCCTTTCCTTCTGTGGGTGTTCTGTAGCATCCTGTTTTCAAAACAGGAATAGTAATTACCTTTTTGAAGTTCGATCTTCGTTCGTATTTCAAATTAGCAAACTACTTTCAAAATCTTCTAGCTTCCTCTAAGCTCGGGTGTGTGTTTCAAACTTCCTCAAATTCCAAAATTCAAATTTGAGTTTGAATTTCCCCGTTTTCGGATTTGAGCCCCTTTCCCAACTTGGGCCCCAGCCCATTTGCCTTGGCCCAGCCCAAAGCCTCTCGGCCCGCTTTCCCTTCTCCTTTCCCGACCCAGCCCGTGGCTTTCTCCCCCTTCCCCTTTTGGCCTGCTCGAGCCCAATTCAACCTGGCCTGTTTCCTCCTTTGGCCCAGCCCGAAGCAGCCCAGCCCCTTTTCCTTTCTCCCTTTACCCGGCCTAGCTGTGGCCTTTTCCCCTTCTCCTTTTCGGCCCGAGCCGTCCAGGCCGCTGCCTTCTTCTTCTTTCTTTTCCTCCCGTGGATGGCGCCACCGCCCGTGCCCACGCCGGATGCTCCCGCCTGCACGTCGACGCCGCCACAGTGGTCGCTGCCTTGGGGACTCCGTGTCGCCTGCCGCCGCCTCGGAGCCGTGTTTTCCTCAACCCATCGCGTCGCCACTCGCGTCGCCGCCGCCCGCTTGCTTCGGCCCGTGCTTGCATGTGCGCTGCGCCCTGCAGCGTGCCCGCGACCGTGAGGACGCTGAGCCGCCCTCGCCTCATGGCGCTTCCTCCGCTCCCTCGCCTTGTCTCCCCCCTGGTGCTGGCCACCCACGTCGCCGCCTCGGGACCAAGCTGCTCCAAGGACCGAACCCCCCATACGTGGCTCTTGCTCTGCGCCATGGCCTCCTATAAAGCCCCCTCCACCCTTGCTTGAGCTCCCCACGTCGCCCCGAGCTCTGGTAAGCCTCAAGAAAATCCGCCCCATTTCGGCCGAAGCCGCCGCTCCCTTCTTGGCCGCGCCGCCTCCGCGCTCCCTCGCCGCTCCAGTGAGCCCCCGCCTACGACAACCGCGTCACCACGAGCCTCAAGGCCCTAGGAAGCCGACCCCCTCCTCCCTTCGCCTTCCCCGCCATCGAGTCGAGCCGCCGCTGTGCCCCCTCTTCCTCCGCCCCGAGCCACCGCCGCCGGGCCACCTTAGACCACCGCCGGCCTCCCCAACCGGCTCTGTGCCCTCCTCGTGGTTGCGCAGCTTTGTGTGGCGCTCTTTCTTCTTGCGCCGCTCCACCACCGGCGCCTCGTGCAGCCCGTGACGTCGCCGCCGCTTTCTTCACCTGCGTCGCCGCTTCCGCCCCTCTCTGAGCCGCCACCACCACCTCAGGTCCGCCGCCCTCCGCGACCCGTTCCGCCATCCCACCGGCCTCCCCACGCCTCCTCTCGCCGGCGCTGTCCTCACTCCCGGCCGACCCGAGCGCCTGCCTCCGCTCCTCTGTTCTTCTTGAAGGGCCAAATGGAATTGGGGGTGAGATTAGATCGGGCCCACCCGTCATAAGGCCATGAGCCCCTCCCTTATGGCTGCCAAATGGGTCCCCCCCCTCCCTGTTCTGGTGGACCGGAGCCCCCTATTCACATGGACTCGGTTCAAGCACTGTTCTGTGCACCCAACCCTCTCTCTCCCTTTTTAATTCCTTTTCAATCTTCGGAAGTCTCGTTCTCCCTCGTCGTAACTCCAAAAATTATGATTTAAATTTCTAAAAATTTGTTAATTCAAGATCTTGCTAATGGCATAGGTCTTGTTCAATTTGGAGTTTAGTTTTTGTTCGTTGTTATTTATTTGCTCTCTTTGCTTGTTTGTGCCCTTTTTCGATGCGATCTTTGATTAGGATTCGAAGACGCGGAGGATCTCCACTTCGATCAAGCACAAGATTATCAAGCTCCTCTTACCTATTACCAAGGTAAGTCAATACTTTGATCATATTGAGCCTACATTTTATGCAAATTATATTCATTTAAAATTAACCAAAATTGCATGCTTTAATTATTTAATCACATGTATGTTAAAGTTTAAGGTAGTTAAATACCCATTTGTTGATTAATTAATTAATATGCCATCCATTGATAATTGATTTCCATTATTCCATTGTCACCCTAGTAATTATATGATAATACTAGTTATAGGTTGTACTTAAGCGACATGCTAGTCTTGCTTAAGTATCGGGACATTAAAGGTCCCAAACATCATCCTTTAAACATGAAAATGGTTTTTGGGCAGTCATTGCGGGAAATGACTGAGTTGGTTGTGTTGATGTATTTTACTCCTCAAAAACCCTAATTGCTGTTCCTATCTGGGCAGATGATGTGTTGAATGGTTGCTTATGTAGCCTAAAGAATGTTGGTTGTGAATGGTATGATGTGGATGGGTACTGATGTAGCCCAAAGAGTTGTTGTGTGAAATAAACCGCCCAGATAACCCCTAAGGACTTAATCTTGTCATGACCTCCTGTGTAAAACAAGTACAACCACAAGTCTGCAAAGTGCAACTTGGCCTAGTAGATTTATTAAACCTTGAAAGTCATCTCACTAAAAGAACTATGCAAGTGTGGATGAGGTCCAGCTTGAATGGGACACCAAAGAAGGGTGAAGTGCCTGCTACGACTAGTCATAGGGGTGACAACCCGCGCAAACGTATGGGACCCACCGCAAGCGCGGCCCATACGGTGAAATGATGGAAGGGGCTAGGTAATTTGAAAGGTTACTGTGACGGTCGCCCAACTACATGACTACGGAATCGTGTGGGGTAACGGGTATGACTATCTCTTGTGGGTACAGTGTACAACCTCTGCAGAGTCTAAACTGTTTAAACAGCCGCGCCTACAGTCAAAGGTGGACATGAGAATCTTAACTTGAGTTAGTTCTATTTTAAACTTTGTGGGTGGTATGGAAATTGTGGAAGGGCTCACCTAGCCCTGTGTTGGATTTTACCTGAGTCGTCGAGCTCAGCGATGGTAGTAATTGGAGGTAGCTCCAATCAAAAGAAGCATGCGGTATAGGTTCCGCCGGATGGAACCTCTACTGAAATAAATATTGCACAATTACTCTTTTTAATAAAATGCAATTTGTTAAAATGCTAAGTGATAGGAATTTGTAATTATAATAATTGAAAATATTGCTTTAGCAAATAAAAGAACCCGAGCCATCCTTGTTTAGCCTCGCATGTATATTATTGCATTGTGTGTTGGCTCACGAGCACGGTAGTAGTGCTCATTCTCGCTCTTTCCCCCAAAACCCTCAGAAGCAGGAAATCCAGAGGATTACGACTACTACGAGGATCCCGGAGTTGGAGGCCTTGGAGGTGAATGAAGCGTAGTTAGTCTTAGGTGTTCTAGTCTCGCCCCAGTCTAGTTGACTCCGTTGGTGCTTGCATGCATCCTATATTATCTGAGTCTTTGGGTAATATCGGACGCACACAGGTTTCCCGAGTCGCTTGCCTGTGGAGAGAAGTGCTCTACCTCTTTTGCTTCCGTTGTCGCTTCCGCTTTTGTAATGTAATCTTTGGCCTTGTGCGGCCCCTTTTGTAAAACCCGACCCGACGCGGTCTATGTAAACTTTGAAGTGTTAATTAATGAATGGTATGGTTTGAACTACAACATGTATGATTTGATTCAGTGATGTATCTGTGAGTGCTATCTACTGATCCAGGGAATAGCACAGTGTTTTCACAGAGGATTTGGATTCTCGGAATCCGGGTCCGACATGTTCGGTGAAAAGCTGAGCTGGTGCGCTCGGGTGCCCTGGTCTTTGACCTGCTGTGTGATTGATCTCGGTAAGGAAGAGGAACTTCCATTCAGTTCTTGATATTTGGTGCCCTCGGATGCATTTTGGCCGGTGCAGTTCAGTGGTTCTTGTGTGGCATATCCGGTTCCTCGGCTTTGTTGTTTGGTGTGTCCCAAATTGCAAAGAGTAGCATTGTATCTCTGTCTACCTTGTCTGGTGATTCGTGACATAGCGAGGCAATAGGTTTTCTGAGACAGCGCCTCTTGGCTTGCCTTGCCGGTTCTACTCGTTGGCTTTGAGTACCTTTGGCTCTGTGAGTATATCAGCATTCCATTCTTGAGTTCACTCTGCATATATGTGTTGTACTAGTAATCTTCTAATATTCATCTGATTCTAGTAGTAAAAGATATTGCTAGTGACTGTGGGTTCGATTGTTATTGCTAGTGACTGTGGGTTCGATTGTGTAGCTCAATGATGATTGTTGTCATTCATGAAATTGAATTGACATTGTTAAATCAGACTTGGGATTAATGTTTGTATGCTGCTGTTATTTCATCTTCTCTGTCTTAGGTCTGTTGACTGTTTGTGTTTTAGCATTCTCTCTGTTAACAGAATTTGATTAACTATAATATCTAATAGTACTAAGATTTACCTATACGTTTGTTAACTGAAAGCAGTAAGTGTTAATTGTGTTTACATATTGCACTGAGGTAGTACTGTTTTCTCAGTTTGACAAAGGTAATTAGTGACTTTTGAGAAAATTTAAGCTAGACATTCATTTTATCCCAAAGTCTGATTTATCATGCGTCATATTCAATTGGTGAAGAATCTTGACAAGTATTGAGAAGGCCAAGATTGCTTCTTGTGCAACAAACAAATCTGAGAGCAATAATCACATATTTAAATCTGAGCTTTATGCTAGTTTTAATTGTCCACATGTTTTTTGAGTTAAGCATATTATTCTGTTTAAATGACTTGGAGAAATTAATTGTGAATATATTAGTTTTGTCATTTGAACATGGCTGGAATTATGCTTTGATATTTGTTTATTATGTGCATTATTTATGAATGTTTGCTAAAATAGCATTTACTACAACACCTCCTGCCCGCCCTCGCACTGCCTTCCTCTCCCGCCGTCGATGTGGCCACTGCTCCCTTCTCCCCGCCTTCCACGCTGGCCGCCCCATCCTCCCCTTCGGCCACGTTGCCCGCGCCGCACGCCTCCTCCCCCTCGCTGTCGCGCCCTTGTCCTCGCCTGCTCCGCTCACCTGCCCTCTCCTAGCATCACTCACGTCCTCCACACCCTCGGCCGTGTCGCCCTCACGCTTGCTTCCTCCCCGTCTCCTCCCTCCGCTCCCCCTGGGCGCCGCCACCACCGTTCCCTACTCCCCGCCTTCCACGATGTCGCTGCTGCTCCTCGCTGCCACACACCCGAACCCTAGGACATCGTCGACGGCTCCTTCCCCTTCTCCCTCTCGTCTTCTTAGCTTTTCTCTTTATGCCTCAATTTTGTCAGCCCAAAATCCCTCAAAATGCTTTGTGAAGAAGGCCCAAGTTTGCTCTCAAAATGACAGTACATAGTGCTCAAGTTTGTGCTCATGAATTCACAAGTCTAAACACTTCTATTTTAGAATTTGTGCATTTTTCCTAATGGTACCAATTTAGCAATTCTTCTCAAACTATAGCCCTGTTTGGAGACAAAACTCTTGAAAAAAATTAAAGGTTTAAATCTTAGCCAATGTTCTTTGTTACAAAAAAAAATCTATTTGTGAGTGTGTTCTCATTTCAGCCGATTATCATCTACATTCACATTATATCGTATCACATTCATATTATATAAAATTAGGTTTGTTTTAGCCAGTATCGTCAGAGAGGTTGTCAGATGTCACCCTTCGTGCTTAAACTCAGGTTCCATCTTTCCCTTTGATGACTGCCATTTGATAAGAATGTATATTGTAGGATTTTGTCAATGGATTAAAAAAAGATTCTTCCCATAAATGTCTACGTTTTCATGTGTAAAATATAAGTGTAGCCTTTTGTTTCTTTTAATGAAAATAATAGTTAGGGCCAAGATTGTTAACTACAATCCTTTTCGGTTCAATTGTGTTTGCTTTCAATGCAGAAACCGTCTCACGAAGTTTAAGGTCATTAGTGATCTTGGTTTTGATGCATATATGTATCTTTGTAGCGAAAAAATGGATAAAGGCACACTTTCTGTCTGGAAGTAAAAAAATATAGAAACAACTGTGCTTTTTTACTGGATTTATTCATTATAGTATTACACAACCATTTTTTGTGAATGCTAATCATTTTCTGGATTTGTGTTGGTTCTGCCAAGAGGAAAAGAACATCCACCTAGGAAGATGGCAGGATGATAGTATGGTACCATATAAGTATGATTAGCTAGAGTAAATCCCTTCTTTTTAACTTTTTCTTTATATGTTCCCACATAAATCCAACAACATTTTACTCTGGGTGATCGTATGATACCATATAAGTATGATTAGCTAAAGTAAATCCCTTCTTTTTAGCTTTTCTTTATATGTTCGCACATAAATCTTGCAACATTTTACTTTCCATTGCCTGAGAATCAATAAGAGCTCTACAATATTGCTACCAATCCATAGGATTCAATGTCTTCTTCTGCTTGGAATAATGACATTGTTGGGCCTTAGATCCAGCGAACTATTAAAGCTTGGCATGGCAATACTTTATTTGATTTGCCTCTCTTTCCTCCTTGCTCTTTGCACTTTCATGGATATATGATTGGATTAAATTGTTCGCTATTTGGCCAAAGTGACTCAGTGGTTATTGATATGGGCCTTGCTACTGATTGGATCAAGATAGATGTTTTCAGAATTGTGAGTATCTCGTTTTTGGAAGTTAAGAAATTTTATTGCTTCGCGTTATTAGGTACATTTTTGCTATTTTGCCATCGTTCTTGCCTCCGATATTTCATAATGAAATTTCTAGAACTTAGAAAATTGAGCTAGCTAACCACTTACTCTGTTAAGATATGTAAATCTCACTAAGGTCTTCTGACTATCATGGAAGTTTGGAAACATGGATAAACCAGAAAACGCTAAGATTGCTGTTTCGTATTTTGCATTTACAAAATTTTATTGCTTCATGTTCTTGGGTAAGTGTTTTTGTTTGCTATTTTGCCGTTGTTCTCAGTTCCGATAATTCACGATGAAATTTGTTGAACTCTGAAAATTGAACTAGGTGACCACTTACTCTATCAAGATATCTAGATCTCATTTATGTCTTCTTGTTATCATGGAAGTTTGCAAACAACATGTTTGAACTAGAAATCAGTGAATTTACTACTTCTCATTTTGCTTTTTGTAAACGAAATTTCCTGTTTTCTTGCAAAAAGATTGGTTTTAACTCTATGTTTTTTTGCTGGCCTTCTAGGTGGAAAGGTAAATATATTCGATATTTTGGTTTTCGATTTGCAAGAATGTAATTAAACATTATTGGTTCAGACGTTCGGTTAGTAGGCATGTTTTTGTCGTAGCTCATAATTTCCAGTCGTGTAGGAATGAGAAGGTGGTATTTGTGGTCCGTTGGGACAACCTATCATGTATGATTGCTTCTACGAGTATGAATAAAACTGTGGAGCTCTATGTAGATTGTGGATCATTCATTTGTTTCTATCAAATTTTCTATTTCAGAGTCCCACGTTCATTAGCCATCGATTTTTACATTTTCTTGCCCATCTTTTTTCCTATTTTATTGTTTTCTATACATACACCAGCCACTGTACTTATTGTTTATTTTCTTTGCCAGATTTTACTTGGCTGCATTTATCAGTAGTGTTGCTGCATTGGCCTGGGAGTATTCATTAAGTTTTGCAGCACTGCTCTTATGCATATGGTTCAATGCTTCTTTTTCGTTTGTGTGTTATGCTTCAATGATGTACTCCATTCCTGGTGGCTTAGAATGTCTGAGGTTGTCACAGATTTCCATTTGTGTGTTAATTGATTGATGGTGAAATATACAAATGATTTTTCCTTTATTTTTTTGTGCCAGTTTTTTTCTTGACCAACTTTTTCAGTTATATTGTGTTGATGTGTAATACACTTGCGTATTTCCCTAGCCTTTCATTTTCGTATGTCTGCACGTGGCGTAGCGCGCGAAGCCTACCTAGTATCATCTAAAGTTCCTGTAATTCCATGGCAGCAACATTTCGTTAGATTTGCCAACTAACCTCCATAGCACAACACAGCAGAAACATAGCCATAATATGATATGATTAAACCAAACAGAGTAACCACTAATCAAAATTTACAACTGTACTGCTATTACTCCAACAAAATCTTGTGAAATTAAATAAGAGACTAATTTTGTGGGGAAAAAGAGACTTGCTATTACTCCAACCAAATCTTGCGAATGATGTTTCGTTTGTCAAATTAACAAAGGAATATTCTCAAATCAAACCAGATGGAAAAGTATTCGTACATGTGCTTCAAATTGCCAAATTATTAAACAATTTAGATAAATTACACGGGTACAAGAACATAATTTGATTTTTCAGAGAGAGAGAGAAAGAGAGAGAGCAGATTTTACCCAACATAGTTGCGACAAGAATATGATTATGATGAATTCACATATTATCACATTCCGGCATAGACTGAGCTTAGCATTAGCACAACAAACTATTCCATGAAGCTAAACACCAGAGTCAAGAGCTAGCGTGGGCATGCACAAAATGGAGGACAAATCAGTGTGGATACTGTTGGAATTAATATGGGCTAGATCTAAATTTATATTCTAATTAATTCCTGGTAAATCTCAAAGGCCTATGTGCATATGCTAAAACTGTTTAGTCCCACATGGAGAGATGAAGGGGAGTTACACTATTTTATAAGGTGGAACGTGGTAGCCCCTCTTGTGGAATTGGAAAGAGCCAACACGCGCGCGCTCGCTCGCTCGCCAAGTCGTGCGTGTGCGCGCAGGCGTGTCAGGTGCGGACGCGATTTTCTTTATCTATTCGAAAATTGAAACGCACTAACTCGTAATTAATGGCGAATCAATGGCAGCCTTTAGTCTCTGTTCTCTTTGTTTTTTGCTATTAAAAAGAACAGAGTTCTGCTTCTTGATGGCAACTGTTGGCCTTTCGATTCTGCCGAATCAATGGCAACTATTGGCCTTTGGACTCTTTTCTTTTGGCTATTTAAGAGAACTGAGAGTACTGGTACTGGTTCGAGTTTTTCTACTTCCACAATACAGAAATCTTCAGTCTTGTTGCTGTCTCTGGCGATCTCCTTCCCGGTGAGACGCATGCACGGCCGCACTGGGAGAGCAGGCCTCCAGAATCCTCGTCCTTGAAGGCTTGCATGAGCGAGGACGAATAAGGTTTTTGGGGAGCGTTCGCGCGACTGCTCGCTGATCCTCTGCTACATCTACATCAACTGCACGACTACTACCACGACGTCCACTACGCAATGACGAATGACATCCTCATCAAGAACTTTGCTGCAGCTTCTTCTTCCACTAAATCTGAGTATGGCTATCTCCCTCTTATTACTTGATTTGCTTTACTATCTGTTGTTGTCTTGAATACTGAGATAGTTATGTAGCTTCTGTTCTTCTAGAATCTGGTATGATTATAGTGTTCTTGGTTATCTGCTTTGTGAAAATAGCTAAAATATTTTTCATATTTTATCTAGCATATTTCTGGATTAAAGTAATTCGAAAAATACTTATATCTTCATCAAATACTACCTCCATCCCGTGCCACTACAGCCGTCAGGGAATCATCCTCTGCAGTGCCCCCGCTGCCACCCTCTGAGCCCCTGCCTTTGCCGCGCTGCGTTGCCGCCGCCGCCGCCCTCCATGCGGCTCTTTGGGGAGACGCGCCGGACCGCCGGGACTGGTTGGAGAGGCGCGTCGGGTTGCCGGAGCTGGGGAGGGGTGCTGCCAATTTGGGGAGCAGGGGAGGGAGTCGAAGGAGGGTGGACTTGCGGAGAAGTTGATGGAGCCACCGCCACTGGTGGAGTTCTCAGCTCCAGCTACGGCAAACCTATGTCATACGAATTAGACCAATGGCCGGCATGTTACTAGCACATTTGCATATCAATTCAAGACCCAAATTTGATTTTAAATTTCGCCAAAATTTTTGGTCAGTTCGATTTTTCTCGCCACCAGCCGAGAAAATAAGTTATCGGCGGTAAACGCCTGAAATAGTTTTCCTCGACAAACGTTGCTTGTATAATACAAAGCCCGGTACTATGTTCTGGTCTGGTTAACATTAGAAAGGTTGATATTAGGCAGCCATTAACCCTGTGGGTTTTGATGTATATTTGCTTAGAAATTTACAAATAGCGACTTACAACTAGTTGTAAGATCTCAACCCTTGGCGAGCGCAATCTCAGCATGAAGAGGTAACACAACCGCGCTGTAGGCGATGGTGGTCGGAGCACCTGACGGCCAGAAGTGATACCTAACATTCTGGGTAAAATGGGCTTACATTAGTTATCTATAGTCTCTGCTACGTAGGATTTAAGCTGATGTGATTGAAAGAGAATAAAAAGAGAGAAACGCGTTGTCTATAATCGTTTAGCCGACTGTATCACCAGAACCAAGGAGAAAATATTTTAGGTCCATGAAAGCATTAAAAGATTGTGTCATCTATAAAGACAAGTGAAAAGATAACTCATTGTATGAGCTGTCTAAAAGATAGCAGCTGCATGTACTATTGTACTTGCCCTTAGTGTGTGCACGATTGCTGAGGAGGCGAGGAGATCAGGCCGACGCACCTTGGTGCTTCTAAGGGCATCTCTAATAGTTAGAGATAACATTACCTTTAACATATGCTACATCATCTTTAGAGACAACATCTCCAATATATAGCCTTTAGCACACTCTGCTACATGTATATTTTATTATTTTCCTTTAAAACGGGCATATATATTAACTAGATTATATTAATGTATCATATATTATTTCGCGTGCACGACAGTCTCATCAGAAAGAGACGACATGTGCTCTCTCTCTCTCCTCCCCTCTCTCCTTCACGTAGGATTTTATTGACATGACATAGCTAAAAGACGATAATAGATACACTATTGAAGATGTTCTAATGGCCGGGAGCGGCACCAAACATTTTGTTGGCGTGCACGGTTGGCGAGGAGGCGAGGAGATCGACGCCGTTAGCTATCCATGTAGAATGGAAGGTGGAGAAACTAATCTCGCGAAAATCGAGTAAATTGCTACTGCTCTACAAAGATCAAACAACGTACCGGTTGTCTTTCGTGAGAGCACTTTCGTATTGATAAGGTGATGTGTATTGGGATCGCGTTGCTGATCAGTGATCATCAAGCAAGTTCAACACATTGAAACAAAAATAGACAAAAGATGTAGTCGAGCCTCTCTTCTTTATTGATGACATGACATGTAGATATACAAATAGTGTATTTACAGAGTGGTCATTAGCATTCGTAATGGAAGATGATTGCTAATAGAAATCATTCCACAACATGCACATACATAATTTTTCTCTCGGGAGAGTTGAACATGCATAATTCAACAAGGAGCTAGAAACCTGGCCCAGGCCCAGTCCGAGTTAGTAAAAGAGTAGAAAGGAAGGATGGAAGGCCCAATCCAAGCTGCTTGTAGGAGTCGCGATCGAAGTCCCCTCACACGAGTTCTCAAAAGAAAAGAAAAAAGTCCCCGTTACCGACTGTTATAACTCAATTATAGGGGAGGAAACAAAACAGAGCAACAAAAGTAGTAGTCTTATCACATCTATCTCATATATTGAAGCTTTATTGATCTTCTTATGTATTACTATCTCCGTTCTTTTTTACTTGACGTTTTGGACTTTTTACGATCAAACTTTTCACCAATAGATTTAAAACTATCAAGTTTGACTATATAAAAATTATATCATTAGATTTGTCGTAAAAAATATTATCATAATATTATAATTTTATTACTACATCTTAATGTAAAGTTATAAAAAGTAACGGTCAAAACCAAAACCGCAAAAAGTCAAAAACGTCAAGTAAAAAAGAACGAAGGGAGTACAAGCTTACAATATAACAGAGGGACACGAGTCTATTTATAGACTCATGCAAACTGACCTAAATCAAACCGACTTAACATCACAGCTCACTTCTCTTGCTGTGTACAGCTTAATTACACTACATGCTGACTGAGAGACTAGTTTGTTTATTCACTTTTACATATCATGGTCAAATCCAAATTCACTTCGGCATGTCCTTTGCCGACTTAGCTCTACATGCATGTAGCTCACCATTAGCCAAGTCACATTTGATTCTATCGCATATCTAGGACACACAAACATGTACTCGGACTAGTACTCGAACTCGGCAGGCGGTTGGACTCGACTTCAACTTGGCTCACACGCACTCGTTCGAAGACGGTAACACAACTCGAACATGTTTCGAACTTACTCATTGAGACAGCCAATCTCAACTATGACTTGCCTAACTCGTACAAGACTCAGGACGGCGAACACATCTCCTGAACATCCCAAACTCAACTCCACGGTCTCAACTCAGGACAGCGAACACATCTCCTCAACGTCCAAGACTCAACTCTTCGTACTCGACTCAGCATTAGAGCAGCGCCAGTTCGTCATCAGCATCTGCCTCAATAAAATGTGACTCCGCTTCTCCTTCCTCGGCATACGACATTCATAATATGGCGGCGAGAGCCATATGGTCCTTGTGCTTGTCGACCAACTCATTGTTGTCCACCGCCGCCCACACTCTATGTGCGTGCATGAACACCTTCATCTTCACCGTCCAAGAGCCATAGTTGGTCTTAGTGAGCAATGGGTACTGGAGGGTCACCGATCCTTCCTTCATCGGTGCCTTGATGCCGCCGTGTCCAAGGTGTCGCCACTGCCCACCGACTTGACTGGGGACAGCATCAGCTTTAGCATGACACGCTACAACCTTGCTTCCACTATTCCCGACTTGAACCTAGGACTCTGATACCAATTGTTAGAACTCAATTATAACGCAAGGCTAAAAAAACAGAGCCACAAGAGTAGCAGTATTCTCACATCTATCTCATATATTGAAGTTTTATTAATCTTCTCATGTATTACTCCCTCGTTTCCGTAACAAAAGTTATGCATGTCGGCGTCAAATAAAAAAAAACGAAGGTAGTACATGCTTACATTACAACAGAGGGACACGAGTCTATTTATAGACTCATGCAAACCGATCTAACTAAAACCGACTTAACATCACAGCTCACTTTCTTGTTGTGTACAGCTTAATTACACTACGTGCTGACTAAGAGACTAGGTGATTCATTCACTTCTACAGATCATGGTCAATTCCAAATTCACTTCGGCATGTCCTCTGTCGACTTTGCTCTACATGCATGCAGCTCACCATTAGCCAAATCCCATTTGACTTTGTCCACATCAAAATAAATTAATATCCAACACGACTTCCTCTAAAAAAAGAAATAAAGTTACCGACTTCAGAAGCACCGTGCATAAAGTCCGGAGCGTCTTGCGTCGCAAATTCCTGTTTCTTGAGGTGATCTTTTCTCCAGCTAGAAAGCGGCGGCGATGGAGTTCGACGTGGGGCCAAGGCAGTCCGGCTCCGGCCTAGCGGCGCTCCCTGCCCGCCTCGCAAGGCGCCTCGCCGACGCCAACGCCGACGGCAACCTGGTGTTCTTGCCGCTGTCCATCTACGCTGCGCTCGCGCTCGTGGCCGCCGGTGCCCGGGGGGACACCCTGGACCGCTGGACGAGATCCTCTGCGTCCTCGGCGCGCGGTCCAGCGACGAGCTAGCGGAGTTCGTCAGCAGCATGGCGGAGACTGCGCTGGCCGACAGGTCCGAGTCCGGCGGTCAGCGTCGCGCTTAGCGTCTTGGCGTGTGGAGCGACACGACGCGGCCGCTGAAGCCGGCGTACCGCGAGGCCGTCGTCGGCACCTACAAGGCGGAGGCGAAGGCCGTCGACTTCAAGAACAAGGTTAGTAGATACTAGATACTACACTACTTTTCTGTTTTTTGAATGAAGAGGCAGGAGAGCTGCCCTTTGTATTGATAAAGTAGAAAAAAACAAGGTAAAATAAGAAGATACACTCCGACAGGGAGAATATCCTCGGCGGGAGGGAGCCCTAGACTGAGGCACGCCTTGCAACACTCTAACAACAACACCAGAGCTAGAGACACCAGCTAGCAACCTCTGGACCACGCCCTAACACCACCCAACCCTGTTGCATACACATCAAAGCTAAGAGAAAAAACAACACCTCCCAACCAACCCACGGGAGCTTCGAACTGGTTAACACCGGACAGTGAAGAGGATCGCTATGACACCGACTTGAGAGAGAAGAGTAAAAGCAAGTGCATGATGATCCACCCGCTGATAGTGCCACCAGCGGGGAGCTTCATACGAGTTTTGTGGGGATACGGGTCTTCCGCTCAGCGATAGCAATGGACGATGCAGAACCGGAAGACAACGACTCCAACTCCTCAACCCCTCCACCCACATGGCTCATTCGAAGGTGGACCAGACCAACTACTACGAAATTGGGCCTCCAAGACAGTTGCCTTGCGCCTCAAGGCGACACTTCACTTCAATAGCAACAACCCCCACTCGGGCTCTTCCACTGACAACAACAGCCCTCGACATAGCAGCATAAGAGGCCGACCTTCTCTTCTCTGCCTCACCCGAAGTAGTGAGCGCACAACGAGATTCTGGGGATGGGGGTTCTGGGTCCGGGGGTGAGGAGACTCTCTGGCTGTGGCATGGATGAGCTCTAGATAATTGCCGACGGTCGTGCCCTAGCAGCCGGCAGTGACGAGCACGGGACACCGCGTCGCGCTGCATCGCGACGGTGTCCCACACGCAACTTCACACGCGACCTTCCGACGGATGACAAACACCCATGCCGTCCACGCCCATCAAGCCCATAGGCCGGCCAAAGGCAGACATCTCCGGCGTGGAGCACGGAGGCTCGCCCGGCGCTTGCGAGGACGACGGCCCCAGATGTTGGAAATATGCCCTAGAAGCAATCATAGAGATGATTATATTTCATTATGTTCATGACATTGGATAATGTGTTATCTTGTTCCTAGAATAATACTGTTAATATTTATTATCAAGTATGTGACTTGGTTGTGAAACTCTATATTTCTGCGATAATTATTCTTATACGATCCCTGGTCGTAAACATATGAGGACACATATGAATAGACTAGCATATGTATTGGTTGATAACTATATTTCACGAGTCATAGATACGGAGATATCAAACCAATAATATGGACACATGTTAGAGAACATGATGTTGGATAAGACCCACCTTGAGACACTATTGAGATTGTTATGATTCTATGTGTTGTTAGTTGATCTCAAGCAATGATGATGTATAATCCTTAGACCTGAGATCAGCATGGTTTCCTACATGTGTAATAGCACTCTTAGGGGTTGCCAAACGCTACAATGAATCGGGTAGTTATAAAGGTAGCTTTGGGTATGCTCTGAAACATGGAGAGGAATGTGACTGGTCAGATATGGGATTTGCCCCTCCTAACATAATAGGAGAAATGTCTCTGGGCCCCTCGTTGTGATCGAATAAAGAAAGTGCATGGCCGTGCCACTAGTGGTCGAAGTGTTCGACCACGTAAAGTTATTCGACACTCGATCGAGAAAGTATTGAACAGTCCATGGATGACACAACATCTCACCGGAGTTCAACCGGACATCATGAGGCAAAGGAGTATACAGTAGGTCACTCGATTCGAGCGATTCTGATTTGGTGCATTATCTGATCTGAGCTGGTCGAGATCGGTCGAACGTAGTCACAGAGTGGTCGTAACCTGGTCGTAAGCAATTACGAACTGGTCGTGACCAAATACGAATTGGTCATATAAAGATAGGACCTGGTCGTAAGTGATGAGGACCTGGTTGTAGATCATATTGCATTAAGATTCGTCCGATATAATTTGTGTGTATTCGGGAATCGATATGTTCTGCTAGGAGCCGCTACGACTCGTGATCGGAAAAGGTTTTCCGAGTCACAACCGAACTACACATGAACCTACAGGGTCACACACTTAACGGGTTGGAACAAACCAGTATGGATACGATTCGTAAACGTGTTCGGATAGGATCCGTCACGAGCATTATATAAGGAGATGCATGAGGCTGTGGGGACAGACAGAGGTTACACGAGTTGATGTAAGTTGCTCCACTGAAACCCTAGCCGCCATCTTCCTGAGAGCTCTGCCGTGCGACTTGGTGCTAGCACACCGGCGCATGGTTGTTCCTTCCCTGGACGTGTGGATACCGTAGAGGCGCTACTACGATTGTTGCGCTTGAGGACGATCTGCGATCTTCACGAGGAACTGCAGAGGTTGCTGGAGGAGACGATCGGGTCGCAAGGACGCTGGACGATCGTCTACGACCACTGCATCGACTTGCTGGACGTTGGACGATCAACTACGACCACTACATCGACGCGCTCTTCGTTGGACCAGGTTGCTCCAACCTTCTTCCGCTGCTCTGCGCGTCTGGTGGTAACGATCTGTGATCATCTACTTGCTTGGCATCCTGGTTTGCGTGGTAGAAATTTTTGTTTATAGCTATCGTAGCCTACCCGCGACCCTACACCAGATGCGACGACGACCACACCCGCCGACCCCAAGACAACGGCCCAGATGCCAAGACGAACCGCGGCGGAATCCCATGCCACCGACAATCGACAATCTCGGGTGGACCTCCCCAGCGTGGAGCACCGAGGCCCACTCGGCATGTGCGAAGACGACGCCCCTGAGCTCTTGGCGCGTGAAGGACGACGACGACGACGGCTCCCCGCATGCCGAACTCCTCAGCGTCAGTACCCCCGAGGCCGCAGCCGGACACTACATCGGTCGGTCAGGGGGGGCAGATCTAGATCTGTCCTCTAGGGAGGGGGGCGGCAACCCCTGAGCTCCAGCCAAGGGGTGCTCTGCGTCACCGGAGGTCCACCAGAGGCTCGCCACGTCATCCTGGACGGGATGCCGCCACCTCTCCGTCCACAGACGGGGCAAAGCTCCCTCAACGAGAATAGGAGGGGGGAGGAAGGAGGAGGTGAGGCTTGGGGGGTGGGATGGGGGCGCGCCGCAGTGGAGCAGCGGCGGCGACGGCCGGCTGGGGAGGAGCTCTCGGGGAAGGAGGCATCGCCTCCCGGGTCGCCCGAGACGAGCGACACGGGAGCAAGGGTTGGTTTTTTTAGGGATACTACACTACTTTTCAATCTATTTCTAGATGAATCAATGAAATCTGCTTAATCAACCACAATGAAAATTGATCATATACAATTCTAACATCGTTGTTGATTTGATCTTGTGAAGGCAGAGGAGACAAGGGAGTAGATCAACGCATGGGCCGCGCAGGCCACAAGAAACCTCATCGACTTCATCCTCTCCCCTGGATCCGTGCGCGCGGACACCGCCATCGTCGTTGGCAACGCCATCTACTTCAAGGGAAAATGGAATTCTCCGTTCCAGGAGAGGAACACCAAGAGGAAGCTGTCAGCCCACCGGTGTCCACGCACGCAAAAACACCTACACACACACACACACACACACGAGCACACTAGAAAAACTCTAAGGAGAAGATGAACACACAATACATTTTGGTGCTGCCCAAACTTCACAGTATTTTCTAGTGTTCTCTCCTTTTATTCTGATTAAGGGACACTATAAATTTACAAATAATAAAACAGCTACTAATGCTTCCGTTACATGCAGCCACTAACTACACCACTAACTCCATGACTCAGTCCACTAACTGACTGCTTCTTCAGCTAGCCACTAACTCACTCTTACATGCAGGAATGATTAGCAATAAATGTCGGTTCCATGCAGTACTACTATACTGCATGCAACAACATACATGCTCACACATACACACATACACTAAGGGTGTGTTTGGTTCCCTGTTTTTGGTTGGCTCGCACCTACTCGTGCATGTAGCTGGACATTTGGTTCGCTGCATCTTCGCCTCAGCCTGGCTCCGCGCGTGCAAATGTCGGCCCCGGGCCTGGCTGGACGCAAACGCGAAACGCGAGCATCTCTCACGAGCCAGGCCCGGCGCGTGCAAGGCTAGCTCCGCACTTGGCCCTCCGCGTGCAAGGCCAACTCCAAGGCGTCGTCCTCCAGTTCTCACTTCCGCCCGCTAGGGTTCCTTCCCCTCCAGCGCCTCCAGCTCGCGTCCGATTCCGCAGCTGCTTCCCCTCTCCCCTCCAGCGGTGGGTACCATCGGGCTCCTCCCTAGCTGCTCTCCTCATCCAGGCACAAGGCCACAATCCTCCTCGCTACTCTCATCGCTCTCGCTGGCGGAGGTAAGCATGGCGGATGGTGCTCCAGCAGGGTACCCGCCGCTACCCGGCGGTGCCCACTCTCCTCCTATCCCCCCCCCTCTCCCATGCTGTGCCTAGATCTATTTGTTGCATGCTGGAATGACTTGATCTGCAATTATTTTTAGTTGATTCGATCCCTGTTAGTTCTTGATCTGTACTTTCGAAGGATGGTATGCCACTGGAGCGTTCTTGATCTGCATACTTGGTTAATTTGAAGCATCAATATTTGATTCATCCCCTGTTAGTTCTTGATCCCTGTTAGTTCTTGATTTTTTCGAAATCGTGTCCTGAATTCAAGTAATAGACAAACTGTGTCCTTTTTGCCTGTGATTGCTATATAAGACTGGAGTACTTGAGCACTATTAGTATTTCCGGTGAAATTTAGCCATGACTTAGTTACTTAAATACAGGAATACACAATTGAAGAGGACACTATGGCCTTAGACCATGTAAACATTTATCCTGGTTAAAACATAGAGTTCATGATTCAATAGTTTTCTCAGTAATTAGTCAATAGATACAATGGATGCGGTGGGTAAAGGGCGGACTAGCGAGATAGGGAGTGCATTTGAATGAATTCTACATGTTCAATGATACCACCGAGGAGTTTAATTAAGTAGTAAATTAACCGGCGGTGTTATCTCGGGAGCTGATAAGTTTTGACCATTGGATAATTCATAGTTCATATTGGATACTAGAGAGTATGAACTAATTTTTATCTTTGAATCTCGGGTACTAATTTTTAAGCGATATATTGGTTTATGTATTTGGTTCAGTAGATGGATGACTTGGCGCGAAACGACAACTCCTAATTGTGAGGGTGCTAGTCTAGTTCTTTGCCTGTGCTTACATGCTTGCCATAGTTAGAAGAGCTAGTGCTAGGCAGGTCCACTCCTGTGATTACGTATGGTCCTATGGTAGAAAGGACATAGCTCGGCAATCGAACCTCCAATGGATCTACAATTCTGATGACACACATTGTTTAGAGCAGCTTAGAATAAGGAGGGCCCCTTTTTTCCATCTCTGTAATTTGTTTCGTACAAGATAGCTGCTCCGAGATAGCATTAATACCTGTGTTGAGGAACAAGTGGCCATGTTTCTCCTCGTTGTTGGCCACAACCATAGGTTTAGGGCTTTGCAGCCAACATTTAGGAGATCCATTGAGACCATTAGCCGGTACTTTCAGGAGGTTCTGTTTGCTGTTGGGGAGTTGCGTAACGAGATGATCCAACCACCCTCCACTGAAATCCCCACTAAAATCCAAACAAATAGGAGGTTCAATCCAAACAAATAGGAGCTTTCTGATACCTCCTTCAACAATGGTATCGAAACTGAAACAACTACCGAAGATGTGTCATTTGGTGATGGGCTGGGAGGTGCTAGTGGTGCTGGCATGGGAGGTGCTACTGGTGCTAGTGGTGCTAGTGCGGCTGCTGGCATGGGAGGTGCTAGTGGTATCAAGGCAAAGAGACCTCGAGCTCAAAGTGGGAAGAAAGAGAACTCCCCTTGTGTCCGAAGAGGAAGCTATGATCTTGAACAACATGTCGATGTCAGACGTGAGATGGCGGTGCCATTAAGTACACCGTGCATGCCGAGTGTCATCGGACACAGATAATCTTGTCATGGATCTCCAAGGCTTTGATGAGGAGGCACTGTTGGCTGTTCTTACCTACCTGACTAACCACAAAGCTCTAAGCCTGGTTTTTATTCAAATGAGTGAGCCTAGGCGTGCGATGTGGGTTAGTTCTTACCTGGCCGCTCACGCCTCCAACTGATCCTAACTAACTATCACTATTTTGGATCTGTTAGAATCTGGATGTAATACAAAATCTGGACTACTTATGGACTACTTATGTTTCTGCTAGAATCTGGATGTAATACAAAATCTGGACTACTTATGGACTACTTATGTTTCTGCTAGAATCTGGATTTATATTTCTGCTAGAATCTGGATGTAATACAAAATCTGGACTACTTATGGACTACTTATGTTTGAATGATGGAATGATTGACAAAATGTTTAAATGATTGATAGAATCTGGATAGCATTCTAGATTTTTTCTGTTAGGTCCCAGATGAAGCTGTCAGTAAATGCACAGCATGTGCAGCAGATTTGTGTGCTTTCAACCGTAGGGTAAGAACGGTTTGCTATTGATCTGTTGATGATGCAGCCTGGGAGTCCATCTTTTAATTTGTGTGCTTTCAACTGCAGGGTAAGATCTGTTGATGATGCAGCCTGGGAATATAACCGCAGGGTAACAGTTCTTTTAATTCTGTTAAGTCCTTTTTTACATGTTCCCATATCTTTTTTTGTATTAAAAAAAAACAAGATTTCAGGTTTCTTTGTCAGAAGGGGAATATAAGTGCTGTTTGTTGAAGAGTCCAGAAGCAAGCTACTACCTGCTCAGCGAGAGCAAGAGCTGGCAGAGTTAGGGCAGCAAATATCCCTGCAGGAGTAAGTGGACAGAGTTTGTTAATCACCTAATTGCAGCTTCATACTAGCTCAAATTCTTTTTGATTTCTCAGGTCCAGGATCTTACTCATTTACCATTTGCTGCTAGAGATGTAAGACTAGCTCAGATTCGTTTTGATTTCTCAGGTCGAGGATCTTACTCATTTACCATGCACCAACCTCATTTAGGAATTTTAGATGCTCGTGGAAGTATGATAATTCAATCAGATTGGAATGGAGAGGTTGAAACACTTTCCTACAAAAAGGAAATTAGGTCAATCAATTCTCTAAACTTACTGTTGTAGCTCGTCATGGTTTCTTGACTGAAAATTCCAACAAGCTAGTTCATTCATAGTGTTCCGTTGTTTGATTTTTCATATGTGCTTTTAAACGTTGTTAATCATTCCGGTCAATAATACCAGAAGTTGTTCTGTCACCCGATACCGCATAATGTCATACATGGAACCGCAATGGATTGAAAATGCGGATTTTATAAAGTGCCTGATTCCTCACGTATGGGATTGGTGAGCTTCTGGTAGTGTGCCATAAACTTTAAAATGGTAACTTGGCACCACTCATACATTTTCTGGGACATCTTTATGCTTCTGTTGATAGTCTTATCATCAGCCTGAGCCACAAAAATTTAGGACGCCAAACTGTCTCCTGTACAAAGAAAATCAATTTTGTGTATTGAATTTCTGCTGCTCTATTGATTCTATCAGGAAATGCCTTGCCCATGTTTTGTCCAGTTCATGTGATGTTTGTATGTTTGCACTGAGGCTGACCTCAACTAATTCTGTATGTACGATCACTTTCTCCTTTTTGTTGTGAAATCTTGCTTAACATTTAAGAGAGCTCATGATGTTCACCTTAAGTTCAATTGTTGTTACTTGTTAGTAGATTTTGAGTAGAAAGCTGTTTGGTCAGTGTCAGGTGATCAAGATATGATAAGATCTTACATGGAATTCAGGTAATATGGGCTGTGCCTTCCATAGAGCAAGCTGAAGCATTGGTTCTTCTCAGTGTGTATAAACTGGTGCACAAAGTTTATTTGGAGTATTATCCGTGGAACAGTAACTAGCTGATGGTAATTTCATTTCAGTATAGATGGTAATCCAATTTCCAAGTCCTCACAATTGTTCATTACTGCACCAGTAAACTGTTATGATCCTGCTTTCTTATTATGATGGTGGGATGCTGAAACTGGTGCACAAAGGAAATGCTGCTCTTGAAGCAGTGGCGGCCAGACAACCGTTGAGACAGATCCACAGATGAACAGCCTCTCTGTTGTTTGTCTACTAAATCTCTCTCACATTATTGTGTCACGAATGGTCTTCACTCCTTTTATTTTAATATATTTATATATCAATGGAAATCAATTTAATGCTACCCTAGTTCATCATCTGCTTGTAAGATGGTTTAGGTCTTGCTTACATGAATGCATGGAAAATCATCGTGTTCTTCAATGTCATGTTGGTGATTCATATGATTTCTGATTATTTTCTTGGTTTGTAGGCTTCACATATGTTTTACTTGGTGTTTGTCTCAATTTATGAGTTCCTATTCACATGCTGACATCCTTGTATACATGGCAGGGCATGCTATGGCGTTCTTCGCTTTGTTACGGAGAGTGGTGCCAAGGGTTGTGAGGTGAGTTTTCTACACTCTTGGAGATGTTACATATATAATAACATATTGCAGTTTTTGATGGTTTGGTGGCCGACTGATCTATTCATGCTTATTTAGGTCATTGTGAGTGGAAAGCTCAGGGCCCAAAGAGCTAAGTCCATGAAGTTCAAGGATGGTTACATGATCTCATCTGATCAGCCAGTAAATGAGTACATTGATGTTTTGTGAAATATTTTTTTTCTGACAAGTAACAAATTCCATAGCACCTTCTGATAGGCAGAATCAGACAGTAGACATAGCCAGAATTCAGAAGTCTCTCTTCAGGAACTGCATTTCTCGAATGATTCCCCTCACCTATTAATGTAACCGAAATGCTGCTTATGTTTCTCCAGCGCTCCAAAATTCTCACAGTGAAATTTTTAGCACAGAGTAGAGACGATTTCACTCCATTGAAATTCAAGTCTACAAAATTTTTATTTTATTTAGCACAGAAATTTTGGTCCAACAGAAACAGCCAACCAAACAATATCTCAAAGACAAACTGCCCAACGAAAATGACCAACCAAACAACATCTCAAAGATAGCTTTGCCCAATGAAACAGCCAACCAAACACCCTATCTTGTATCCACTCAGCCTGGCTGAATTCAGCCTGTATGACCCGTACGAGACAGGCTAGGTCCATATAGGCAACCAAACACACCCTAACTGAATGCATGCATGACTCGTCTGGATACTTGGCTCCTTCCATGCTGCATTGACGTCTTCTTGCGGCACCACTCGGCACAACACATATGCATACATCCATCTAACTCCCCGTGCATGCACCAACATACGTACATATCCAACACAAATAACATGAGTCAAGATTAGTTCCAACAGAAGCTGTTCTACCGGCTGGACCGCCGCGTCGTCATCGACGTGCCCTACATGCAGAGCTTCGACCGCCAGTGCATCGCCGTGCACGACGGATTCAAGGTGCTCAAACTCTGGTACAAGACAGAGCCATATCAGTTTAGCCGTAAGAAGAACAATTTCACGCGGTACTCCATGTGCGTCTTCCTTCCAGACGCGTACGACGGCCTGTGGAGCCTAGTGGACAAGATAACGTCCCGGCCGAGCTTCTTGTACAATGTACGAGCACTTGCCGAAAAGTCCGGTCCAAGTCGGCGAGTTTCGGGTGCCCAAGTTCAAGCTTTCCTTCTCCAGCAGCGTCACCGCCGTCCTCGAGCAGTTGGGTCTTCGGCTGCCATTCAGCCCGGAAGCCGACCTGTCCGACATGGTGAACGATGGCTCCGGCTTGCCACTGGTTGTGGAGGACGTCTTCCACAAGGCGGTCATCGAGGTGAACGAGGAAGGAACTGAAGCTGCAGCCGTCACCATGGCACGTAGAGCTGCTGGACGTGCAAGGATGCCGTGGCAACCACCACTGCCGGTGGATTTCATCGCCGACCATCCGTTTGCGTACTTCATAATGGAGGAAGTGTCGGGTGCAATCGTCTTCGTGGGACATGTCGTTGACCGTTCGATAGAATAATATATATATTTTTAAAAGTAAAACACACAATTTTGTAGTTCTCTTTTGAAATGTCCTGAACACATGAATAGTAGTTGTCTAAGGCTATATTTTTCGCGGTAGTATGCTTGCAAGTGATGAACGAGCTAGAGTATCTTACTGTTTTTTTCGTTTCCAAATTAAATCATTCTATGCTTTATCTTGCTTGCTTGGTTGTTGTTTTAAGTCATTTACAACGTAAACTTATATACGTACAGAACTATGGCTTTATCCTTGAGAGTACATGAGGATGCACATTCCACGCCACACGCACGTACGCGTCACGCTCGCAGAGGCTCTAGGGCCCCCACAAGGTTCGGATATGTGCTTACTGAATGTGCATGCCTTTGCTTGTGTACTCTGATTAAATACGTCAGACCGTGTCAATTTTAGAGGTCGAATCTTAGTAGGTAAGAACCAACTTCCTCGCTCCCATCACTGAGCCACTGGCTCGTCCTTGACAGATATATAGCTAGTCTTGTAACTGAATACAAACTAAACCGGAGGAAAACTCTCTGGTTAGGTGGGAAAAAAGATGATTCATTTCGGTACTTTATTCGTTGCTAGTCATGTAACTGAATCTTACCTAGTACTAAAGCCGATGGGAATGGTGCTCTCTTTCCCGTAAATTTCGAAAATGTCGTTGCTGCAGCGCTCCTCCCGGTCGAGCGGTTGTTGGGCCGTGTGGGCCGGTGGCCACCATTGATGGCCTGGTTGCTGCCCTTCTGGCCAGGCGCCTGCCCAGCCGTAGGATCATGTGACGAACGACCAGATCTGTTTGAGCAGCTGCGCACCAAAACCTAACGCTACATCGAGGCCCACGCCCCCCCAAATTGCTCGCAGGCCATTGGCCAACGGCCACTACTCTCCCTAATTCACTAAAATCTGAAATTTTATTTTTAATTACTTCTTCTAATTTCTTAATTACTTATTTAGTTAAACGAGATATTACATTAACTCCAGTAAACAACAGACTTCTAGAAGGCTCTTTAATGCAATGTAGCTTAAGATTAGTAGAAAATAAATTAGCTTTAACAGTACCCTGGCTAACCTGTTCATTTAATTTTCGCCGCAGGTACTTAGAAACATGGAGATAAAAACATAGGGCGAATTGCTGCGTACCATCGGAAAGACCATTCGTGTTTATTATTCTAGGACTCACTTGTCAGCCTTATACAATGGCATTTTCTAATTTATATATCTTTGCGTTAGTATCAAGTTAATTTTCTCTAATAATATTGACGACATCACATGCAAATACCATTTGATAAAAAAAGGACATGTTCTTACATCAAATCAATCTCAAAGCAACTGAAACAACACTGAAAATGCAGAGCCTCCACAAGGCAAAGAAAGCCAATGTTTCAGGAATGTTTGTTTAACGATCTAAAGCATGACATGGTTGCGAAAGCAGTGTTACCGGTCATATCCAAATCCGACAACTTACTGGGAAGAACTCGCCATACTAATGCAGAAAGAACCAATCTGCCGCATCTAGACACGAACCTCTGGAACATGCTGCGTCTTCTGGTGCATTCCATTCTTGTCCCATTCAGTTCTGAAGTCCTTGGGCAGGCCCAGCAGCCAGAGCTTCTTCAGGGAGCAAAGGGATTCAATGCCTTGAGGGACCTTATCCATCTCCGACAGTGACACAATATACAAACCTTCAATGCATGGAAGGGCACCATCCATGATCTTCACCTGGGTGACATCAGGCATGTGCTTCAAGACAAGCGTCTTTAGGTGAGGAAAGGACCCTGCAGAAAGAACCAAAATCTTTGCACTATGCATGTTGTTAAGTCTCAGATATGTCAGGTTCGGCAAGTGTGATGCAAGCATTCCCAGTGGGTCTTCCCCAATGTGACACGGACTTAGAGCTAGATACTTTAGATGTGTCCCATGGCCGAGAAAAATAGGGCACTGCAGTGTCCCCTTGGCCCATTGCCCTCTGACAATCAGCTTGTGCAGTACCGTGGACCTTGGTTTGAGAGTCTCGAAGCAAAGTTCTTCATTCTCATCCTTTGCAGACAGAAGCAAGCTGGAAAGAAGCGGCATATTTGACAGGCTAGAAAAAAGATTTGCACAATCAGTATTGCTTATGTTGTCAATCCACACACTTCTTAGCTGCATCAGTTTCTTCAGCTGCTCGGCCAAGTCCTTGCTGGCTTCAACAGTCTCAAGAGTCTGCAGTTCTTCCAAATTGGAGAGCTCTTTAGGTGCTTGTATTCCAATAAAGTACCGGAACTCCGACTGCTTCTCATCAGCATATCTATCGGCTAAAAGGTGCCGCAGCTTCTTGATCTTAACAATCCCTCGTGGTAGTTTCTCTATTTTGGTTTGTTTGATGTCCAGTGTGTGAAGGTTAGACAACTTCTCAACAGAGTCTGGGAGTGACTTGACCTTGGTGCGCCGTAAGCCAATGTAACGAAGATTGAACAGAGTCCCTATTGATGCTGGCACTTCAGTGATTTCAGAGTCTTGCAGCTCGACAACAGTAAGGTAGGTGGATTCAGACAGAATTGAGAATAACATGGCAGGGGAAGATGAAATTGCTCCAAGTGACACTAGAGTTCGAAGACGTGGAAGTTTAACTTTCAATGTAGTACTGTCTTTCCATCCACATGATGACAGACGACGAACATCCCTATCCATCTGTATCATTGTGCCATAATTATTTGCAGAGCCAAACTTCTCCTCTTTAGCAACAGAAAGAGCTAGGTCTCGCACAATATCATGCATCGTACAGGTGCTCACTCTGCCTAGTTCATCATTCTCCGTGACTTTAAGCATATTGCGTTGGATCAGTTCCAAGAGATTTCCCTCAGCCACCTCCTCTGGTGTGTTATTTTCTTTGCTCAGCACAAAGCCTTCTGCAACCCATGCCTCACAAGGGTCTCGCGTAAAATCGGGTAGTCTTCAGGAAACAGGCTGCAGTACAAGAAGCAGTTTCTGAGGTCTCCTGACAGGTCATGGTAGCTCAGATTTAAAATTGCTGGGACATGGTCGTCGTTCGACAGCTCACATCGAAGCTGACTGTATGTTTGATTCCAAACATAGTGTGTCCTTGGCCTCGAAGACAGGAGGCTGCCTATCGATACAATTGCTAGTGGGAGGCCCTGACACCGATCTACTGTAGAAGTAGCTGTTATGAATAACGCATGTATTCAATATAAGGCCAATGTGTCAATATATATACAAGTACATGGTCGCATATATGTAAGGAACCCCTTATACAACGATATACATCTAACACCTCCCCTCAAACTTACGGTGAATCAACAACATTAAGTTTGGAGAGATAGAAACTGTGCTGAGCTCTGGTCTGCGCCTTTGTAAAGAAGTTTGCCACCTGAAGTTCTAAAGGCACATACTGAAGAGCAACAATCTGGTCATGTACCTGTGTCCGCATATAGGAAGCATCAACACCAATATGCTTTGTAAGCTCATGCTTCACCGGATTTGTAGCAATGCTAATAGCCCATGTACTGTTAGACAAAAGAGGAATGGGTGTTAAAACTGAAATACCAAAATCCTCAAGTAACCACCGTAGGCAAGTAACCTCCGTAGTCAACAAAGCCATAGCTCGCAACTCAGCCTCAGCACTCGAACGAGAAACTGTTGTCTGCTTCTTAGTCTTCCAAGCAATGAGAGAACCACCAAGAAAAACACAATAAGCAGAGAGAGACCGGCGATCAGAGCGATCACTAGCCCAGGTGGCATCAGAATATGCCTGGAGCTGTAAAGAGCTGGAGCGAGGGAAAAATAGACGACGAGTAATGGTTCCGTGAAGATATCGCAGAACATGAAGAAGATGACTATAGTGGAGCTGAGTAGGAGAAGAAGATATGCACAGGGTACGAAATATCTGGACGAGTGACACCCAGATAAACAAGACTCCCAATAAGGTGACGATAGCGAGTAGAATCAGCAAGAGGCTCACCATCAGTGGGCCGAAGATGAACATTAAGTTCCATAGGAGTCTCAGCGGTGTGCTGATCAGTAAGAGAAGCACGGTCAAGAAGATCCTGAATATACTTTTCTTGGGACAGATAGAAGCTCTCAGGTGTAGAAGTAACCTCAACCCCAAGAAAGTAGTGAAGAGGAGCCAGATCTGACATGAGAAACTGCTCATTAAGACGCTCCTTCACAAAGGTGATGTACTGAGAATCATCTCCAGTAATGATCATATCATCAACATATAAAAGAAGAAGCGTCCGACCACGAGACGAAGTGTGAATAAAGAGAGCAGGATCATGAGCATTGGCAGAGAAACCGGCTGCAGTGACAACAGAAGAGAAACGATCAAACCAGGCATGAGGAGCTTGCTTGAGACCGTAGAGAGATCGGCGAAGGCGACAAACCATACCCTTACGAACAGATTACCCCGGTGGTGGCTGCATATAAACCTCTTCACACAGCTCACCATTGAGAAAGGCATTCTTGATATCAAGCTGAGAGATGGACCAAGCCCGAACAGACGCCACAGCAAGAAGAGTGCGAACAGTGGTCATGTGAGCCACAGGAGCAAATGTTTCATCATAATCACGACCATGCTCCTGCTGAAAACCACGTGCCACAAGACGAGCCTTGTAGCGCTCAAGAGAACCATCAGAGCGGGTCTTAATCTTGTAGACCAACTTGCACGTGATAGGAGTAACACGCGTGGGAAGAGGAACAAGATCCCACATGCAAGTACGCTCAAGGGCAGCAATCTCCTCTGCCATCGCATGCTGCCACTCCTGATGAACAGCAGCATCACGATAAGAAGTCGATTCGGCAAGAGCCACTAAACAAAAGCGCGCAGGGGGCCGAATAGACTGGCGATCACGAAGGGCATATCGAGGGGAGGCCGAAGAAGATGAACTATCAGAAGAAGATGGCGCATCAGACGAATCCTCAACTCGCGGACGACGAGTGTAGCAGAGAGGATAAGAAGGACGAGGCCCGGGAGGAGCCGCTGGAGAGGGTGGCGGTGGCAAAGGGGACAGTGAAGGAGGAACCGAAGAGGCCAAAGGCTTTGGTGGAGGTGTGGTGACTATGAGGATGGCAGGAAAAGTTAGGAAAGAAAGCGGCTCGACAAGAGATGCTGGAGTGGTGGAATGATAAGGACGAGGGTAGAAAGGACGAGATTCATCAAAAGTGACGTCCTGAGAAACCCACATCCGTCGGCCAACAGGATCCCAACAACGATATCCCTTATGCTCAGCGCTATAGCCCAGAAAAACGCACTCCACAGACTGAGCGGTCAGCTTGGTGCGCTCACTAGGGGCAAGAAGAACATAGCACACACATCCAAAGAGGCGAAGACTAGAATAGTTAGGAGTCTTGCCACAAAAACGCTCAATCGATCCCACCAAGAGCGTAAGAAGGTGAATATTAATCGAAAAGTGGCGGAGAAACGACCAAATTTTAAGTATGGTGGGACAGCAAAAGCAAGCATAAGAACACGGGCTGTCTCACGAAGATGACAATGCTTCCGTTCAGCCACACCGTTCTGGACATGAGCACCAGGGCAAGAAAATTGAGAGAGAGTGCCCTGCTCAGCAAGAAAACCACGAAGGACTCCTGACAAGTATTCCCCAGCAGAGTACCATCGTCCTGCGATAGAAAGGGGGTACCATTTGCTGTCTGAATAGTGATAGTAGCAGCTAAAGGACGAATAAAAGTGAGACTGGTGGAATCAGATGTCATATGAAAGGAAGCACCAGAGTCAAGAATCCAAGGTGAGATATGTGAAGAAGAAGTAGAAGATGGTTTCTCACTAGAAGACGCAGCCATGCGACGCAGCAGTGTGAGAAACTCCTGAGAATCAGTAGCACCAGAGCTCCTCTGAGAGGAGGAACCACCAGTGCCCTTTGGAGGATAGCCTCCACGACGTAAATCCTTCTTTTTCTTGTAGCAGAACTGTGCCTGATGTCCATCCTTGTTGCAATAGGTGCAGCGTACCCTACCAACAGCAGCTGTCACTGGTGAAGGCACCACTAATGAAGGAGGAGCTGGAGACGTAGCGGGTGTAGAAACTAGAGGAGCTGCTAGAATAGAAGGAAACGACGGTGACAGTAGCAGACCCGCAACACGAAAATGAATCTCCTCAGCACGAACAGCGGCAAGGGCCTCCAACAAGGTCACACGAGGGTGGCGTGCCAGCAACTGAGCACGAGTCTCCTCATACTCAGCCCGGAGACGGGTCAAGAAGTCATAGATACCTCGAAGCTCCAGATGAGTCTGCTGATGCTGACAGAACTGACATGTGTGATAAACATCCGGTCCCAAAGAGTCAATATGACGCCATACCGTAGACAATTGGGCATAGAACTCATCCACAGTTGCATCTCCCTGCTGCAACGACTGCTCCTGACGCACAACAGAAAGATACAACGAATCACCAGACGGCTCGTAGCAGTTGCGTAGATGTGTCCACATCAACTGTGCTGAAGCCAAATCAACCACATCCCTAGTGAATTGCACTTCCATACTAGCAACCAGAATAGCATAGACACAAGCATCCTCATCAATCCAAGTCTTGTAGGCAGCATACTGAGTCTGAAAAGTCTCCATAGCATCCTCAAAAGACTCAGATGCCTTTGTACGAGCATCTTCAGAAGCCTCCTTTGGGAGTACAGGCTCAACAGGCGGAACAGGGCGAGGCGGACAAGGCAACTCGCCAGTAAGAAAGTCCCAAAGGCGCTGACCATGCATGTGGAGGCGCATATGCTGAAACCAGTCCCGATAATTGAGACCATCGAAGATCACTAGGCAGCGAGGAACGGAAACAGTGCCTATTGGTAGGTGGCGCTGGACGGCGCGACGACAAGGCAACGAAGTCTAACAGGCGGCACTAGATGGCGCGGCGGTTAGGACGACTTTTTTTTATCGGGCCGACTGGCTCACGTTTAAAGCCGTCGGCCTGCTGGCTCTCAACGAAAGCACAGAATAAGGCCCGATGGATGCACACAAGGAGAACTAGGGGGTTTCTAGTGGCGGCGGGCAATAAGGGCATAAGATGGCGGTAGCGGTGACTCGGCGGCGGCAACAAGGGGAGGCCGTCTCCGACCTGTAAGCAAAAGGCGACGGCGTGCGCGCTCTGCCGCCGAACCCGAGCCCGTCCTGGCGGCGACGGCGACACATCCAACGGCGCCCCGAGCGGCTCCTGTGTAAAGAGGCGAGGCGAGGCGGAGGCAGAGGCTCGCGCGCCGAAGCGGCGGCGAGGACGAGGCCGGCCGAGGCGGCGGCTCGGCGCTCAAGCACGGGCCAGGCGGCTGCTCCGAGCACGCAATTGGGCTCCAAGGATCCGGCGGAGGCGGCCGGGTGCGGGGCGGCGCCAGAAGAGAAGGACCCTGCGACGGAAGACCCAGCGGCCGGTGGAAGACCTCGCGGCCAAGGTTGGCGGCGCCTGGAAGCTGAAGCAGGCTGGGTGGAAGACAGCGACTGCGCGGGTGGCCACGAGCAAGCACGGTGGAGGAAGAGCCAGGTGGCGGCCACGGGCAAAGTGGCCACGGGAAAAGCCAGACGACGACCACGGACAAAACAAAACCCTAGGTTTGCTCTGACACCATGTTATGAATAGCGCATGTATTTAATATGAGACCAATGGACCTATATATATAAGTACAGGGTAGCATATATGCAAAAAAAAACCCCTTATACAACGGGGATAATATATATACATCTAACAGTAGCAACCTTCATGAGCTCAATGGGGCACTCGTGGCTCTTCCTGCTATAAAATGCCCTTCTGCAGAAGAGATCAAATGCTTGAGTGTCACCCAAAGGCTGGAGATCGAGGCGACGTGTTGAGGGAGCAAGAGCAGCCACGTGATTCTTCCGTGTTGTGATGATGACTCGACTTGCCTGGAAATTCTGAAATGCATCACACATTTGAAAGTAAACTTCTTGGTTCCAGACATCATCCAGTACGATCAAACATTTCCTATCTTTGAGCCTTCGCTTTATTTCTTCTTTCAAGTCATACATGTCCATCCTGTCAATGTTAGATGACGGTGATTGTTCCATGTAACCCACCTTCCTGAGTAACTTCCTCAACAGAGCATCTACAGTGTAGGTCTGAGACACAACCATCCATGCAGGAGCAGCGAAATTGATCTTTTCACGTTCATAAACATTTGTGACCAGGGTGGTTTTTCCCAATCCGCCCATACCCGACACCGTTATCAGCGTACTGTCAAGCTCATCAGAGTGCAGCCATTCGGTCAGCATTTTCCTGTTGTCTTCAATCCCCACTAGATCTTCATCGTTCACAAGTTCTGGGAAGCTATCTTGGGACCGCTGCCTTTCCATCTCAGTGAGCGGGTCATGAACAAGCTGGGATGCCTCCAGCCACTGCTCCTTAAGTTCTATAACTTGCTTGATCTCCTTCTCTATCTTGACTACCTCATCAGCAATTTGACTAAAAACCAAGACATTTTTTTTAGATAATGGAAGAGAATACCTCTCCTGACCTCTGCATCAAGGATGCACATAGCCTATTTTATTAAAGAGTTTAAAGCACCAAAGTAACTAAAACTGTTAAAAGGTAGCTTGAAGCCTTATAAGCAAACGACGATTGAAATTTAAACTCAATCATTACATATCCTATGACTAAACCGCCACCCATGAATGCTTAAAATTTGCTTCGCCACTACCTCCAGCCTGTCGCTTCTGACTAACATAGACTCCTTCTGAGCCGGTTTCTGCAAATGTGCCCAAGCCCTCAGCCAGTGCCCACTCAAGAAGATAACCTGTAAGGGATTAGTGGCAATCTTTTAGTCAAAAACAACTTCATTCCGACATAGCCAAATAGATCAATATAAGGCACTAGCTCCCACTAGGAGTTGTGACTTTAAAATTTTTGGAATACCGGATAACCAATTCCCAAACATATTTGTTATACTCACAGGAGGAAATAAATTAAATGCACATTGAACAGCCCACCATGCAAAATGTGCAAAAGGGTATTCAATAAAAAGATGTTGAATTGTTTCCTCGTTAATACAAAAACAACACTCTTTGTTTCCCCTCCAATTTCTTTTGAGTAGATTATCTTTAGTTAAACTACCCCTCTTTTGAGATAACAAAGGAATATTTTCACTTTTGATGGAATTTTAAGTGTCCAAAAAAAAGTTCTTAATGGGGACTTGAAAACTTCCAATTAGTGCCGCATAGAAAGACTGTACTGAAAAAAGCCCAGACTTATTCAAAGTCCACCTGAAAACATCTTTTTGAGAGATCAAATGTAAATTAGCAATTCTCAAAATTAACCCATTCCACGCATGTAACTTGAGCCCAATAATAGGTCTTCGAAAATAGATATTTAAAGGAGCCGTTCTCAGAATATTCGCCACTGTATCATCCTTTCGTCGTACCACATTATAAAGGATTGGATATTGACTTTTCAGTGGAGCGTCTCCTAACCAAATATCTTCCCAAAATCTAGTTTGCATTCCATTTTTAATCTGGAATGAACCAAAATGAAAAAATCGATCTTTGATTTTCATTAAACCTGACCAAAAATGGGAAGTTCCAGGCTTATTTACCATCTGCGAAAGACACTTCCCCCAAATATTTTCTTTTTAATATAGACTGCCATACACCGTCTTCATTAAGTAACTTAAACAACCATTTTCCTAGTAAACTTTTATTTTTTGTGTCTAAGTTTTGAATGCCTAGGCCGCCCTGTTCTTTGAGTAAACGTAGTAAGCTCCATTTAGCAAGCCTATATTTTCTTTTATGACTATCACTCTACCAGTAAAATCGAGAGCGATAAAAATCTAATCTTTTGAGAACATCACTAGGAACCTCAAAAAAAGATAACATAAATATTAGTAGACTGCTAAGCACTGAGTTAATAAGTACCAATCGTTCACCAACAGACATATTTTTTCCTTTCCAACTACTAAGCTTCCTTTCAACTCTATCCCCAACCCCTTTCCAATCACAATTCCTTAGTTTTCTGAAATGAATCGGGATACCTAAGCACCTGAAAGGAAAGGCACCTACCTCACAACCAAATAACTGAGTAAACTGTGATTCAACCTCTTTGGCAGTACCAAAACAAAAAACCTCGCTTTTGTGGAAATTAATCTTTAAACCTGATAATTGTTCAAAGACACATAGAATAAGCTTGAGATTTTTTGCCTGTTCCAAATCATTATTCAAGAAGAGGATAGTGTCATCAGCATACTGTAATATTAACAACCCATCATCAATCAAGTGAGGAACTACTCCCGATAAAAGACCTTCTTTAGCTCTAGAAATAAAAATGGCAAGCATGTCCACAACTAGATTAAAAAGAATTAGGGACATAGGATCACCTTGCCTAAGACCTTTCTTAGTTTGAAAAAAAGATCCAAGATCATCATTGATTTTTATTCTAACACTCCCTCTCTTAATGAAACTTTCCACCCAAGAACACCACTTAGTTGAAAAGCCTTTCATTCTCAAAGTTTGAAGTAAAAAACGACCATTTTAATTTGTCGTAAGCTTTCTCAAAGTTGATCTTGAATACTATTCCATCCAAACTTTGTTTATATAACTTATGGATTGTTTCATGAAGGATAACATCTCCGTCAAGAATAAATCTCTCTTGCATGAACGTCGACTGGGATGATCTGACAACCTTTTGAGCTACCATAATAATTCTATTAGTAGCGACTATAGTAAAAACTTTAAAACTGACATTTAGAAGACAAATAGGTATATATTGTTGTATTTGCGTAGCATCTATTTTTTGGGGAATCAGAGTAATGGTCCCAAAATTCAAGCTAAAAAGAGGCATTGAACAAGCATGAAATTCGTGAAACATAGGCATCATGTCATGTTTAATGACTTCCCAATACACCTGATAGAACTCAGCTGGGAAGCCATCTGGACCAGGTGCTTTGTTATGTTCCATTTGAAAGATAGCTTCTTTCACCTCCTTCTCCATGAAAGGTTTTATTAGGAATTTGTTTTCAGTGTCCGAAACCTGAGGTATGTCATTCCTAAAAGAATCAATCATGGATAAATGATTAACTTCAGACGGTCCAAACAGACCTTTATAATAGTTGGTGATATACTTTTTTAATTGTACGTCCCCCTGAATTATCCCTTTCTCTTATTCAAGCTGAAAAATTATTTGTCTTCTATGCTTACCATTCGCAATCAAATAATAATAATGTGTATTTCTATCTCCCCCCAAAAGAAATTTCGCTTTGGACCTTTGGTACCATTTAATTTCTTCTTCTCGTAACAGATGTGCCAATCTCTCATTAGCAATTTTTTTAAGGGAAAGGTCTTCATCAGACAAACTCAAAAGCTCATCTTTTTTATCAAGCTTATCAATTATCAAGTTGAGTTCTAGCTTTTCCTTTTTATAAGTCCCATTGCTATTTTTAGCCCAACCTCGAAGATATTGTCTAAGAGATATAACCTTATACTGCCAAATTTGTAGGGCAGACTGACCTTTAACTTTCTTTTTCCACACATTAGCCACCATCTCCCTGTACCCATCCCTACACAACCAGTCTAATTCAAATTTAAATAAAGGCTGACTCCCTCTACAAGAGGCTGCTCTGTATTTAAAAGCAACAGCGTGTGATCAGACAACGACCTTTCAAGAGCATTAAATGTGACCAAAGGAAATTTATGCTCCCGGTCTGTACTCATTAACTCTATCCAGCTTTTCAAATGTTGGATTATCTAACGAATTGGCCCAAGTAAATTGTCTCACAGATAAATCTACTTTCCGTAAATCTAGATTATTAATCACAGTATTAAACAAAAATGGCCATCTATACTCGAAGTTATCATTATTTTTTCGCCTGCATGCCTGATAATATTAAAATCACCCCCAACTAAAATGGGGAGAGAATTTTTCCTACAGGGATGAACTAGTTCAGTAAGGAATTTCTCCTTGAATTGGGTTTGAGTTGCACCATAAATAGCCACAAGAATCCATTGGAAGTCATCATCTCTATTTTTTAGGTGAAACTTTATATAAAAATCACCAACATCAATAGAACTAATATCAAAAACCCAAGGATCTACCCCTAAAAGAATGCCCCCAGACCGACCTTGTGGTGGAGAACAATGCCACAAAAATTCCCGTCCACCACAAAGATGGTTAAGATTAGACACAAACAAGTCTTTTTTACCAGTTTCAAGGATGGCCACAAAATCTAAATGCTGCTCTTTAACCACTTCACAAAATTACCGATGTTTAGCCAAGTCTCCTATACCTCTGCTATTCCAAAAAAGACCTTTCATTTTAACTGTAATTTGATTGGCATATTAAAAGGATTTTTTCCTTTCTTCTTCCCAGAGCCAGAGGCCCTTTTTTTTATATAATTTACCACAGTAAAATCATCCTCCAATAACACATCATCTAAATATGAACAAAAATGATTGAGGGCTGAGATATCACTGCTATCCTGATTCTCATCCTCCAACTCCTCAACATCTACTATTTCTTTCTTTTTTAATCTCCCTAATTCAAGATCCTCAATATTTTTAATAATGCTAACAATCTCACTATTATCATCTCCTAAAGAAATTCCTATGCTAGTAACTATTTCAATAACTTGCTCATCAGAACAAGACAAAAATGATAACTTATTACCAGACTTACATGGATCAAGTTCGAGGTTACGAACTTGTGCACGCCTCGTAGCCGTCTTAACCGAGTCTTCATCACCAGACTGCTTCCTCTTAATGCGTTCACTCTGTCTAGGCTCCACCGGATCAACCATAGTGGCCCGCTTCGGCCAAAAACCCCCAGCTGACCTTGAACCTCGTGAGGGCTCCTTGCTGTGCATTTTAACTGCCATCTCCGAACTTCATGAGGCCTCCTTGCTGTGCACTTTTACTGCCATCTCCGCCTGTCGGTTGGCCACTGGAACAACCAGTCGAGGAAGCGCCACTACATCCTTTGCTGCATCGGCATCCTAAAAGCCCTCCCTGTAACACCCCAGCTCAACAATGAGCCTAGAATGCTACTAAAATAAAATTAAACAATACTACTAAGACCATTTACCAAACTTTTCAGCAGAACCTCCTTTGTATAGTTAACTATACAGAGGTTTCAGCAATTAAATATAACATTAATAATAATTCAATATCCAAATTCATCCAAGCATGCAAGATAGTCTATTCCGATAACACAATAATAAGCATAATCCAAATTAGCTAATCTCATTATTACAAATAAGACAAAGCATTCAACTAAGGCTATGAGTGAATCTCAATCGGTTTGCTTATTTATAGAGTATGAACTAAATGATAATCTTCCTTTAGGATGAATGGTAGTGAGTGCATTCCAACAAAACTACTCCCTCCCATGCATGCCGTTCTTGCCTGTGGTACCTAAAACACAACAAAGCAAGGGTGAGTCTAATGACTTAGCAAGTATCTATAAAGAAGCATTAAACACACAGATATGGCATCAACATGTCAAAAGAAACATTACACTAAAAATAACTCCCATGCTTATGTAATGCAAACATGCAATGCATCTTTTAAACTTTATCTCTTTTCGTATTTTACCGGTAATGCGGGGTATACAACCGTCGATATATACCCTTGCTCGCACTTCTCCGCACAGGACCAAGAGCCTATACTCCATGAGTATAGGATTCATTGCCCATCATCTTCATGATGGGGACCTCTTCAATGCCCACATTCTACGAATGTGGGTACCTAAGCCCGCCATTTACATGACAGGACCTCAATCAGATATACTTGGTCACCACGTGACCAAGTCTCGATATCTTTCAAGATATGCGTATGTACTATGACCCTATCTTTCATACATATGAATCATCAAGTACATACCACAACTTCAGATCTCACATAGCATGTAAGGCATTAACAACATACATAGAAAAGCTTTAGCCATAAACATGCATTCACCAAATTCTACTCATATTCATCACACTGTCATCCATGTATGACTAACATGAGTAAACGCAAGCAATCACATCAAACAATCATAATTGTGCTACAAATAGGATACTTGCCTCAACCGTGCGGAAACGATAGACGCGAAGAGGACGCTGCCCCTGGGACCAATCCCCCACCTGAACATAATTATGAACCAAGCTAAGACAACCATACTGGACCAAAGACATAATTAATAGCTCAAACGAAAAAAACCAAACTCTCAAGCGCCTTCCAAACGTCCCACTTCTAACGATCGATCTGTCCCCTCTGTGGACAATCAACTTATAAAAATCATAACTTTCACTAAATGGGTCCAAATAAGGTGTTCTAGGACTTTATGGAAAGGTAATTAAATTCCCCAACTAAAACTAGTTGGGGGGCCCTTCTGAATCGGCCATCTAAAACCCCTACCAAGCCAAATTAAAAGACATCAATTTTCACGTCGGGTTCTCTGGACAGTACACTAAAACCACCATAACTTTTACTACGAGCGTCCAAATCTTGCGTTCTTTAGATTTCTGGAAAGGTATGGAAATTACCTACATTTTTCATTATATCTAGATCCTCTAATGTCTTCTTTAACTAATGGCTTAATCCAGTTTTCTACAAACTGTCAGAAAACTGACAGATTAACAGGACAGCGACACTAAAGAATTTATAACTCGCTGACCGTTAATCGGATTTGGGCGTTCTTGGCGGCCATGGAAAGCTAAGGACAATACACAACTATATCTAACAGATGGGATCCATGTAATCTGCCTCTAAAGACATCAAAACCGCCGTTCAGCCTACTGGACAGAATGGGATCTACACAACCGGTATTGCTAAAACAACAAGTTAAACATCTAATCGACGGGAAACGAAGATTACCCTCGAAGAGCAGCTGAAGATCACGAGCTCCCGCTAGTGATCCCTCTTCCTTCTCTTCTTCCCCCCTTCTCTTCCTTCCTCTTTGGCCAGCCACCACACCACACCCTCTTCTCCTTCCACGCGGCCAGCAGCAGGGAGCTCCAAAGGCACCAATGGCAGGTCGGCTTCCAAGGGAGATGAAGCATCTTGGGGAGGGGGAGAGGAGAGGTTGAGGCGCAAGGGAGAGGAGAGGTTAGGGGCGGCGGCTTGAAGGTGGGGAGGGGGGCTAGGGTTTGAGCCGCCCCCCCTAAGGCCTTGGCCGGCCTCCCCTTGGGCCTTGCGGCTAGCCCACTAATGGGCCTCCCGGCGATAGCCCGAGGCCCAGGTTGTCTCACAATTGTGAAACCCCCCCCCCTCGTTGGCTGCTTAATTGATTAATTCCCAAAGGGTCCATCCCCTAAATCGACATCTAAACAGTCATTCTTTTAACTCAAATTAATTCTCTCCTGGAAGTCCTTTTGAATACTTTTGGGGTATTACATTCTACCCCCCTTAAAATGAATTTGACCCTGAATTCTAACCACGCTTGCGCCAAAGTATAATCACAGCTAACACTGAATCAACATTAACACGTACATGTTGTGAATAACTCTGGATAATGCTCGCGCATGCGAGACTCCAATTCCCAGGTGGCCTCTCTCTCTGTCTGCTGCGACCAAAGCACCTTGACGTACTTTAAAGTTTTGTTTCTCAACGCCTTTTCGATCTTTCCGAATTTGTAATCGCTTGGACTCAAATGATGATCTCGCTCAATGGTTAAAGGTTCTAGTGGAACGTGATGCTCCGGATCTCGCATGTACTTTCTCAACATGGATACATGAAAAACATTATGCACTCCTCGCATGGACTTTGGAAGGTCCAAGCGGTATGCCAGCTTCCTGATCCGAGCCAAGATCGTGAAAGGCCCAACGTACCTTGGGCTAAGCTTCTCTTTGGTACCAAACCTTACCACACCTTTGGTGGGTGATACTCTCAAGAGCACCTGATCCCCCACCACAAACTCCAAATCCCTTCTCCTCACGTCAGCATAGCTTTTTTGCCTGCTCTGGGCTGCTAAAAGATTCTGTCTCACCAAGGCCACTCGTTCAACTATCTTTTGGACCCAATCCGGGCCCAAAACTGCCTTCTCACCCACCGCTTCCCAGCAAAGGGGTGACCTGCAATTACGCCCATACAGAACCTCGAACGGTGCGGCTTTAATACTTGAATGGTAGCTGTTATTGAAGCAAATTCCGCCAATGACAACTGATCCTCCCAACTACCCTTCTAGGACAAAACACAGGACCGCAACATGTCCTCCAAGGTCTGAATGGTGCGCTCTGACTGTCCATCTGTCTGTGGATGAAATGCTGTACTCAGACGGAGCTGGGTGCCCAGTGCACTCTGCAAACTCTTCCAAAACTTAGATACAAACTTGGCATCTCTGTCAGAAATTATGGTCTTTGGCACACCATGCAATCTCACAATCTCCCGCACATAGATAGGAGCCAAGTCGTTTGCTGAGTGGGTCGTGCGGATAGGAATAAAGTGCATCGATTTGCTGAATCGATCCACTATCACCCAAACTGCGTCCTTTCCTCGCGGTGATCGAGGTAACGCGACTACAAAGTCCATGGAGATATCATCCCAAGGCCATTGAGGGACCTCCAATGGCTGCAATAACCCTGCAGGACGCTTATGTTCTGCCTTCACTTGCTGACAAACACCACAAGAGGCTACATAATTAGCAATGTCTACTTTCATTCTTTTCCACCAGAAGTTCTGCTTTAAATCCCGGTACATCTTCGTCTCACCTGGATGAACGGTATAAGGGGTGCGATGTGCCTCCCTCAAGATGTCATCCTTAACCCCCGCCTTCTAAGGCACACAAAGGCGACCCTTAAATCGCAATGCTCCAGACCCATCCAAACTGAAATCCCTTCCTTGCCCATATCCAGACACTTCCTGACCCTTTGCAATAATTGGTCACTCACAGCTTCCCGCGACCGCCTCGAATGGTGACTCTAAGATCAAGCGTGTTTCGCATGAGCCGTGCCTGCATAGCAATAAGATATTCCCATGCGGTCAAAATCAGCAATTAAACAATCCAGAGTAGCAGGTGTCGCCTTGCGACTAAGAGCATCAACCACCACATTGGCCTTGCCTGGATGGTATTGAATCGTGAGATCGTAATCCTTGATCAGCTCCAACCATCTGCGCTGCCTCAGATTCAGATCCTTCTGTGTAAAAAATGTACTTAAGGCTTTTGTGATCAGTAAAGACATCACAAGTCTCGCCATACAAATAGTGCCTCCAAAGCTTCAATGCAAACACTACAGCGGCCAACTCTAAATCATGTGTTGGGTAATTCTGCTCATGCTTCTTCACTTGTCTCGCGCGTAAGTTTAACCTTACCATCTTGCATGAGCACACAACCCAAACCAATTTGAGAAGCGTCAGAGTAAACTGTGAAACGCTTCCTAGATTCAGAATGTTGAGAACAGAGCAAGCCACCAGCCTTTCCTTCAAAGTCTGAAAACTGCGTTCACAATCATCATCCCATCGAAACTTCACATCCTTCTGAGTGAGCCTGGATAACGGCTTCGCAATGATGGAGAAGTCCTGCACAAAACGCCGATAATAACCTGCCATACCAAGGAAGCTTCTCACTTCTTTGACGTTGGTCGGCCTTCCCCATTCTACCACTGTGGAGATTTTACTCGGATCAACTGATATTCCCTTATCATTGATAACATGCCCCAAGAATCCCACTTCAGACATCCAGAACTCGCACTTTTTCAGCTTGGCATAAAACCTATTCTCTCTTAGCGCCTCCAACACCAGCCTCAGATGACGCCCATGATCTGCTTCAGTCTTCGAGTAGATCAAAATATCATCAATAAAGATGATGACAAAGTCATCCAAATACTCATGCAGCATCATGTTCATTGTCTCCATGAAAGCAGCAGGGGCATTCGTTAGTCCAAAAGACATAACTTTAAATTCAAAATGCCCATACCTTGTGGAGAACGCTATTTTTCGTTATATCGAGATCCTCTGATTTCTTCTTTAACTAATGGCTTAATCCAGTTTTCTACAAACTGTCAGAAAACTGACAGATTAACAGGACAGCGACACTAGAGAATTCATAACTCGCTGACCGTTAAACAGATTTGGGCGTTCTTGGCAGCCATGGAAAGATAAGGACAATACCCAACTATTTCTAAGAGATGGGATCCATGGAATCTGCCTCTAAAGACATCAAAACCGCCGTTCAACCCATCGATGTAATGAGATCTACACAATCGGTATTGCTAAAACAACAAGTTAAACATCTAATCGACGGAAACGAAGGTTACCTCGACGAGCAGCTGAAGATCATGAGCTCCTGCTGGTGATCCCTCTTCCTTCTCTTCTTCCCCCCTTCTCTTCCTTCCTCTTTGGCTGGCCACCACACCACGCCCTCTTCTCCTTCGACGTAGCCAGCAGCAGGGAGCTCCAAAGGCACCAATGGCAGGTCAGCTTCCAAGGGAGATGAGGCGTCTTTGGGAGGGGGAGAGGAGAGGTTGAGGCGCATGGGAGAGGAGAGGTTAGGGGCGGCGGCTTGGAGGTGAGGAGGGGCTAGGGTTTGAGCCCCCCCCCCCACCTAAGGCCTTGGCCGGCCTCCCCTTGGGCCTTGCGGCCAGCCCACTAATGGGCCTCCCAGCGATAGCCCGAGGCCCAGGTTGTCTAACAATTGTGAAACCCCCCCTCGTTGGCTGCTTAATTGATTAATTTCCAAAGGGTCCGTCCCCTAAATCGACTTCTAAACAGTCATTCTTTTAACTCAAATTAATTCTCTCCCAGAAGTCCTTTCGAATACTTTTGGGGTATTACACTCCCCGTCGTGAGCCTCAATATTAACAAAGTCATCAGCCTCCTTGGTAATTTTTCCAAAAGCTACTACCGCAGGTTCCATTACCACTGCCGATGGTGAGACAACACTTCTATCAACCTTGGTAATGGCTCCCAATCCCACGGGCTGCCTCATCGGCTTGACTTCAGCAGCGTCCAACCCCATTGTTTGTTCCATTAGTCGATCATCCACCACCACTGCCGAAGGTGAGACAACACTTCTATCAACCTTGGTAACAGCTTCCAAACCGATGGCCTGCCTCGTCGGTTGGACTTCAGCAACTTCCAACCCCATGGTTTGTTCCACTAGTCGATCGTCCACTTCAAGACAATCCCCCGGCTCTTTGATATCTATGGGTAAACCGGCCAAAGCAATAGCCGTACTCTGCCCCTAATAGTTCAAAACAGATGTACCATCCTCCCATGCATTAGTCGCAAACTCCTTTCTAACCGCCCTTGGTGTCACCCAGACGGTATCCAAATGCTAAAGCCCCAAAGTATTCCCCCTAGAAAATAAGGTAGACTGTCCCTCACAGTTCACAGGAGCATGTGATTCAACATTCGAATTATTCTTCAGTCTCTTAGCATATCTAATTGTCATGTCAGCATCTTTGCCTTTGCCCGATTTATCCTCTCCCTCATGATCCTCTTGCCGAATACTATCTTCATCAACAGTATCCACCTCTCTAGATTCAACTTTGAAAAAAATATCATAAACATATTCTCCCACCACAATCTCTACATTTGAAGGAATGACATCTATGTCCAGAACACCCACCAGCAGCCGAACCAAATCATTCTTGCGGACATTTTCCATGTCCACTCTCATTGCTGTGCCAATGATCGATCCTATAGCACAAAGACTCAGACAATCACGAACTTCCAATGGCACTCCTACTACCTGAACCCAAACCTTTTGAAGTTGGTACTTAGGTATGGGCCTCAAGTTCCATTCCACAAATTGCAACACCACCTTATGCTGCTTTGCATGGACATCACCAATAGCCAAGCCACCATACGAAGCATATCAAGCCTAGTTGGAAAATGAACCAGAAATGCCTTTTCCCCCCTAGGTCTCCACCTGTGGCTGCCAGTTCAAAGGAATTAATCTTCTCAGCTCGGCAATCAGAAGGTCTTCAGTCAACGGATCACCAATGATCTGGACATGCCCCGTCTTATTATTTTCCTTCTTCAACTTCTTCGTCCCAGGATTTGGGATGTGATAAAACCCCAAACCATCAGCACCGAATCCACACAAATTGGCAATAGGTCATGGCATCAGCGTCAACAGACACTTATTTGCCAAATGGTCATCACCCTCAGATATATCACACATTAAAATAGCTTTGCAGTTAGCAATTCCATGCCCCTTCCCTTTGCACCGAAAGCAAACTATGTTAGAAATAGCACATGTGGAGTCGGTGTTGACCAGCAGATTGCCCCCACCGAACCGGCCACAACCCTATCCTCGGTTGCCGTCTCCAAACCTCCCACAACCATTGCTAGGTGTCCAAGGCTGACGCTGATTAGGCAGTGAGGTACTGCCGCCAAAACCAATGACCGGGAAACCTCCCTGCCCTCTAATAACACCGCCAGGCTCAGCAGCCTAACCGCTAGCACCACCATTGACAGAGAACTGACAAAACCTCCAAAGCCCTAGATTTGCCCACCGCCGAAACCACCAACGCCGTTGCCCTAGAGTTTCCCTCCGCCAAAACCAACAACGCCATAACTCGAGTATTGCCCACCGCCGTTAGCCGCTAAGACCGGCTGTGTCGCTAGCAAACCGACCGCCACACCTCCACCGATCGAGGCCGACCGGTGACTCCATTGTCCAAGGATTTCCCACCACCTAAACCGCCCGGTACCACGGACTCAAGAACACGGCGCCGGTGCTACCAATGATCGGTGCCGACTACCGCCAATGATGGCGTTATCTTTGTCACTTTGCGTGACCGCCAAACATTTCGCTTGGATGACAGAGGGCTGTCACAGACGATCGCTGAACACCGGATGAAGTCCTCGACCAGCCACTAGAAGAATCTAGAGGGTTTTGACGAGAGGATTCCCAGTTCCGGCGAAACAACTTACGTAGCCAGGGTAGTCCTCTCCTACGGACATGTGCTGAATTGGTTAACGTCAAGCACGCCACTGATGGGCTCGGCCCAATAATCTCCACTCCAACCGGATTTTGCATGGACGTGGCTCCCGGCAAAACAGCCGAGCCATGCAAAACTTGAATGACTGGGTCCGGTTCATTTGCCTTTGTTGAGTAACCGTCGCTGGCGAGTCCAGTCCGAATGATTACCTCGCAGACAAGTGTAGAATCACTTAGAACAAATCAAGAACACAAGAACAGAATAAGAGATTGAAACAGAGATATGAGGGGACTTCGGGCTTCTCTTTATTGCTCTTCAATAATGATCGATTACAATGAGGGGTCCCCTCTCCTTTATATAGACTACTAGAAACATGAGGTGTCCAATTGGGCCAGGACTCCTGGTCATGGGCTCAGTTTCCTAACACTCCCCCTTGGACACTCGTCCAACATGTTCATATCTCGTCAAAACTCCATAAAAACCCAGTGGGAAAAATTTGGAGAAAGAGTACATGTCATGCGTTCCGTTGTGTTGCACAGATTGTCTCATCAAAAACCTTAACCGAGAAACTTCAGGAAAACTCGTCAAGGGAAAAAGAGTACAATCCAACCAATTTCATTTAATCTCCAGGATTTATTCTTTGGGTACTCGATCTTCGTGAGCAAGCTTTAACAAAGAGTTGGTGAAGGTTCTCCCCCTGAATTCTGCACTTCTCTAAGTCTCAACATTCCAATTCCACGTATGCATCTTTCAAAACTAGATGCTGGGAGTGACTTAGTGAATACATCTGCTAGATTTTCACATGACTTAGTATGCAGTACTTTAATTTCGTCCATCTTTTGCAATTCATGAGCATAGAAGAACTTGGGGTTGATATGCTTAGTTAGGGGACTCTTCACATAACCCATCTGCACTTGTGCAACACAAGCTGCATTATCTTTATAGATAATAGTGGGGGTTTGCGCGGTATTCAATCCACACGACTGCTGGATGTGGTGAATCATCTGCCGAAGCGAAGAACATTCTCGTCTTGGCCTCAAATGCAGGCTATAATTTCTGAGTGGTTCGTCGAAGTCGATACAAGACTTTGCTTAGACTATTTTCATGAAATTGCAGTTCCACCACACAGGAATACATAGCCTGTTTGCGACTTAGCTGTATGCGGGTCTGACAGGTACCCGACATCTACATAACCAGTAATAGTTAGGTCTTGGTTCTTTCTGTAGAATAGTCCAAGATCCTTACTTCCTTGGAGGTATCGGAAGACGTCCTTTATTCCCTGCCAATGCCTTTTGGTAGGTTCCGCACTATACCTTGCTAAAAGGTTCACTACAAATACAATGTCCGGTCTAGTACAGTTTGCTAAATACATGAGTGCTCCAACTGCGCTCAAGTATGGGAATTCCGGTCCCAGGACTTCCTCCCCCTCTTCTTTAGGTCTGAACGGTCCTTGCCTTCTTTGCAAGGATCTCCCACCATTGGCACTTTCGAAGGGTATGCCTTTTCAAACCGAACCTTTCTAACACTTTACGAGTGTAGGTTGATTGATGTACTAAAATCCCTTCAGAGTATGCTCAAGTCGCAAGCCTAGGCAATATTTGGTTTTACCCAAATCTTTCATTTCGAACTCTGATTCTAGGTCAGAACTTGCTTTCTTAATATCTTCCAGGGTTCCGATGATATTCAGATCATCTACATACACTGAGATTATACAAAATTCATCCTGGGATCTTCGTATAAATACACAGGGAAAATCTTCATTGTTCGTGTATCCTTTCTTGCAGAGAAAGTCACTTAAGTGATTATACCACATCCTGCCTGATTGCTTGATCCATACAAGGTGACTTCGAAGTTGCACAATCGCATGTACAGGTTTCTATTTGCTCTGTCTTGGTTTGGGACAGGATACCTTTGGGTACCTTCATGTAAATGTCCTAATCCAAGTTTCCATAAAGGTATGCGCTACCACATCCATCAATTTCATTTCCAAATTCAGGTTTATCGCCATTGAGATTAAATATCTAAAGGTAGTTCCGCCCATGACCGAATAGGTTTCTTCATAATCGACTCGGTCGTTGGGTGAAACCTTGTGCAACAAGCCTTGCTTTATGTCTTACAACTTCATTGTTTTCATTTCTCTTCGAACAAATACCCATTTATGCCTCTACGGGTGCACATGGGGAGGTGTGCGGCTTCTGTGCCTAAATACCTCTCTTTTATTCAAAGATATTAATTTCGCTTCTATTGCCTCCTTCCAATCTTTCCAATCGATCTTTTCTTACATTCAATGACGCGATGGAGTGCTCGATCAAGATCGATGATTGTGGCAATTTTCTTTGCAAAATAAATATCGACATTGGCTGTTGTTCTATTCATAGATTCTCCCGTAGTCATATAATTTATAGCTATTTCTTCATAGGGCGGTTCTGCTAATGCTTATACTCGCTCACCGTTGCTTCCAATTCCAGGGGCAAGTTCCTTTAGTTTTTCAGCTCCGATGTGTGCGCACACATCCATGCTGATGTCTCCCTCCGTGGGAATATTAAAATCCGGTATGCCTTTTACTGAAGGTTTCATACTGGTGCCAGGTCTCAACTGGCTCCCCTTCTTATTCTGGGGAACTTCAGTGATCGACTGTGTCAAGTCCTTCTTATCCTTTTTCGCCAGCGCCCCTAAGCATTTGGGATTCGAGGGGTCGGAGTTCTCGTCCTTTTATTCTTAGGCCTTTGGACGGGATTAGGGATACCTTCAATTTTCTTTGGTATTTCGACCCTCTCCGGTGCATTGCGTGCAGGCACATGCGACTTAGTCACGCTCTTCAAATCACAAAAGTGGTCAGCGCTTGATTCGCTAAAGCTTACAAATCAGTTATCTTTTGGACTTTCTATTTGCTTCACTAGTCTTGTGGTCATGTGCATGGATTCCGTGGCTTGCCACGTTATTTCCGACATTCTTCATCAAGGGTTGATTTCTCCCCTAATGATGGGAAACTATCCTCATCAAATATGCTATCAATGGCGGTTGTATGCAAATCTCCAGTCATAGGGTCCAAATACCTGATTATGGATGCTGTCTCATAACCAATGTATATCCCAGACTTTCGGAGAGGTCCCATTGCAGTTCGCTGCGGTGGTGGTATATGTACATAAACCTTGCAACCAAACCTTCGGAGATGAGAGATTTTTGGTGCTGACCCTTGCGCTAGTTGCATAGGTGAATGGATGTTATATGCCGATGGTCTAAAATTGATGAGAGTTCTTTGCAGATCGTGTGTCCCCAACATGTAGTTGGTAATTTACAATTCGCAAAAGCGGTCGGGCAATAAATTTAATTCTTTTAATTAATGCCTCTGCTAGTCCATTCTGGGTGTGGACATGTGGTACTGAATGCTCAACAGTAATTCCCATTGCCATGCAATAATCATCAAATGCCTTTGAAGTAAATTCTCCGGCGTTGTCCATTCTGATGGACTTCACGTGATGATCAGGAAAATTATTCTTAATTTTAATTATCTACGAGATCAGCTTTGCAAAAGCGTGGTTTCTCGTAGACAATAAGCATACATGCGACCATTTCGAGGAAGCATCGATGAGCACCATGAAGTACCTAAATGGCCCTAACAAGGGCTGTATGGGACCGCAAATGTCTCCCTGGATACGGTCCAGGAAAGCAGGGATTTCATCCTTCACTTTCAGAGTAGAGGGTCGAGTAATTAATTTCCCAGTGGCACATGCGGGGCACACAAAATCTTCTTGATTTGGAAAATTCTTTACATTAACATTATGTCCCTGAGAATTGGTAATTATATTTCTCATCATTCTAAGACCGGGGTGGCCTAATCTATCATGCTAGAGACAGAAAAGTTCAGAGCTTGTAAAAGTGGTTCTCAGGACAGTATAGGCTGCAGGTGCCTTAATATTAGTGTAGTATAGCCCAGATTCATATGACGGAAGTCGTTCTAATGCCCTTTTTCCATGTTCTTCACGCTTTGTAATGAGCAGGTATTCCTTACCATTCTCTTCTTTAGTCTCTACATGGAGACCGTTACCGCGAATATCCTTAAAGCTTAAGAGAGTTCTAGTCGATTCTGGGTATAACAAGGCTTCTTCAATGACCAATGTTGTGCCCATCGGGAGTATAATTATGGTTCTTCCTGAGCCTATTATACATGTATCGCTTCCTGCGATTGTCGTAATACTGCCAGCATTCTTGCTGATTGACTGGAAAAATTTCGTCTCTCTTAATATGGTATTCATTGTGCCGCTATCCGCTAAGCACACTTCCTCCATAGGGCACCACACGCGTTCTAATATATAAAGTATTTATTAATATGGGGTAGAAAGCAATCCACTCATAAATAAAATACTCCAAACAGAACATAACTTGCTTTTATTAATACGGGAAAAGTCTTGCAGGACTCATTATGAGAATGCAATTCTTTGCTCTCCTAGAGCTTACAACCATTATTCAATAATTCAAAGTTCTAACCAAAAACTGCAAATGACTATAAAATCTAAGTGCAATGCGTGCACTAGATCGAATCAGTGAAGTATGAACTAACTTCTGACTGAATCTGTTCTATGTCCATCTTTTCTTCTTCGGCAACTACAGCTGCTGCTGCTGCAATGTCCAAGGAGGGAGTGATGGGGGCTGCTTCTAGGTTGTCCACATCCATGGATGCAACCAATGAGTGTGGATCCTCCATGCCTGCAATGGCGAGGTGTACCTCATGCTGTGCTTTGCCCTTCTTCATAGCCTTGAAAGCATCAATCACGTGCTGTGGCTCACGGCAAACACGTGACCAATGCCCCCGAGTGCATTTGTAGCAATTTTGGTCCTGCTGACCATAGGGCTTCCCATCACGCTTCTTATTTCTGCCCTTCTTGGCTTGAGCCTTTTGCTTAATCTTGCGACCATCACCCTTCTTGCCTCTTTCTCTTGTGTGAGGCTTTTTCACTTTGTAGCTGCTAGCGTTGACTTCATAGCCAACTTTGCTACTAGGTGACTGTGAGATGTAGTTCTTCCTTAGAACATCATCTTGAGCTTCCACAACTTGCATAATGTTAATCAGTTCGGCATACTCCTTGTAGCCATCTTGACGGTAGTTGCGTGCGGATTGCACCGCATTTGGGTGAAAGGTAGAGAGGGTTTTCTCAATCTTTTCCTCATCTGTGATTGCCTTACCACAGAGCTGAAGATTGGTACAAATTCTGTGCAAAGCAAAATTGTACTCCCCCACTGTTTTATAGTCTGCAAAACGTAGTCGGTTCCATTCTTGCTCTGCACGAGGAAGGATGGTGTACTTCAGCTTCTCGAACCGCTTCTTCAGGGCGGGCCATAAAGCTAGTGCGTTTTTCTCTACCATATACTCATTTTTGAGCATTAGACAGAGATGATGTCTGAGGAAATGAAGTGCTTGATCATTCTCTTCAGCAGTTGGTATGACATCCTTCGAGGTGCCAAGTCCGATAGTAGCACGGAGCTTCTTGGCTCCAAGTACAATTTTGACATCTGATGACCAAGTCAAGTAATTCTGGCCATGCTGGGCCAGCTCTTCGAACTCCCGGTTCGTAATGCCAGTCATCTTCATATTCATGCAAAAGGTGTATAAGATTACTGCTGGTAACTTGCATATAATGGTTGCAAAGGTTCTCGTAATATTCCCGTATTATTCTATGCATTTTTCATGATTTACTGCTATTTCCAAAGATTTAAAGCAATATAAACAATCACAGATAATCAAAAACAGCAAATACAATAAATAAATTGCATAGAAATAACAATAACAAAGTTAAATATGCTTCAAAAGTGCAAAATATGCAAAAAGTTGAATTCCCGAGGCCCTTTTCTGCTGGAAAAATGACTTTCGGCGAATTCTGCAATTCCAGGGGTTAAAAACGCGAAATTTTTCATTTTAGAGAAAAATTCCACGTAATTATCAAATTTACAGGGGGGTTTTCCGCACAATTCCCTTATTCGCAAAAAATGCTCGTAGTTTTCAGAATGACGAGGCCCTTTTTGCAAAAACGGGATTTTTTTTGGCCCGATTTCTGGGCCTGCACCACCGGCCCACTTAGGACCGTGGCCTTACCCGGCCTGCCCTGTTTCTTCAAGAACGGGAGCTAGGTTTCCCTAGCTCCACCGAAGCGGCGGCAATGACAAACGGCGCGGCGGGAGGCGGCGGCGACGCCGCGAGGCGGCCGGAGGCGGGCACGCGCAAGCCGGGGCGCAAGATGGAGGACGCCCGTCGGGCGGGCGAGGAGAGCGGGCATGGGGCCACGGTGGCGCGTTCAGCGGCGGCGGCGGGTGTGGCGCTCAAGCGGCGGGTCGATGGCGGCCGGCCTCGTCGCGGCAAGGAGGTTTTGGTGGGGAGCGTCGCGCGCGGCGGCGGCGCTACTAAAGGGCACGTGGCGGCGAAGCGTTCGCCACAGCGCGGGCGGGCGGCCTGGCGCGGCGGCGCAAGCGGCTTGCGGATCGCGCCGGCCATGGGCCGGATCGGGCGAAGCGGCGCGGGGCTATGGCCGAGGCGACGCGGCGAGCGGCGTGCGGCGGCAAGACTGTTCCAGCACGGCCGGAGGCGCTCCAGCGCGCAAGCGGCTTCAGCGTCGGCGGACTCCTGTGGCGGTGCGCCGCGGCAGTGGCAAAGACGACAAAGTTATGGCAGCGCACAAGACGGCTCCACGCTGCGCAGCACCAATGGTGGCTACGGCTTCGGGCCGCATGCGGTTACTGTTCATATATGCAAACTATTTATGCGATATAATGCGATGCGATACAATACAGTGCAATCATCATCGGTTCTTGCGTGCAATCTACCCATCGACATTGTGTCGGCGACTTCAAGTCGGCTCACGGTAGATTAGAACGGATTTGCAACTTCTACGGTACAATCGACATCCAATCTTTCGTGCAATCTACCCATCGACATTGTGTCGGCGACTTCAAGTCAGCTCACGGTAGATTAGAAAGGATTTGCACCGTAGAAAAACAATCTAGAAAGCGAATTTGCAGAATTGAAAGCGATCTAGAAAGAAAACGATTCAATCTACGAGTGTCGTTCATCGACAGTTACCTTTCGATCCGAGTAAAGTAGGCCTAGAAGTAGGCCGGAGTCGATCGTGCTGATAACGTGTTGAGTAACCGTCATTGGCGAGAAGTCCAAATCAACGACCTTCTCGCAGACAAGCGTAGAATCGCTTAGAACAAATCAAAAACACAAGAACAAAATAAGAGATTGAACACAGAGATATGAGGGGACTTCGGGCTTCTCTTTATTGCTCTTCAATAATGATCGATTACAATGAGGGGTCCCCTCTCCTTTATATAGACTACTGGAAACATGAGGTGTCCAATTGGACCAGAACTCCTGGTCATGAGCCCGATTTCCTAACAGCCTTAACTCCAGCCGGGTTTTGCATGGTCGTGATTTCCGGCAATACAGCCGAGCCATGCAAAAAAGGAATGAATGGTCCCGGATCATTTGCCTTAATTCCAGCCGGATTTTGCATGGATGGAAATTCCGGTGAAGCATCCGAGCAATGCAAAAATTGAAGGACTTCCTTATCTGGCGAAACTTCCGCATGAATATTGCTGCATCCCGTCCAGGACCGGAGAGACCGGCGAGCTTTTTCAATGGCATCGCCTACCGTTAACGGCGGCGACTTACGAGGAGGCGGTATAGGCCCCTTCCAAGGCCGACCACCACCCACACCCTGCTTACTCCGGCCTGGCGATGTCCCCACCTCAAGGAGCTCCGCACGCGAGTACCCCGCAGCAATGATATCCCTATAAACCTGATCATTTGCAATCTTCAAGGACGACCCATGGCCATTGCCCCTCTTACCTCTAACCTACAAAGATTTGCGCAAACTAGGTGAGATAGAAGATTGAACTCTATTACTTGATGACGTTTCAAGATGCAGTTGGCAGAATCTGATGGCCGATTGCCAGCCTTCTTTTCAACCGCCACTTCCGTCAAGATGATATCTTTATCATCGGAAGAATCACCCTCTTACAACTGCCAGAACCTTGATCCAATCGCAACGCTAACTACACGATAAACCTTCGAAAACGGAACAAAAACTTCTCCGGCGTCGGCAACACCTCCAGCGCCGGCTTCCACCACCTCCAAAACCGCGGACTCAAGCTTGCTCAGGTCGCCTACCGGAGTAACCGCGACAGACTCCTCGCCTGGTCCGGCAACAGCGCCTGGTCCTCACCTCATCCGAACGAGATCACCGCACCCACATACATGGAAGATGGACTTACTACTCCGAGTCCCAGTTGAACTGGACAACGGCAACAGTAACCGGCAACGATTCCGAGTCGGTCACTTGGTCGTTTGGTTTGACTATATAACTAGTACTAAGCGCCATGTAACAGAGTACAAACGTGAGACATTGTGAGTTGACGCAAAGCAATAGAAAGAAAAGCTGCAGTGCAGCACCAAAACAGTTAATTTCTGTCTATTTTTCCGTGAGTTTCTACGAGAGTTGTAGCTTCCAGTACGTGTGCGTGATCGTTTTCTTCCGAGCGCGAGCTTCGTCTTCGGTTTGGGCCAACACCATGGAGGCTCCGATGAGTTCCTCCCTGGGTGCCATGGGCCCTCTTCTCAGGAAGCTCGATTCACTGCTGGCTCCCGAGTACCAGCTGCCAAAGCCACTGAAGGATGGAATCGAGCTCCTCAAGGAAGATCTGAAAAAAATCAGCGCCGCCCTCGTGAAGCAGTCAATGGTAGATTCCCCAGGTCACAAGGCAAAATACTGGATGGATGAGGTTCGTGAACTTTCCTATGACATCGAGGACAGCATCGACAGCATGATTCCGACGCACGCCGACGCCGATGCGAAGATCAGATCCGTGCACAACCACAAGCTTGGTCGTGTTAAGATTGCTTGGCATTCCAGGACGCCAAAGCCGTGCACAAGGATCGCAGAACTCAGGACTCTGGTGCGGGAGGCAAGCGAACGGCACAGAAGGTATCAGCTTGATGGTTGCACCCCGAGTTCTAGATGTGAATTCACTGGGCACGGTCGGGTTCCATCGCTGTATAGCGCCTCTGCCAATTTCCTTGTTGGTGTCGACGACTCGAAGATGAAGCTTATCAAGTGGCTTACCAGCGAAATGGAGCCGCAGCTGAAAGTGGTGCATATAGTTGGATCTGCAGGTGTTGGTAAGACCACGCTTGCTAGACAACTGTACCGTGAACTTGGAGGGCAATTCGAGCGCTGCTGTTTTGTGCGGGCGTCGCGAAAGCCTGACATGAGGAGGCTTCTTTTGGGCGTGCTTTCTCAAGTTCAACGGCGTCAACAACCATCTGATGGCTGCACGGTGCAAAACCTCATCGACGATGTCAGGGAGCATCTCCAAGATAAGAGGTATTTTATTTAACTAACTAATTTACGTAAATTTATGTAGATATATGCTATTTTGGAATTTTACCAATTTCACAAACACGCTCGTGAATTTATATTTACATACATGTTTGTGAAGGGAGTATATATGCAATATAAAAATCATCGAAATAAATTTCTTAAATTACAGTGTCACAGCGGCATTTTTAAATTTGCCCTTTTCATTTTATTGCGGGAATTTTGCCATTCATCCCTCCGTCTACGTAAATAATTGTTTTTGAACATTTCTGGAAGCTAATCTAAAAAAAGGATGCTTTTGTTAAGCGTTGGCATCTCTAGTGAAAATTACCCTTGTAATTTCCATTTGTAGTGTTTCTATAATTGCTATTTCTTTTAGCTTGTCAAAATGTACTTACAAAATCACTTGACAGGTACTTTATTGTAATTGATGATTTATGGGAAACAACAGCGTGGGATATTGTTAGGAAGCTTTTCCAGAAGGAAAAATTACAGTAGAATAATAACAACGGCAGAAAGTGAGGATGTAGCTATGGAATGCTGTGGTTATCACTCTAATAGTATTTTCAAAATGAAACCTCTTGGCAGCGACGACTCTGCAAAATTGTTTTTCAACAGAGTTTTTGGCTCGGAACATCAATGTCCTGATCAATTGAAGGAAGTTTCATATAGAATCATAAGAAAATGTGGTGGTTTACCACTGGCAACCATGAGTATAGCCGGTCTTCTAGCAAGCCAACCAAACAACTTAGAGCTATGGGACCATGTACACAAATGTTTAAGCCCCAATTTGACAAATCTTACTTTGGAAGAGATGCTGAAAGAAATACTAAACCTTAGCTACAATAGTCTTCCTCAGTATTTGAAGACATGCCTGCTATATCTTAGTATGTATCCAGATGTGTACATAATCTGGAAGGTTGATTTGGTGAAGCAATGGATAGCTGAAGGTTTTATTAGTGCAACAGAGGGAAAAGACACAGAGAAAGTTGCAGAGAGCTATTTGGATGAACTTGTCAATAGGGGATTGATCCAACCTGTGAAAATTAACGACAATGATGAGGTATTATCCTGTACAGTGCACCAAATTGTACTTGATCTTATTAGACACAAATCCAAAGAAGAGAGATTTGTCACTACAATAGATTACTCTCAGACCATTACAGGACTTTCTAGCAAGGCTCATCGATTGTCCCTCCACTTCAGCAATGCCAAATATGCAACGAAACCGGCAGGTCTAACACTGTCACAAGTTCGATCCTCGCCTTTTTGGAATCCTCGAGTGTATGCCTTCCATTGTGGGATTTAAGCACCTCAGAGTTCTAATCCTCGAATTTTGGGGTTATTACCATGGGCACACGAGTTTCAACCTCACAAGAATTTGCAGATTATTTCAGCTGAGATACTTGAAGATTTCAAGTGATATCGTAGTAGAATTACCAACTCAGATCCGAGGGCTACAATACTTGGAGACATTGGAAATAGATGCAAGTGTGTCAGCTGTTCCATTGGATGTTATTCATCTCTCGAGCTTGTTGCATCTCCGTCTTCGAGATGAGACAAAGCTACCCGATGGGATTGGCTGCATGAGGTCTCTACGTACACTACAGTATTTTGACCTTGGCAATAACTCTGAAGACAATCTATGGGGTCTTGGTGAGCTGACAAACCTACAGGATCTTCATCTCACCTATTTTACCTCACTATCTAATGTTCATCTGAAGAGAAATCTGATAACTTTGGCCTGTTCACTTGGGAAACTTGGTAACCTAAAGACTCTCACTCTGGCTCCTGATACTGTAGGCATCTTTTCCAGGCTTCCCAAGTGGATTGGACAACTCCGCGGACTCTGCATTTTGAAAGTTGCTGTTAGAGAACTTCTGGTGAATGACATTGATAGCCTCACAGGATTACCTTCCCTCACAGTTCTCTCATTGTATGTCCAGACAGCTCCTGAGGGAAGGATCGTCTTCAACGACGGGCCATTTCCAGTTCTCAAGTATTTCAAATTTAGGTGTGGTCTACTGTGCCTCGCCTTCACGGCAGGAGCAATGCCCAATCTTCGGAGGCTCAAGCTAGGGTTCAACGTCCATATCGGGCAGAATTACGGAAATATGCTTACCGGAATTGAGCACCTTTTAAACCTCCGGGACATCGCTGGACGAATTGGGGCAGCCACCGGTGTTGACGAATCTGACAGGAGGGCTGCGGAGTCAGTGTTCAAGGACGCCATTAGCAAGCATCCAAGGTGTCCTAGATTTAACGTACAATGGGTGAATTCGGTTGAGGAAGATTATCGTCCTTTAGAGAAACAGCATCAGAGGCAAGAGAAAGGCTTATCAGGTGAACAAGGGGTTCTAGAGAAAGACTCAGCAGAAGATACGAACAAACATGCACTTTCACTCCTGTCTGTCAAGCCATCCAAGCCAGGGCGGCTTGATCCCTGCATGCTGCTGCATCTCGCATACAAAATAAGTTCAGGGGATGGAAGGAGAAAGGAATTTCTTCTTATTAGATAGCGAATTGTAAAGATCCAGATATGTCAACTGTATATATCAGAATCCACTATGTTCTAGTTTTTCTTAACACTCAGTACGCATTGTCATTCATTTGTTCAAATAGAATCACTGTGAAGTTTGTTGTTTGTCCGCCACCTGGAATATTGATTTGTGCATTGCAAAAATGTCTGATAGCAAAACTTCTGGGATGGGATACTAAGATGAATGCTACCATAGTGAGATAGTCTTTATTGTGCTTTACGACTGCTCAGTGTGAATTCACAATGTACTGTCCATTTCGTGCTTTTTGAGAGAATCGTCCAATTTGTGTCATTGGCTACTAGCATAGATTCATCATATGCCTGAATTTGCTTTTGTACTGGATAGGCTCACGTGCGAGGCCACCAAGTGAGGAAGCATTATCGGAAAATAGTTTGGTCTGTTGGGATAATGGAGAAAGTTATACTGCGTTGGAGGCGAAGAGGGGCTGGGTTACGTGGGTTTCGGTCTGCAGCAGGTGCAATAGAGAGCAGCAGGGGTGGAACAAGTAGCAATTCGATCACAGATAAACCTGCTGTGGATGATTATGCTTTCTTGCAAGGACGAAAGCAAACTGAAGAAAGCTCTTGCCAGAGGAAAGTGTCGTGGATCACCGGTAATCTCTCGTCGCCGGCGAACTCTCAAACGCGCACTCAAACACAGGTGAACACTTGATGTTTGGTGCTGCTAAACTGCGCAGCGTTTTCTGATTTCTTCACTCTTATTTATACTAGCAATGTAACAATGCTAACCAATAAAGTGACTGAAAATGCAAACTTAACTAGCATGCATGCTACTAGTAACTCCCGCATGCTAGTGCTGCAGTTTTACATGCAAAGAAACAGCAGCAATGAAATGGAATAATGCTGATCGCTAGTGCTCATGCAATCGCTAATGGACTACTAGTAATACTAATCTCGATCGCTAGTGCTCATTGATCGGCATTAGTAGCAGTCGTGACCTTTCAGCTTCAACAATTCTCCCCCCTAGTCCTTGCTGTGCTCACCGATTTTGTTGACGCCGATCAACGCACGTAGTTGCTGGAACCGCACGCGTCCAAGTGCCTTGGTCAGAACGTCCGCTAGCTGGTTCTCCGTCAAAATGTGCTGAAGGACGATCTTGTTCCCGTCGATGCACTGCCGAATGTAGTGGTAACGAGTGTCGATATGTTTGCTTCGGTCGTGAAAGACGGGGTTCTTGCTGAGGGCGATGGCGGACTGGTTGTCCACCTTGAGCTCCGGCGCTTCAGACTCTGTACCGAGCATGTCAAACACGAGCCGAGCTAGCCAGACGCCTTGGCAGGCCGCTGTAGCCGCCGCAATGTACTCTGCCTCGCATGAAGACAGAGCCACCACCTTCTGCTTGGAGGACTGCCAGGTGATGGGGTTGCCGCCGAGGAAGAAGATGACGCCGCTGGTACTCTTGCGCGTGTCGACGTCGCCCGCCATGTCGGCGTCGCTGTAGCCGACCAATCGAGCTCGTTCATCCTCCCTCCTGGCGTAGTGAAGACCGTAGTCACGCGTTCCCGCCACGTACCGTAGCACGCGCTTCACCGCGTTGAGGTGGTCCTCGTGTGGTTTCTCCATGAACCGGCTCAGATAGCCCACCGCGTAGGCAAGATCTGGCCGGGTGTGCACCAAGTAGCGTAGTCCGCCGATGACGCGCCTATACTCGGTGGCGTCCACCAGTGGAGCAGTGCTCTCCTTGCTCAACTTGAGCCTTGGTTCCATCGGCGCCAGACTGGGGTTGCAGGTGCTCATGCCGCTCCGCTCAAGCAGCTTCCCTGCATAGGCAGATTGGCAGAGCGAGATGCCGCGTGGCCCTTGGTTCACCTCGATGCCGAGGTAGTACGACAGCAGCCCGAGGTCGCTCATGAGGAAGACGCGCTTCATCTCGAGCTTGAACGCCATGATCTCGTCGTTGCTGGTGCCGGTAATGATCAAGTCGTCGACGTAGACCCCGACGACCAGCCGCGACGACCCTCGGCTCCGCATGTACACCCCGTGCTCGGAGCTGCTCCTCTGGAAACCAAGTGACACCATGGACGCATCAAACTTGGCATTCCAGGCCCTCGGTGCTTGTCGGAGACCGTACAGCGCCTTGCGAAGACGCAGTACCTTGTGCTCGCTGTCCTTGACGACAAAACCCGACGGCTGGCTCACGTACACCTCCTCCTTGAGGTCGCCGTTGAGGAAGGCACTCTTCACGTCCATGTGGTGGACTTCCCAGTGCTCGTGGGCCGCCAGAGCCAGCAACACCCTCACGGACTCCATTCGCGCGACCGGAGCGAAGACCTCATCGAAGTCGATTCCCGCACGTTGAACGTAGCCTTTGGCGACCAAACGCGCCTTGTGCCGGATGACATTGCCGTGCTCATCGCGCTTCACTTTGAAGACCCACTTGAGCCCGATCGCACGGTGCCCAGTGGGGAGCGCAACGAGCTCCCATGTGTTGTTGTCTTCGATCGACTTCATCTCCTCGCGCATCGCTTGACACCAGCTCGCCTCGCGCTCTGCCTCGCTGAAGGAGACAGGCTCGTCCGCCGTGGTGAACTGCAACTCCTCGTCGAGCACCCGGGGCACAAGCCCAGGCGGCAAGGCTGGTCCGATGACTGCGTCGATGGCGCGAAACCGAAGTGGAGCATCGTCGTGGTCCACGTCCAAGTCCTCCTCAGGATCAGCCGGTGGCGATACGAACTCTATCGGCGCACTCGTTGTGGGCGCGAACTGCTCTGGCGGTGTCATGGGTGCAGAGGCTGGCGCTGGCGTGGGCGACGGAGACATGTGAGCTGATGATGCCAGCGTACCGAGGTGTTTGGAGAAGTACTCCGTAGTGTACTCGGACGCTGAAGGGCTCGCCGTCACTGGATCACACGCTTTTGTCGTGACTCCATTGTCGCCCGTCAAACACTGGCGTCACGCGACACGATGATACGCTGGTGGAGGGGTCGAGCACCGTGAGGCCTTGGAGCCGTGCTTTCGTGGCGAGCGAAGATTGTTGGCGTGCTGCGACCATCAAGTTTCTTGAGCCCAGGCCGTGTGTTCTTGACATGCGCGACACACCCAAACGTCCGGAAGTAGTGGACGGCGGGGCGCTCTCCGTGCCAAGCCTCGAAAGGGGTCTTGCCATCGAGCGCTCGTGTTGGGGCGCGATTGAGGATGTGTACGGCGGTGTTCACGGCTTCGCCCCAGAAATATCCAGGGAGGCCCTTGGCCTTGAGCATACACCGCGCCATGGTGACGATGCTCTGGTTGCGGCGCTTCACCACCCCATTCTGCTGTGGTGAGTAGGGGGCGGTGAGCTGCCGCTGGACCCCGCGCTCGGCGCAGTACTCTCCGAACTCAACGGAGGTGAACTCCCCCCCTCGATCGGTGCGGAGTACCTTGACTTCCTCGGTGTACTTCTACTATCGCTCGAAGTTCGGATTGCGGTGGTGCTTGATCCTTGCTTGACAGCAGACGTAGCCACATATGCCTGCTCATATCATCAACTAGTAGTAAAAAATACTTGTTACCACTGGGCGTCGTGGGCGCGATCGGTCCGCACAAGTCGCCGTGGACGAGGTCGAGGATGTCGCCGCCGTCGCAGCGCTTTGTCAGGAAGGGCGCCTACCGCTGTTTGGGCGAGGCAGTTTATTGCACACTTGATCAACATGATCAGCAGCGGCAACCCACGCACTATCTCTGTTAGCGTAGTCGCCGCAGCGATTTGAAGTCGATGTGCCCGTACCTCGCATGCCAACGCCAGTCGCCTCCGAAGCTGCTGCAGAACAAACACACCGGCTGCCCAACTTCTAGCTCGAGAAGGTAGAGTCGAGTTGGGGAGCGTCGCACGCGCGCGAGGAGGTCGCGCTGCTGGTCGTAGATGCGGAGGATGCCGGCATCGATCTCCACCCGGCAGCCCGCCTCATCAAGTTGGCCGAGGCTCAGGATGTTCGCCGTCAGTCGGGGAATGAAATACACCCCAGTCAGCACGCGGTGCTCACCATTCTTGCATGTGAAAATGATGGTGCCGCGCCCCTCGATCTCCACCACTGATCCATCGCCAAAACGGACCGTGCCACAGATGCCTCCATCGAGCTCGGAGAAGGCTGACCGTGTGCCAGTCATGTGATTAGTGGCGCCCGTGTCCAGTACCCATCGGTAGTGATCGCGGTCCTCGCGTGGCCCGAGCTGCGCGAAGACGTGCTCCTCGTGGATCTGGACAGCAGAGCTTGGAGGAATGGTGGAGGAGGAGAGTGACGCTGATGCCATCAGGAGTGTAGGCTCATCCTCTTCACCTTGGGCAACATGGGCCTGCTCAGACTTCTTGTGCTTACTGCGATAGTCCTCGCCCAAATGGCGAACTTGCCTGATTCGGCACTTATGCGCGGCGCTCTGGTCGGCCCGGACGACGTGCCACTCCTGGTGTCACGCGCGCCGCCTCCACCACTACCGCGGCCTCGCCGCGTCTTGCCGTGCTTCTTGCCGCTGCTGGACCGCCCCTTCACCATCGCCACGTAGCCACCGCTCGAGCCCTCCTCTTCACAAAGAAGAAGGCGCCCGCTTATCGGCGATGGGTGGTGGCGGCGTCGGCTTCTTCCTCCGCTTTCGATGGCGCTGCAGACGTCCGGTGACCTCCTCGACCGACAGCTCGTTGACGTCGAGAAGAGTTTCGATGGAGAACGCGATCTGCTCCAGGTACTCAGGGACGACTTGAAGCATCTTCTTCACGATCTCTGCATCGGTGATGTCGCTGCCGAGGATGCGAATGTTGTTCGCGAGACCAACGATCCGGGAGAAGTCATCGACAGACTACCCTCCTTGAGCGAGATTTCTCCGAAGCGCTTGCGATTGCTGCGCGTTGGCCTCGCGAACCGCTGACGCCAACGCCAAGACGGTCTTCACCGCCTCCAGGCGAACGCGCCCGGCGCTTATGCGTGCCAACGACCCGAGCATTTCAGGCGGCACAGCACGCAGAATCGCCGCCAGCGTGAGGCGGTCCTCGCGGTACTCGACGGCTTCATCCTCCTCTGGTTCGACGGCCTGCCACAGCCCTTGGGCCTGCAGGTTCACGCGCATCAACAAAGACCATTCCTGGTAATTGGTGCGCGTGAGCATAGGGTACTGGACCGAGCCGCCCGCCTCCTTGACGACGCGCTCGATGACGACTTCATCCCACGATGGCGCCCTCGGTGGCCAGCGAAAAGCGATACCGACGTCGGGGAGGCGATGGCGAACGATCACCACAAACCAACGGGGAAGCATCAAGAGACATGATCGCCGGGAGCGCCCACGCTCGATACCAATTGTCGTGGATCCTTTGGTAATCTCGTCGCCGGTGAACTCTCAAACGCGCACTCAAACACGGTGAACACTTGATGTTTGGTCTTTGCTAAACGCGCAGCGTTTTCGATTTCTTCACTCTTATTTATACTAGCAATGTAACAATGCTAACCAATAAAGTGGTGAAAATGCAAACTTAACTAGCATGCATGCTACTAGTAACTCCCGCATGCTAGTGCTGCGGTTTTACATGCAAAGAAACAACAAAGAATGAAATGGAATAATGCAGATCGCTAGTGCTCATGCAATCGCTAATGGACTACTAGTAATACTAATGCTGACTGCTAGTGCTCATTGATCGGCATTAGTAGCAGTCGTGACCTTTCAACTTCAACAGAAAGTCCATGGCTCAGTACCCAGAAGCAAGAGAGCAGTACCAGAGGATTTTGACTATTGTATCAAGAATGCAAGAGTCCCAGGTAGTGTCCTGGTTTCCAGTGGCGGAACCAGGATTTCAAAAGACCCGGGGCGGACTTATACTTAAAAAAATACCGAGGCACAATATGGTTCAATAATCAATATAACTAATGATGTCAAATATATTCAAATTGTCAAGATCTAACCGATACAACCAAACAAACATAGATCTAATTGATACAACCAAACAAACATAGAATACAATATTAAGAGCTCATATAAAGTACTAACAAATGCTCCTGATGCGTGTGCACATCGATGGATGACACAAGATATCCAAAACACCGGCACTCCAACAGTTACCTACAACATGTAAATACAACAAAATGGACAGAAGTCACAAACTGAAAATGGAACTATCAAGTATCAACTATGGAATCAACAATCAAGCAATCAAGCATTGTCAATTTGTCATCTACTAAGCATAAGCATTCAAGCAAATGAAGCAATCAAATCAAGCATTAGCATTTGTTGACCTCCTCACTCCTCAGCGTGGCTACTGGCAGTGTGGCTCAGGCCGCCTGAGTCACTGAGTGGCTCACCGCCGACCGCCCGCCTCGGTGTCGCCTCGCCCGCCCGCCGCCTTCTTGGCTGCCCTGCTGCTGCGGGCTGCCGCGCTGGCCGCCTCATGGCCAAGGCCAGACCGCAGCCCTCGAGCCCGAGTAGTCCAAAGACTCCCAAGACGCCTCAAGACTGCCCGCCTGCTTGCACGCCTTTGCAGCCCCCACCTCAGATCCTACCTTCTTGGCATACATGGCCAAGGCGCCAGCTGCATGACCGCCTGGCCCGCCTGCCCCGACGTGAGGACTGAGGAGTGAGGAGGAAGAAGAACCGGAGAAGAGATTGGGGGAAGAAATTCAAGAAATCAGAAATGTGGATTTGGGGATTAGGGTTTAGTCTTGCCTCTTTAGCCGGGTTGTAGGCTCCGCTTGGGCCTTGGGCCGCCGCCTCGCTTCACCGGTTCACCCGGCCTGGGCTGGCCTTGGCTTGGCCTGGTTCCTCCTGCCTGACTTGCTCAAGCCTCAAGCCGTCAAGAAGACAAGAATGGAGTTTGGCGGGGCGGCCGGCCATGCCACAGGCGGGGGCTGGGAGACAGGGGCGGCCCGGCTTGTTCCCGGTGGTTCCGCCACTTTGGTTTCATAGAAATTCCATATTTTGAACTAAATTTGAGCATTTACATGTTTTCCATAGATTCTATCCAAATGGTAGGCATATATTGTTTATATAACCATTTCGATCACGATATGACAAAGAGGCTATGCAAGAAAAGATGCTCGAGGACTCAGCAGAGATGGATGAAAGCCATTTCATGAGTGAATTCAAGGAGTTGTGGGATTATGAAACACCTCTACTGGCTATTTCGGTGTTCTCAAGTCTCAACTAATTGGTGGATGCCTTTGTAAATCTCCCATTTTGTCTTCTCTTGATCTTCTTTGAATCGATGCACATGCCGATGACCCAAAGTAGCATCGCTAAAGCAAACAAGCATGATCTTATATGCTTGGATTTGAATTCGATTGTGGTATTTGTTGCTATTATGCTATAGCCTTTGTGTACAGAGAATCTTATCTACCATTGAAGGAATTTTTTAAAAATAATCTATTTTTATTCAAATATCAAAAATATTCCAGCGATATTTTTTTTTACAAAAATATCGTCATCGCCCAATCGTTAGGCGATCGAGCCTATCGCCCAATTTGGCGACTTCAAGCGTATCGCCCAACCGTTGGGCTTTAAATGTGCACAGAAGCCGGACCGGTGGCGTCATAATGGCAGTCGCCGCACCGGTGGGCGATAGGAACCACCGCCAACCGAGAGCGATCAGATGTTCGATCATAGCGGTGCGGCGACTGGATTGCCTATATAACCGCGCGGTCCCCCGGCCGATCCGTTTTCCAGAGAAGCAAACAGTTCGCTCGTGAAGGAGAAGAAAGAGAGGGAGAGGAGAGAAAAAAAGAGAGGGAGAGGGAGAAGAGGAGGAAAATTTTCACTGCGAGGTAAGTTTGTTTTATTTTGTAATGCATTCTTTTAGTAGGTAAATAGTTTAGTTAGATCAAATAATAGTGTAAGTAACGCTCGTAGGAAACTATAGTTAGAGAAAACAGAGTAGATCTGCAGCCCGTACCCGTCGCCGGAAACTGTAAGTAGCGCTCGTAGAAAACTGTATTTTTTTGGATAGGTAAATAGTTTATTTAGTTAAGTGAGTAGTACAGTAGCACCCGTAGGAAATTGTAGTTAGAGAAAAGAATAGAAAATCGAAATGTTGTTGATTTGTATGTAAGTAGTAGCGATAAAAACTTTAGTTAGAGGAAAAATAGTAACTTTTGTAGTGTATTATTTTGGGTAGGTAAATAGTTTATGTAGTTAAATGAGTAGTATAGTAGCACCCGTAGGAAATTGTAGTTAGAGAAAAAAATTAGAAAATCGAAATGTTGTTGATTTGTATGTAAGTAGTAGCGATAAAAACTTTAGTTATAGGAAAAATAGTCTGTGAGGGAGTAATATTAGTGTTGTTTGTGAGATGTATTGTAGTAGTGTCGGTATGTGCGTGGCCGACTATTATTGGGTGAATAATGCGTGACCGAGCGCATAAGGAGGATGAATTATTTGTATAAACTAATTAGTAGAAGTAAATTAGTATGAACTAACTGACTTAGGTAATTGGTAGAACACCGGAATGCCACTTATAGCATTTGGGTTGCAAGTTAGCGTCGAATCGGATAATGCTCGCTATGGAATAGCACGCTTTTAACGAATCTGAATATCGTAGCACACGTTCATTGCGGCCTCGCCTTAGGGAATGAATGATGTCTTGATCATCTTTGTCGTGTAGTTGTCGACGATAGGCGAATGGGCTTACAAATGTAAATTACAATGTAGCAAGATACTTGCATGTAAATGCGTTGCAAGTCGACTAATTGCAATGTTGGAAATATTTGCACCATACAATAAGTCATGCCTGTACCCACTACATTGAAAGTGCATTACGGTGTTGGCACCGTTCGTGAAGGTCCGTCGGTGTTGACTTGAGCAGTTTTGACAAGCCACTCTGGTACACGGACGGCGAGAATGCACGAATCGAAGATGTGAAGCCTTGGTGACCGCAGCTTCTCTTTGAACCACGAGGTGTGCAAAGATCGACATACAAGGGCTTTGGAGCGGTCTTCCACGAACATCGGTGGGAGTTGAGAAGACTGATACGCACGGCAGTGTGGAAGGGCTTTATAGAAGGATGTCGGCGCCGTGGATATGAGTGTGTGATTCTTGTGCAACCATGCCCAAAAGAAGTGTCGGGGCCCCATTTGGATATCATCCGGGTGTTGCGAGCAGCTCGGGTGCCCGGCATGTTGGTGAAGAAGAGGACCCGGAGGGCTGTGTCACGAAGAGTTCAGAGAATGTTGCTTGTGATGAGCTCGACGCGGTACATACAGGAGAGGAAGATCGGGCACCGCATGGTGAGCCTCTGAGACAGTTGATGAAGGAGAGCATAGGGATTACATATTGCATCAAATGGAAGCGATAACCGGATGGCCTTGGTCAAGAGGAAGCTTTACAAGAAGGCGACGAGGGATTCCGATGAGGACGAAGCTCCCATCCGGGAATGGAGCAGTTGTGGCGAGGGTCTATGTACGACGACGCGAGCACGAATCGCCGTGGGAGTACCATGCCACGGAGGTTCGGTTGCACTCAATGTTTGTCGATAAGACATCCTTGCGGGATGCCATTAAGTTATGGGCTATGTCTATGCGCGAGCGTTTGGTCGTCAAATCTAGCTAAGAGCAAGACACGGTCAAATCGAAGCGATCCGGTTGTCCTGGCGAGTGCACGCAAGATAGACCAAGTATGAGACTCCTTTGGATTGTCTCGAAGGTGGAGCCGCACTCGTGCATGCTCAGCGGTGTTTTGTGCAGACATCGTAACATAACGTCGACATTCATAGCTAATTTGATGTATGGAGAGATAGTGGAGAAGAAGGATATGGAGGCCAAGCACATTATGGTGGCTATTGAGAAGAAATTCAAGTACAAGATCAGCTATGGGAAGGCGTGGCGTCTGCGAAGGCTATGGAAAGACGGTTTGGATCTTTTGAGGCGGCGTACGACAACCTTCCTCGTATGCTTGAGGTGCTGCAGGAGAGAAACCCGGGCACGTACATTACTGTGAAGGACATGCCATCTAAAATTCGCGAGGTTTTTAGTAATGCATAGGGCCTTCGTAGCCTTGATCCTGCATCGAGGCTTTTAGGCATATGCTGCCCGTGATCTCGCTTGACGGACTTTTTGACCGGAAATACAAGGCAGATCCTTACCGCCATAGGCGTTAGACGGAACAATCAAATTCGCCATTGGCCATCGCATTTGTCGAAGGTGAGAATTTCCACGGTGGTTGTGGTTCCTTCAACATCCGAGGTGGGAGTTGTTGGAGCTCGTCTGGTGTGTGCGTGATTCATGATCGCACGCGGGATGTTGAAGGCCATAAAAACTTGGGAAGACCGGAGGAGCCGTTCCCTTGGCGGATATGACGAGTAGATGGTGTATTCGCCATTTGGGGCCAACTTCTTCAAGAAGTTCGAAGCAACCCTTGGTGAAGCTATTCAAGAGGCGGCTATGCGAGAACCAGCAGCGCAAATTTGGCGCTTATGGGCGCCGCCGACTAACACAAGAGAAACACGTGGACACGAGGAACCAAGGAGCGAGTCTAAACCGGGTGGTCCGGAGGCAGAGGACCTCGAGGAACATCGAGTGCTTCTCCCCATTGGATCGAGGCACAACCATTGGACAAGTGGTCTCTCTTTGCGATGACACGGACGGGGCAAGGTACGGCATAATGACCACTAACCTTGCGGAGGTGTACGTTGGGTTCTTAGGGGCCTTCGTTCTCGGCCCTCATCGCCATCGTGGAAGGTGTTACGCACGGCTGTCGGGTATTTCAGAGGAGAGGCATGCAAATGCCGCACTTCATGCCACGAACCCTCAAACACCGTATTGCTCAAGATTACGGCATACATGCGAGCGAAGACACGAAGGGCGATCGCACACGGTGTGCGTGATGGGCAATATGGAGCATCGTTTCGGCGTGCTCTTGCGGGATAGAGCGGATTTGGGGCGGCTCGTTCTCTTGTCACCCACGAGGTATGCCTTGGAGATCATGTCAACGAGCCTAGCAGACGCGTGCAACAAGCTGAAGCTCTTACACAAGCCATGCTCTCATGTGCTCGCGCATGCGGATGTGGCGTATGGACCCTTTGAACTTTGTGTCCAGTATTTCTTGAAGGAGAGGGTGGTGCGGCGTGGTGGCGAGCTTAGGGGCTTCAGGGTTGTGGGTAACTTCGCCACCTTGGATATTGCAAATAGGATCTGGATTCCGGATATTGACATGCTGAAGGGCAGCAAGGGTCGTCGGCAGAGTCGTCGTATTACGAATGATATGGACGAAGCACAAGCAGGGGCGTTGGGTAGACGCTGCGGGCACTGCGGCCAGGAGGGGCACACAGCCAGACGATGCAAGGCACCAGCTGAGGAGTAGGCACTGCTATGGAAGGATGTCAGCACTTCTTCCGGTGTGCAAAGTGGGACCGAAATGGCAAATCAGTGCACATTGTCATTTGTACTTTGTATTGTTTATGTAGCTGTTCTGGTACTACCCAATTTTCATTTGATGTACGTAATGCCGTAAGACATGTATCGTATGTTGCACGTAATGTTTATTTAAGTGTTGTACTCTTGTACTCTTTTGATTTTGTTTGCTTGCAAGTTAAATTCACTCATTCGTTACACTCGATGTTTTATTTCCGCGTATTTGCTAACTTAAAGTTGTTTTGCAGGTATGGCTCACGGATCCGACTGGAGTTTTGGCCTCCTTGAGGAGCGCATCGACCGAGTACATCGTGCGTCGCGTCGTGTCCCTCATCCTACGGGGGTTGCCGACGCGACTGTGTTGGGGGTGATCCGCACGCGGACACCTCGGGTGGCCTGGAGGCTAGACCCACGCTGGACAGGCAGGTTAGTATACGTCCACACTATCGCCCGTGTCACCTGGACGTGCGCGAACCGTACCTTTCGTACTGACCTTTTGTTCCTTCGCAGGTTGAGCGCTGCTGGTCTACTACCTATCGCCTGGATGGTGCAGGCCACGGACGAGGACGAGCCGGCAAGACCATGATCGGCGGCGACGGAGACGTCCATCTTTGGGCAGGCGATCCACGACGCTTCCGACGGGAGGGCCCCAGATCGATTGGGGTTGGTGTACTTTGCCGCCACCTATCGCGGCTTGTGCGTCGTGTCTCGAGTCGAACCGAACTCCATACTCATGGGTGTCCTCTCCTCTGCGATTGTGGTCGTTTGGCGCTTTAGCCTCGGGCGGCCCCTGTTGAGCAACGGCAAGACCGTCTGGGCCGGAGATGTACAACGCAGACGAGGTGGACCGGCCGACGATGGGCTCTCTCTGGTGCCGGCGACGGGTACGTACTCTTTCCCGTGACTAATTTTTCATATTACCGATCGTCCTACCTAATATGCTGTGTTCGTTGCGAGTCTGATTCGCGACGTCCGGTGACCGGGCGTCGAGCGTTCGTGGAGCAATTCGACCGCCTCACGGCGGACGACGTTCGCTGGGAGCCATACTCGCCTCAGGAGTTACTTTCCCGCGCTCCCCACGGCCTGTCCTTGCTGTGCTTGTGAGACCGAGAGTACTAGCTGACTCGCAGGGTGCTTGTCTTCGACGTCTTTGTGGAGGACTACGGGCCGCATCGTGTGATCGCCCGATTCGCCTACGCCAAAGCGAGTTCGATACCGATTAGGCATGCGATGCGAGAACGTGCACTCGTGAGTAATCGGCATACGTAAGTTGTTTTTGTTGTCCTCTCTACACACTGGCGCTAACTACAAATTCGTCTTGCGGCTTGATGAGGAAGGAGTCATTGCGCACCTGGCGGGGATTAAGATGGGCCCGTGGGTAGCGCGGTGGGAGGACGCACTACGGGACCGTGTGCGGAGGATATCCCCTCGACCACACGAGCTATGACCGAGATATTCGCCGGTACGCCCGCAGACACCGTGCCGAGCTCGTGCTTTCGCTGCGCAGACGAGCCCGCACCACGTGTCCGGCACCGGCCGACCGCACTCGTGCATTTAGCGCGGGATGTACAACGCGTGATGCGTTACGTGCAACACCGAAAATTTCACTTGTGTTATCCGCCATTACAGTTCTCACTGTGTCTTCTTTTCGATGTAGGCGGGCATGGTTGCTGAGCTTGCGACGGAGTGCGACTCCTGGCTGCAGAGGTTCACGGAGGGTGTAGAGGGCACACGCGACGACACGGCCGAGGTTTTCCGTCGTTTTCGACAGTAGTGCGGACGTATTTTCGGCCTGCTGTCGTGCACCAGGCTGCCGGAGGTTGGCACGCTCCAGCCTGGTCCACACTCCGTCCGTCCGCCTGCCCGTCCAGCAGCAGCACAGCAGGCGGGAGGGTCAGCCAGACCACGTCCGACACTGACGCGCCCTGACCAGGCTGGCTCGAGCAGACCACCTCCGACACTGACGCGCCCTTACCAGGCTGGCTCGAGCAGACCACCTCCGACACTGACGCGCCCTGACCAGGCTGGCTCGAGCACACCACCTCCGACACTGACGCGCCCTGACCAGGCTAGCTCGAGCAGAGCACGTCCGACACCGGCAGCGTCGCACTACGTCGTGCCACCTTTCCGTGTGGAGAGCTTTGTACACGCCATGGCGCTAGCCGAGGGTACGTCACGTCTCTGCTGGTCAGCACGCTTCGCGTTTTTTTATTAACTAACAATATTTTGCTGTGCAGGTACATTGCCCTATGACGACGTGGACGCGCATCACGTGGACCGCGGGACGTGGGCAAGCCGGGCGAGGATGCGCAGGACTTTTGGTGGGCGAGGACCGGCACCGCCCACACCTCACCCCACACCCGCCGAGGTTCTGTCGGCTCCACGGCTTCTCGGCGCCAAGCACCCACACAAAGACCAGTGTTGTCCACCTGTGCCGCATCTCGGTCCTCGTCGGATCGGGGCTCAGCACCGTCTTACCCTATCGGGCCGAGGCCCCGACACACCAGCAGAGGAAGGCGCCAAAGCGAGCCCGTAGGGGAGGACGCGGAGGTGGGTAGGCGGTGACAGCAGGAGGGGATGGGGGTGCGGTTGGGGGGCTAGTAGGGGCCGTCTTGTTGCCCGGCCGCACATTTGTTCTTTATGTGATACTTTAATTTTGCACTTAATATATGATGCCAGGATTACTTTTGCGTTCTTGTGTATACTCTTTCATATAATGCATGTTTGTTCAATGCATAGCAACGCCTATAGCTTAATGCACACGACTACTCGATGCAAAAGCCAACTCGATAAATGGCAACTGCAATGACGCGTCCACCATTCACTTACATACGTTACGAGATTGAACGTAATTGCGACACATCGATACAACATGTCAACTCAATAAAAGGCAACCGCAATAACGCGTTCACCATTTAGTTACATGCTTCATGACATTCAACATAAGTGCATACAGAAGGGGACACTTGCGACGTCTGAGCTTCTCGCCTCCCTAATTGTAGAAGGTGCCTCTCGCAACCCACATAGAGTGTTCTCCAGTTGGGCGCCTCGGACGTGGCTGGCTGTCGTTGTAGTGGCACGCACATATGCAGCTCGGGTTGGCACAGCAGCATGCGGGATCATAGGAACTTCCTATGTTCACGACCTCCTCATTGCCCCTCTCGCGCTGCATCTGTTGGCGGAGGTCGTCATTTTGCTCGTTCAGATCGTCAATTTGTGCCTCCAAATGAAAGATTCGGTTCCACAATACATCCAGTACCGCACTGTAGTCGTTCATGGGGAGGATCGATCCGGCGGGTGAAGTTGCATTTCGCCATCTCGCTACAAGGGGCGGTTAGTATGGACGATGTATTACAATAACATAAACAAAACTACTTACCCCGAGTATGGGCATCGAAGAAACGCCGTCCACCATCGAAAGGGCCGTCTATGGCTCGCGACGATAAGCGTCCTCCCGTGTCGCATTTCGCCACTTAGGTTGAACACGCTTGTTGGGCATCAACGGTGGTTAGGGCCAAGTCCTCCATCCTTTCGGGAGAAGGTCCCGCTTGGTGAACCGGTTGGGTCGGTCCTGGCGCTCGCCATCGTGATGCTCTTGTAAAACGGAGAAGGTTCTTCCTCCTACGGTTTGAAGGGTCGAGTGGTCGTAATTCCGAACGTGGGGCGTGCATTTTATAGGCCCGCGAGGGGAGACTAACAAAGCGGGGCGGCTTTGTGCAGTGATAAGACCAAAGGAGACAGCTTTCTGCAGTGACAAGACCACACGGGGCAGCTTTGCAAACTGAGAAGACCACACTGGGCACTTTACGCAGTGATAAGACCGAAGGAGACAGCTTTGCGCAGTGACAAGACTACACGGGCCAGCTTTGCGTAGTGATAAGACCGAACGAGACAGCTTTGCGCAGTTTAGGGTTTAGGTTTAGGGTTAGGCTTTTCAGATTGACTTGACAACCCTGACCATCTCGCCAGCTTTTAAGACCGAAAAGACAAGACTCTGTAAAGAAAGACGTGAAAACACTCTGTCTCGCCAGCTTTTCAGACCGATAAGACAGCACTCCGCAAAGCAAGCCATGACTTCTCACTGCAAAGTAAGACGTGACAACACTATGCCTCGCCAGCTTTTCAGACCGACTTGACAACACTCTACCTCCCTCAGCTTTTCAGAATTAAAAAACAAGACTCTCTACTCTGCATGAAATTAACCACATCATGCCAACCATGGAGCTTATAAAAGAGGGTTGAACCAAACCCAACTCTCCACAACACTACACAACACATACCCAGCTATGGACTCTTCGGCAAACTTCTACGTGAGGTTGTTGAAGAAGCAAAAGTATGCCTCTTCTACTGGAATCCCAGAAAGAACCATTCGCACCGACAATGAATCCTCCATGTTTTAGGCCATCTTCATAATCACAATGAGCGTCCTCAGCCCCTTCACTCATATTCTGTGTAAGCTTCATAAAGTACGACATCGACTACGTGCCTACATACGCATATACGTTCAGACGACTTCATCGTGATATCACTTACCTTTGTACTTACATATCATTACTGTCTCAATCGTCCTCACAAAATTCAACAGAAATTTACCGCACTACAACAATATACAACGATCACAAAATGTTATTGCGAGTCGACAAATTTCGTACCCATGATATTCTCTGAAAATAACAAACAAAGTGCAACCAACGTCGTGACAACACTATTATTTTCAAAATAAATAACATGGATTTGCTAAATTTAATTAACCTACAAAATGTAATATTCATTACAACTCAATTAAACAATAATTAATAATTAAAAGGCAAAGGAGCTCATGTAAGCCATAGCGTTGGGCGTGGTTCTGTCGCCATAGGGTTGGGCGATCGGCTCCTGTCGCCCGGCTATTAGGCGACTGAAAACCAGTCGCCCAACCCTATGGCGACTGGAACCAGTCGCCCAACCCTATGGCGACAGGACTGGAATCGCCCAACGATTGGGCGACAGACGTATATTTTTGTAAAAAAAAATATCGCTGGAATATTTTTGATATTTCGAATAAAAAATAGATTATTTAAAAAAAAAATTCCCATTGAAGGAGGCTCAGGAGCCATGTATTTACATTCTACAGTATGAAACTGATGTACAAAGTTCAACATAGGGATATCATGAATTCAGGGCCGCGTATGTGCAGAAATTAGTAATTTGAGAGAGCTTCCCTATTGTGATTTCTAATTTCAGTTCATCTTGCGTCTATTTTCTTAGTTTTGGCCGACGAATGCTTCCGGAATGTATGTTCTCTGCTGTTACTTGCACCTTCGTGTGAGAAATGTCGTGTGAATCCTCAATGTAGTGCTCATTTGCAAGAATTGTAAGATCTATAGCAGGTATCGTTGGTCACTGGCTTTCCGTTGGTTTGGTTTGTACGTTCCCCATTGGAAGTGCCCATTTGCTACGTTAGATTTGCAATCGCTTCTGATGTTTGGTTGCGTGACGCCTAATGCTGACATTGAGTCCTCGAGCATGAATGAATTCTCGCTTTGGTTACATTTGCGGTTGCTGTGCTGTTCTTAATTTTTAAGCTGTTGTTAAAAAAGAAGCTGTGAAAAGTCTATTATTCTGTTTGGCGTGTGTTTGGTAAAATCATACTAAAGTTAGATAAAGTTTCTTATCCAATGGTTGTCCTGTCACATTCCATCTCGTATGTTCTGGAACTTGGTATTGGTAATATATCCGTTAATGACCCGGTGAAGAAAAAAGAATAGCTGAGCAAACAACCAAAATCTAAAAACAGCTCAACCAAACGAGATTATCATAGTCTACTGCCATGCCAAACGTAGCATTTCTCTAATGGACTTTTGCATGTCCCAGATCGTGCTCCAGTAGATACAATCGTCTCTTTTCTACCACAGGTCTTCGTTCATCAGCCCAGTGCCTATGTAAATATCCTTCTCTTTATAGCGCCTAGAATCGGTGAGCGCTCGGCGTGTCCACGTCGATCGCGCGTCCTTTGGCCTACTGCAGTTCGCGAGCGCTTCCTCGCCTTTCGATCGCCAGGTCGTCGATGCCTTCCCGTGTATGATTTTACCACAGGTCTTCGTTCATCGTTTTTCGTGCACGGTCTAACGTAGCGACTCTCACTCTTTTCATTCGCTTCGTCTGCCGTTCGAACGAATGCATCGTCACTGTGCGCCGTCACGGCTGTCCGCTGTTGTGTGCTGCGTTGCCTATGTGAGCCGTAATGTTGGTTGGGCCTGCCTTGCGCTGCTACCATCCGCGGATTGCTTCTCCTTACGCCGGGTAGGTTTCGTGGTCGAATAGACCTTGCTGCGTGTGTTTCGTCCTTATGCTTGTGCGCTTGCTTCGTTTGCTTTACGGCCAGCTTGGTCCTTTCGCTTCTCAGACGACCGACCTCGCGAGAGACACTCCCGTCGTTTCATCTTCGCAAGGTTTCTGCTATTACCTGTTCTCGGCTGCCTCCGGTTCTTGGCCTTTTGCTTTTTCGCTGTTCCTTTTGGCTTTTCTTTTCCAAATCCAAAGGTTTTGTGCTCTTACATGTTGTCGCCTGGTTCTGGTTTTAGGTCTTTTGCTTTTTCGTTGTTCATTTGTTTTCATGTCCGGTTCCGTGCGTCTTCTTCGTACGCATATGTCGATGCGCATGCCTTTTGCATAGATTCCTGCTGTCTGCGTTTCGCTCTTCCAAAATTTTGTTCTTCCACGATTGCTTCCTTCGAACATACGAGTTCTAGTTTTTGGTCTTTTGCTTTTTCGTTGTTCAATTGTTTTTAGTGTCCAGTTCCATGCATCTTCTTGGTACACATATTGGTGATAATTGCAAATTGTGAAAATTGGTTATCTTCGATTAAATGTAAATTGATTATGTCCTCTGATTAGCATTAATCATTTGCACTTCTTTTTTGAGGATTCTATAATGTATTGTGGGATAAATTGTGGACGCTTGTGAAATAATGATTGGATTGATTCAAATTTGGCCAGCTAGTATTATGCATAGGTTAATTGAAATTCTATGTTGCCAAAGCAACCTCTATTATGTAAGTTAATTTATTCAGAACAACTAGACATATTTTATATATAATTCATGTATTTATTGACTGGTTCAAAGGAAAGTCAATATTTGACCGAATTATATATGCAACTGTGGCAACATATATGTAAGAGTTATCAAGTTTCCATGTGAACAATAAGTCGAACCAAAGTAAAGCATATTGTTTGACAGAATTTACTATTAATATTTGTTTGCTACATCAAGGTTACCACTTGCAAGTTAATATTTATGTCCAAAGACTAAATATTAATGTAGCACTAGGTATCTTACGTGATGGTATATACCAAATTCTGAATCAAACTTTAAGTTTATCATTCATGTCCTGATATGAACATTTAATTCTTTTATTTCAGCTGCAAATCCTGCTTCCAATATTTCTACTAGCATCAAGTCAATACTTATGTTTACTAGTGCAAACTTTAAAAAATGGAAAGAGAACATTTTGATTGTTCTTGGGGTAATGGATCTAGACCTTGCACTTCGTAAAGAACCACCCGCTACTCTTGTGGCTAACAGCTCCATTGAGAAAAATATGGAGTCTAAGAAGTGGGATCGTTCAAATCGCATGAGTCTTATGATCATGAGGCATGTTGTTTCGGAAGTTTTTCGGGATAGCACATCAGAACAAGCCACTACAGATAAAGGTTTCCTTGATAGTCTTGAGCAAAGGTTTGTAAAAAACGAAAAGACTGAAACAAGTACGCTTTTGGCAAAACTTATCTTAATGAAGTATAAAGGTAAAGAAAATATAAGAGAGTACATTATGGAAATGTCTCATCTTGTTTCAAAATTAAAGACACTCAAGTTAGAGCTATCTAAGGATTTGCTCGTGCATTTAATTTTGATATCTCTTCCTGCACAATTTAATCAGTTCATGGTGAGCTATAACTATCAAAAGGACAAATGATCCCTTAATGGGCCCATCTCCTATTGTGTGCAAGGGGAGGATAGATGGAAACAAGATAAAACAGAAAGTGCTCATTTGACTATGACCCCTAAAGTCAAGAATAACAAGAGGAAGAGCAAAGAAGCTGCAAGTGTGCCATCCATAAAGAAGAAACAGAATGAACAAGGACCTGAATTGGCTTGTTTCTTTTGTAAGAAGGATGATCACGTAAAGAATGATTGTACTGAATATCACACTTGGCGTGCTAAGAAAGGTACAATTCTTGCTATGGTTAGCTCTGAGGTTAACTTAACTTCTGTACCAGAACACACTTGGTGGTTAGACTTTGGTGCAACATCTAACATCGGTGTGTCAATGTAGGGTTGCCTGAACTGCCGAAAGCCAAGTGATACTGAAAGATTCATTTATGTGGGCGATGGCAAGAAGGTGGAAGTTGAGGCTATAGACACATTTAGGTTGCTGTTAAAGACATGATATTCTCTAGATTTGAAAGAGACTTATATTGTACCGTCTTTTAGGTGGAAATTTGGTATCTATTTCTGTATTGGACAAATCAAGTTATAATTGTTCTTTCGGAAATGGTTTATTTAGTCTTTTTTCAGAATTCCAATAAAGTTGGTACCGGTTCTTTAATTTGGCATGACAACCTATATTTGCTTGATACTATTGCCTCATATAATGAAGTCCTACATACGGTTTCTCGTGGTATAAAGAGAAAAATTTACAAATGAAAATTCATGTTCCTTGTGGCATAAGTGTTTAGGTCATATCTCCATGCAGAGAATTTTGGATCCCCTAGATTTCACAGATTTTGACATTTGTGTTAATTGTATATAGGGGAAACAAACAAACATGAGGAAGTTAAGTGCTAATAAAGCTTCAGATGTCTTAGAACTGATACATACAGATATATGCAGCCCATTCCCTATGGCTTCTTGGAACGGTCAAAGGTATTTTATCACATTCATAGACGACTTATCGCGATATGGTTATATTTATCTTATTCATGAGAAGTCACAGTCTCTGGATGTGTTCAAAAATTTTAAGGCTGGGGTGGAAAACTAACTTGGCAAAAGAATTAAAGTCGTTCGATCTAATCGTGGTGGAGAATACTATGGCAGAAATGACGGATTAGGTGAACAACATCCAGGACCTTTCCTTAAATTCCTAGAGGAATACGGTATTGTCCCTTAGTACACCATGCCGGGATCTCCTAGCATGAACGGTGTTATTGAGAGGCAAAATAGGACTCTTAAGGATATGGTGAGGAGTATGATTAGTCATTCTACCTTACCAGAGTCTCTTTGGGGAGAAACATTGAAAACTGTAGCTTATTTACTCAACAGAGTATCAACTAAAGTGACTAACAAAACCCCGTACAAACAATGGATATGCAAAAAGCCTAGCATCAGGCATGTACATACATGGGGATGTCCATCTGAGGCAAGGCCGTACAGGCCTAATGAAAAAAAATTGGACTCAAGAACTGTTAGTAGCTATTTTGTTGGTTATTTTGAAAGATCAAGGGGTTGCAAATTCTATGATCCCACTACTAAGACAATTTTTGAAACGGGAAATGCCCGGTTCTTTGAGGATGTTGAGTTTGAAGGGGGAGATATGGTTAGGAACATTAATTTTGAAGAAGTTTCTAAAGGGGATTTATTTTCTCTTCCCTTGGTTATTCCTAATAATGATCGGGATCAGGTTAGTTTACGTGGTATTATTGAGGAAAATACAATTCAAAAAAAATATCCATGAGGTTCCTCCACAAAATGATGTTCCTACAGAAGAACAAACTCACCAACCTCAAGAACCGGTGCCATTAAGGAGATCTGTAACACCCCAATTTTTATAATTGGGATGTTAATATTTAATTTGGTGATTTATTAAAATTTTGGCTGTGTTTTAAAAATTTTCTGGTGTTTAATTAAAATGTTGCTTTTAAAATCAAATTGTTTGAAAAACTGGAAGTAAAAGAAAAATTAATTATTTTTGATTTCATGTTTTCGCGTGCATTTCAAAAATCATATCATCATGTATGCATTAGTATCACCGCTCTTTTTCAGTTCAACCGACCGCAGGCGAGGCGCCTGTGTGTCCCTTCTTTTCCTGTCATATCCTTTTTCCTTCCCTGCTAACTCTTTTCGATTCTCTCCTTCAAATCTCATCGAAAAACTTAAAACCAAGCCATGCATGTCATACCCCCGTGATCCTCATCGCACGACCAACCCATTTCTACAAATTGTTTTCGCATGCATGGTAGTTTGAGCAAATTCGTGAAAAGAGAAAAAGAAATAGTAGATAAAACAACTCCGTGTTTATTCTTTTCCCTAACTTCTCTCTTCGCAATCACAACCAAAAATCAAGAATCCGACGATGCATGTTATACCGTTGCGATCGTTGTCTCGAGAGCTTTCCAATTTGGCGGTTAGTTCGCACATGCAAGGCTGTTGGAGCGAGTCGGAGAAAAGGGGAAGAACTGTACTGCTATTCTTCTTCCGAGCAAACAGGGATTTCAAAGATTTTTAGAGAGCATCACACTTTGGATAAATTCCTGAAAATTTTACCTAACCATCAACATTATGTCAGGAACCTTCCATAAAAATTTCGTGATTTTTGGAGCTAGGAAACTATGTATAAAAATTACCAAACTCCCTGCTGCTTTTTGTTTTTCCCCAAACCGAACACTGTTCACTCGAATTTTGTTCTCTACCAGCCGATCAAGCTCTTTTTTTTTTCTCCTCACTGCCCATTCTCATTTTTGCTTCTGTCCCAGCCGAAGGGCTTCCTTGCTGTCACCCTTCCTTGTTGTTTATTCCCTCCAACAACAACCTGCTATTTCTCCCCGGCCGAATCACCCAACAAAAGCAACAGGGCACTGCCATTCCTTTCTTCTCCACGCTACTTCTTCTTCCCAGAACACAAACCAAGAACACTAGCTCTAGCTCCCACCTTCTCCCTTCACAATCACCATCCAAAACCACAAACCACTCAATGCATGTCATACCTTTGCGTTCATCTCCTCATGAGCATTCCATTCCTCCCATTAGATTTCACATGCATTGACATTTGGGCAATCTTGAGGAGAGGAGAAGAGAGGGAGTGGTAGGAGCTGTTCATGGCAGCATGCTGCACATGCATACATGCAGTGCATGGCGTGAAGCAGCAGGGGCAGCATGCAGCAGCCACGGGCACCAGTGGCAGCTCGAGCAGCAGCCAGGCAGGCAGCCGTTGCTTGCTGCAGCAGCTCGGAGGTGGCCAAGCCAGCAGCGACCAGCATGCAGCAGCGGGGGTGATGGCCAGATCTGGCTCGGCCGGAGCAAGGAGAAGGCGGAGGCAAGGAGCCAAGGCCGGTGGAGCAGCGACAATCGGCGCAACAGCTCGGCGAGGCGAGGCCGAGGCGCTGCGTAGATGCAGTGGCGCGACGCCAAGGCGAAGGTGGCTGAGGTGAGGAGGCAAGGCCGGCGGAGTGACGAAGACGGCGGTGAGGTGGCTGCCCAGTAGCGGACAGCGGCGGCGTCGGTCCGTTGGTGGCTGAGCCGAGGTGCTACATGCATGTAAGGCGGCACCGAGGTGGCCGGCCGACGGGAGGAAGAGAAGAGAGGAGAAGTGAAGGTAGATTGAGCTTGGTGGCTCTCGTCCGATCTGTTTCAAGCTCATGGTCGGAGGTTCAAACGTGGTTGGATAGGCTCCAAACTTGGTGAGTTAGTTCTACTCATAGAGCACTTCAATTTGATCAGTTAGTTTGAGGATTGGTTTAATTGAGCACCGAAATTGAGTGTGGTTTAGTCCGTTCTATTTGCAGTGTAATCAGAGGGGCGCAACCTTGGTGCTTGATCCGATTGAGGGGTCATATTGTGTTGGATTCGGCTAAAATTTGGACAGCATGTTGAGGACTTGTTGAGCTGCATTCCTGTCAAGTTTCGTGCAGTTTGACTTAGTGGTTTGGAAGTTATGCACTAAAGACCAAGGTGGGCAGAAACAATGCTAGTCTGTTTTAGCTACATCATGCCTAATGTGGTTGTTGTCGATGATGATGCCAAAGTTTATAACTTGATGACGATGTTACTTCTAGGGAAGACTCCATGGTATCCACTATTAATAAGAGTGGAATAGCGGACGCGGACGAGTTCAGCGAAGACTACGGCGGGCACGGACGAGAGCGGCGTAAGCGATGCAAACGGCGATTTACTACGACGCACACGGATCCGAGAAGACGTCTGGTGATATGTCGCACGCCTAGTGCCGCGGTAAAAATCTTTAGTGTCAAATCGCGTTTACGATATTTAGTCGTGCATGTTGCATTGTAGTCATGAGCATGGCATCTATTTATGCATGTTTAATTATAAAAATAATTTGGTAGCTTAAGACCAGTATAATTCTCCGGTTATGTCTTATTTATGCATAGGCGTGTTCTTGTGATGTTTGTCGGTAGATACGAATAATCTTATCATCGTAGCGGAATATGTATCTTATTGATCGGTGGAGGCTAGATTAAATATATGATTGGATTATTTGATCGGATGATATTATTTTGGAGTTGTATGGAAATTTGTGGTGACCTTGGATGATAAATTAATTGGAGGTTTTCCCTCATGTTGGATTAATAATTTTTGGAGGTAGGATGCATAAGAATTTTATGAATTATTACTTGATGAATAGCTTATGTGATAATTAAGGAAATATGGATGTTGAATCGGATGATTTATTTAATCATGAGCAAAGTGGTCGGATGCCTTAAGTAATAGTTATGTGAGTCATTTGTGCTAGAATTTGGAGATGGTAGAATGGATTATTTTGATTGCGGATGAATATTCGGATTTGTCATATAATTAATAGATAAGTCTTATGTGCCGAGTCGATGGAATTGTGCCTCTCTTGAATTAGTGGATAAACGATTATTAGTCGATCGTAGAGGCGCATATGTGATTGGATTAGTAGTTGTCGTACACGACTAGTCCGGTGAAATGGATGTACATTGATTTATTAGTGAACTATTAGATGTTGAATGTGTTATTCCAATTGTTAAGCTCATTAGGTATCGGTAAATCAAATAAATCTCGATCGGTGTGAATTTTGGTGTATGCGATTATGACTTGCCGAGGTTAGACTAGTAGAGCTAGTAGTTAGTATTAGCTTAATTAGTCTAGCAAAGAACAATTGATGGAATTGATTATAGTCATATGCCCATAACTTGGTGGATTTAGTACATTTATTGGATATGTTGTATAGTTGGAAGGTCGTGAATGCGGGCATTGTGTGGTTGGAGAGGCTATTTTGATTATGACAGAGGCTAGGTTAGCCCAAGTTTAAAAAGTATTTCACTGTGGTAGAAATTTCTGAAAAGAACTAATTTTACACTGAAAACTCTTTTAACTTTGAAAATTCATAGAAAATGTTTTAGAACTCAAAATGAAACAAACTAAGTTATTTTGATCTTATAATATTATTCTCTATTTATCTATGTAATCCTTTTTCCCACCACTATTCTACAAATTTTCACCAAATAATTAATTTCGGGTGAACAGTAACCAAAGCCTATTTTTCAGTTTTTTTTCCGAAAACTGATTTTCAAACTGCTATAACTTTCACATACTAACTCCAAATGGAATGAATCCTTCACCTAAATTCATCTAAAATCATGATCTACCCACTATATAATTTTCATGCATTTTTGAGCATTTTGATTTTTCGGCTTATTTGGTGTTTATTGCAATATCGTCTATCTTTAGGTTTTTCGACGATACCGATATATTCGTGAGACCTAAATTGAGTGTAAACTGAGATTGAACAAGTGGTACAGCAAAGGTGCGAGCACCCTCCTCTTGAACATATTGCTCCTACTGATTTTAAAATGTTTTGAATGGTTTTAATATCTCAATTGCATGCTATGTTGAAAAGTATATTCATGGGTAGAAGTAGTTAAATTCCTACTTGCTGCATTGGCCCTCCTTTGAATATTGATTACCCTTTTTACCTTGTATGATTAAGGATATATGTTATATGGGAGTGTTTGCTAATTTGTAGAACGATGCTTAGTCATGCTAGTAGTTGTAGTCGATAACGGTTGATGGAGCTAGTCCATCGGCCGATGGATCGAATTGAATCTTAAATGAAATTTGAGGATATTATGGATTTGATTATATTGAAATTGAGGAGAATGTCCAGATCTTCGTATCTGAATATTATAAATTGTTGATGAGTTGTTGTGTGTTGGACTTGGGACGGGTGATAGGGTGATGAAGGGGTGGTCCGGATTCATGTAGCCCGTCTGGGTATTTGAGGACCGATGCGTGGTGTGATGAACCAAGTCTTACGTACAACCACACGCCGGGTTTATGGGCGATGGCTTGGCTTAATAATTTGTTGTGTGTTAACTATCAAAACACAATTGGGTTGGCGACTTTTATTATTATTGTTTGATGATTTGAGTTGTCAATCTTGTGGGGGCATGTTACCCTTTTCTTATCTTGCCCCTAAGGGTCTCTAGTTGATAGGGACTTACTTACACAACGGGTTCACAGAGTGCTTGGTAGCCAGAGTCTGCCACGGGATCTGATCCTCGGGTGGTTTGATGGTTAGGACATGACATTATAACGGCCTCGTTATGCTACCTCACCACACTCCAAAGGAAGAGTGCATTGGCCGACATTACGAGGAATGCATATCGTGTGGGTAAAGTTGTACACCTCTGCGAGTTAAATAAATCTATTCGAATAGCCGTGTCCCCGGTTATGGACATCACTTGTGGGAAAGCATGCACAGTTAGCTCTTGGGAAGATAAGTTCGGGTTATGGTTAAAAATGTGTGTCATTATGTTAGTTTGTTCAAATCTGAAATGATATCTTGAATGCGATGTTCGCATGTTAATTGGTTATGGAATGAATTGTGTCACGAATGGTATATTCGTGTGTTGATTATTTTTGGAGATTATACTATTGGTGATCATTACTTACTGTTATACCATGTTTTCTAAATGTTTTAGAAATGTCAATTTAAATCTATATTGCTTATCTAATTGCAAAACTTGCTTTATGCTGAAAATTGACTAGTGTAGTAGCCTTCCTTTGACACTTACATGCATCCTTATTTTTCTTGAAAAGTCTCGCGAGTACAACTTTGTACTTAAAAATTTGCTGTTTCAGGTGAGAAGTCATTCGAATTGGGTAAAGTTCTTCAGACGCTACGACTTTAACTCCAGTTGGTTGCTTGTGGGATTGTGGGCATGCCAACTCGGTTATTCCCTACTATTTTAAGTTTGTCTTCCGCTGCAATTTATTCTTGATATTTGTGTTTGGCCAAATGGCCCTCTTATGCAAACTTGTATATTATGTTTCTATTCAATGATGTTGTATTTACGTTTCCAATTATTCTTGTATATTGTGTATGGATGTGAATACAATGTTGTGTTTAGATATGTGCATGTTAGTCACTGATCCTTGGGAGCTAACATGAGACACCTATCCGGGTACTCGGAATCGTTTTCGTTTCATGTTAAGTATTATGCTCTTTCAGCGTAATTACTTAGCTTGACACGGATCTGATCTCGAGGTCCCCACAAGATCCACTAGAGAAAGAAGAAGTGCAATCTCTAATGATTACATTATCTTTCTTCAGAAGAATGAGGCTTGTTGTGAAATTTTGGGAGAAGATCCTATCAATCTCTAAAAGGCCCTGCAAAGTCCAAATTCTGTTAATTGGATCAATGCCATTAATGAAGAGTTAAAATCCATGAAGGACAATGACATTTGGGATCTTGTCCCATTGCCAGAAAGAAAGAAACCCATTGGTTGCAAATGGATATAAAGACCAAACGAGATTCTAAAGGCAATGTGGAAAGATATAAGTCTCGTCTTGTTGCCAAAGGATATACGCAAAAGGAAGGCATAGACTATAAAGAGACTTTCTCTCCGGTTTCTTCGAAAGACTCTTTCAGGGTAATTATGACACTTGTGGCACGTTTTGATCTTGAGCTTCATCAGATGGATGTAAAAACAATGTTTCTAAATGGAAACATTAATGAGATGATTTTAACTCTCAAAATGTGCTAGAAAACTTTGTGGTCAGTGACCCAAAGCAGATGGTATACAAATTAAAGAAATCCATCTATGGGCTCAAACAGGCTTCTCGGCAATGGTACCACAAATTTCATGAGGCTATTATCTCATTTGGTTTTGAGGTAAATACAGTTGAGGATTGTGTGTATCATAAACTCAGTGGGAATAAGTTTGTATTTTTGGTTCTGTATGTTGACGACATTTTACTTGCATGTAACGACATAAGTCTGTTGCATGAAACCAAGATATTTCTCGCTAAAAAGTTTGAGATGAAGGATCTTGGTGATGCTTCTTTTGTATTAGAAATTCAAATATACAGAGATCGCTCTCAAGGTATACTTGGATTATCACAAAAGAACTATATCGATAAGGTAATGCAAAGATTTGGCATGCAGAACTGTAAACCTTTAGATACCCCTGTGGCCAAAAGTGGAAAAATTCAGTCTTAGCCAATGTCCTAAAAATGATTTTTGAGGCTAAGAAAAACCTGAGCATCCCCTATTCATCTTTGATAGGGAGCTTGATGTATGCTCAAGTTTGCACTAGACCAGATATAGCATATATTGTTGGAATGCTAAGTAGGTATTTAAGCAATCCAGGGTTGGATCATTGGGTCGCAGCAAAACGGGTGTTGCGGTATTTGCAAAAGACGAAGGATTTCATGCTCACATATAGGAAGTTAGATCAGTTGGAGATCATTGGGTATTCTTATTCTGATTTGGCTAGTTGCAAAGATACTCGCAAATCCACTTTAGGTTACATCTATTTACTTGGTGGAGGTGTGGTTTCTTGGAAAAGCACTAAGCAGTCACTCGTTGTCCCATCCACAATGGTAGATGAGTATGTTGCTTGCTATGAGGGTTCAAATCATTGGATATGGTTGTAGAACTTTGTCACAGGGCTGCGAATTTTGGATCTGGTCGACAGACCACTAAAGATATATTGCGACAACAAGTCTGCAGCTATGTATTCTAATAACAACAGGAGATCGTCAACGTCTACTCATATCGACATCAAGTTCCTACTTGTGAAAGAAAGAATTCAGAGTTGTGAATTGTCAGTTGAGCATATAGGTACAAACTCCATGATCGCGGATCCGTTCACTAAAGGTTTGACACCTAAAGTGCTCTATGAGCATGTGGGTGTGATTTCACCAGAGGAATTCAGTTCTAGTGGCAGTTTTGTGAGGACCCCTGGGTTATTTCTGCAAGACCGAGGCCTTCCCAGTCTTATGGAAATAACTCTAGGCCTCAATTAAATGAATTCCACATTAACTCCATCTAAGTGAGAAGGCCTGGCTGGAAACTAGAGCTCCGATGATCATACGTACTGCTCCTCTACAAGTACTACATGATGATCGGTTCTCTAAACAGTCCAAGTCTACACTTAATGAGTTAACATGGAATTCCAGAACAGCGAGTATGAGACCGTGTTGGCTCCAGGATCAGCGACCAACACGCTCATACTCTCATTCAACGTCAATCACATCCATACAACATTCATACATTGTTAATCAAAAGACATACATCAATAATAGTTAAGTCTACAACTAATACAAGTGGCCGACCGGCGAAATTCAAATAAGACATTAAGTAGCAGCGAAAACGATATAAATAAACCAAAAGTCAAGCAATGGTGTGCCCCATAACCCATGGCAACCGACTGGGAGTTCAATAATAGCACTACTCGTCAGTGTCGTGTAAAGCAACGCTAACGAGCTCATCGGGCTCGAAGTCTTCCTCACCTGAATTTGCAGCAACCGGGTTAAGTACAAATGTACTCACAAGTCCTACACAAAGTAAAAATATTTATGCTAGAGGTTATTCCAAAGGATGGCATTAGTGGCTTAGATTTGCAGAAAACGCAACAAATTACAATCCTAGACCATCTAGTTTTCAAAAGCCAATTTGTAAACCATTTCTTTAAGAAAAAGATTTCACAAGACATAGATAATTGTATAGATCAATCAATATCAAAGTGGCTACCCACTTTGATAAAGTAAGATGCATGAATATCCCATTCATGCTGAAACCAAGTTATAACCATGCCAAATTTTAGTTACAAGACTAACGATGACACATCCCAAACCATGTGTTGTCCAAAACCGTGGACACGGCTATTCAAATAGATTTAACTCTGCAGAGGTGTACTACTTTACCCACATGACTCGATTAGCCTGTAAGCCTCCGGATAATGACACACTTCCTTAGGTATGCTGGCCGAGGAAATCGAGATTCGGTATTGTTTAGCAAGAAAAATCCTATTGAGCTAAATCCCCCTTGCGAGATGATCCCCATACTTAGTACAAGCTACGGATATCACTTGCTAAGAGGGCTCACAAGTTGTATTGGAAACACCGATGTAATGTAAATAACGAAAAATGGTGCTCCCATGCACACTATAGGAAATTACATTGGCTCCTACGGACAAATGATCATACACAAGTGTCCTCACACCACCTGGGACTTAACACAATAAAACTATCCTATTACTTAACTGAACGGTACCCATATCCCGCGTGTGATAGCACGATCATTACTTGGAATGACAGCTCATGGCTCGGTCCTTAACGGTCTGGAAAAGATAACCACAAACCCGAGTCTCGTGCATAACAGCACCCACACTACCAACCACTTGTTCAGACCCAAAAACCATTTAATAACAGCAAGTTTTTGACTCAATAACTAGATACAACAATCTGAACAAAAAGGGAAATAAGAATTGTTATGTGTTTTCCCACAATCGACAAGCTAACCCCGTCAATGGATCTATTGCGTCCACTAGACTTGCAATGGCTAAGCACTCAACCCACAAATACATAACTTCACAAACATCTATCTTAGGCATATGTATAATGGAATAATCAAGGATAACCAGCAAGTATAGCACATAACTAACTACTCACAACATATCGATATATGAAAATAGCATGCAAGCAATATCATTGCATTTCAAACACTAGCATATTAAAACTAGGATCAATATCATGCAAAAAGAAAGTTCAAATGATGCTTGCCTTGCTGAAAGTCAAATTGCTCACTCACGGTGGCGAAGGAGTCTGCGTCGATCACTTCGGACTCTACAGAATTAACGACATCGATAAACACCGAGAAATACTATAAAATTCAAATTGCTCAAAAATTCATGAATTTTCTACAGTGGCTAGATGCTGATTTGAGATGAATTTAGGTGAAATAAGTATTCTATTTGGAGCTAGTATGTGAAAGTTATGGTGGTTTGAAAATCAGTTTTCTCGAAAATCCAAAAAAAATGCCATTCGGTTACTATTCATCCTAAATTAATTATTTGGTGAAAATTTGTAGAGTAGTGGTGGGGAAAAGGATTACATAGATAAATAGAGAATAAAAATGTAAGACCAAAATAACTGAGTTTATCTCATTTGGAGTTCATATGAATTAGTTATGAATTTTCAAAGTTAATAGCATTTTCTAGTTCAAAAATAACTCAGGTTTGGATCACTCTCCAAAAACTAAATTTTCAGAGACAGTGACATGTTTGAAACCTATTTTAAAATAAAGTTCGATAAAAATGAAAATTATCTACACTGGTTTCATTCATTTTGGAGTTAAGATGAATTAGTTATGGATTTTTGAAGTTAATTGAATTTTCAGCGTACAATTAATTGATTTTCGGATTTTCTTAAGCATTTTAGACTTTTCCTACCGCGTGCTGTGCTAGCCACAGGTGTTGACCGGTGGGGTCTAATGAATAGTATGTTTTTCTTTTAAATTTTCGATTTAACCACGTCCTGACATGTGGGGCCTGCCCGTCAGTGCTTCCATCCACGAAACAGCGTGTGGACCGGACTCTAACGCACAGGTCCACCAGTGCACGACCCATGAGCTCAACCACTTAAAATTCCTGGGTCCACCTGTCATTGACTTGGAGCCTTTACTTAATGCGTTAACACGTGATTTTCCGACGTAGATTACATCATTAAGTATTAATGATTGAACTTAGCCCAAATGGCTTTGCTACAGTACTTGTTGGACGTTCCGGCAAGGGAGCTCTGGCTTCACTGGACCCTCGCCAGCGATTCTGGCCACGGCGACGCGAGCCAAGGGTATGAATGGAACCACAATAGCTGTGCGCACCTAACAAAAGTGGTTTTGGCGGCTGAGGTAGGCTATACCGGTGGCTAGCCGGAGGAAGGCGACGGCGAGCTATGACAATAACATGCATGCAACAGGGAGCTCCGCATTGTGCCTCTACGTGGGTCCCATAGTATCTATATGGTCTAGGGAGGCTACCTAAGGCTCCATGGGTGCATGGGGAAGCTCGGAGTAGCTCGACATCGACGAAGTCCACGGCGGTGGCACGGCTCAACGAGGAGGGGTCGATCTGGTGAAAAAGAGAGGGAATGAGTGGTTGGGATAGCTTAGGAGGGTCCAAAGGATGGTGGTGTAGAGAGGAATTAGGCAATGTCTTACCACGTCGGAGCTGAAGAAGAAACTAGGGTTTCGGCCGAAGAGACAAACAAAATCAAATCTCTAGTGATCCTGTCATGCATTGATAAAATTGGTTGAGGGGAAATTGTAGGGATGCCTTAAGGCACGGGATGACGCACAAGAGCGATGATAATACCTACCGGACACGGAGTTGGCCCGGCGGCGACGGCGGCGGGTGCACGCTCTGGAGCTGAGAAATGGCACGACGATGGCTAAAGAGCTACAAGCAATGACATGGGCTGAGATCAACTAAAATGGAAATGACATCGAATGTAGAAGAGATGGTGTGCACTAGATTGAAGCTTACTCGAGAATGGTGCACGGGAGAGCTTCTCCTTCCTCAGCCACGGCGAGGAAGAATGAAGAAATGAGAGGGGTCCAAGGGGGTATTATATTCGGGCGAGAGATAGAGTGGGAGCAGCATTAGCCGGTGAAGCTCGAGGAGTGGTCGCACTGAGTGGTGGATTGACGACGTGAGCATCGCTCAACGGCTCAGGGCAGAGCGGTGCGGCCGCGTGGCTTGCATTGCCTACGCGAGGAAGAAGAAGGCCATGACTTGTGGGCCCCACTGGTCAGTGGCTTATGCCGGACCAAGCCGAAGCCTGGTGTGGTGGGTGCGGCTAGGTGGTTTGACTAAGTCAAGTGGTTCGGGTCTGGTTCGAGTCCAAGGTATAGTGCAAGTTTTGACTTGAATTTAAATTAGACTTCTCTACTTTGACTGGCCACTAGAAATAACAATAAAAATCCTAAAAAATTGAAATTAATCAAAGGGGTTCCTGGGAATATCTAGTACTCAAATAAAATCTTAAACCTCACTGTTCAAGATTTATTTGCTTAATCTAAATTCAAACCTAACTTAGGTTATTGATTTGAGTTTGAATTTTCTATGAGTGAAATTGAGTTCCAACAATTTTGGAAAAATTATATTTATTCATGATAAATACTATGAGATTTGAATAAATTATTTCTAGATGATGATCATAAGTTTTTGTTTTAGTCTTCATTTGGGAGTTGTTTTAGGTTAAAGTTTAATCTTATGAGTAAGATTTTTCAAGTGCAATAATTTATGCAAATGCTTCAAAAACACAATGCATGCTCATGAGATGCAGAATAATTCTATTTATTAAAATGGGGATGTGACGAACCCCCCCCCCTTACAAAAGATCTCCCCTCGAGATCTAGATAGGTCGGAAGTTGGATAGGAATGTTCTAAAAGAAGATACAACATCTGTTGTCTTAATTTCCTTCAAAGATAGTGCTAAGATATCCTAACAAGGTTACAAGGAGTGGCTATTATATATTCCTTTCTATTGTTTTGTTTAACCTTTCCTTTCTTGATTCAAAGGCACTTCAGGCAGAAGGAAAAAAGATCGGGATATTCGGTTCGCATTTGGTCTTCACACTTCCAAGTTGCTTCATCTTCAGTATGGTTGATCCACTGAACATTCAAGAACTTGAAGTTGTGATTTCTCGTCTTGTGCTCCGTTTCTTCAAGAATACGTATCGGGTTCTCCTGATAAGAAAGATCTGGTTGCAAATCGAGGTTATCTAACTCGGTTGCTTTAGTTGGAACTCAGAGGCACTCCTTCAGTTGTGATACATGGAAGACATTGTGCACGTTCGATAGTGATGGTGGAAGCTCCAACTAATAAGCCATAGATCCTTGCTTATCTAAAATTTGGAATGGTCCGATATAGCGTGGTGCTAACTTGCCCTTGACTTGAAAGCGATGTGTTCCTTTCATCGGGGTAACTTTAAGGTAAACATGATCATTCACCTCAAAACTCAACTCGCGTCAACGATGGTCGGCATACGACTTATAACGTGATTGAGCCGCTTGGAGTCGTTGTCAGATTAGGAGAACTTGCTCTTCGGTTTCTTGTACCAAGTTCGGAGCATATAATGGTCTCTCCCCGGATTTGGACCAATTCAAAGGCGTCCTACATGCTCTTCCATACAATGCCTCGAAAGGTGACATTTGTATGCTTGATTGATAGCTATTGTTGTAGGAAAACTCTGCATATGGTAAGCACTTTTCCCAATTTTTATGGTAGGACAGCATACACACTCTGAGAAGGTCTTCCAATATTTGATTCACCCTCTCAGTTTGTCCTCCTGTTTGTGGGTGGTAGGCGGTGCTGAAAGAGAGATTGGTCCCCATTGCTTGATGGAGACATTTCCAGAAGTAGGATGTGAATTGAGTTCCACGATCTGAGACGATCACTTTTGGTACACCGTGGAGACACACAATTCTTGAGATATAAAGCTCTGCTAACTTGGCTCTGGTGTAGGTGGTCTTGACAGGGATAAAATGGGCAACCTTTGTTAAACGATCAATAATTACCCATATGGAATCAGACCCAGTTTGCATCTTTGGAAGGCCGGTGATGAAGTCCATACCGACTTCTCCCATTTCCACTTGGGAATAGGTAGGGGTTGGAGTGTACGCGCTGGCTTCAAATGCTTGGCCTTGACTCTCTAACGAATATCGCATTCGGCAACGTACTACGCGATTTGCTGCTTCATTTGACTCTACCATAACCTCTTTTTTAGGTCTTGATCTTGGTACTCTCGGGATGTATAGAGAACTGAGAGTCATGAGCTTCTTTGAGAATTAACTCTCTCAAGTTGCGGTCAAATGGCACCACCAAACAGTTCCCGAACCATAGGGTGCCTTGAGTGTCTTCAGTGAAGGATTTGGCCTTGCCTTGCTTCAATTTCTCCCAGATTTGGGCCACTTCTATGTCGGTCTTCTGGGCTTCTTTAATCTGGCCCTCAAGTGTGGATGTCATACTAAGGGCAGCAAGGGAACCTTCTTCAATAATCTCAAGACTTAGGCACTGAAATTCGGCGCAAAGCCCTACCGAGGTGGGTGTTACCGACAAACACTTGCATTGAGACTTTCTGCTCAATGCGTCAGCCACTACATTAGCTTTTTCTGGGTGATAATGGAGTCCCATATCATAGTACTTGATTAGCTCAAGCCACCGTCTTTGCCTCAAGTTCAGATCGGATTGAGTGAAGATATATTTGAGGCTCTTGTGGTCGGTGTAGATTTCGCAATGATTACCGATGAGGTAATGTTGCCAAATCTTTAGAGTATGGACTACAGCTGCTAGCTCTAAGTCATGTGTGGACTAATTTGCTTCATGTGGCCTCAATTTCCTCGATGCATAAGCCACAACTCGGCCCTCTTGCATGAGCACACAACCGAGTCCGAGGCGAGAAGCATCACAGTAAATGTCGAAGCTCTTATGAATATCAGGCAGGATGAGTACCGGAGCTTTGGTCAGACATTCTTTTAAGATCTGAAAGCTTTCTTCATGCTCCGCTGACCATTCAAACTTCTTCTACTTTTTTAGAAGCTGGGTCATTGGCCTCGCAATTTTGGAGAAATTCTTGATGAACCTGTGGTAGTATCTCGCAAGTCCGAGAAAACTGTGGATATCGGTGACAGTCTTGGGTTGTGTCCAGTTTAGTACATCTTGCACTTTGCTAGGATCAACAGTGACACTGCCCTTGGATAGCACATGACCCAGCTTACTAACTTCACGAAGCCAAAACTCGCATTTGCTAAATTTTGCATAGAGTTGATGTTGATGAAGCTTTTCCAACACAAGCCTCAAGTGTTGCTCATGTTCTTCATCTGACTTGGAGTAAATGAGGATGTCATCGATAAACATGACAACGAATTGATCTAGGTACTCCATAAAAACCGAATTCATGAGGTTCATGAAGTATGCTGGTGCATGAGTCAATCCAAAGGATATAACAGTGTACTCGTACAAACCGTAACGAGTGGAAAATACTGTCTTCGGTATGTCTTCAGTTCTAACTTTGATCTGATGGTAGCCAAATCTCAAGTCAATCTTGGAAAATACTTGAGCTCCACTCAGTTGATCAAACAAATCATCAATCCGCGGAAATGGATACTTGTTCTTGAAAGTGACTTCGTTTAGTGGATAGTAGTCAACACACATATGTAAGCTCTTGTCTTTCTTCTTGACGAATATGGCTGGGCATCCCTAGGGTGAGGAGTTAGACCAAATAAAACCTTTATATTGAAGTTCCTTGAGTTGCTTCTTCAATTCTACCAATTTGTTGGGAGGCATTCGGTATGGCCGTTTTGAAATGGGCGCAGTACCGGGTGCAATCTCGATCACGAACTCGACTTCACGATCAGGAGGCATGCCTAGAAGTTCTTTAGGAAAGACATCCAGGTATTCACATACCACTGGTACCCTTTCTAATTCAAGAGTGGTACTCACTTCCATAGCATAAAGATGAGAACCGACAGTTTTTGGAGCAAAAACGACTTGATTGCCATCTTCACTTGTGATAGAAACTGACTGCTGAGCACAATCGATTTGACCCTGATTCTTGGACAGCCAATCCATCCCTAATATAACATCAATACCCACTGAATTTATCATTATTAGATGTGCCAAAAATTCAATCCCTTGAATCTCCACTTTTACGTCTCAGCAGACTTGATCGGTTTGCAAAACCGATCCTGGAGACTGAATGTGGTATGGGGGCTGAAGGGTATGTATTTTAAAATGATGTTGTGCAGAAAAAGATTTCTTCATAAATGAATGGGATGCTCCAAAATCAAATAAGACAGTAGCCGGACTGGAATTGACAAAGAGAGTACCCAAAACTACGTCTGGTGCATCGGTCGCCTCCTCGACGGTGACGTGGTTGACTCGGCCACGTGCCGGAGCTTGAGGGGGTTTGGCCACTGCCCTCGGAGGTAGTGGTGGTCTTGCTGGAGCTGGGGTAGGGGCATTGAAGACTCGGGGCATCCCACACGCTTTCACCAAGCATTGATGCGCGTAGTGCCCCGGGCGACCGCAGTGGAAACAAGTAACACTTGGCTTGATGTAGCCACTGTTTGGGGGCTGATTTCCCCCACCTCTTGGCTGCACATTAGGTGTAGGAGGTCTTGGTACAAAGGTAGGTGGTCTCGGTGGCGCCAGTGTTTGAAACTGGGGCGATCAGGATTGCGCGGTGCGCGGTCTCAGAAAATTACCGCTTGCTGAAATTAGCGCGACTCTTTTCCTCTTTCTTGACTCCTCCAAAGCTTGACTCTTGTTCTCCACTACTATGGCCTTATTGACCATATGCTAAAAGTTCCGAAAGTCATGGACGACAAGAGCAAGTTGCATCTCTTCCATCAAACCGTTCATGAAACGGCTCTAACGGTGGGCATCGGTAGAGACGTCGTCGGGAGCATAACGAGCTAAGAAGTTGAACTCATGTAAATACTCCGTGACACTCTTCTTTCCTTGCTTCAGAGCGAGGAATTGTTGTTGCTTGATGATCATCACTCCATCCGGGATATGAGCCTCGTGGAAAGCCACTCGGAACTCGTTCCAAGTTGGAACATGTCCCTCGGGTTGCATGGCGTAGAAGTTGTCCCACCAAGCACTCGCTGCCCCTTCGAGTTGATAGCTTGCAAAAAGAACCTTATCAATGCCAGGGCATTGAGCGATGGCAAGCTTCTTCTCAATGGCCCTGAGCCAGTCCTCGGCCTCCATAGGATCTTCAGAGCAAGAGAAAGTCGGGGGATTGGTTCGCTAAAAGTTAGCGAGTGCCCCCGTGTGCATGATGAGTAGTGGCTCCTCCGGCTGGTCCGGTAGTCGGGGAGGTGTTGCGGGCAATGGCCACGAGAATTCGTGTTTGATCCATGTGGTTCCTTTCAATCTAGGCCAACACCTCCGTCATTGTGGGCGGTGGTGGGAGCACTCCTTCCGACGGACCGCCTTGCTGATTTTGTTGATGGGAAGGCTCACCACGCTCTTCCCGTACGTAGAGCTCACTCATAGTAGCAGAGCGAGGACCTCGGGGTGGTGACCTCTCTTCATGTTGAGCCCTCGAACGAGTGTTAGGCCCTGCCATCCTGTTGTGACATGGATGGTCAGAGAAAGACTAAGGACACGCTCTCATGAGTGTGGAACAAAATCTGGATAGCGAGCATAACTACTTATTTGAGCATGCATAATGATATAAAATACGCAAAAACTTAACACCAAATGGGTGTACAAAGGCACTAGGGCTAGTACAAGATCCATAAAAGTAATTTGTAGTTTTCCGCTATGATTTCATTCATATATGCCCGTAGGTGAATGGCAATCGCCCGAAACAAAAGCCTTAGCAACAATACATCAAGAGTTCAACAACTGCTAACCTATTACATGAATTTAAAGATACATGCTCGCTGGACACATGCCCAGACAGTGAGCTCCCTAAGCTACAGTCCTAGGGGTTCCGGTTAAAACCCGCCGGAAACTCGCTTAACCAATAGTAGCCAGGTGATCCCGTGTCGTCGGGGTCATTCAGATTGGTAAGGCGCAGAGGGGATCCTATGTCGATGATATGACCTTCTGCGGGTTCCGGCCTTGGGGCACGAGAGAAACCCACTAACATGCGGGTTTGGCATCTTGGTCCAAGATTGGGTACTCGCCCTCCCACTTCGGGAAGACGGTACTCTGGTGGTGCATAAGCATATGGAGAGACTTCATTGGTGCCATATAGCATGTTTCGGTCCAAGAGCCCCATGTTACACATGAGCTATAGGTTCTCTTGGGCCACTATGAGACAACGCTGTGTCTCCCATAGCTCGTGCATGGTGCAACGGTGGATCCGATTCATGATGTGAACCAATCTTGCTAGCTGTCACACTTGGGGGTCTTACATATACTAAATCCTAGCAAAAATGTTCACCTTTGCGCCACGTGATTGCATAGGAAAGTGGTCGTACAGCGGCTGAGCTAACTTCGTCAAGTCATGACGAAGATGACTCGTGGCCACACGAGCCACTGCCTACAATGTCGTGGCCTCAGAGGTGAGACGTGCCTGGAAACCGTATGGGATGCTTCCTGTCACGCACCCGGCAATGATGTTGACCACTGCCAGGTACTCTTCCATTCCTGGTCCTCGGTCTCGATGGTAGATGGAGTACGTTGGTTGGTATGTGAAGTTATGTAACACCCTAGCCCAACATGAGCCTAGAATGTCACTAAACTAATAGAGTAACAAATAAAAACTAAGTCTTTTTACTAAATTTCGGCAGAACCTCCTTTGTATAGATGACTATACCGGAGGTTCTAATAGATTATCATGGCATTATTCAATAATCCAAACATCCAAAATATGCTAATCAGCTAAAACATAATCATAAGGGCATCCCTGATCTACTAATCAACCCTATTACAAATTATTCCAAGCATAAGACATAATCATAAATAATCCTTTAAGTAGTTTACTCAAATACTAAACCATCATCCAATTTATTCATCTGTGAATGCTTCGTGCCAATGTGCAACCAAACTTAAATCTATTCCCTTCCATGCATGCCGTTCACGTATAGGGTACCGAAAAACACAACAACAGCAAGAGTGAGTTCGAGACTTAGCAAAGTACAATTAATGAGACAATAGCATAAACAATTATAATCATCATCATCCATCCACAAATCTCTATAATAAACATTTCATATGTTCATGCTATGCAAGATGCACAAATGCACTTTTCCTTTCTCTTTTGCATATACCGGTAATGCGGAGTATGCATCCGTCGATCCATACCCATGCCTGTGCCTTCTAGCACAGGGACCATAGCCCACACTCCACAAGTATAGGGACCAAAAGCGCACACTCCATGAGTGTGGGGACGACAAGCCCGTCATATTCATGACGGGGACCTCAATCAATGCTTGGTCACCACGTGACCAAGCCTCCAATATGATAGCATGATGCACATGAACAAAACTTTAAACCATCATAAACATGTTTTCGCAGCAACATCATACATGAATAAACTTACGCATACTTCTAGAATTCATCATCATTGACATTCATAACATTCTAGCATCCATGAATAGCACATATATTCATAATACTAGCAAACATGAACAATCACTCATGAATAATCTACCACTAACTGTACTTGCCTCAACCGTGCGAAGATGGAAGACGCGAAGAGGGCGCTGCCCCCGGAACCAAACCCCCACTTGATTTAATTTAAAAAACACTCTAAGCTAGCAATTATGGACAAGATCATAATTATAAACAAATATGAAATCGTTACACTCTATAGCGCAACCCCAACTCCAAGATCCCTAATAATCAGTCTGTCCTCTCAACAGATAGTCCCAATCTAAAATTCATAACTTTTCGACCAGATATCCAAATGTAGCGTTCTTAGACTTTCTGGAAATCTTGTCAAATTCCCCACCTAAACCTAGCTAGTGGGTTTTCCAGATTCGGCCATCTTCTACCCTTACCAAACTGATTAACATAACAGCTAATTCTCGTCAGGGTTTCTGGACAGCGGCACTAAATCTAACATAACTTTCAGTATACATGGCCAAATTTTATGTTCTTTAGCTTTCTGGAAATCTTATAAATATATATACAACTTTTGTTATGGTGAGACCTTATAGTTAATCCATTAACTATTCACTAATGACCGATTACTATTAACTACCGGAATTAAGACAGAACTGCAGAATAGCAACACTACGAAAATCATATGTCCTAATCTGCTCATCCAAACTACCTGATCTAATACTCTACGGAAAGCTAGCTATGTCGTCCACAACTCTCTAGGAGGCGGCTAGACCAGAATCTGCACTAAACTTCCTCAAAAATGTCAGACATTACTGACTGTCCTAAACAGATCTACTAATCGACCCCTCGACTAGAAAATTCTAAAACCCCTCTCTAATTAATCTTGATTCAAAAATCTAATTAAATCGCTCTCTATTTAGTGTTTAAGAATGCATGCATGCATACAATGCTATGACCAAACTAGTTAACTACTAATTAGCATTATTAAATTAATCCCTCTGTCCCCTACTAATCCAATTAATGAAACACATGCAGCACTAGATAGCTACTAACTCCATAGTTGCATGCATACAAAAGGTCTTGGACTAATAGTTAATTTCTAATGCCACAGATGCATGAAAAGGATATAGCACTACCTAGTGCATGTACAGCAGCAGCAGCACTTCAGAACTAGCGAAGAACGCATCGGCATGCAAAGCTAGCACTGCAGCATTATTATTTAATCTCTCTCCTCAACTACTCCCATTAAAGAAACACATGCACGCAGCAATTTTAGATTAAACGACCGAAGCCAAAAGGAAAATCATGCGCAAACCTGCATTCGCTCGGCTCTGTGACTGCAGGCGACGGCCGACACGCCCACGCGCACGACTGGCGACAGGAGAACGGCCCAGCGGAAGAGAGAAAAAGATGGCGGCGCACGGGAGGAAACAAAAAAAGAAAAGACTAATAGGGATTCTATAATCCACTCTCCCCACGATCTTTTTATCCCGGTATGAACCAACTCCTCTCTAAAACTCCAAAATATTCTGTTTTTACGTATCCCCTTTCGTCTAATTACACACGGATCCCCAAGAGGGTTATTTTCGGAATATTACAAGTTAGCCCTTCACATCATGTCTCAGAGTAGTGCCGGGTATCCTTCAACATCTTCCGCTTGGGTATCCCTGACAAGGTACCGACGAGTCATCTAAGAACAAGAAGGGCAAGATGAGTTAGTTTGCAAATCAAATGAGAGTAGTGTAAGAGAATGATACTAAGATGGATGAGGTATAAAAGATATTCACAACTTAACTTTTTGAAATTAATTTGATAATAATTTTGACCAAGGACTTACTAAACTTAACGTCCGTGCTATTTCTAACCTACAGTCAGTATGGCTCTGATACTAGACGCTGTGAGGACCCCCGGGTTATTTCCGCAAGACTGAGGCCTTCCCGGTCTTATGGAAATAACTCTGGGCCTTAGGTAAATGAATTCCACCTTAACTCCATCTAAGTGAGAAGGCCCGGTTGGAAACTAGAGCTCCGGTAATCATGCGTACTGCTCCTCTACAAGTAGTACATGATGATCGGTTCTATAAATAGTCCAAGTCCACACTTAATGAGTTAAAATGGAATTCAAGAACATCGAGTATGAGACCGTGTTGGCTCCAGGATCAGCGACCAACACGCTCATACTCTCATTCAACGCCAATCACATCCATACAACATTCATACATTGATAATCAAAAGACATACATCAATAATAGTTAAGTATACAACTATTACAAATGGCCGACCGACCAAATTCAAATAAGACATTAAGTAGTAGTGGAAACGATATAAATAAACCAAAAGTCCAGCAATGGTGTGCCCCATAACCCATGGCAACCGACTGGGAGTTAAATACTAGCACTACTCGTCAGCGTCGCCTAAATCGGCGCTAACGAGATCATCAGGCTCGAAGTCTTCCTCACCTGAACTTGCAGCAAGCGGGTTAAGTACAAATGTATTCGCAAGTCTCACACAAAGTAAAAATATTTATGCTAGAGGTTATTCCAAAGGATGGTATTAGTGGCTTAGATTTGCAGAAAACACAACAACTTACAATCCTAGACCATCTAGTTTTCAAAAGCCAATTTGTAAACCATTTCTTTAAGAAAAAGATTTCACAAGACATAGATAATTGTATAGATCAATCAATATCAAAGTGGCCACCCACTTTGATAAACTAAGATGCATGAATATCCCATTCATGCCGAAACCAAGTTATAACCATGCCAAATTTTAGTTACAAGACTAACGATGACGCATCCCAAACTAAGTGTTGTCCACAACCGTGGACACGGCTATTCAAATAGATTTAACTCTGCAGAGGTGTACTACTTTATCCACACGACTCGATCAGCCCGTAAGCCTCCGGATAATGACACACTTCCTTAGGTATGCCGGTCGAGGAAATCGAGATTCGGTATTGTTTAGCAAGAAAATCCTATTGAGCTAAATCCCCCTTGTGAGATGATCCCCATAATTAGTACAAGCTATGGATAGCGCTTGCTAATAGGCCTCACAAGTTGTATTGGAAACACCGATGTAATGTAAATAATGAAAACTTGTGCTCCCATGCACATTATAGGAAATTACATCGGCTCCTTTGGACAAATGATCAAACACAAGTGTCCTCACACCACCTGGGACTTAACACAATAAAACTTTCCTCTTACTTAACCGAACGGTACCCATATCCCGCGTGTGATAGCACGATTGTTACTTGGAATGATAGCCCATGGCTCGGTCCTTAATGGTCTGGACAAGACAACCACAAACCCGAGTCTCATGCAGAAAAGCACCCACACTACCAACCACTTGTCCAGACCCAAAAACCATTTAACAACAGCAAGTTTTTGACTCAACAACTAGATACAATGATCTGGACAAAAAGGGAAATAAGAATTGTTATGTGTTTCCCCACAATCGACGAGCTAACCTCGTCGATGGATCTATTGCGTCTACTAGACTTGCAATAGCTAAGCACTCAACCCACAAATACATAACTCCACAGACATCTATCTTAAGCATATGTATAATGGAATATTCAAGGATAACCAGCATGTGTAGGACATAACTAACTACTCACAACATATCGATATATGAAAATAGCATGCAAGCAATATCCTTGCATTTCAAACTCTAGCTTATTAAAACTGGGATCAATATGACGCAAAAAGAAAGTTCAAATGATGCTTGCCTTGCTGGAAGTCAAATTGCTCACTCACGGTGGCGAAGGAGTCTGCGTTGATCGCTTCGGACTCTATAGAATTAACGACATCGATAAACACCGAGAAATACCATAACATTCAAATTGCTCAAAAATTCATGAATTTTCTACAGTGGCTAGATGCTGATTTTATCTGAATTTAGGTGAAATAATTATTCCATTTGGAGTTAGTATGTGAAAGTTATGGTGGTTTGAAAATCAGTTTTTTGGAAAATCCAAAAAAATGCCATTCGGTTACTATTCATCCTAAATTAATTATTTGGTGAACATTTGTAGAGTAGTGGTGGGAAAAAGGATTACATATATAAATAGATAATAATAATATAAGAACAAAATAATTGAGTTTATCTCAGTTGGAGTTCAGATGAATTAGTTATGAATTTTCAAAGTTAATAACATTTTCTAGTTCAAAAATAACTCAGGTTTGGATCACTTTCCAAAAACTAAATTTTTTGAGATAGTGAAATGTTTGAAACCTATTTTAAAATAAATTTCATTAAAAATTTAAATTATCTACATCGGTTTCATTCATTTTGGAGTTAAGATGAATTAGTTATGGATTTTTGAAGTTAATTGAATTTTCAGTGTACAATTAATTGATTTCCGGATTTTCTTAAGAATTTTAGCCTTTTCCTACCACGCGTTGTGCTAGCCACGGGCGCTGACCGGTGGGGTCTAATGGATAGTACGTTTTTCTTTTAAATTTTCGATTTAACCGCGTCCTAACATGTGGGGCCCACCCGTTTGTGACTCGGTCCACGAAATAGCGCATGGAATGGACTCCAACGCACTGGTCCACTAGTGCATGACCCACGAGAAAAACCACTTAAAATTCTCAGGTCCACCTATCTTTGACTTGGAGCCTTTACTTAATGCGTTAACACGTGATTTTCCGACATAGGTTATATCATTAAGTGTTAATGATTGAACTTAGCCCTAATGGCTTTGCTACAGTCCTTGTCGGATGTTCTGACATGGGATCTCTGGCTTCACTGGAGCCTGGTCGGAATGGTACGAACGGAACCACAATAGTTGTACGCACCTAACGGACGTGGTTTTGGCGGCCGAGGTGGGCTATACCGGCGGCTAGCCGGAGGAGGGCGATGGCGAGCTACGTCAATAACATGCATGCAATAGGGAGCTCCGCATTGTGCCTCTACGTGGGTGTCATAGTATCTATATGGTCTAGGGAGGCTACCTGAGGCTCGATGGGAGCTCGGGGAAGCTCGGAGTAGCTCGACGTCGATGAAGTCCACGGCGGTGGCACGGTTCAACAAAGGAGGGGTCGATCTGGTGAAAAAGAGAGGGAATGAGTGGTTGGGATAGCTTAATAGGGTCCAAAGGATGGTGGTGTAAAGAGGAATTAGGTAATGTCTTACCACGTTGGAGCTGAAGAAGAAACTAGGGTTTCGGCCGAAGAGACAAACAAGATCAAATCTCAAGTGATCCTATCATGCATTGATAAAATTGGCTGAGGGGAAATTGTAGGGATGCCTTAAGGCACGGGATGACGCACAAGAGTGATGATAATACCTACCGGACAAGGAGTTGGCCCAGGCGGCAGTGTCGGGTGTAAGATCGAGGAGGTCGACTAGAGGGGGGTGAATAGGAGGTTTTTAAAATTCTTTTGGCTAAAACCGATTTCTAATGCGGAATTGTAAATCAAATCGGTTTTGCACAATTAAAGCCTAAATCAACTAGTCTTTACTAAGTGCACCAACAACATAATACTATCGAATGAAAGCAATCATACAAAGACATGTAAGCAATTTAATTCTAGGAATATAAATTGCAAAAGAGTAAAGCACAAGAAGGCAAACCACAATGACACGACGATGTTTTATTGTGGTGTTCGGAGACTTGCCGGTCTCCCCTAATCCACGTTGAGGTAAGCCTAACCAAATCTAGTGAAAAAGAGAGGGAATGAGTCATTGGGATAGCTTAGTAGGGTCCAAAGGACGGTGGTGTGGAGAGGAATTAGGCAATGTCTTACCACGTCGGAGCTGAAGAAGAAACTAGGGTTTCGGCCAAAGATACAAATAAGATCAAATCTCAAGTGATCCTATCATGCATTGATAAAATTGGTTGAGGGGAAATTATAGGGATGCCTTATAGCACGAGATGACGCACAAGAGCGATGATAATACTTACCGGACACGGAGTTGGCCCGGCGGCGGCGGCGGGTGCACGCTCTAGAGCTGAGAAATGGCACGACGCTGGCCGAAGAGCTACAAGCAATGACAGGGGCTGAGATTAGCTAAAATGGGAATGACATCGAATGTAGAAGAGATGGTGTGTAGTAGATTGAAGCTTACTCGAGAATGGTGCACGGTAGAGCTTCTCCTTCCTCAGCCACCGAGAGGAAGAATGAATAAATGAGAGGGGTCCGAGGGGGTATTATCTTCGAATGAGAGATAGAGTGGGAGCGGCGTTAGCCGGTGAAGCTCGGGGAGTGGTCGCATTAAGCGGTGGATTGACGACGTGAGCATTGCTCAACGGCTCAGGGCAGAGCAGCGCGGCTGCGTGGCTCGCGTTGCTTGCGCGAGGAAGAAGAAGGCCCTGACCAGTGGGTCCCTCTGGTCAGTGGCTTATGCCGAACCGAGCCGGAGCCTGGTGCGACGGGTGCAGCTAGGTGGTTCAACTGAGTCAAGTGGTTCAGGTCTGGTTCGAGTCCAAGGAATAGTGCAAGTTTTGACTGTAATTTAAATTAGACTTCTCTAATTTGACTGGCCACTAAAAATAACAATAAAAATCCTAAAAATCTGAAATTAATTAGAGGGGTTCCTGGGAAGGTCTAGTACTCAAATAAAATCTTAAAACTCACTGTTCAAGATTTATTTGCTTAATCTAAATTCAAACCTAACTTAGGCTATTGATTTGAGTTTGAATTTTTTGTGGTCAAATTGAGTTCCAAAATTTTTGGAAAAATTATATTTATTCATGATAAATAATATGAGATTTGAATGAATTGTTTCAAGATGATGATCACAAGTTTTTGTCTCAGTTTTCATTTGGGGAGTTGCTTTAGGTTAAAGTTTAATCTTATGAGTAAGATTTTCCAAGTGCAATAATTTATGCAAATGCTTCAAAAACACAATTCATGAGATGTAGAATAATTCTATTTATTAAAATGGGGATGTGACAAGTTTGTATTTTTTTTATGCTCATATGACAATACCAGTTTGGTGTTAAGACCTTCAGTTACATTCTCTAGAGAAATAAAGTTTTTTTTTCTTTTACTCTGAATTCTTATCATCTCATTTGGTTCTGAGAAGATGTTTTGATCTCGTAAGGTATAAAGTTGGACTAGATGAAAATAGGCATGTTATGATCACATCTGCTGTAATTTCCATGCTACACATCCATATTTGATCCATGTCGCTTTTTTATGTTGACATATGTGACCATTGATGTGTTTAGTTGCGCTTTAAAGATCTCTTCTCTTGGTTTTTGTTGACGATGAGGTGAATAGAGTTAGCAACTGGGATGTGATTTGCTTGGCAGGTAGTGAGCTGGGTTCTGGATTCACATTTGAGTGAAATGTTGTTGAGCTCTGGTTATACTTGGAATTGATATGTCTCGTGTCCGAAATCGATGTCTTTTAGTGATAACCGATAAGGTGCACTTATGTTTGATTTCTACAAGTCAATGTAACGGTAGTTAGCAAACATGTGAATATGGTATAGAAATTCTGCAATAGCATTCTTATCATTTCCTATTCCCCTGTTAGATAATGATTTAGGGAAACCAATGTGTAGCATTATGTCTCATGATGCCCTTTTCTCTTCTTTCTTTAAGATGAGTGGAATGCCTATAGTGATTTTTTATGTACGATGCTAGCCACAGATATCAGCATATACAGTGGATTACCGAAATCATATATGCTATATCCAGTGGCTTTATTTCTCCTGAATGGCAATGCTCGATCACTTGCTTACAGTGGAAGAATCCTGTTTGATACCTTCTTTTTTTCGAGGATTGTCAGATACCATTATTGGTGTTACACTCATCATTCATCTAATTTGTTAAATTTTTTCCTTTTGTGTTCTCACCTTCTTTCTATTGACATACTCAAAATGTTCTCCAGGCTCCTCCTATAGAGCCGTTGGATAATCATCAATTGAGCCTAGATGATCTAGATGCAAGCAAAGTGATTAGAAAAAGTAGTAGTGGAATCGTGCAATTGGTTCGCCACAAATGGACTGGCCAGTTTTTTGCTCTGAAGGTATTGTCTGAAATGTACATTCTTTGCTGCTTCTTATTCATGGTTCCGTCCACTTCTTTCTGTACAAATTAGTTTTTATCTACAATCTCTTTAATGTACCTAATAGTTGTAACTTCAAGAGACCAATACTCATTTCGTGTAATCGTTTGCCTATCTGTTGGAAAGGGTATTCTCTCCATTAGTGTTGTTGTGTTTGCAGATTATACAGCTCAATATTCAGGAAAGTATACGCAGACAGATTGCTCAGGAGTTAAAAATAATTATAAGCTTGTCAACACAGTGCCAATATGTTGTTGTGTGCTATCAGTGTTTTTATGTCAATGGTGTTATTTCTATCGTCTTGGAGTACATGGACGGTGGCTCACTTGCTGATTTCCTGAAGACTGTCTAAACCATTCTAGAGCCCTACCTTGCTGCAATCTGTAAGCAGGCCAGTGACATGTCGCATAAACGGCCACATAGTCTCTTTGCTATTAGAATGTTACCCTAGTAGCACCATATGGACCTTTTTTTTAACTAAAATCGCATCGTTCTTGTGCAGGTGTTAAAAGGACTGATGTACTTGCATCGTGAGAAGCACATTATACACGGAGATCTGAAACTATCGAATATATTAATAAATCATAGGGGTGAAGTAAAAAATATCAGACTTCGGTGCTAGTGCCATCATTGCTAGTTCTTCTGCACAGCGAGATACATTTATTGGCACATATAACTACATGGCGGTGGGTGAAAGTTTTTCAAGTTAAATAAATGTCTCTTCCAGTTTCACAGTTTGGCATGAAATGCTGTCCCCTTTTTTGGTATCGATGAACCAAAGTAAAATTTCTGTTCTTGACAGCCAGAAAGAATCAGTGGGCAGAAACATGGTTATATGAGTGATATCTGGAGCTTGGGCCTAGTTATGCTGGAATGTGCCACCGGCAATTTTCCATATCCTCCTCGTGATAGCTTTTATGAACTTCTTTAAGCTGTTGTCGACCAACCACCTCCTTCTGCACCATCAGACCAGTTTTCACTGGAATTCTGTTCATTCATTTCTGCATGGTATATGTGCTTCTCCAATGGCCCCCCTTTACTAATGAAAGTTACTTGAGCAATATTAGCAATTTGTTTTAATTAAAATTAAGAACGTAGTACAAACACCACCATAATGGATTTTCTACCTTTTGCTTGTCAAGTTGTGATTCCCAAGTCAAAATTCCTGCTCTGTACATTATACATGCAGAGATTATCTGACTTCTTGATAGGTTTTTTGAAGAATGTTATTCCCTCACCTGTGGACAGATTAACTGATTTCTTTATTTTCTTTAGAAAATCAGTGTCCAGAAGAAGGCTAATATCCAATTTCTTTATTTTCTTTGTGGATTTTCAGTATGCAAAAGAAGGCTACTGATAGGTTATCTGCACAAGTCCTATCAGTAAGCAAAAATTCTGCTCTATGCTCTTTTTAAAGCGTCGTATGCAAAGCTAGCTCACTGATCTTGACCTATCTCTCTTATCTGTTGTCTTGATTCCCAGACTCATCCGTTCCTGAGCATGTACGATGACCTGAACATAGATCTCGCTTCCTACTTTACAACCGCTGGATCTCCACTTGCCACCTTTAAGTAAAGATGCTGTAACTTATCGAAGAGTACATGTTACTGCAGCTCTTTTACAATTCCAATTGAGTGACCAATTCAAGGCAACCTTAGATGGTCTATTCTTGTTTCCCTGGGCAAATTGGTGAAGGCAAATACAACCATGTGTCATGAGCTGGAATGACTAGTCCTTTTGCAGACAATCCGTAGAGCGTGATACTATCATTGGACTATTGCTTGCCTGTGTGCCAGAAGCCCAGAACCGTGTGTTCCTGCTTGTTTGACATTGACCCTGTAGTATTCTCGGCTCTCAGTCAGATGCATTATTGCTGTGTATCCTCCTATGTATGTCCAGCTGGGTAATTTGTCCCGTGGCCTCGTCTGTGCTGGCAAATGCCCAATATTGCCTCGCGTTGCCGACTTGCAAGGTGTTGGTCGTTCTATGATATCTTTGATAAGCAATTTGTTCGAGTACTTGGACATGATCTGCCACATTGCAGGTGATGCTTGCAAGGCACACGCTGTTCTCTCTCGGTAGCCGCTTCTGGTCTCTGTTTCCATCTCAAGTCTTTCGTTTTAACCAGATTAGGCAACACTTAGCTCCGAAGTATGAAGGGATCGAAGGCAATTGGCAATACCGTGTGCATATGAGCAGCCGTCTTCTCGGACCATTTCCGAGAACTCTCACCGTCATCTTCACCGAGGTTTTCGCTACCGGTCGCAAAAAAAATTCGGAGGCTAGCGATAGGCCCGGTTACCGGTTTTTTCAGGAAAAAAACGGATTTTAAATAAAAAAAATCAAATTCGAATAAAAATCAAACAAATTCGATTTTTTTGGACAAAATTCATCCAAACCAAAAAATTCGAGGCCGATTTGTAGTTCTACCGGTCTCCACCGGTAAGCCTGGTTACCACCGGTTACGGTAACCGGTGAAATTTCGCCGAATTTTTTTTCACTGTCTTCACAAAAGTGATGCTACAGTTAGTGGCTGGGTCCCCGGCCCGTAAGATGTTTGAGAGTATCCGATGCTTTTTATTTCCACCGAACAACTTTTGATGCTTCGTACTCACTTATGTCTAATCATCGTATTGTAGTATAAATCAGATGACTTTTTTTTTTGAAAAAAAAGAACTGGTTTTTCATGGTCAATCAAACCGGTTTCAAAAGAAGTATTTCATGGTCAAACCACTGCAACGAGTTACAACCAATGGCCAATTGAAATATTTCATCGTGTGGTACGCTATCTTGGAAGAGTCGGGCTGCCAAATTAGGACGCGGATCGTCTGCCGTAATAACTACGGCAGACGTGCACAGTACATGAGCGTTATGGTTTATTCGGGCTGGTCTAGATCAACAGTGTACAGTATCTTATTACAGTAATAAACCGTAAAATCACTATAATAATTTCTCTGTGCAGTAGAATAAGCACTGTTTCAGCAGTATTTTTACAACATTACTGCAGAGTACTGTAGCGGCTGACTCAACACTTTTGCTGCGTTACCTGCGTACTCTGCTGGGGCCGGATCCGCTAAATTATAAGGGCGAAAGGAAGGAACATGCGCTGTTCTTTACCGCGTAACTTCGAGCTAGCTCATCAACAGCTTCATTACGAGCTACGAAGAGAACTATGTGATCATCAGGGTGCGTGTATATATATTGACACAAGACATTGATGGACACAGACGAATGAACATTCGTGCTCCTGCAACTGCAATCAAACATGGTGATCGCCAATGATGGCCGGTGTTGGCTGCATGCCTGCATGGCGTCGGCTGGGGCCTCCTGACCGTCACCTCCGCCCTCACGCTGCGCCGATCGGTAGGGTCGGCGCAGCTCGTCGCTGCGTCGTACACGCTCCTCCTGCTGCTCGTCTGGTGCCTCCGCGCGTTCGAGCGCGCGGCTGGCGCCGGCGACGCGGCCGCCAAGGGGAGGCTAAAGCTGGCCGTCTGGCTGCTCGCGAGCGTACTCACCGTCATGTTCTCCGCGAGCATCGCACTGCTGATGCCCGGCCCGGCGGCGCTTCTCGTCTGGGGGATGTCGGCTGCGACGGTCACCTGTGGGTTCTATGCTTTGTTCATGATGGGTTGCGTAGATGCGAGAAATTAGTTTGGCCGAGTAAGCACTCCGTGCTTTTTTTACTTGACTTCTTAGAATCCGTGTGGTCAAACTTTTTAAAGTTTGGCTACCAATAGATTTAAAACTATCTATATTGACTACATAAAAATTATATTATTAGATTTGTCGTTAAAAATACTATCATAATATTATAATTTTATTACTATATCTTAATATAAAGTTATAAAAAGTAACGGTCAAAGTCGTATCTCGAAAACCGCAAAAATTCAAAAACGTAAGTAAAAATGAACGGAGGGAGTAATTAACTACTACTCTCTCCGTTTCAAAATATAAGACTTATGTATTTTACATATTTGTTCAAAATGTAAGGTGTGTATGCTAATTTATTGATGTTTTTTCTTGTCTATCTTTATTTATCACATCTTCTATCTCATGTATTTACAAGTAACTCTATCACAAACCATTATGTCTCACATTTATAAGGTATTTATATCATAGATAACATGATCATTTCCTCTGGTCTTTCTCTTGGTTTACAGCCTCTTTAATTTCCATGCCTGCCAAAATACGTCTTATAGAATGAAACTGAGGGAGTACCCCGTTGTTCTCAAATAGATACTGTTTTGGACTTTTAGGTAACTATTAAAAGGAGCATGTCATAAATATTATCGCTCCATTCAAGTCAATTGTTTCCCATATATTAATGGTTGGCATTAGGATTTGATGCCGCCAAATTTGTGTGATACTCCCTCCACTCACAAAAACAATGTTGTTTTGGACATCAATACGTTTCCAAAATGAAACTTTGACCACTAGTTTCTATTATAATAGATTTACAAAATATAATAAAATTATATTTTTATGAAAGTTCTTTTCGAGACAAAGAGAAAATTGCACTATATGTCCCTAAACTTACACTATTACAAAATAGGCTATACTGGACGCCTCATCACAGACGGTTCTTTTGGAACCGTCTATGTTGTACTTATCACAGACAGTTCCTTTCGAACCGTCTGTGATATGTAATTATCACAGACAGTTTGTAAATAGAGCCGTCTGTGATAATTCACAGATGATTCTTAAGAATATCTGACGATGATATAATAATCCTCATTTTATCTTTTATCTATAATTCTTATTATAGATAAATATGATGTCATACGGTCCCTGAGTATACCCCTTAATGTTATAAGGGAGGAGCCTACTAGGTGGTCGTGAGTTCTTTCACGACCACCTCCATAGTCGTAAGTTATGCTACGACCACCTCCATAGTCGTAAGTTATGCTACGACTACCTCATAGTCGTAAGTCTTGCTACGACTACCTTATGATCGTAAATTTTTTTACGACCAGGTCAGCTACGACCATCTTAAGATCAATAAAACCCACAGGCGAGTGGGTCCAATTGATTAAGGGATTCAAACAGTCATCATACGCTGTTACTCTGCGAAGTAATAGCACGTAATGCTCAATTATCTCTAATACATAGCTGTTAGGCGACGTGGAGGAGTTAATACACCGGTGATTACTGCCAACGTGCGCCCGTTACAGGATGTGATGAGGCGTCGCTTCACCTGGAGTAACTGCCACTCCTTCACGTACTATATAAAGGCGACAATCAGAGAAGGAAAGACGCGATCGAATCGGGCCATCAGGAAGACAAGCACTATCATCTGTAATAGTCTTAGTTTTTCCCCTGATTGTTCAGAATACACTCAATACCATACACACATAGGAGTAGGGTTGTTATTCTCTCCGGAGAAGGCCTGAACCTGTATAAAAAGTCCCGTGTCAATCTCTCTGCGTGATTCCACTCTAGGAGACCCCCCGAATCAAACAATCTTTACGTAAGTTCGGTTCTAAAACATCAACAGTTGGCGCCGACCGTGGGGATCTTCCGGTAATCTCTTGTCAACATACTCTCTGTTTTCCAAATCTCATGCACTCATGGCAGGAGAATGGAACGAGGAGAATTGGTTCGACTTGGCAGATTACGCAGACGTCGACATGGATGCCGGTTTCGACATGAGCCAAGTGATGACTCATCCGATGGTACCGCCGCCTCCGTGATCGCCCCACGATCCAGAGACAATGTCAGCGGTGGAGTTGAGGAGGGATCCTTATCCCCCATAACAGTACGTCCAAAAGAGGAATCTATCCTCTCAAAGGACAAGGGTCAATCTGACCAGGACCACACCCAGGTGGACTCACAACATAACGAGAGTTTTTCCTCGAAGTGTCCGAGTCCCCCTAAGACGGTCCGACTTGGTGAGGCAAGCTCTGGAAGCCACAATTCCAGGACTTCACCAGCATCTGGTGATCATCTCTCTCCGGATGATACCAGAGAGAGCGGGATCAAACATGCTTTTCCTGCAAATTCGACCATCTCTCCGCAGGTCACACCTGCCGACGGAGACGGTTATAACCCGGACTTCCCCTACCTGAAGGGGATTACTCCAAGTCGCCAGATGGTGTCTCTCGACGACTCCTCAAGCGGGGAGGCCTCGAGCGCAAGTGAGAATCATCAACGGGAGGTCTTCATCCTTCCCTCGGATCAAGGTCACTCTCCTAGAGACCGAGCTGGAAACTCTCCCAGAAGATCACGCACTGCGCCCCCTCGTAGCAATGGCAAGGACACCACCGCTGGCGGACACGACCAACACCTTCATGAACGCAAGGGAAATCCTCGACATTCTCGCACTCCAATGAGACAGTCTCAAGAGTCCGACATGGAAGCTCTTGAGGCAATTCGATGGAAGAAGATTGAAGCCGAGAAGAATTTGCCTGGGCGCATCCAATATCAATCAGAGGAAGCTCGAGAACTCTAGTATGTCAATGACTTGCTCGAGAATCCAACTCAAGAGCTAGCCCGAGCACCAGGCTACGACCTCTTCGTCGAAGAGATAGCACAAAGGCTTCGGAACACAATGGCCAGATTGGAAGCACCTCGCTGACATCATTCAGGAAGTCGTAGCCATACGATTTCTTCAGCTACCAGTCGATCGAACATATCACCACGGAGGAATCGATGCAACAGTAAGTCGCATCGATCTCCTACTTAGAGAAATGTCTTCCGAATGACTGATGATCAACAAGTTCTTCGGAGAGGTGATCGCTCACCACTCCGACATGGAAATCTGCAGCAACAAATGAACTACGAGGAGTATTCCCCTCGTAGGACCGAGACCTATCATAGGTCGGGTCAACCTGTTACCGGGTATCGTCGAGTACGACCACCTGATGATATTAACCCTTCTTTCCTGCAAAGGAGGCGTCAAGAAGTCATTACTGGATGTCGGGCATTCTCGCGTGATCTCCGAGCTGTTTGCTGGCCACCTCGTTTTCGACCAGTGAACATGGAAAAGTTCGATGGTTCCCAAAATCCCATCAAATTCCTTCAGATCTATACAATAGCTGTCCGAGCAGCAGGAGGAGGAGAGCATGTGATGGAAAATTACCTTCCAACTGTGCTCAAAGGATCTGCTCGATCGTGGTTATTGAACCAACCACTCGAGTCGATCTATTCTTGGCAACACCTCTGCGACCTTCTACTAGCGAATTTCCAAGGCACTTACAATCGCCCTGGGAAGGAGGACGACTTGCACCGGATGAGACAGAGCGACAACGAGACTTTGCGCCAATTCATCAAGCGTTTTAGTCAGGTTCGTAATTCAATTCCGGAAGTTTCTGACTCATCTATCATCAGGGCTTTCAAGCAAGGAGTCCGTAGTAGAAGGATAACAGAAGACATTGCTTTAAATCCACCTACTTCTATTGCCGAACTCTTCGAGATGGCTGATCGATACGCTACTGCCTCTGAGGATGTCGAGTGGAACAACACTATAGATCGAGAAGACAATACCTCTCGAGAGCCAGGTGACATTGGTAAGAAGAAAGATAAGAAAGCAAAAAAGTCCAAGAACAAGGCGAAGGGTCAAAAACTCCAAGCCAGCGGTTCCAAGGAGGTATTGGCTGTGAATGATAAAGAGCCACGCACCTCTAAGCCGCACTCCGACTGAGGCAAAGGTAAGCGCCCCGATCGGAAAAATGATAAGCCTAGGTGGTGTCCTTTCCATAAAAAGGAAGGGCATGACCTTCAGAATCGCCGAAGTCTTCCAACGAAAGCTTGAAGACTACTACAACAAGAAGGACCACTTCCCACTCTCGAAAGGGTAGGACAAACGAGTGGTCATAAGTCTTCGATGACGAGGAGGAGATGCTGCCCAGATCCGCAACACACCGTCGAGCACATTTACGGGATCATCGGCATATTTAATCAAAGCGACAATTTTAAGGTCACGAACGCGAGATAAACTCCATAGATCCTCCTCTCGTCAATAAATTACTGAAGTGGTCGGAAGTCACCATTTCTTTTGAGAAGGGTGACTGTCCGATTCCTTCGACTCGACCAGGTCGATATCCAATTGTGGTCGAACCCACCATCAACAATTGTCGGGTCAATCGAGTCTTGGTTGATGGTGGCAGCTCGTTAAACATTTTGTTTACGAGTGCCCTGGATGACATGCAAGTACCCAGGACCAAGGTAAGACCGGTATGATACTCTTTCCATGGGATCGTACCGGGATCTTCGGCCAAACCAATTGGCCAAGTTTCTCTTCCTTTAACATTTGGTTCACCAAGTAATTTCAGGACAATGAAAATCTCCTTTGATGTGGTCGATTTCGATACAGCATATAACACCATACTCGGACGACCAACTTTGACAAAATTCCTAATGGCTACTCATTATGGATATCAATGTATTAAGATGCCAGGTCCCAAAGGAGTAATCATAATTCATTGTGATAAGAAGATGGCGCATACCTGCGACCATCGGTCCCTCGAGATGGTTGGACAAATACCAACTCGAGAAGAAAGTCAGCCTTCGACTAGCAAGTCGAAGCCTAAAGCTGCACCAAAGCCAAACGATAAGGTCAAAGAGGTTCCTCTGGACGTAGGGGAGCCCTCGAAGACTGTTCGCATCGGGAATACTTTCGACCCCAAATAGGAAGACGCCCTCATCACCTTCCTCCGAGCTAACGTAGATGTCTTCGCGTGGCAAGCATCCGACATGCCCGGAGTCCCAAGGGAGGTGATCGAGCATAGGCTAGCTTTACGGCCTGACAAAGTACCCGTAAAACAAAAATTACAGAGATTTGCCCCTGATCGACGAGATGCTATCAAATCAGAATTGGATAAGTTACTTAAAACAGGCTTTATAAGAGAGGTCAACCACCCAAAGTGGTTGGCTAATCCTGTAATGGTTAGAAAGTCAAACAAACAAATGGCGATAAAGCGAGACTTTATCGATCTTAATAAAGCTTGTCCAAAAGACGATTTTCCTTTACCTCGCATCGATCAGTTGGTTGATTCTATTGCAGGTTGTGAAGTGTTAAGTTTTTTAGATGCATATTCTGGATATCACCAGATCAATATGTGTCTAGACGATGAAGAAAATACCGCATTTATTACACCATTTGGTATATTTTGTTATGTCAAAATGCCATTTGGTCTAAAAAATGCCGGCGCTTCTTTTCAACGCTTGATGCAAGCAACTTTTTCATCTCAATTAGGCCGAAATCTAGAGGCCTATGTAGATGATCTAGTCGTTAAAAGCATCAAGAGACTTAACCATATTACTAACCTACAAGAAACATTCGACAACCTCAGAAAACATCGCTTAAAACTTAATCCCGAGAAGTGTGTGTTCGGAATCTCTTCAGGAAAATTACTTGGATTCCTAGTATCTATACAAGGAATCGAAGCAAATCCCGAGAAGATCAAGGCCATTCTCCAAATGCGCCCTCCAACCACAAGGAAAGAAGTCCAAAAACTCACTAGGTGCATGGCTGCTTTAAGTCGTTTCATTGCACGATTGGGAGAAAAGGGGCTACCTTTCTTTAAACTTCTAAGGAAACACGAAGGTTTTGAGTGGTCGAAATAGGCAAACGCTGCCTTTGAGGATGTCAAGAGGTACCTTACGAGTGCTCCTATTCTAGTCTCTCCAAGGCCAGAAGAAACGCTCTTAATTTACCTAGCTGCCACGCCACAAGCAGTAAGCGCAGTACTGGTTGTAGAACGTGAAAACATACAACGACCAGTTTACTACGTAAGCGAAGTTTTGCACGGACCTAAGGAGCGTTACCCTCAGGTCCAAAAGCTTCTTTATGCCCTCCTCATGTCTTCGAGGAAACTGCGGCATTATTTTCAAGCGCACAAACTAGCTGTGCCGTCTGAGTTTCCCTTGGGAGCAATCCTCCAGAATAGGGAAACAGCGGGGCGCATGACAAAATGGTCAGTCGAACTTGGGGAGTTTGACATCCATTTCGTGTCCCGAACGGCCGTTAAATCCCAGATCTTGGCGGACTTTGTCGCCGAATGGACAAATCTGAACTCGTTTCAGATCCCCAAGACGATTCCCACCACCATGGGATTTATGTACTTTGACGGGTCACTTACTTTAAGTGGCTTGGGTGAGGTGGTCTGGTATCTCCTAGGAGAGACCTTAAAGTATGCCATACAATTAAACTTTCGTGCCACTAACAACGTGGCGGAATCTGAAGGTTTGCTAGGCGGCATACGAGCGAAAAAGCGCTCTCAATTCACCGACTACTCGTGAGAGGACTCTCAACTAGTCGTGAATCGTCGGAAAAGAGTACCGGTTTCTAACCCGAAAATGTCTCGGTACTTATCGAAGCACGTAAGCTAGAAAAGCATTTTTTAGGTTTCGAGGCACAATTCATCCCTCGAAAGGATAATTTTCTTACGCACACCGACTTGCTCGAATAGCTTCTTCCCGATCTATAGTACCAAAAGGAGTCTTCTTGAACAACTCGTGGCCGCGTCTCGGTCGATGAACCGAGACACCTCCTATTGAGACTCTCTAGAATACGAGGATGCATGGATGGCGCCCATCTATGAGTATCTTCAGAAGGGTTCTGTACCCGAAGACGATCTCGAGGCAGATCGCTTATCCCGAAAAGCTAAAATGTATACTTTGGTTGAAGGAGTCCTCTATAAACAAGGTACTCAAGTGGTGCTCATGCGATGCATTCCGCAGAGCGAAGGATTAACACTCCTTCACGACATACATGGTGGCATCTGTGGAAATCATGCTTTCTACAGAACGCTGGTTGGTAAGGCCTTTCGACAAGGTTTTTATTGGCCAACAGCCCTTTACGATGCTAAAGAGTTGGTTAAAAAGTGTGTCCAATGCCAATTCCATAATAGGCAAATACACCAACCAGCTCAGGCATTGCAAACGATACCTCTATCTTGGCCTTTTGCAACCTGGGGTCTCGATATCCTAGGGCCGTTCCCCAAAGCTCCAGGAGGTTTCGAGTTCCTTTGTGGCTATTGATACGTTCACAAAATGGATTGAAGCCGAACCTGTGATTGGGATAACAACGGAAGCAGCAAAACCGTTTATGATGAGATGCGTAGTTACTCGATTTGGAGTACCGAGTCGAATAATTACAGATAATGGTAAGCAATTTTCGAGCGCAAAATTTCAAGAATTTTGCGACGAGTTGGGTACCAAGTTGTGTTATGCTTCTGTGGCCCACCCCCAAAGTAATGGGGCAGTCGAACGTGCAAACGGCCAAATAATGAGAGGAATTAAGACTCGAGTCTTCGACCAGCTCATCAAACGCTCGGGGGCTTGGGTACAAGAGTTACACTCAGATATGGGCAGTTCAGACGACTACGGTCAGACGCCAGTGAAACACCATTTTTCTCGGTCTTGAGTGAAGCCATGCTTCCTCCGGAACTAAAGATACGGTCAACACGAGTCGAAACTTTCAAAGACTCCAACCAGGAACAACTTCGAGCAGATGATATTAATCTACTTGAAGAAAGGATAAATCAGGCCTTAATCCGTTCAGCAGTCTACCAACAAGCCCTACGCAGATACTACGATCGTAAGGTCCAACCTCGTAGCCTTGCTGTAGGTGACTTGGTATTGAGACTCTGCCAATCTAAGTCTAATCGGAACAAGCTTTCTCCCAAGTGGGAAGGTCCTTATACAGTGGTCGAAGTGACTCGTCCAGGGTCGGTACGATTGGCAATGGAAGACGGCCAGATTCTCTCGAATTCTTGGAACATTGACCAGTTACGCAAGTTTTATGTGTAACCAATCATTCGGACAATAAAGACTCAGGTTATCTCTACCTCTATTGTCTTACTTTTTGAGTAGTGCTTTCATAATCTTTCAACAATATTCCAAACACCCAGTTTCCTTTACACTGGTCGAAAGGCAGGTAACATCACCTAGTCGAAGCCTCTCCTCTCTGCATGTGGTCCTGCCCACTAGAAGGAGCTTTCTAGTATCGACTCGTTACTCACTTTTGCCACCAATACAAAGAGCTCGGGTTCTATTTAGTCGAAATATTTTTGAAAGCCAACTATTTTCACCTTAGATTATTTCTTCAGTTCTTTTGGAAAAATATTCTAAGTAGAGTGCACTCTTTTAGATTTATTCAGCTGCCTTTGGTGTATTCGATTCGTCTCAACTAAGTCGGAGGAAGAAACACATCTAGTCGAAGTCTCTCCTCTCTCGCATGTGGTCCCGCCCACTAGAAGGAACTTCCTAGCATCGCTCGATTTCCTACTCTTGCTATCGGGACAGACTTATCGAGTCCTCCGGAGAAGGGCGTAATGAATTTTTTGAAGTCCTCTGGATGTTTGTTCAACTCAAGTTGCTGTTCTCGATTTAATTAATCTAGTCGGAGATGGTAACATCACCTAGTCGAAGACTTTCCTCTCTCTGACGTGGTCCCGCCCACTAGAAGGAACTTCCTAGTGTCGATTCGTTTCCACTTTTTCGACCAGTGCATGACAGTCGTGACCAAAAACTACAAGTTAACCAAACCTCTCTGTTTTCAGAAACCCTTTTGAACACTATTTACTTAGTTTGTCTAAACAAACTAGGTAAATAGTCGGGGGCTAGGATAAAGTTATTAATTTGAATTCAATTCTTAGTCTTTCATTCGTTAATTATCTTTTGAGTTACTAACTACTCGACAAGATGATTTGCAGGAAAAAAGATGGATTATATAATACATCGACAAAAGCTTGTTCTTTCACAGGTTTGTTACAAACTACTCTGAAGAGGGAGAGCCCAGTCGCATCTCCTCTGAAACTTTCCGGCCAACTGATTGCATTTCTTCCATCAGACGACTTGCTTCTGCTTCAGGGCAGTTGAAGTCGGCTTCGATTGGTTGAACATTAAGGCTGGGGTCATGAGCTTTAAGTTTTGCCAATGCATAACTTATGCAGTTTCGACTGCCTCCTTTATCGACTTAGCTTGGTTGGCCTTCAGAGTGGTCACCAGTTCTTGCAAAGTCCCGACTTGTTCCCTAATAGTACTTACGTGAGCAGCTATCGTATCATCTTGAGGAGTTTTTCCCTCAGTATGTAGCTCACCAAGTACATTGTTCAGGAGCATGACACTGCCTTGAAGATTAATCTTCATTGCCTCCATCTCTGTTGGGTACGAAGTCGAAGCCTCATGAGTTGTTTGTTTTCGACCGCTTGCTCACGAAAAGAATAAGACCGTCAAGCAAAAATAAACTCCTAGAGGAAAAGAAAACAAAAATAGTCACAGGTAAAAGATTTCCTTACCTGCTAGTCGAGAATCCAACTTCTTGATTTCTTCCTCATGGGAAGCAACGGTCTCAACATGCTTCTTTTCCCATGATTTGATGTCCTCTGCATTTGCCTTAGCAATGCGGACAGTCTCGGCATAAATCATGGTTTTATCTCTTAACTCATTATCGAGCCTTCCCAGTTCAAGGTCCATTTCTAGAAAAGAAATGAGAGTAAGAATAGGGAAAGAACTTGTAAAAGACTGCAGGTAAAGAATTGCTTACCTGATCGTCGGGATTTTATTCTCGTAATTTCTTCATCTTTATCTCTGGAGATACGAGAAATCTCGCGAATGACCAAAGTTTTATCTTGGACTTCATTCTGGAGCTTTCTCATATCATCTTCTTTTCCTAAAAGAAGTAACAGTCAGGTAAAGATCAACAACATAAGCAGTCTTAAGTTCAGCACTTACTGTTTATCTTTTCCTGCGCCTTTTCGGTTGCAGAGTTAGCTTCTTTAAGCTTCCTCAAGAGGAATTCTACTTTTTCCCATAGCTTTCTCGACTCCTCTTTTTCACGATCGAGCGAGTCGGCCAGGGTCTTTTCATCGCTATTTAACCTGTAAAGGTTAAAAGTGGACATAAACATTGTTAAATTGGTCGTAAGTTCTTCTACAACCATTAATCCAGTCGTAAGTTCTTCTACGACCATGGATCCAGTCGTAAGTTCTTCTACGACCATGGATCTAGTCGTAAGTTCTTCTACGACTAAGCATCTGGTCGTAAGCCTTTTACGACTAGTACCTAGTCGTGAGTTTTTCCACGACAAACCCCGTAAGCACTATATAAGTAGTCAAGTCGAAAACGACTACAAAAAATAGTGACTTACCACCTCTCTGCCTGTTTGCAGAGTTCCTCTTTTTCCTGTCGTAGCTCTAGAAATTGTCAGTGATATTCACCGACAACGGCAATTTGCTCTAGGGCTTTCTGCAAAAGGAAAGACAGTAAGAAACAAGAGAAGATTACATATATAAGTATCCTTAAATACTTACACTCATGGTTGATCGAGCAAATATCGAGTAAACCAGCTCTGGATGCTTCAGCTTGTCCACTCTCTCGAGTTGGTCCCACCAAACCTTCTCAAGACGCTCATTGTCAAAAGTGTCCCCTCTATTGGGAATGTCTTTGGGATGAGGGACTCGATGGCGAGATCTAAAGCGAAGACCCCACTATGGGCAGGTTAAAGAAATCGAGCGAAGTTGAAGTATTCTTCATCTTCCGATTCAAATTGCGATTTCTCTTTGAGTACCGTGAAGGAGGTGCAGCGATTTCCTTTCCGCACGGTGGTCGTACATCACTACCTTGGGCAGAGGCCTGCGATCGCCTCGCTTGGTTCCACGACCATTTCAGTAGTCGTAGCTGCAACCTCGGTGGTCAAGGCGGCTACCTCAGTGTTTGTAGCCGCTACTTCCGTGGTTGTAGCCGCTACCTCGGTGGCCATGGCTACGACTTCAGTGGTTGTAATAACCGCTTCGGGAGCCACGACTTCTTCCACAACCCGGGCCGAGGATGATCCTTCGACCACTTCTGCTGTCAGCTCTCCAATCACTGGAGAGGCGGCAATGGGCTTCTCGATAGAAGCCACCTCGGGGGCTAAAGGAGTCGAGCTAAAACAAACAAAAGGATAGCAAGTCAAATTGTGAAAAGCAAAAGGTAAATGTTGTTCTTACACTTTAGCCTATTTTCACATACCTCTACATCCTGGACTTAATCAGAAACTTTGGAGCTATCTTCCCGATGGAAGAGTTCTTCGACTTCTTTTCTACGACCACGTCTGGTCGTAGCTCAGGTTGGAGAAAAGACTCAGCCACGACCACGCCCCGGTCGTGGATCTTGAACAGGACCATCTCTCGGCCTCTTGACTTTTCGGAGGTCGAGATCGGTCTCGACCACTCCAAGAGCGGCCACGCTCAACAGTAGGCTCACCGATCAGCGTTGTCCTTCACAAAGACATAAATTCCTTCCAGTTCTCCTTTTCTAGTCGCTGACAAAGCTCGAACCGCGTAAAGCTGTGAAAGCTTTCTTGTCATAATAAAAAGGTACCTTGGCCTTGTGGGCTTTACGCCTGGGAGGTTCTTCAGCCTCCTCGGCCTTCTTAGCTGCAGCCGCTTCAGTCTCGGCTTCTGCTGTGGCCGTGCCCTTGCTCTTGCGGACCTTGCGAATAAGAGGTTCTTCATCTTCCTCAACTTTAGTTGTTTCGACCTCGGCTCCTGCTGCGACCGTGCGTGCCGCAGACCTTGCCGAGGACCTGGTCGAAACGAAGGAGCTTGAGCTTGGTCCTCCCTTGTCGGCGACTCTTGTGAGTCGACGCTTTTTCATCGGAGGAGATGAGCCCTTGTCCATTGTCACCCCTGCTCCAATGGTTACCAGTTCGACATCTTCGTCGTTCCGGCGGTTTTCCATACCTACTTTCTGTAAAGAAAAACAGAAAAAGAAGAATCAATGACCAGTCGTAAGTTTTTCTACGACCAGTACCTAGTCGTAAGCTTTTCTACGATATGTCCCTGATTGTAAGATTTTCTACGATCACTACCTAGTCGTAAGTTCTTTCTATGACTATGAAGTCCTAAGGATAAAATCAACTTTTGATTACCTTTAGGCGCTCAACCTTTTCCTCTGCAGACAAAACCGCAAGGATTTGAGGAACCGCCATACTGGGTGGCGGGGGCTTCTCACAAACAAGTTTGACTCAACGTCTACCGTCAGGAAAGATCGTATAAAAGCAGATAAAGATATTCATTAGACAATTTTGAAGAAGACCAAACTCAGAGTTAAGTCGAAAAACTACTTACCCTCCTCGTAGTCCCTGGTCGGGTCCTTTGGCCCAGTATACCTCCACATAGGAGGTACTCGTTTCTTCAAAGGGCTAATTCGACGTATGATGAAATCCTTCACCACATGCCATCCGGTTAACCCCTCTGCTTTCAAATCCTTGATGGCTTGAATATAGGGGGCAATCCGAATGATATCCCGGGGAATCGAATCCCACGAAGCTTTCTTTTCGGCAACCTTCCCCTCGAAGGTAAGGCTATCTTCGGAGGTGACTTTCCAGTAAAACCACCTCTTCCTCCACAACGGCCACAAAGACCTAGTGAACATCTGAATGTACTCCCTCGACTTCCCTTCATGGAGCTTCAGACCGCAACTTCCAGCTATCCCAGCTTGTCGAGCCATTCCGTAGAAATACTGAAAGAGCTCAAGGTCCGCTGGAATTCCCAAGTACGCCTCACATAGATACACAAATACGCTCAGCATTGTGATGGAATTGGGACAAAGGTTCACCAATTCCACTCCAAAATGCTCGAGTATGAGTGTGAGAAAGGGGTGAGCAGGCAATCGAAGACCACACTCACAATACGCCTGGAAGACGGGGATTTGCTCATCCTCCCCCGACGGCCATTGCTGCTTGTACGCCGGGAACCACTCCACAAGAACGCTCTCTGCAATCTTCCCAGCATTGACAAGGGCTTGCATCTTCACCGTATCCATCTCTGAATCGGCCCACTCGGAGACTCTCCAGGCCATTTCTCTCAGAAGGGGGAGATTTTCGATTGAGTTGGTGGCGGAGAAGACAAGAACTTGATGAACAGTGAAACAATTTGGGGAAAAGTATGAACTTAGGTCTTACCCCCGGTAAGTATTTATAACCGCGTACCTTGGGCCGGAGGCGTGGCATTCCAAGGGTCACCACCGTCTCGAGAACTGCTCCAACGGACAGGCTAACAGGTGTCGTTTGAGATTTCCTTAACATGTCCGTTTGAGAAAATCAGGTTTGCTTTTACAACTCAAGCAAAATTACTTCCTTGGTTAGATCCTTTTCAACCAAAGGAAATGATAATCGGAAAGGTCTTTGTTCCGATCACTATACTATGACCACCTCGTGATCGTAAAAGTATTCTACGACTATTTGATAGTCATAAGCAATTTTCTTGACCAAGCATATTTCTGGTCAAAGTAGTATACAAAGGTCGAAGAGTTTTCCCTTCGACTATCTTTCTACGACCCTCTCGTGGTCGTAAGACCATCTATAACTTCTTTACCAAGTAAGTTGCTTTCACTTGAAGCTGGGGGGCTAGATGATGAGGATATAATAATCCTCATTTTATCTTTTATCTATAATTCTTATTATAGATAAATATGATGTCATACGGCCCCTGAGTATACCCCTTAATGTTATAAGGGAGGAGCCTATTAGGTGGTCGTGAGTTCTTTTACGACCACCTCCATAGTCGTAAGTTATGCTACGACCACCTCCATAGTCGTAAGTCTTGCTACGACTACCTTATGGTCGTAAATTCTTCTACGACCAGGTCAGCTACGACCACCTTAAGATCAATAAAATCCACAGGCGAGTAGGTCCAATTGATTAAGGGATTCAAACAGTCACCATACGCTGTTACTCTGCGAAGTAATAGGATGTAATGCTCAATTATCTCTGATACATAGCTGTTAGGCCACGTGGAGGAGTTAATACGCCAGTGATTACTGCCAACGTGCGCCCGTTACAGGATGTGATGAGGCGTCGCTTCACCTGGAGTAACTGCCACTCCTTCACGTACTATATAAAGGCGACAATCAGAGAAGGAATGGCGCGATCGAATCGGGCCATCAGGAAGACAAGCACTATCATCTATAATAGTCTTAGTTTTTCCCCTGATTGTTCAGAATACACTCAATACCATACACACACAGGAGTAGGGTTGTTATTCTCTCCGGAGAAGGCCTGAACCTGTATAAAAATTCCCGTGTCAATCTCTCTGCGTGATTCCACTCTAGGAGACCCCCCGAATCAAACAATCTTTACGTAAGTTCGGTTCTAAAACACCGAAAATATCCATCTGTGATAATCGCATACATCACAGACGGTTATTGTTAAAACTGTCTGTGAATTATCACAGACGGTTCTAAAAAATAACCGTCTGTGATAGTGCAAACATCACAGATGGTTCTTAATAAGAACCGTCTATGATATGCAGCCATTATATACCCAGCCATCCTGACAGACACCCCTGCCCTGGTGCCTCCATCCCCTTCCCATTTGAGCCGCCACCCCTACCGCCTCCTCCCCATTGCGCCACCTTAGAGAGGAGAAGGAAGGGAAGGAAGGAGGCAGGGAAGAAAAGGAAAGGAGGAAGCTAAAGAGAGGAGAAGGGAAGGAGGAAGCACGGGAGAAGGAGAGGAGGAAGAAAAGGAGGAGGATCTCGCGGGATATTTGGTTTTTTCGTCGTGAGCTCCGAAGGTAACGATTTGTAAGCCTTTATATTTGCCCTAGGTTAATCAATAATCAATTTTAGTATGTTTGGTCAATAGGAAGAGTATTTGCGGTTTATTAATCTAATTTAACACTAATTTATTACGTGTGTAGCGTAGATGGACCGAAACTAGATGTACGGTCAGAACCGTGTGAGTGAAGAGTACATTAATGGCGGCTCTTTTAGAAGAGTGGCGAAAGGTGATATGTTGAAGAAGGGGATAAAATTTATGTACTGTCTATGCATTGATTGCGGTAATCTGAAGATGTTTAACAACCACTACACCATGGCATAGTATTAAGGGCAATTAAACTGCCGGAGAAAACTGCTTTGCAAAGCAAATTATCTGCCAACAATTAGTTTTTTCGGCACTTATTGCCTGCCCAGTAAAGTGCTGTCGGGAAAAATATTCCCCGGCAGATATGTGGATTGCCGGCAGTTAACTACCCTAGAAAAGTTGTTTTTCCTTGGCAGTTGGCTCTTTCCCGGCAGTTATAGTTTCCCCGGCAGTTAGATGTATTGTCGGCAGTTAGACTGCCCTTGATTGCTGTTTTCCCGGTGCTGGGAGGAATTTAGGGATAAGGTTTTAGAGGTAGCATGGTCTCCATGCCTGTGCCATCTTTTGTTTTTCATATTCATGCCCAGAGGGTTACCTATCCCCGGCAGTTTGTTTTTCATATTCGCGCCCAGAGGGTTACCTCTTATCCCCGACAGTTTAGCTGACCTGGTTGACTTTTTTCAGGGCAGATGTATTGTAGCGAAAATAAAAGGGGCAATTTGCACTGTAACATCACTCAGATTTCACAAATTGGAAAATGACATCGATATGAGGATGACATGTGGCCCCATGGCCCACTTGTCATCCTCACATTAGATGTCATTTTCCAATTTGCACATGAATGCAATGTTACTGAACAAATTAATCCAACATAAAAACATTGCCGGCAGATAAATTATTTTAGACAATAATTATTTTCAACAGATAACAGAACCCTTAATTTCTTAGATATTTGCCAGAACATGTTTTGCCACTAATCCAATTTTTCCTCAGCAGATTATTGTCCTTAATACTATGCCATGGTGTAGTGAAACCAGCGCGGATCGAAGCACACTTGATTCGAAGGAGTTTCAAAAAGGGGTTGTAACGTCCTGTTTCGGATGTCGATTAGTATCTTTCTGTTTGCCTTCTTGGTTTTCAAAACCTGTTTCAAATTATTGTGTAATTGCAAAATTCTCTAGTTTCTGCCTCATTTCAAAATTTGGATTTCGAATTTCAGCTTGAATTTAGGTTTCAACTCAAATCCTCTCGGTTGGGCTGGCCGATTTCTTCCCCTGGCATCAGCGCTGAGCCAGCCTGGCCTTAGTGCCGAGCTGCCCTGCACGCCAGGTTCGCCTCATCGCACCCGTCGGCCACCTACTTCCCCGTCTGCTCTCGTCTCTGCCCCCTCGCCACACGCCTCGAGACCGCGCACCTCCGAGTCCCTCAGCAGCTCTCTCCTCCTCTCCTCTAGACTATAAAAGAGCCCAAGCAGCCCCTTCATCTCCTTCCTCCACCCAACTCTCCAGCTCTCACTTTTGTTTCTATGGTTGTTCGAAGCCCCAAGCTCCGAGTTCAAGCCGTCGCGCACCTCCTCTCGGTCCTTGCTACACCAGTGCAGCACCCTCTTCTACCCGCATCTTTTCATGTCTCAGAGCTCCTTGAAGCAATCCCCTCACTCATTTCAATTTTGTTTCATAGGAGCGCCTTCCTCTTCTCCTTCAGTCTCGGCTGACCCCTTCACCATTGGTCTCTTTTGCCTTCAACTGTGAGCTTCCTCACCGCCTTTCACCGTCTGCCAACCCCCTCCGACCTCTCTGTCGGTTTTGGTGATTTTCTCGTGCCCTGCTCTCTATCGTGTTCTTTTCTTTTGACCATGCTGAGCAGTCGAGTCCTTCTTTTCTTTCGACCACGTTGAGCCGTTGAGTCCTTGTTTTGAGTCCTTCTTTTCTTTCGACCGCGTTGAGTCGTCGAGTCTTTGTTTTGAGTCCTTCTTTTCTTTCAACCGCGTTGAGCCGTCGAGTCCTTCATTTGAGTCTTTCTTTTCTTTCGACCGCGCTGAGCAGTCGTGTCCTTCTTTCGAGTCTTTCTTTTCTTTTGACCGTGCTGAGCAATCAAGTCCTTCTTTTCTTTCGACCGCATTGAGCCGTCGAGTCCTTCTTTCGAGTCTTTCTTTTCTTTCGACTGCGCTGAGCAGTCGAGTCCTTCTTTTCTTTTGACCGCATTGAGCTGTGGAGTCCTTCTTTCGAGTTCTTCTTTTCTTTCGACCACGTTGAGCCATTGAGTCCTTCTTTTGAGTCTTTCTTTTCTTTCGACCGCATTGAGCCGTCGAGTCCTTCTTTCGAGTCTTTCTTTCCTTCGACCGTGTTGAGCAGCTGAATCCTTCTTTTCTTTCAACCGCGTCCAGCAGTCGAATCCTTCTTTTCTTTGACCGCGTCGAGCAGTGGAATCCTTCTTTTCTTTCGATCGCATCGAGCAGTCGAGTCCTTCTTTTCTTTCGACCGCGTCGAGCAGTCAAATCCTTCTTTTCTTTCGACCGCATAGAGCAGTCAAGTCCTTTCGACCGTGTCGAGCAGTCGAACCCTTCCTTCGACCACATCATAGTCGAGACCCCTTTTTGACCACGTCGAGTAGTCGAAACCTTCCTTCGACCCGATAGTCGAAAACTTCTTTCGACCAGGTAGTCGAATCCTTACTTCGACCTGATAGTTGAAACCATCTTTCGACACGGTAGTCGAATCCTTCCTTCGACTTGATAGTCGAAACCTTCTTTCGACCAGGTAGTCAAATCCTTTCTTTGACCTTGTTGAGTAGTCGAATCATTCCTTTGACCATGTTAAGTAGTCGAATCAATCCTTCGACCACGTTGAGTACTCGAATCCCTCCTTCGACCACGTCCTGTAGACGAAACCTCTTCCGACCACTCGTGTAGTCGAACCCTTCCGACCACTCGTCTAGTCAAACCCCCTCTTCCGACCCCGTAAGGTCGATGATCTGTACTCGAAGCCAAAACTTTAAGGACTCCATTCTCCTCCGTTATAACTCCGATTACAATGTTTCTTGTTTCTAAATTTGTCTAATTTCGAGATCTTGCTTTTGTCAGTGGTATTATTTAATTTGGAGTTCATTTGTTATTTCTTTAGTATTTATTTGTTCTCTCTGCTTGTTTGTTCCATTTTCCGGTTCGTTCGTCCGAGTAGAGTTCGAGGAGGCGGGAGATCCCAGTTTGATCAAGCACAAGATCATCAAGACTCTCTTGCCTATAGCTCAGGCGAGTCAATACTTTGATCATGTTGAGCCTACCTTTTATGCAAATTATATTCCTTTAAATTACCAAAATTTGCATGCTTTAATTCTTTAAGCAAACGTATGTTAACTCTTAAGGTAATTAAATGCCCACTTGTTAGTTAATTAATTATTACCCCATCCTTGGCAATTGAATCCATTATTCCATATCACCCTAGTAACTATGTGGTAAATTACTAGTTATAGGTTATACTTAAGCGACATACTAGTCTTGCTTAAGTACTAGGGCATTAAAATGTCCAAATCATCATCTCTTAAATCATAAAATGGTTTTGGGCAGTCATGGGAGGTGTAACAGCCCAAAATCCCTAAGTTGGATTAGTTAAGCATCTAATGTGCATTTGTGGATTTTTGGACTTTTTAAAACTTTTTGTGTAACCCATATGTTGATATTCCTGTGATATTTGAAGACTAGAATTTAAAACCTAGCACTCCAATACTTCTTCTCTAATTCAAAAGCTCAATTTGAAGCCAAAGTAAAACTAAAAATGTTTCAATTGTGTGAATGTTTTAGTTGGATCCTATATTCTATGATATGCTTGTTTGAATTTTCTGGAATTTTTGGTGGTTATTTGGTTCCCTATTTATTTTGCTTGTTCAATTTTGAATTTGAAATTAAAACACAAACTTAATAGATAAATAAAACAATTGGAATTGAAAATTGATAATTAAAAATCTAAACTCGGCATAATTACTAAATATAAATTGAGAAATAATTAAAGCATGTTTTGCAATTCTTCTCACATCAAGTAATAATAATCAATATTAAATCGAATGGTTTGAAAGACTGCATTTAAATTTAATTATTTTTATTCTATATTTTCACATGCATCACAAAAATTATATCGTCATGCAAGCATCAGTATCTTTGCTTTCTTTTCCGGCTCGACTGACCGCAAGCGAAGCGCCTGTGTGTTACGTCTTTTCCAGTCATCCCCTTTTTCCTTCCCTGCTAACTCCTTTCGCTTCTTTCCTTCAAATCTCATCCAAAAATTCAAAACCAAGCTATGCATGTCATACCACCGCAATTGTCGTCGCATGACCAACCCATTTCTGCAATTCATTTTTGCATGCATGGCAGTTTGCACGATTTTGCGAATGAAGAAAAGAAGTAGCAGATGAAATGCCTGCATGTCTATTCTTTTCCATACTATTTCTCCAACCCATTTCTCTCTCAAACAACAACTCATGCAAATAGTACCTAGTATATTTTTCCTAGGTTCTGGAACAACTAAGTAACTCACCCTCAAAATTTTACAATTTTTCGAATTAATTTGCTATTTTAAACAGCTAGTCAAATTGGAGACAAAACTTTCCACTCACTCAGCCATTTCTCCCAACTGAACAGCCCATCCCTGCCATTTTCTTACCCCAGCTGAACACCACACCACAACCACTCATCCATTCTCCATTGCCATTCTTTATTTCCAACCATGTCATCAGCCGAACCATCATCTCCCCACTGCCCCTTTTTCTTTCTACCATCCTCACTGCCATCACCTCTCTACTCAGTCATTTCCTTTCTTCCCCACTGTCCCTCTTCTCACCAACAGCAAGAACACCATGAACACAAGTTCATCATCCCACTTCTCTCTTTCCAATCTCTACCAAAATCCACGAATCACCTAATGCATGATATACCTTTGCGTTCATCTTCTCATGAGCATCCCATCCATGCTATTAGATTTCACATGCATGAGCGTATGAGCGTTTGGAGAAGGGGGGGAGGAGGTGAAAGAGGAATGGCCATTGATTGAGCTGTGCATGCAGAAGCTGTCTTTCGCATGCGTCTTGGCGGAAGACAAGCATGCAAAGGGCACAAGATACAATGGCGCCAAGATGCGGCGGCTAAGGCGAAGGCGGCAGGTAGCATGCGAAGCTCCACCAAAGCGGTAGTGCGCATCTAGCTACAGCAGCAACTCCATGCAGTTCCAGTGGTGGCTAGCGGCGCCCAGGCTGGCTAGTGGCATGGAGCAACAGCTCAGCGAGGTGGCCCGGAGGTGGAGTGGCTAGCTACAGTGGGAAGGCAGCAGTGGCGTAGTGCAGTTGGCTCACGGTGTCCAGGGCGACGTCGTCGCGGCCAAAGCCATGCAAGCGGCGCGGTGGCACCGAGAGGCATGGCATCACAGCATGCATGCATGCATGTGGCAGCCCAGAGCAAAGACGAGTGCACCGAGGCGCTGTCCAGCGACTAGTGTGGCACGGTGGCGCATAGACGGTGGAAGTGCACTCCAAGGACCGACCGAGCTGGGAGTAGGGTTGGGCGTGGGCCAAGGTGGTGCCAGGACGTAGGTGAACCGGCGGCGATAGGGCGTGGCAGCGCGTCGGAAGCTGCACCGGAGGCAAGTGGTGTAGGGGAGAGAGCCGCCTGGAGGTGGAGCCAGGAGAGCTTCAGCCAAAGCTTTCACAAAGAAGAAGAAAGAAATGGAGAAGAAATGGGAGGCTACTGTGGAGGACTGGATCGAGTAGGGTTAGCCAAAAAAAGGGCGTGGTCCTGAAAAAATTGGCGCTTTCTCTCCCGACTCTCCTAAGTGTAAGCAAGACTATTGCACTCGAGACTCTATTTCACCCCGTTCATACCAGTTGATATCCCGTTTTCAGGTTCCATGCCCCAAGTGTAATATAAAACACTCGGTAAAGTTACTTCTCCCGAGTGTCCTATGAAACACTCGGGACCTACAAACACTCGATAAAAATATAGGCACTTGGGAAATACACGGTTTCTGGTAGTGTACGAGAGATTGATAGAGAGTTGATGTTTTGTATCCTCCCAATTCTCTATGATATTCCAAATGGGCCCTAGTGATAGAGGGATGAGTACTTAATACACACTCGAGATTGTGAAATACATCCAAGTAGGCATGTAGTAAGAGAACGAATATATTAAAAAAAAAAGAATACTGTATATATATCACCGTGAGTTTGTCATATTCTGTGCCTGCTATCGAGTGTTTGTACTCTCATATTTGCTATCCAAAAGAACCAAAGATGCATAAAAAAAAGGGCAGAAAGCATCAACAAATTGTGAATTGGATGACAAAAAAATATATTGAAATTCTGACAGAACATGTAAAATATTGACATGGGCAAAATTTTCCAATAAGAGAAAAGGTCATCATCAACAGTGAAATATCAGGTGAAAATATGAATTTGGTAAACTATACTTAGAAGTTTGTAAAACATCTCCACAAAGTACCAGATGCATATAGGATAGGGTATATTCTATATCTCTACAAAATATCAAAATCAAATCCAGTCGCACTTGTGAGATACAAAAAAGAGAAATACTAGGTAAAAACAGTGCAAACACTTCAGCAAGTATTTGTCTTTTTCGTTTCTCACATACTCTCCCCTATATATCATGATTTTTGTGAATTTTTTAGAACTTCTAATTTTGAATTCATGGAATTTTCACTGATTTGTATTTTAAACAGATACACTGCTATCATGAACATATATTAATTAATATGCTCTATACAGATGTTTTCTTTTACTTCATCCTTTTTTTCTCTTGAAAGTCATACATTTCCTTCCATTGGTGGTGATGTTAGCTCAAAACCAAGCTACATAATTTTAGAGAAAATTAGCTCAGTAACACTTAAAAAATGTATATTGGAGTGAAAAACAAATATAATGTGAGACTGATAGGTAAGCCCTGGAGATCCACTTGTTAATCACACGTCATTGTTATTTTGCAACTTCCGTGATCTTTGTAGTTTGAATAATAGATTTGCTCAGTTTTATGTTGTCTTGGTTAGCTCTTGATAATTTGTGTTTCTTTCGAGGTAATTTTTTTTAGTGGTTGAATGCTTGTTTTGTTGGATCAGGTGTTAGGCCGGGGTTTTTTTTATACCATTGATGTGCATCCGATAAAGCCATGGTGAGAATTACTTATTCACATTGAAATGATGCGGAAGTGCTTTAATTGTTTGTTTACTTGAGTGTGTACTCGGAGTTTATCACAAAAATTCTTGAGAATGCAGGATTTTAACTAATCATGGATATACAGGCATTCAAATTTTGAACTATCGGACCCAGGTTAGTGGCTGCACTCTCCACTAGTCAGTAGCTAAGTACCATATATGTTCTTTTGAGGCGATAAGATATATATGGGCCATGTGATTGTCATGCAACTTTGCCTGCAGAGTGCAAACAAGCCTCAACAAGCCCAAGCGCTTAGTGTCTTTTTTCTAGAAAAAAACGAAATCAGATGAAAATAAAAAATGTAACTGAAATGGCAAAACATGATTAAGGGTTCTTTTTGGCAAGTCTAGGGTATTCTAGAATAAACATGACAAAGTATTCAAAGAGTTTCACAAGTCATATACTTATTGATCAATGAAATTGATTTGTTCAAGGGACCGGATCACACTTAAAGGATTAATTCCTTATATGAGACAATCATGCCTATCATTGACCGTATAACTGTTTGGATGAGAGTTATTAGTGGCCAAAGTACACTCCAATTTTGTCTTGCCATGTACACTATGAGGACCCCCGGGTTATTTTCGTAAGACCTCTGAGCCTCAAGAAGATGAAATCCAACTTAACTCCATTAGTGAGAGTACTCGGCTGAACTTAGAGCAATGAACACCGTGTGTGTTGCTCCTCTGGTAGTAATACATGATAACCGATTCTCCAACAGCTTGAGTCCACACTTAAAGGAGTTAAAAGGGATTTCAAAACAGCGGGTATGTGTCTCGTGTTGGCTCCTAAGATCAGCAACGAACACGCACATACCCTCATCAACGTCAATCACATTCATACATCGGTATATCAAAAGACATACAACATAGTACTTAGTCTACAACTATTACAAACGCGGCCGACCGGCCAAATTCAAAGTTTAACATTAAGTAGCAGCGGAAACAAAGTAAATAAACCAAAAGGTCCAGCAAGTGTGCCCAAAACCCAAGGCAACTGACTGGGTGTTAGAAACAATACTATTCGTTAACATCGCCTAAATAGGCGCTAACGAACTCATCGATCACAAGGTCTTCCTCGCCTGAACAAGCAGCATCTAGGTTAAGTACAAATGTACTCGCAAGTCTTACACAATGAAAAATTATATATGCTAGTGGTGTAATACCCCGAATTTCAATTAAAGAGAATAATATTTGGTAGAGGGAAATTTATTCAATTTCGACTGCAACATGGTTTAGAGCTGGAATTGCGATCGAAATTCAGATTTTGGAGAAATTTTGGGTCTTGGGCTGCCGGCCCAAGCCAAGGGGGGCCTTTGTTGGGCCAGCTATAGTGGGACAAAAAGGGGGGAGGCGCCTCCTCCCCAACCCTAGCCGCCTCCACCCCTTGGCTGACCCCATCTCCTCCCTCTCCAAGCCGCCACCCTGCCTCCAACCCTCTCTTGCACCTCCTTGCTATCCCCTACTCCTGCCATCATCTCCTCCCCACCATTGGTGCTGCCCAAGCCGCCGGCCAAGGTGGAGAAGAAAGGAGAGATCTTGTGACTACCGTCGGCCAAGAAGGAGGAAAAGGGGGAAAGTGGAAGAAGGATTCTTCGATGATAGATCATCATTTTCCCGCAGGTCTTCAAGGGTAATAAAGTGCTTTCCCCACTGTTTGATGGTTATTAGATGCGAATTAGATTAGTTGGCTTGGATCGAAGCTATGCTGTTAGAATTTCAGATCTGTTCAGATTGTTGCGTGGCCAATTTAGGGTTCTTAGAGGCCGAATTAGAGGTTTTTATCTCCTAGAGATATTTATATAATGTTCTTAGCTTTCCGTGGCCGCTAAGAACACTTAATTCCGACATATGGATCAAAAGTTATGGTCTGATCTTTACCGCTGTCCTGAAATCCTGACGAGAATGAACTGTCAAGTTGTATCCTAAATTATGATTATGTTAATGTTAGATTCAGGGCTTTCACCCAACTAGGTTGTTGTAGAAATTTTTATAAAATTTCCGGAATGATAAAGAACGCCCTAATCGGAGTTGTAGATCAAAAGTTGTGATATATTCTTTACTGCTATCTTTTTCGTCTAGACAGAATCTGTCTTATACTTTCATCTTCCTGTTAGCATATTATTTTGGCCGAATTGGGTTATCTTGCCAACTAGAATTTTGTGGATCTGTTCGTTAAGTTTCCTTAAGATCTAGGCTCACCTCGTTCCAAGTCCCAGACCAATAGTTATGATTTATTCCGTCCTGCTGTCCAGATTCGTTTCTGTGATTGTGTTGTCTGATTTCAGAATAGGTCTAATAGTTAATTCTTGGGTGGTCAGGAAGGTGTTGTAGAACATTGCTGGTAGTATCATGTACCATGTTGTTCTTATTTCGAGTACTTACTTGTGTAGGCGGAGAGACTCCGGGTTTAGGGGCACCTTCGTTGCCTACTAACGCGTCGCAACGCGGAAGGTAAGTACTTTAATATTCTTAAAGCTAGTGAATGCTAAATGCTTGTTGTTCACACTATGTTTTTCTATGATCTATGATAAAATTCAATGGTTATGTTCCTTTCATATTTGAGTATTCCATGATTAGAGATGATGTCTTTTATTATTCATATTTCATTCTATGCATCCATTATTCATGTTTCATCCACGGGAGTGGACTATGAAGACCCATCAATTCTAGGATGGGTACGTAAGACCCACCATTCCAATGTGGGTAGATTTGGATACCCGTATGAAACGTTCTTCATACGGGATTTGAATCCTCGTATTTTGTTAAACACCGGCTTAAGTGAACACCGACGGTTGTGTCACTAGCTATACCGGTATAAGCATGTGTGCAGTCCTTTCATTTCATTCAATCCATTCATTCATATATTCATTCGGTGTTATGTTCATATTCTTTAAAGATGTTGTCTTGTTCATATTTATTGTATGTTCAATTATTCACTGTACTTGCTGAGTCTCGGACTCATTCTTGCTTTGTTTGTTTATTTTAGGTGATCGTTGATGATGACTCTATTGGGAGGGAGTAGACACGCACTAATTTATTCATCTCACCATACTCCAGTTTCAATAAAAGGACTTGGTTCTGTCTTTCATTCGTTAAGTGATGAATTGTAATAAATAAAGTTAGATGTGGTTGATATCTTTCTCCATGTTATGGTTGATTAAGTAATGCTTGTGGTCCTTGATCACCCCTTTGATATAATTATTTGGATTCTGACTATATTCCCGCCTTTGTACTATTAAAGTTTGATCTCTTTATGTTATTAGATGAGATATTATTTAAATTCTTCCGCTTTATGGTTGTATGTTAGATTATTTAGGTGACATCTTAGCTTCCGAATAGCCAGGGTGTTACAAGTGGTTGTCCAAGGAGAGGCATTAAAGGCTTAGTTTTGCAGAAAACGTAACAATTTTCATCCCTACACCATCTAGTTTGAAATTGCCATTTTGTAAACAATTGTTTAGTAAAAGAAGTTCAAATGACATAGATAATTATATAGTTCAATCAATACCAAAGTGGCAGCCTAATTTGATAAACTAAAATGCACGAATATCCCATTCATGCCAAAACCAAGTTGTTGCCCACATCAAATTTTAATTAGAGTCTAACAATGATGTCATTCAATACCAAGCAGTAATTTGTAACCGTGGACATGACTATTCGAATAGATTTATAACTCTGCAGAGGTGTACTACTTTACCCATACGACTTGATCAGCCCGTAAGCCTCTGGATAATGACAAACTTCCTAAGGTATGCCGTCCGGGTAGATCAAGATTTAGTATTTTTCAGCAAGAAGAAGACCCCATTGAGTTGAATCCCCCTTGTGAGATGAACCCCATACTCAATACAAGATACTGATAGAGCTTGCTAAGCGGGCTCACAAGTTGTATTGGAAATACCGGTACAATGTAAATAAAGAAAACTAGTGCTCCCATTCACATTATAGAAAATTGCATCGGATCCTACGAATAGATGATGAAACACAAATGTCCTCACACCACCTGGGACTCAATCCAATAAACCCTTCCCTTTACTTGACTAAACTGGCCCCAATCCAGCGTGTGGAACTACGAATGGTACTTGGAATCGACAGCCCAAAGTTCGGTCCTTGGCGGTCTGGATAAGTCTACCACATACCTGAGTCTCGTGCACGAAGGCACCCTCACTAACAACCACTTGTCCAAACCAAAAACCGTTTGAAATAACAAGGTTTAACTCAAGAACTAGATACGAAGATCTGGACAAAAACATAGATAAGAAATGTTCTATGTTTCCCACAATTAACGGGTTAATCCCGTTAATTGATCTAGCGCAACTACTAGACTCGCATGGCTAAGCATTCATCATACATAATATATATAACATCACAACCCTCTAATCTTAAGCATATATGGTAAAGTAAATGACAAGGATGATCAGCGAGAGTAGGATATATCTAGCTACAACTCACAAACATATCGATATATCAAAATAGCACGCAAGCAATATCATTGCATTTCAAAAATACTAACTAACAAAAACTATGATCAATATGATGCAAAATAAAGTTCAAATGATGCTTGCCTTGCTGGAAGTCAAGTTATTCACTCTCGGTGGTGTAATCATCGACTTGAGACAATTCAGACTCTAAAGAATATAACAACATCGAATGAACATCGAGAAAAGCCAAAATTTCAAACTACTAAAAAATGCAAGAATTTTCTGAAGTAGTTAGATCATGATTTTAGATGAATTTAGGTGAACTAATTATTTCATTTGGATTTAGTATGTGAGAGTTGTAGCAGTTTGAAAATCAGTTTTTGGAAAAATGCTAAAAAAACCAGCTTCGGTTACTGTTCATCCAATTTTAATTATTTAGTGAAATTTTGTAGAATAGTGGTGGAGATAAGGATTACATGGTTAGAAAGGTAATAAAAATTTATGATTAATATAACTTGAATCACCCGATCTGGAGTTCATATGAATTTTCCATGAATTTTTTTAAGTTAAACCAATTTCTAGTGTAAAAATGTGAGGACCCCGGTTTATTAAGTTTGTAATACTTAGTCATCCATTGACCCTAGCATCACAAACATAATAGTCCGTGTCTTCGAGATATGTATACTTCCCAGAATGCAGTATACACACCCCTTTACAAAATCATGCATCAATTCCATTCAAGACATAGAACCAAAGCACGACTAGAATAAAAGACATACATAATTATAGAGTTATTAAAAAAGGGACCAACTGGCCAAATACAACAATAAAGATAACAATAGCGGAAGCAAAAGCCATAAGATGGCGATAAACAAAAGAGAGCCACCGGTTTGCCTTTAGCCCACAAGGCAACCAACAACGACGCCTAGCTAGTCGCTTTCCCAGCCCATGCACATCTCACAAAAGTAAAGCCCTTTGGGCCTTACCTCCTCTGCAACAAAGTTATTAAGCAAAGCAAATGAGTACAAAAATGTACTTGCAAGACTGACGTGTTGTATAACAGAACTATACATAGCTACATGCAAGCTTTATTTAAGTGGATGAGGCTTTGGACTTATTTTAGCATAAAGCAAGTTTTCATTTGCAATATTTAAATAGATTCCAAAGCAATTTGGCAATTCATTTTTCATTTGCAAGAAACAACGAGACAAGTAACAAATAACAAAAGGTAACAACAACAATCCTGGAAGTGACTAACCCAATAGCCACCACAATAGCATGAACATCCATTCATACCAACCCATCAAGTTTTAATTTAAATGTTGTAGTCTAGTTCTTGCACGACCTTACCAAGCATGTCCATAACCTAGGACGAGGCTATTCGAATAGTTTTAACCCTACAGGGGTGTACCAATGTACCCACACGTCAGACCGCCTTTTCGCCACATGATTTAGCACACTTCCTTTGGTATGCCGGCACGGCTAAGTCCTACGAGACATTTCCAATGGATGATGCTAATTAAGAGCCGCAACCCACGGGGATAAGGACACACTAGGCAGCCTAACCGGTCTGCTAATGCTCCCCTCCCACACCACACATACACATTTAAAACACACCCACCAACCAACTCATAATTAACACCTCCCAAAGTACTTAGTCAAGAGAGGTCCCATATCCCCCTCGTGTGGTTAGCACGCAAGAGCGCTTGGCGTAGTGACACAAGTAACTCGGTCCTTGGGGACTTAGGCACCATTCCATTCACACCCAAAGCATCACACCAACATCCATTGTGCCCAAGTCAACAATAGTTTTGTTTTCATTTTTGTTTTATTGGTTTACAAAGTAACAAAGCACAAGATGGACAAAATGGAATAAAAATTTTAGTGTGATCAAGGTCATCGACATAATGTCGACAACCGCCCATTTCTACCGTTATCTAAGCATTGCTAAGCATTATCAACGTAAACTACTAAGCGATAAGAGTCCATCCATCAAACTCTAAATCGCAGCGAGATAATCCTAGGCTTAGTAGTAGAGAATGAACATTTACCTACAGAATATGAATCTATAGGATTACTAGCGACATTTTAACACAAAGTAGCATGCATACATATAAGTGAAACAAAGTATTAGCTTTAAAGTAATGGGACAATAAATGGATATGATCAAACTGCTTGCCTTGCTGATCTTGCTCAATATATTGCTGAGGATTACTCACGGGTTCAAAGTACTCGTCGGCACCTAACGAAAAAGCGAAAGGAATCGATAAGAACGAAGAAAACCACAAAGACAGCACAGCAAACAACTCCAAATGTTCTGAAATTTCTACAGCAGCAAGAGGATGATTTTTAGGGAATTTAGCAACAAGAACCAATTGATTTGGATTCTCAATGCAAAAGATATGAGCAAAATAATTCTGCTCAGCCCTAAAAATACCAAACTGCTACTATTCACTAATTTAATTATGAGGCAACATTTTCTAGAAAGGTGGTGATACTGAAATTTTTACTGTAAAACCAGCACCTCATGAGATGAATAACACAATTGAGTTCACCTCATTTGGAGCTATTATGCACTTTCTATAATTTTTCAAAAACAAGAACTTGAACAAAATTATAATGCACAATGAAGTTTTCTGAAAACAGTGACATGACTAAATCCTATTCTAACATTTAGAGCATTAACAGAGGAAGCCAACAAAGTTGGATTCACTCAAATATCATCTACAGATCATGGCTTATGTATTTTACAAGTTAGTTGAATTTTTAAAGAGGCATTTAAAGGTAGGTTTGAAATATATTTGCAAAACCATGTTCTGGAGCTGAACTGGGCTCACAATCATTTTTAGATTGGAGTCCAGGTCAACACAGATCTAACACAATTTGAATCACCCTAATTGGATTTAAAATGAATTAGTTATGAAATTTTAAAGTTCCTACCTTTTTCAGTTTACAAATAAAGAGCTCACTGGAATTTCTAAAAGCCATAAAGACGTGGGAGGACGTGAGCCACAGATCTCAGATCTAACGGCTCAGACCTCCCAGGAGAACAACGCACACGCGCTCGCGAGGTCCAGAGGTCATGGACCTCCTAGCAGCGCTCACGCGCGAGCGTAGGGGAGGTCGTGGCCGTTGATGGCACATCCAACGGGCCACAACACGGGAGGGAGGTCCGGGACGGACCAGATCGAGTGAGGGAGGTCCTCAACGGCTGCGATCATCACAGGGAGGACATAAGCGGCTCAGATCAACGTGGGGAGGTCCAATCGCGGAGGTCTTAACGTCACAGACCTCCAGGGGAGGTCTGGACGTCCATGATTTTGCAAGGGGAGGTCCTGGACGTTCTAGATCTCCTCGGGGGAGGTCATGGACGTCCCAGTCCCAGCGACAACGCGCTTGCGTGCGCGCACGCACTCGGACATGGAGTTATTGCGCGCGGGACACAAGGAGGTCCGCGCACGGGAGGTCTTAAATGCGCAACAAGGAGCGGATAAAAGGCATTAAAGGCATCACCAATGATTAACAATGATTAGAGCAATGATTAGCGCATTGAACGCGGCGGATCTTTGTCCTAAAAACGACAACAGCGCTGCTGTTCTTGTCCGACAAAGATCCCGGGCTCAAAGACGTGGTCGTTGCCGGCGATACAGACCTCGCCGGTGACAACCAAGGGCATCACCGTGTGCGCAATAGTGTTGCGCACACCATGGGCTCACTCTCGACGGCGACGACGGCCTTGAACGCCGGCAAGCCAGAGAGGACAAAGATGACCCGCACGGCCAAAAGACAAAAATGAAAATATAAAGCTCCGCAACTTCATACATGCAGGTGCCCAGCTCTAAGGACTAACAGGAGGTTACCTGGAGGTCCAGAGGAGCTGAGGAGGTCGAGGAAGGAAAGACCGGTGCCGGGGAAGAAAGGTGCTCCACGGCCAAAGTTCCAACTTCAAGATCCCCTTTGGCCACCTCTGCAAAATGCCCAAACTAAACAAGTTAAGACATGATCACAGAGGACATGGCACAAAAAGAAGCACAGAGAGAAGGAGGAAAACCCCAGGGACCCTTGTCCACCGAGGAGCTTCAAGCTCCAACAATGGCGGCCAAGGAAAGCTTCGGTGGTTTAGAGCTCACAAGCACAGGGGTGCAAGCAAGGGAACAATGGTGTGTAAAAGAAGCCAAAGAAATAGTGGGGGGGTTTTATACCTAGGGCAAAACGAAGTTGTGAACCACGGGTTAAGCTCATGGTGAGCTTAGCCCATGGGAGGTCCACGGGAGGTCCTTGGAGTAGACAAGATGGATGGGACAGAGTAGGTGGTCAGAGCATGGACAAGTGGGCGGAAAGGGGGCTGACACGCATTTAATGCACCCAGAGCAGAGCCGTTGGACAAGACCCCGCTCTGACTTTGCCCACTGCCACGGCTTGCACGCACGCCCAAGGTAGAAGAAGAACAGGACCTCACATCCACCGTTGGATTAAGTGGATGGGGAGGTCCTGGCCCTCGGATTTTGAGTTTGAACTGTTATGTTATAAGTGACTGGGAGGAGGTCCCAACCACACGATTTGGAAAGGGAGGTCGTGGCCCTCCGATTTCCATAACGCAGATGCGCAAAGGATAAAGGGTTAGGAGGTCCCAGCCTTTGGATTTACATCCAAGGGCTTAGACCTGAGGGGAGGACTTAGACGTTGCGCAAAACGCGAGGGAGGTCAGGACCTTTGGATTTTGATCCAACGGTTCTGATCAATAGAGGGGGAGGTCTGAGCCTTGCGCGTAGCGCAAGGGAGGTCCTGAGCCTTTAGATTTAGATCTAAGGGCTATGACCTCACAAGGATGGGAGGTCCGATGCGCATAAGGCCCCGGGGAGGTCGTGGGCCGTAGATTTTAAATCTAACGGCTACAACACACGATGGGGAGGTCCTTGCGCTGATAAAGAGGGGAGGTCGTGGGCCGTTGGATCTGATCCAACGGCTATGACCTCAATTGGGTGGGAGGTCTGAGAGGTTAACCTCGAGGGGAGGTCATGGCCATGGATCTTTGATCCAAGGGCTGTGACCTCATGAGTAGGGAGGACCTGGCTGCGCTTGCTAAGGAGGAGATCGTGGCGGTTGGATTGGATCCAACGGCTACGACCTCATCAAGGCAGACAGGAGGTCAGGCTGGGGTGCAGAAATGGTTGGGCTGGACCAGTTTTGGGAAAGTGGCACAAGCCCAAGTCAACCCAGTTTATTTAAATTGATAAACAAGCTGAGACTTTAGGGGATTTATTTGAGATAGCAAATGAACCCCAAATTTGATGAAATTTTAACTGGAGCTTGCTGACATTATGATTAACCTTACATAAAATTTCCAGAGGTTTTTATGCATTGCACTTTTCTCAGAAAATTCTTAAAGGCTATTCAAGGGATTGTTTTACCTCCAAAAATTCTCACACAAGTTTTACAACTTGTGATATTTTTCAGAGGGGTCCCCACATCAACTCTAGGACCAAGAAAGATTATTTCCAAAAGTTTGGCACATGAGTTGTGACAATTGGAAAATGGACTTGACTTTTGGTCAACAAGGACGTTGTGTTTTTGGATTACACAATCCTTGGACCATAATTACATGTGAGAAAAAGTTTTAATTTCTACACATTTTAATTACATTTTGAAACAAATCCTGATTATACATTTGGGATGTTACAAAAAATAATCCTTTACCGAAATCAATTTCAAACCTTAAATTTTTCTGGGGCAGTGACATGTTTCAAAATTATTCCATGAGAAAGTACATTAAAAATGCAAACCAACAAAATTGGTTTCACTCAATTTGGAGTTAATTTGCATTAGATATGAATTTTCAGTGTACAGATAATTGTATTCCGAAGTTTCTAAATCATTTATTACTTTTTATACCAAAGCTAACCTAGCCTCTGTCGCTGACGGATGGGGTCCAGTGCATAGTGCTATTTTTTATTTAAACTTACAGATTAATTCGTTGTGACAGGTGGGGCCCGTAGGTCATAGACTCAGTCCATTGCACAGTGCATGGACCGATGGTCCATGAGTCCGGTCCACGGGTTCACCTGCACAGTCCACAGGGCACTTAAGTGCCTTGGGCCCACTTGTCATTGACTAACACAAAATGGTTTAAAGCTCTCGTTTCCTATTCATGGTCTCACATGTAATAGAGACACTAGCGCTTAAGATAGCCATTAATTAACGTGAGCAATCATTAGTTCTTAATGAACCAAGATTTGCTGCTAATCGTCTAGCTACAGTGCCGATCGGAGTACAACAAAAACCCAAAAATGGCTGGGTTCATTGCCGGGCTCGCCACCGGTGATGTGGTCCACATCGGCATGAACCAAGGCCATGAATGGATTCCCAATAGCATTGCGCTTCTACCAGTACCTGTCTCTAGCTCCATGGTGGCCCGAAGCAGTGGTGTGCTAGAGTTGGGCGGAGGGCAGCTACGGTCAACTATGCATGCAGCACTCGAGCTCCGCATTGTCTAACTAAACAGGTGCCAAAGCACTACCGAGTCTCAAGGATGCTACCTGAGCAAGAAGGGTGGTTAGGGATGGCCGGAGCAGGCTTGTCATCGTTGATGGCGACGGCGGCGCCGCGGCTCAACACAGAGAGAAGATCTTGAGCAAAAAGAAAGGAAATGAAGGTGCGGGATAGATGTCAAAGGTTAAGGAGATGGTGATATTACAAGGGATTGGGGAATGCCTTACCAGTCGAAGCTGAAAACGAAGAATAGAGTTCTTTGGCCGAAATGGGGAGAGTTTGAAATTCGTGGGCTCCTGCGAGGCATTAGTAAAAAGGATTGAGGGGAAAGGTTTCTAGCATCCAAGAACACATGCTGATGCCCTTGGGCTAGGATAAAACTCACCGGAGAGGAAAAGACATGGTGGAGCTCCACAGGTGCGTGCTCTGGACGTGCTCCGGGGCCAACGAAAGACACGACTAAGTTCCAGGAGCTACAAACGAAGATAAGGGCTTGTGTTAGCTCAAATGGGCACGGCAATGAACGTAGAGGAGAGGGGAAGCATTGGTTTGAGGCTTACGAGTGTGGATCTAGAACAAGCGTCCCTTTCCTCGGCCAAAACGAGGAAAAGTGAGGGAGAAGGAGGGGTGCGAGGGGGGTTAAGCCCGGGCAATGACGGAGATGGATGCGGCATCAACTAGCGAAGCTCTGGGAGTGGCAGATGGTGCGGTGGATTGATGGTGTTGATGGGAGTGGCACAGGGCGTCTCAGCCGCGTGGAACTCGAGCTCTGCTCGCTCCTGCCCGAGGTTGAAGATGGCGCCAACATGCAGGCCCGGGTTGGCAGCGACACAAGACGACGCGAGTTGAAGCTTGGTTCGGTCAGAGGTTTAGTTGGTTTGGTCCAATCAAGTCACAACTGTTTGGGTCCGAGTCGGGTGCGAGACCAACATTTGACTGATTTTGAAACAAACCTCTTCACTTTGACCGGTTGAGAAAAAATAGCAAATGAATTCCTAAAATTCTGAAATTTTTCATATATGCTCTTGGGATGATCTAGTACACATATAAATTTTATAACCTCATTGTTCAAGTATTATTTGCTTGTTTTAAATTCCTTCTTAGTAAATGTTTTAGAATTGGGTCGAATTTTTCTCGGGGTTGATTTGTTCCTAAAAATTTAGGAAAATTCATATTTATTCATGATAAATAATATAAGGTTTAAATAAATTATTTCCCAATGATGATCACAAGTATTTATTGTTGTTTTCCTTTAGAGCTTCATTTTGAGGTGTATATTTAACATTGATTCAAAATTCTTAAATACAATGTTTTGTGCAAATGCTCTAGAAATGATATGCATGTGCTTATGAGATACAAATTAACTCTCATTTATAGAAATGGGGATGTGACATACACTCCAATTTTAGTGGCCAAAGTGTCAAGTTTTTATTGTACAATCAAAGTGCGTAAAGAAATTGACAAAGTATGGAGTGAATTTTGGTAGACTAGTTTTTTGTGTGACTTATAAATTACTATTGTAATATATTTGTAAAACCCAACAAAATTATAATAGAATGAAAGTACTATTCCGCATTTAATCTCGCATGATTTTCATGTATCTAATCCAAATATTAAGAAACAAATCGATAGTCAGAGTTTTCAAATTTTGGCTGCACTCATTCCAAAACGACTTGTTTTTGTGAACTCAAGGGAGTATTGTAGTGAATTTTGGCAGCACTAGCTTTCTCTGTGATTAGTAAACTGAAATATATGCTTTTAAATGTAGTAAAGTAATGGATGTTTTATATTTATACGCAGGCAACAGTGAAGTCGTTGAAGCTTGGAAATATTTTTCGAGGGGGCGATGGTGATGTTATCTGACTTAACTGTTAACCTTAGCCCTTGTTTGGATCTCCTGTTTTAACAAAACTGGATTTTGCAAAACTAATTTTATGTAAAATCTTGATTGGATCAACTAACATGAGTTTGACCAAAGCCAGTTATCTCTAAACCCAAAATTCTGGGTTTTAACAAAAACTGCTAGGAGCTGTTTTTATCAAAACCTGTATAATCTGTTGGTCATATATAATTGCGTGAACAATCTATGTGATGCGTTTGTCTTTCAATTTGAAGGAAGATGGAATAACCGGAATTTATGTGATGTGATCGTCTTTCTATACAAGCCAAACCTAACCCTAACCCAACCTCATTCCCCATCCCCTTCGCGTGACACCGCCCCCATCGCCTCCACGCGTCGCCTCCCGTTGCCTCGCCGGCGCCGCCCTATTGAAAAGGCACCGAAGGAGGCCAAGAAAGCTGGGTGGTGGTGGAGGACCCCCGAACAGGAAATTGAATATGACTGGGCCGAGCACGTGACGAACAGGGGGAAGGCTCCTGCTAATTAGACCGACAGTAGTCCTAGCGCTCCCCGTCACCCAAATGCACTCCATATTGAAGAGGTAAGTTAGGTTTAATTTATATCCTGATTATTGATTTGGCCCTTTGTTGTGCTATCATAACATCATTCAATCGTCTAGGCCATCTTGCAGGACATAGCTGACTTCGATATTGGCTGCCGCCGTGAGCAGTCTACAGAAAAGGGGAAGGGACTAATGGGCCACCAGGACTAATTAACTTCGTTCCAATCAACCTTTTTTTATTCCCAAAAGGCGTACATGTAATTTTGAAAAAAAATGGACTATTTATTTTTGTAATTTTTATTAAAATAATATTATCTTAAAACATTCACAAGTTAACTACTTCACCCAAATGCCTTCAGAAGAAACCACTATTGGAGAACCGATCTTTCCTATTGGGGTTTTATTTTCCTGACGGGCATGTAGTGAACCGATAGGAATGATTTAGTTGCCGTCGGTTTGGATGTACCGACAAGGATACAAGAAATTTTGGTGACGGTTTAATATATAACTGTCAGGAAAATTATCATTCGCGTCGTTTAGTCATACCCACAGGAAAATGACCATTTCTGTCGTGGGCTTCACCGTCAGGAATTTCGTTGCCGCGCCACATATTTGGTCGCATCACTTTTTCCGATTGGTCTTCGCTCAAACCGACAGGAGAACAAAACATTAGGTCAAAATCCCCAAATCGCTATCTCATGGTTCTCCAATCTCCTTTCTCCAGTCCGGCCACCACTTTGCCTTCTTCCAGACATGGCCCCTCCGCCTCCCTAACGCCCCTTTCGCCCCCTCCGGACGCCCCCCCTCTGCCTCCTCCAGATCTCGCCCCACCCCTGTCGCCTCCACCTCCTCTAGATCCACGCCCCCCCCCCCCGCGTCGTCCCGACACCCCCTCCATCTCTGCTAGACGACACACCCCTCTGCCTCCTCTAGACGCCACTGCCCGTCCACACCCTCCCGGACACCCCCCTCCGTGCCTCCTCCAGACGTCGCCGCCCCTCAGCTCCCCTCCCCTCCGCCTCTCCAGACGGCGTCGCCCCTCCTCCCTCTCCTGGATGCCCACCTTGGTCAAAATCCCAAAATCAAGCCCCACCTCCACCGCAGCTCTGTGAGTATGCTCCTGGTGGTAGTCGATTTCTTGGATTTTTTATGAGATAAGGAATGGGAAGCTAGAGTTTAATGTGGATCCTTAATGATGTAGTGTTGTCGAACTCTTCTCGACGAAGCCTGGTGAAGTCCAAACCCTGGTGAAGTCTGGTGAAGTCTCCCTGTGGCTCTGTGGATACATTATTCGGGTAATAGATTCCCTTGCTATCTTTATGTTCAATGTGATGCTACCTTTTGTGATGTAATAATTATTTGCTTGTCTGCATGTTGTGCTATTTTTGGAATGACAGTCTATGATATAAATTTAAGCTACTTGCAAATTTATTTTATTTCTTGTGCTGAAGCACTTGCAATGTTTGAATCGTTGTCTCTGCATCGTGTGTACATAATTATTGTGTAGCTACTAGCTAGGATTGCTTTGTTTCTTTAGGTTAATCCAACATGATCATTACAGTAGGATTGTTGTCGATGCTCTTCTTATCACAACTTCTCATAGGGATGACACATATGTAAAACTGACGCATTAATTCTGTTATACACATAGAAAAATTTAATGGCAGATCGTGAATGGATGTATACTGGTTGACATCGCGGTAGTACTCCCTCTAATGAATGGATAGAATGCACCAATGTACTTTTAGACTGTGCCTTCACTATGGATGGTGTAGTTCAAGGTGGTACCATTAAGTGTCCATGTGCCATGTGTCGGAACTATTTTTGGCACAAAAGGGATGTTGTGGAGATGCACTTGTGTAGATATGGGTTTAGGGAGAACTATAAAACATGGACTTCACATGGAGAGAGACTTGATAGGCTTGGTGAATCTAGCTTGCCAATAAACCATGAGGGATATGATGAAACTGGTCATGTAGACAATATGTTGGTTGACCTTACTGGTGATGATCCACCAACAATTTGTCAGGAGATTGTTAGAGGGCCTTGGTATGCCATATGTGAAAATTGATGTGTGTTATAATAATTGCATGCTTTACTACAAAGATAATGAGTATAAAGATAAGTGTGACTTTTGTGGTACCTCTCGCTACGAGGAAGGCCATAATAAAATCCCACGTAAAAGTCTTGCGGTATCTGCCCATTATTAATAGGCTAGAAAGGTTGTATGCACATGAGGAGACATCAAAGCTAATGCAGTCGCACAAACAATCCACATCTGGTAATATGGTGCACACTTGTGATGGTTTATCATGGCAACAGTTCAATAGAGACTTTCCTAACTTTGCTAGAGATCTCAGAAATGTGTGACTCGCTGTTGCAACTGATGGTTTCACGCCCTTTAGTCTGGGTGCTGCTCCTTACTCATGTTGGCTTGTCTTTATCACTCCATTAAATCTTCTGCCAGGCAAGCTCATGAGGGCAGAATATATATTCCTTGCCATTGTTATCCCTGGTCCTGGACATCCAGGAAAGAAATTGAATATTCTAATGCAACCGTTAGTTGATGAGCTGCTCAAGTTGTGGGAGGGGGTAGAAACATGGGATGCTTTACAGAAGGAAAACTTTACAATGAGGGCAGCCTATTCATGGTCCACTCATGATTTCCCTGCTTATGGTAACTTTGCTGGATGGAGCACCCACGGTGTGTTAGCGTGTCCTCAATGTCTGTGTGATTGCAAAGCATTTCAACTTCGTAGTGGTCACAAGGCTTGCTGGTTTGATTGTCATAGGCGTTTCCTACCTAGGGACCATGCATTCAGAACCCAAGCTAATGCATTTCGAAAGAACACAAAGGTGTTGGATGAAGCTCCTAGCACTACAACAGGACCAATCTATTATAACACATACTTTGCAACACATATAGCATGTGTTGCAGAAAAACTCAACTGCAACACATATTGTCATGTTGCTACAACCTAAGTGTAGAAATCTCCAAATATACTCAACCCTAGTATGTTACAACACTTTATAATGTATGTTACAACACTTAATAGACGTGTTGGTAGGGCAATCTACAAGTTTTATGACCAATTTACCACCTAATGTTATAGAACTTGTAACAGCCTCAGCTTTAATAAACAGTAATAAGGTGCTGTTCATAGCATCACTGTTCATTTTGGCAAACTGGGCATTATGTCACAATCTAACTTCCCCAGTTTCTAGCCAAAAATCCAAAACTTGTTTGAAGCTTCAAAAGAAAATACCAATCAATGTTGGTATTAAGACCGGGAAGTATTTTTAATAAAAGACTAAATGGATTATCTTGGCCAAAAATAATTTTTGTTAAATTTTTAAAGATTATTTTGACTTTGAGGAAAATATTTGTCTTTAAATAAACCAATTCGGTTTAAATGAATTATTTATGTATTTTAAAAGAGAAACAGTGGTTTTCAAAATTTATGTGGGGAATATATTATCCCAGTAACATCCTGGCAAAATTTCATATTTTTACAAATTTATTTGCTATTTCTAAAGCACCGGTCAAACTTTTGAAGAATTAAAATGAGTTGGTCAACTCTTCCGGCCTAAGCCTTTGTACTGTAGCGACCGAGCCAAGTGGCTGGGTCCATTTTTAGATGGCAGGAGCTGAGATACGTGCGAGCCGTTGGATTCTCGATGGACGGGCTAGATCCTGTGGGCTGTTCGGACCGGCCGAACACGCCACGCAATCTCCACCGTTGGATCCTGAGCGAACGAACCAAATTGATGGGCCATTCGGACCACCTCAACATCTCATCAATCCTCGCCATTGATTTCAGATCCAACTGTGTCTTTCTTTTTGGATTTGAAACTCAAAGGCGCGTAATCCTCTGGCCGTTGGATTTAAATCGTGCGGTGCCGCTGCAATCATGTTCACTTAATACCCTTAGTTTGGTGTGATCGTTGGATTGCGATCGAACGACCCACGTGGAAGGTGATGTTTGGACCATCTGAACATCCCTATGAATCTCTCAACCGTTCCTTTGCGATCGCACGGCCCATATGAAAAGGTACCGGTTAGAACTCCTCAACGTCCTGATCAATCGCAACCGCCCATTTCTGATCGAACGGCTGTCATTCTTTTGAGCTTTCGGTGATGTCCTGGCTGCGGCTGACAAGGGGAGCCCGCATGTCAGTGACATCTCTCTCTTCCTCCTCTCGCTATACGCCGTCGCCGACTCCATCGCCGGTGAGTGGTGGCGTTGCACAGCGAATATGCGAATATTCGTGGACACTTGGCATCAAAATTGCCACCGCATCATTCTGGAGAATTCTCACTTGCTCCAGGAGATCAAGCCCTATATAAACCCTACTTTTGAGCTCACTGCCATGTTTGACTGAGATAGCTTCCTTCATCTTGTTCCTTTCCAATGAAGTATCCCTTGCTCTCACTTCTTGATTATCCATCTTGGTGCTTAGGTCACCTGGTGATGTGAGTTTGGTCTCATTTGTAGGTTGTAACCTGTGGTCACTTTCTGTTGACCGCGCCAGCTGGAGTATCACCTGGTTAAATCTCTTGCTCCGGTGAGATTTTCTTCACTCTCATCTTGTCAAGGGCGTATATCATGGTCCAAATAGCTTAAGCCCTCCATTATTTTCGTTCTTGTCAGAGCAGGTGAGGTGGAGTTTGCATCTTTCTTATTTCAGCCAAAATCTTGACTACATCCTTTCCCACTCGGGCTGGTAAGCTATGACCTCCATTCTTTTCATCTCGAGCTTCCCAAGAACCTCAGTAAACCCCTTGAATCACTCACCTGTGCATATAATGCTCAAATCTTGCTTTTACTGAAAGTTGTTTTTATAACTTTTCGGTCTTTCTTATCGTTTTCAAGTTCTAGGGTTTCTCTTGTCACCTTTTTAGTTTAAATAGGTCCTAACTAAACCCTAGCAGCATAAGCAGTTGTTCTTTTGACTCTTAATGCCTTCAACTTAGCTTTATATCAAAGTCCTTCCTCTATCAGCTGTTGTCGGGCAAACCGATGAAATCTGTAGTTTTGTTCCTTTTCTGTAATCTGGCCGATTAGGGTTAGCAAGGGTTGGTCTAGGGCATTATCTTTCTTAAATATTAGGTTTAGCTCTAACAAGAACCTTGTGTTTAAGTGTGTTAACCAATAAGCAACAAAATTTCAATCTTCGACTTTCTTTGTTTTTTTGTTGCCGGTTGAACCGACAACATGCACAGCAGGGTTTTCAATTTCTCAAAATTCTGTCAATTAGTGATTAAATGATGAGTTAGGCTGCTGTCCTAGTTTTGAATACTCTTAGTTCAAGCAAGGTATTTCATTTATAAGATGTTTAGCTCAGCAAACAATTCATTTGTAATCTGTCCTGTTTCAGTTTTTAAAATCTGAAACTGTAGTTCTAAACCCAAACTCTAATTTGTGGTAAATAGTACTAGCAGAAGTTAGTTGTAGTCTATTGTTCCTATTTAAATTAGATGTAGCTTAAGCATGTTGCTAATGATGCATTAAGCCATTGACCATGCATTCTTTTTATACATGTTGTTCTCTGTCTTTTTCCTTGTGTTCATTGGATTTTATTTTCTTCTAGATTCTGGTTCTTCTGAAGTGATTGAATCTATTAATGAGCAGCAAGAACCTGAACAAGGGGTTTATTACTATTACCAAGGCAAGCATCCTCTCTGCATCATATTGATCCCAAATTTTTGTACTGTAGATTTCTAAAAACAGTGACACTGTTGCATGCTAGTTTCCTAAAAATTTATTTGTGATCTGTTAATAGTTAGTTATCACCTAAAACTTGTGGCTTACCTTTAATCTGATCATACACTCAAACTTAAGGTAGTGCTTCTATATTTAAATGCTTGTTTTCAGTTTTTGCTTAGCCATGCAGTCTATAGAACGTTAGTGTTTGGCAAGCTTATCTTGTCAAATATGGGAACAATAAATGAATTTAATTTATCCTGATTCTTTGTTCAGTTTATTTAAATCAGAAATGAATTTAAATCTTGTTTGATAAACTAATTTTAAATCTGGACAAGTGGATGCTAGTGATGGTGCCTTAGTGCACGAGATTGGGAAATGTGGTTGTCTTGTCTGGATTGATTAAGGACTGAACATCGGCTGGATGATTCAAGCCCCAACGTACTTCCACACGTAGTGTATGGGCGTTGTTTGGTTAAGTAAAGGGTTAATGCTATTGAGTTGAGATATCGGAAAGTAAGGGCATATGTGTTTGACCACCAAATCAGTATCATATGTTCTTAGGAGGGTGAGGCCATACATGCGTTCCATCACATGTATGTACCTTAAGGGCTCCGATTGCGATGTAATATGTGCAGTGAGCACAGTTTGCATTTTGTTGGTCGGGTCGGCGTTCCCGGCACAACATGTGGGCCCCCGGTTGGCGAGTTCTATTAGTAACTTGAGGCGGCGGGATCACCACACATGGGTATTCCAGCTCAATAGTGTTAACTTGTTGAAAAACACCAAATCTTAGTTTACCCGGCCGGCATACCAAAGGCAGTGTGCTATTATTCTAGATGGCTTACGGGCTAGCTAAGTCGTGTGGGTAAATATGTACACCCCTGCAGAGTTTAAAACTATTCGAATAGCCGTGTCCACAGTTACGGACAACGCTTGAATTTGAATAGCGCTTTTTATAGATTTTGGAAATCAAATTTTGGTTATGGGTACTTTCGGCATGAGAGGTTCATGCAATGTTTTGATGGTGGTGAACAACCACTTGGATTGTTGTTATTATTTATGATTACATTCTCTTTTACTCAATGTTTTAGTCCAAATTGATTTATAAAATCGCTTTGTCAAAACTTAGCAAGTGTAGGTTAAGATGTATTGCTTTATGCAAAAATTGAACCATTATGACCTTCCTGTTGTTAACCTTATGCATGTATAAATTCTAATCCTTTGTGTAGGTTCTATCAAACACTTTCTTTTTATTAGTTTGTGTAAGTCTTGCTGAGTACCTTCTGTACTCAGGTTTTATAACCTCTTGTTGCAGGTGAGGATGGTTATTTGTATCAGATGCCCGTTAGCGCCGAACAGAGTGACGCTAACTTCCACTCAATAGCCTGAGGGTGATGGGAGGCCATTGGTGGTCTTTTGCTGTTTATTTCTGTCTTCCGCTGCTAACTTTTGTTGTGGCCTAAGGTCACTTGATATTGTAGAATTCCAAACCAAATTGTAACGCTATGTATAATTATGTAAATGTATGCCTTGTATGTGTGATACAATGTTGTTTGAGGATATATGTGCAATGGTCTGTAACCTGGGAATCATTGTGATACATATATCCGGGAACCTGAATATTGGATCTGTACCTTGTTAAGAATTATGCTTCTAGTATAATTTTTAATTAAGAATCAGTTGTTCTTGATTAAGAATTATGCTTTTGGTATGATTGTTATCGGTATAAATCTCCAATATTCCGGGGTCCTCACAGAAATAATAAAAATAAATTGGTAATTACAATAGCTGGAAAGATATGATACTTCGTTGTTCTAATTCTAATAATCTACTTATTTGTTTTTATTAGAAATGAACATGCATTCCGTCAGAATGTGGTTGTCGATTATCTCACCTTAGCACTTGCATCCAATGTAGAGTAACTATATCCCCTATCTTAAAGGGGAAGGAATCGGCGGCCTCTTGGGTTCCCGTCTCACCGGTTTTATGAAAACCCCCTCGCAGTTTTTGAAATTACGATGAGGCCCATCTATACTAGTGGTAGTTCGGATTTGTATCCTACCATTTTTTTCCAAAACGCCCTCATTTTGTTTTGTAATTCTGTATAGGTTTGTGTTTTCTACAACCGTCCGATCTTCCGCCTAAAGGTCGACGTGGCCACCCTTGTGCACCTGTCCCCACGACCTAGCCCCTGCCCGACTAAAGCGCTCGACCCACCTCGACTGGTGCAAACGGAATGGATAGTTCCCGACCGACCGACCGAATAATTTCGGATACAATTCGGAACGTTTTTTCGGATATCCGAGTTTTTTTGCCAGATCCGGATTCAGATTCTGAAAAGAGATATCCAATAAATTCAGAACTATCCGAAAAAAAGGGAGCTATCCGAATAACTATCTGGTTTGTATCCGAAAACTCTACACGTCACAAGCCCGACTGCCGACCTCGATGACCAGACTCCCCCATCCCCTCCGGCTCCACTCCCATCCCCTCCAGCTCCCCCTAACTGCCGCCACCGCCGCCGCATTCCTCGTCCCTCGCCGCAGCCACTACCGCTGCCGCTGCCGCCTCCCTTCCCCTCCCGTGGTCCCTCCTCATCTACACAGCTACACCTCCCCGGCTCCCCCACCCGTGCCCTCCCCTTCTGCCTCCCTTGCTGCCGCCTCCCTCTCCGCCGCCTCCCTCTCCCCGTGCTCGATTCGAACCACATCGCGTATAGCAGAAGGCTCTAGAAGCTACCGACTCCCAGATCTCTATGAAACCCTGGCCCCTCGAACCTTCTAGAATCCCCCATGGACAACCTCGCGGTGCCCTCTCCCTCCCACTTCGGCGCGGGCTCCGTTGGCGACGCCTCCCACCGTAAGCAGAACCTCCCCCCGTTGTCCCTCTCTGGTGCCACCGCCAACGAGGACGACGACACCACCGCGTCATCATCCCCTCCACCTCCCCATCCTCTCCCTCCCACTCGTCATGGCTGTCCTCCTCCCACTCGGATGACGACGACTCCCTCCACACCTTCACCGTCGCCCGCCTTGACGGCGCGCCAGCCTCCTCCTCCGGTCGCCCCCCAAGCCCGACTCCTCCGTCACTACCGTCGCTGCAGCAGCGGCGGCTCCCAAGGCTGACGCTACGGCCGACGACGGTAAGGATGATTCCAAGGGGCTATTCATGGACAACATCCGGATCGGTGGCGTCTGGTGCCTGTGAGGAGGGCCTCAAACGCGAGGTGATGACTTAGTTTTGAGTTACGTGGTTTGATTATGCTGGACCGTTTGTTAGGGTTTATACTTTAGAAAAATCAATTGTTAACTATAATGCGAATTTGCTAAGGTAGGTGAATTTGTTCTGCAGGAAGATGCGGGGAGGCTGAAATTTTTGTGCTATTCTAACGATGTAGTTGATGAACATATGATTTGGTGAGTGTGCTAGCTCATTTTGCTAACAACCTGGGAGTTGTTATCAACTGCTATGTCTCCCCCTAGGTTGGTGGGTTTGAAGAATATCTTCGCTCAATAGCTTCCTAATATGCCCAAAGAGTATATTGTCCGTCTCGTTATAGATAGGCAATGCCCAATGCAATGTGACTATGTTTTATAATTTAGATATAGTCAATGTGGCTATTTTTCGAAAATGGCTTCTAAGATTATTAAATCTCTTGAATGGTACTTACACAGGGTAACTAATTTGTTTTTGCAGAACACACAAGTCAATGATGGCTATCAGGAATAATGTTGTTGTAGGAGGCACTACTTACCGCCCTTATGCAAGGTAACATTGCCACTTCTGTGCTATTATTTATTGCGATGATACTATACATTTGTGTTTGCAATTGCATGGTAAATTCATCAAATTTCTTATGTGCTACTTTTCTGTTTAAAGATTTGATAGTTCTTGACAACTAAAAGCAAATGGCAGCCAACAGCTATTAGTTCAATTTATCTCGAGTTAATATTGACTTGTAATGATGAGCTTGTCTCATACAATTCCTTGCTCAATGATCTCAAAGCGATTGTCGGGTTACATTGCGGGATAGAGATATGTTTACTTTTGTTTCTCTGAGAATTGAGTTTATGTTATGTTGTGCACTATGTCAATGATGTTCCTTTTCTGCTGCATAAGTTAGTATCTTGAGTCTGCTTTGCATAAGTTGGTGCCCTAATTACGCTTTTGAAAAGCTGTAGTGAGAGGTTTGGAGAAATAGCATTTTGTGCAATTACGGTGATGAGCAAGTTAAAGGCTATGGAACAAGGTTAATGAATCATCTGAAGCAACATGCGAGATGTTGATGGGCTCACTCATTTCTTAACTTATGCAGATAACAATGTTTGTTACCTATTTTGTAAAGCGGTGAGGCTATCTAACTTTGCATTTGTATACTTTGTTTCTTAAAATTACATTTATTAAGTGTTAGTACTGAAAAACTTCTGAAGCGACATGTATGAATTACACCTCAACCTCAAAAAATACAGATAATATGCTGGGTATTGGGAGAGTATGGAACAACAGATGGGAAATATTTGTCTTCTTATATTGTTGGGAAGTTGTGTGATGTAGCAGAGGCCTATCCAACTGATGACACTGTCAAGGTATGCTGTTGTAGCTTAGCTTATGCTTTATTGATCAATTGGCCTCTTTGTATCTTGTATACTCTACGCTGAAAGATGAGAAGATAGATTCTAGTTAAGGCAATACTATGTCGTTTTAGTTCCTCTGTCCTCGACTGTAGTTCCCCTAACGCCTTGAGGGGGTCACAGACAGGGGGGGCGTAGTTTGGTCTCCACATACTTGCTTAAATAGCCTATGTTATCGTGTGATATATTTAAATTTGTTTGTTAAACTACTAATCTAGTTGCATTTTGGACATGTAGTATGGTTGATTGATCTTTATTTGTGTGATATATATGTTGTCTTAATTACACCTCATTGACATGATTTTGCGCCCCCTGTTATTGTCCTCAATCTACTATGGAAACAACAATGAGTGAGTTTTCTTCCATTTCATATTTGTTCAATCAGTAATTCAGCAATAGATGTGCTAAATGTTGTATGTTTGAGGGCATAAAGGGAATTTCTATTGCGCATTGTCGTCTGTATCTTATTTCTGTGCGCACTAGTTTTTGTTGTGTTGGATCATTTACTAGTGTTAATTGATAGCAAGATAACTATCTTTGGTACTGCTCGTATGATCAACTTGCCTTAATTAAGTGATAGTGTACTGTGGGACAACAAAGTAGAACTGGATGAATTTTTTTTTCTATCTGCACTTAATTCTGAAATTTTTGTTAGCTTCTGTTCCTGAAGTAAACTAGATTCAGTTTGTAGTCTGACTTTTGTCCAGAATAGAGGGCTCAATGAGTTTAGAGTTTGCTATCAGACATGAGCACTTATTATTTATTTTTCGTAGTACTCAAGTAAGTGTGCCTCCTTAACACTGTCATTAGCCAACTTGTGAGCTAGTACTTTGTTGATTTGTTCACCACAGGATAGAACCATGAAAGCACTAGGAGTGGAACCTTTACTGATTAGTGTCATTTTTCAAAGATGGCAGTGGGCATAGATTTGCTAAACCATGTGTTCCATACTTCCATGGTCATGTGTTTTATGTTATATATCTATGCATGTGCTAAAATATTTGACAGTAGCATAAGGGATGTTCTTATGATCATGTTGTGTCAATATTCAATGGTTTGCAATGTGGTCATTTTATTTGATTTCACACTGAATTTCCACCAGAACAAAATAAAGCAATTTCACTGCATAACTATAAAGATCCCACTAGATAGTCCAGTCGTGAAAGTGCGGTCATTTGAATCAATATTGTGACTTCAAGTGCTGACTTTGCAATAGTCGTCTGCAATCTTGTGCATCATAAGGTTGATCCTCTGTTAATTGTTTTCTTGGAACTTTATATGCCCATAGTTCCATGCCTTATATATCTCGGTTATTATGACTAAAAAATTTATTGTTAATTAGTTTTGATGGTAATTGTTTTGTTTTGTCTGAGCATGAAGCAGAAAATGGATAGAGCAAGGTCTTATGAGACTGATATATTTAAGAAGCCTGCAGATTTCATATAGATGTTTAAGGTACCATCTATCCAATGTCCAGTAAGACATTTTTATATTGCCTGAATACTGCCTTTAATAAGATTACAAAAAGAATGCCATGAAGTCAACTCCCCCTCCTCTCAATATTGAAATTTCACTTGTTGTTTAATAATCGTTGACCATTTTTTTAGGATGTACAGTCAAAAGTTAGTGATGTTGTTCTGGGAAAAGAAAAGCCTGTGGGGGGAATCTACTCTTGAATATGAGAAGCTTAAATTTCACATATTTGAGCTAGAAAATCATTTAGCAGAGGTCCAGAAGCAAGTATTCCGCCTTGTGAAAAGACACAGAGGTATAGATGTTGATCTTAGAAAAAAATATCCCCTGTATATTTTATCCATGTTTTAAAATTATTTGCAACTATGCTGGTCCATTATAAGATTCTTTGCAAGTTTCCATGAATTTGCCAAAGGTCAAGCAAAGTTAGCGAAGGATATTGCTGATGCATGGTGCAACATCCTCCCAAAGCTCGAAGCTTGTTCCACTTCATAAATGTAATGTGTTAGCTCATCATGATGTTTCATATAGTGGTTGGCACTTTGCGAGTTTTAGGCTGTTAATTTCAGTTAGATTCAATTTTAGTGAGATTCACTTGTCCTACATTATATTTATATCCTTGAAATTTATTGTTATCCCTACAGGTTGAAAAGATCAACAGTTGAATTACTATATTTGGATGTTTATCTCGTCGATCAACGGATCAAGAAGCAACGAACTTCATGAAGAAAAGAAAGTAGTAGTTAGATTTTATATTTTAGGACTCAAATTTTACTCTTGTTCAAAGCTCTTGTGTTGATAACAAATCAATTGTTTTTGTAATGTAGAATGTTGTTAACGATACCTATATTTATTTCCTTAATGAAATGCAATGTACCTTTTGAACATTGCTTATGTTGAGTTATATTATACATTACGCAATATGATATGCTTAATTACCAAATAAAAATTATTTGTAGCAATTATAAATTGTATATAAGTAGCACATAAATAAATCGTATTTTTCCTGTATACTAAACTGTGTTGCCATATATCAATTATATGTTGCTAATAGGTGTTAGCTATGTTTAAAAAACATGTGTTGTTACAAATAAAAAAGGGTGTTGCAACTTGGCAACACATTTTCTTTTGTATAACAACACCTAATTTGTGTTACAGTAGACCTACTTTATAGCAACACGACCAACAACATCACTTATCACATGTGTTGCTATCCATCCTAGCAACATATATTTGTAGATATAGCAACATATACACGTGTTGCTATAACTCAGTCCGGTTGTAGTGTAGGCATTTAACGGGAGAGGAAGTCCAAGCCCAAATGAATGCATTAGTACTTGATACAAATAACTTCGGTAAAACATACAATTAGACCCACGTAAGCTGCTTTTGGCAACTTCCATACTTTAACAAATTACTTCTTCGACATAACAATTTCTAGTATGAAATCTATCCATTACTCAAGCATTTATTACACGTTTTATCATATTTTATGCAGAGAGCTATAAACTAGGCCCGAGTAGAATTCTCATAGAATATTCAATATTCTCCTAAATTGAAATGAGACAGTGCTTTGACCTCACGGAAAAATTTGGATACTGGACCATCACTTTCTCAACTATTATTCCTCTGGTACTAGCAGCCCTCCTTCCTCTAGTAGGTTTGCAGTAAGAAAATTCATTTATTTGCCCAGGTTTCACCAGGAATCACAAAATCGTACATATTATGACATGAAACAAAAGCAAATGTATGCTACATTGAACAGATAGGTTTCATAATGAACATTGCATACCTGAGGTGCTTCTCCAACATTCCAACTAGTTGAATTAAGCTCCTTCGTTGAAAATTCCACACCATCTTGAGGACGCATAACCTAAGCAGATGTAATCACTTAGTTGATATGTACACAAGCTAACTGTGAAAAATACGACAACGATACCTAAAAAGAACAAAGGAAGCCAAGAGAAAATTGCAAGTGATAACGAGAAAGCATTCGCAAACCACTTGTAATAACTAGTTTCAACTAGGATGTGGATTAGAAGGTTTTAAGGCCGGTGACTTCTTATCTTCCCAAAATGGTAACTATTCAAAATAGAATTATACCGGTTATAGCATAAAACTACAATGGTACAGAGAGTCGAAATTTCATCACGAGCCATCCTCTGAAATCAACTATAATAACATCTTACGTAAATAATGATTTCACACAAGACTAAAGCTACTTTGCCAAGAACAAATGTACATAATTTACGAAAGAAGATTCAATGTGAATGATTTCTCCGGACATCAAAAGATAAATATTTTTTCTCGATTCGCATGGAAAAGTATAGATTACCAAACAAGATGGTGAACAAGAAGTTTCATCGACATCATCTAAATTATGAATACAAAAAGCAGGACTTCTAGGGCCTAGGCCTAACAATGACCAAATAAAATAGCTTTCCATTAAGAAACAATAGGGCCTTTGTAAAAATACCGAGTAGAGCACCATCAACATGTGCGTTTTTAATGCTATTATATTCATTTCATTTTTACATATACTTGTCATGGTGAGATTGAAGAATTTAAAATGAGTCATTTATTAGAAAGAGGACTTATGTCCTTTGTGGCAGACTGGCATTCACTTGTTTACATTGTGTTTATTGTTGTTGCAACAATGTACACCCTAAGAACTAAGAGGATTGTGTATCCAAAAAAAGGAGTGAAATCCCCACATTTGGAGTTAGAAATTATTCATATATCCCTACATTTAAATTTTATTCATTTAGCTTTTTTGCGAAACTCTCTAGCACAACACAGATGTGATTTCCAATATTAGATGAACCTAAACTGGTCACTTACAACCATGTGTTATTTTGTTGGGTACAACACAATATGCAAACCATAGATTCCACCATCAAATCAAATCTTTTCATCTCTGCCTAACAACTCACTATATCCTAGAGTCAAGTAACACTACAACACAAAAGCCCTATAGAGACACCTATTTTATGGGTTAAAGACGTTTTCAATCATCTCTATATCGTCATAGAGTTGCTTTTGTAAAGCGTCTCTAGAGCACCTCCCCATGTACCGTGTCAAAGATCGTAGAGACGTATTGTTAAGCGCGTCTACAGTGATATGAGTCGTTTAGATTGCGTCTCTACAAGCTTGGAGATGCTTTCATATTTGCATTTCCATATCGTCTCTACTCTCCCTAGTAACGCTTTATTGCGTGCCAAGAAACATAGATACACATTCATAGACGTATTTAGATTGGGCTAGAGACGTCCATTTTTATTTTGTTCTGTAGAAATATTTTATCGCTAGTTAAACTACAATGATTCAGAGGATATAGTATCACATATTTTCATAAGAAGTTTCAGATCTTTGGTAAAGCCATTTCAAATGTAGAATTACATTGTCGATATATAAAAAAAACTAGAAGAAAAAACATAGACACTCCGTTGCAGACTGAATCGAGTTAACAACTGAATCTAGCATCCACACACAAAGGTGTAAACACATCGAAAAAATTTCCTACAAATCCTACATCTACCGACGACCCTCAGCTCCTCAGACCAATGTAACATTGCCTTTGTGCTCTAGAGAACAATGATGGAATCCTTCCAGCTCTAGAGGATGCTAGAATTTATAAAGACCTCAATTTTGGATATCAAGTTCCCTTTCTCCACGTCTTTAGTCATTTCAAGGTACTCTATTGCATATCTTTGCTGCAACAACATTATGGGGACTGAGGATGACAACCATTCCATAGCAGAATTTTGCGCATATTTCGAACATTTTTGCTCCCAGGAAAGCCATCTATGTGGACCTCATCCGTCCTATCCTCAGTGGCCTTAAGAACTAACCTTTGAAGCTTGTTTGCTCTTGGGACGAAGAAGCGCATATGACAATCAAATCAAACATAAATTGTCAGTCATGTTTGTTAATCAGATATTGCTTTGGATATGAGTTATCACCAGCAAGAGAATAGAAACATCTATAGGCAATACATATTCAAAACATCCACAAGATTCAGACAGAGAAGTTTTTTTTCCTTAAAAAAAGGAAGATTCAGCATTTATGATTGGACTATTCACATTTAATCCCATAGTACCGAACACTTTCTGGAAATGATAAACCTATACCTATGATGTCAAGGTATTCTTTACTTCAGTAGTGTTTTCAGTTGAACGATTGCCACCGAAGCAGTATGATACTTTCAGCAGAGCTTAAAGAGCTATTTCACACCCTAGTAAACTATCTGCGAAAGGTTACTAGCAAGATATCAAGTACAAAAGTACTCCACGTAGCTTGGTATTTTCTTAATTCAGTAGCTTTTCATATAACACAATCCACTTTCATCAAGCAATAAACGGCCCTTGCAAACAAATAAATATGTTATAAGGCCACAATAAATTTTAATGATTGCAAATGAATGCTAATTGTGCCAAACATTATTGATATGCCAGTGAAAAAAAATTAAATGTGAAACGGTATCCAATAGATTGGAAAGAGACAGCCCAACAACAATCTAGCAAAAAGGAGCTAAGTAATATACATATCTAGCAACAATGCCACTTTCACCACCCGCAGACATGGTTAAAGGTATTGCTGGAATTGCAAGAACCTGAATCAGCAAACATCATATCATTAATATCAAATTATCAATCCAAAGTTCCAACCCTGCTGTTAGTATCTATATGGCAAAAGTCTATAGCATACATAGTAGTGGATCAAAGGTGGACCAATTTATGTTAAGAGTTCATAAATAGGGAAATAGACAAAGAAACTCATGACATCGCTTCAAACTGACTTGCATTTTAGTTTTCCATGATTAGCATCTGTAACTTGCTTTTTGTCAGTTCTGTGTTCAATATTAAAAATATATCTCATTGTGCACAAATAAATACACCATTTTCAAATTTAAATTACTCTATTTGATTATGTAAGCATAACTTTTGTTTTCTTAACACGAAAAAAATACAATTATATAGTCAATCGTCCCTTGAAAGGATTTCAAGAATAGATTAGATCACCCTATTGGCTTGCAAGACAATAGATGTCTACATCAACCTCTATGAGAACTTCAGAATATCAGGATATCATGCATTTTATATAGACATGTCTCTTATTCATCCTCCAGCATGTCATCCCTAAATGGGAAGCTTTGATAACCACTGTTGCAAAGCATAGTCCATTATAGCCCTGCAAGCGAAAGCCACATAATTTGCTAAACTGGTAACACAATCTTTACTGCTAATTGCACTATCAATATTGCTAAGATTCAATTGTCAAAGAAAATGGGTTGTCCCTAATCGGTATGCTTGTAATCTAGTATTTGTCTTTGAGCTGGCTGTCTAGCTTTCAGGCAAGTATGATAGATGTAGGAATAAAAGTTGTAATTGGAAAGGCACAATATGATAATGCTTTTTTGATTCATTCATAAAAATGGTGATATCATGAGAATTAACTGTGTGAAAAGCCATAAATTCTGTCACATTTCTAGTCCTAAAAAACCCATCAAATTCTTTCGCATATTGCCAAGGAAACACGTAGGAGAATCTACATTGGAATATAAAAAAGTACCACATATAGGAAGAGGGGTTCTTCAAGCATGGGTCTTGAAAGGAATATGTTAGGGAACATACCAAGATGTCAAACATGTCCAAGTTTGTACTCAGTAACCCAAACTATTCTGTAAAAACAACACAATGTGAATAGCCAACTTACGACTTCGAGCACATCGAAGCACTACACTCTGCACTCTGCGGGTAAATGGCATGCATGATGCAAAACTCTAAAGCACACAAATTATGTACTAAAAACATCATGATAATCCGATTTGGTTAAAGTTGATGCCATCGATAAGTCACTCATATCTGCATAAACCAAAAGCTAGCATTTATCGATGCCGCCTAAGCAACTTTTAAACTAAGATCTAACACAAAATGAGTAGTCGCGATTGCATAGCGTAATATGACACCCATGTATCCGTCACGAAGTGGATCAAAAGCACATGGTGGTGTTGCTCCCGAATATCTATAATAATGTACCCAAACACAAAGTAAATAATATAAAATAAAATAATGAACTTTGCGGTTCATAGACACATTTTCATGGTTCATATATACACATAAAACATAGGCATGTCTCATTAAAAAACTGAACCTAGCCATACATATCTTTGGAGACACAGAGTAGATCGAGCAAGCATTCAGCTCCATCGATACTTGCAAGACACATCACACAACCAATTACAATATGAAATATTTCCTAGCCTTTCCAAATTCCAACACAAAACTGGCATTGTACTTTTAGTTACATGAATGTGTTCCTGGAAGTATCAACAATAAAAGCATAACCCAGGCCTGCGAGTAATCACTGAGATAAATCAAATTAAAGTTACTATTCATGAAAAAGTGAAGCAAAGCTGTAAGTAAAGATCGTTAAGGCAAATAACACCTGGGATCCATCCGGCCTAACACAATGGGCAACTTCCATAGTATTCATATTTTAGGAATACGTAAGAAGCAAAGCTATGAGTATTGAGCACTTGGCTGGTCAAGCAAAGGCAATGGCATGGCGAGAACAGTGTTGAGGAGCAGTAGCTCATCTCTTGAAGAAAACTATATTGGCAGATTAGCCATCTAGACAGAATGGAAATAGATTAGACATCCACACACAAAGCAGAACCAAATTAAGAAGCCACGAGCAAACTAACCTGAGAGACACTGGCCTCCATCCAGAGGTAGGCATCCTGCTGGCGGCATCATCGGCGTAGGCATCCTGCTGGCGGCATCATCGGCGACCCGGCGAGGCTGATCGATCGGATCTAGCCATAAAAAAAGAAATGCAAAAAAGAGGTGAGAAGAAAGAGGAAAAAAGGAGGTGCAGCAAGGCTGGAGGACAAACCTTTGCAGGGGAATACCAGTCACGGATATGGTAGTGGTGGGGAGCATCCATGCCGAGGGGGGCGGCACTAGGCAGAGAGGAGGCGGTGGGGGCGGCGCTGGGTGGAGTCACAGAGAGGAGGCGAGGTGGTGGGGGCGACGCTGGGTGGAGAGGAGGTGAGGCGGTGGGGGGCAGCGCTGGGCGGAGAGGAGGCGGTGGGGGCGGCGCTAGGCGAAGAGGTATTAGAGGGCGGCGGCGAGGAGGTGGTGAAGAGGCCACAGGGGAGGTGAGACATTTGACTGGAGGGGTGACCGGGTGATGCTAACTGCTGAGTTGAGTGGGGTTAGTGTTTGCTAAATGGGTTGGGCTCTAAATGTTGGGACGTATTCTAAACGTCTTTATGTGCTATCTGATTTTGGGTGTAGAGATGCAATAAAAGCGTCTAAATAAAAACATCCCTAGTAGACTATTTTGTTGTAGTGTAACAACCCATGAAGTTTGAATTGGGATATAATCCACTAGTGAAATACAATGTGCTTAATGAATTCCTAATACTTGTAGGAACAAAATTTTGGCCCTGACAAGGTGTGGATATCATGGGGATATGCCTGAGATCTTAGGATGATGTTACAATTGGCAATGTCGTTGACGGTTTGTCGAATCACGTGTTTTCGGCAAAGTTCCAAGTTTGTCAGGTCATTGGCGGTCTGACCGGCCTTTGTGGCGGTCAGACCGGCCATGCTTGTGTTGATTTTCTGAAATGGTCACTGGCGGTCAGACCGGCCAAAGTGGCGGTCGAGCCGGCGATGGAAGCTGGTCGGACCGCTTTGTTTGAGCGGTCAGACCGGCCTTTGCAATGTTTTGGATTTTGGAGCTGGGCCAAAAATAGAAGGTGTAGGCAAGTGAGAAGGTGCTTCTGCACTTGGTTTCATAATTTTTGGAGCTTCCAAGCAAAAGTTCTATTTGTTTGAAAATTCCAGTAGGTTTCAGATTTTCAAGTTGGAAATTTGGTTAAGTCATGGGTGGCGGTCGAGGCCGGCCTTTGGTGTGATCGACCGGCGAAGGCGATCGACCGCCAAGGTGGCGGTCGACCGGTTGTGTTTTGTTTAAATCGTCCTTCGAGGCGGCGATGTTTGCTGTTAGGTCAAGTTCATGGGTTTCATGGCATATGTGTTGCATGATGCATGTTTTGACTAACGTGGGTCAAGTTGTGAAGAACTTGTTCCGGATTCGTTTGCTTGTCTATTGTGCGAGGTTGCTTGGTGGTCAACGACGGTCAGCGGCGAGGATGATCGGGACTAGGCTTGGAGAGTCGAGGTCGAACGATCGGCGATCTTTGGGTGAGGTCAATGAACTCAAGTGTGGTGCAGAATGGACAAGGGTAACCGAACGGGCAGTTCGGTGCGACTGGTTTGATCAAGCGGCGCGGGGGTCGGTGCAAGTGCCATGGTGGTTTCGGTGGGAGCCGGATGGGAGAGACTTGCCGACATGAAAAGAGCCGATGATCAACCTACACGTGGCGAAGCATGGAGGTGCTTCACGAAGATGGGACTCGGTCTTTGCAAAAAGATCGAGAAGGGGTATTTTGGTAATTTCACCAAATACCGCCTTGGTGACCTTTTGCCAACTCACGGCGCAAAGATGGTGCAAGGTGAAGCGGATTAGGTCAAGAGATGAAGACGGCGCTTTAAAACGCGTGCGTATGTGTCCCGTTTGTTTTGGGCCTTAACGGGAGCCCATTAGGGTTACTCTTCTAGAAGGTCTAAGTCTCCACTATAAATAGAGGAGGGAGGTGGCTGCACCCCTTCAACCCTTTCATTGTGTTTGAAACCCTAGTTTTGCTTAGGGAGAGGATTAGTGGAGGTTAGGGTTCTAGAGAGTTGGATTTGATTTCGTGCTCATGTATTGAGTCTTTGTCCTCCATTGATGGAGTGGCTGTAAACCAATACCATATCAAATCAATCCAAAGAAAGTTCTCTCAAAGATGAGTTCGTTTGCTTTCTTTCTCTCTATTTGATGATTTTGAGTCTTTCTTTGATCCACGAGTTTTTGGTTGGTTTCTTGCCGTGATCTAACTTGCTGGGACATGTGGGAACCCATCTAGGATCATCTTGATCATCAATCACCCACGAGCAAGTCTCTAGATCATATTTTGCATTTGGCTCGGTTTTTGAACCTCCTTCGCTCAAACTGAAAAAGATAAGAACTTTGGCATGGATCTTTGAAATATTTGATTGGAATAGGTTCCTAATATCTTTAGGAAGGTGTGGTTGAAATTTCGTGAAGTTTGGCCTTACGGATCAAAAGTTAGGTCATTTTTCGTTTCGGATTGTCGGGCTGATTTTGCTGATTTTCCTGTTCACCATCAGGAGCGGTCAGACCGCCCATTCTAGAGGTCAGACCGCTAGGCAAACCGGTCAGACCACCCCTGTGAGAGGTCAAACTGCCCAACACTTTGAGATTTGAGTTTTTGATTGTTTTTGGGTGTTTTGCTTTGGGGTTTGATTGGATTCAATACTAGTCTTCCGCTGTACTGATATATTGATCTTCATAGCTTTCATAGCTATTGGAGTGACATTTGTGTTGAATCCATCTTTTGTGAAAAAGTGAGTGTGCTCCTATTCACCCTCCCCCCTCTAGTCGCCTTTTCGGTCCAACAAGTGGTATCAGAGCCCGGTTAGTTTAATCTTGATCTTAACCGGTCACTGAACTTGGCGGTGGATAAGTACTCGACTAAGCCGCATGTCTTTGATGGGCTCGACTATGCCTATTGGAAGAATCGTATGCGAGTTTTCCTTGAGAGCGAAGGACAAGCTATATGGGAGGTTGTTCGAGCCCTTCGCTTTTGCTAGAAGTTGCTCTGGCGGCCGGTGACCCTCTTGGCTAACAACAACAAGGCAAAGAACCTTCTATATGCTGGGCTTGGTAGGCAAGAGTACGATAGGATTTGCAATCTTGCGACCGCACATGAGATTTGGCACACCCTCGAAACTTACCATGAGGATCGTCCCGGATCAAGCAAGTCGTCGAGAATGTCTACAAGCGAGAGTACAACAAATTCGAGATGCGTCCTGGTGAGAGCATCGATGACGTCTTTACTCGCTTTAACAAGGTGATTAATCAGATGAAAGCTGTTGACATTGAGTACTCTCAATCTGAGAATGCCACCCACCTCTTGGCCGCAATCAACACCAAGGAGTGGGAGATGAAGGCAAGCGCCATAGAGGAGAACGTCGATCTCTCTAATCTCACTTTGGAGCTGCTTTATAGCAAGCTAAAACTCATGAGATCAAGAGGCGGTAATCCTAAGAAGGATAACATGGCTTTGGTGGTGATCCTCTCAAAGGACTCGATGATTCTTTTGAGTCTTCTTCGGTTTTTCTCTTGCGTGTTTATCGCTATTCAAGAAGAAGAGTTTGAGAGTCTTCTGAGGTGATTTAGCTCTTTTAGCCAAGAAAGTCACACGGGCATATAACAATGTCAAAAACAGAAAGAGAGGTGGTCCTGTGACATGCTATGAGTGTGGAGAGCTATATCACATCCGGGCCAACTGCCCCAAGCTGAAAGGTAAGGGCAACCACAAGAATGAGAAGCCTGCTTGGAAGAACCCTAAAGGGGGCAAGCCCAAGTATGATGCTGCCAAGCTCATGAAGGCTGCTCACCGAGTCCTTGCCGCTTTTGGAGATCAATCCATGAGCGATGTGGACTCCGGGAGCGAGGAGGACAAGGAGGAGGAGTTTCCTCAAGACAAGAAGGGGAAGGCCAAGGATTTCACCAGCATGTTCTTCATGGCCGACTCCGTCGACGCCGATAACGATGATGAGGTACCTCTCTCCTATGATGTTCTTTCTGCTAGATGCGATAACATGTATGAGCAATTGCTTAGTCAAGATAAAGCTTTAAAGTTCACCATGGCTAGGAACAAGGATCTAGAATCACAAGTCGAGAATTTGACATTAGAGGTTGTGAATGCTAAGAGTCTAGATGTTGATGAATGTTCATCCTGCCATGCTTTGCACTCAGACATCTAAACTACAATCTGCTCATGATACTGCTTTGCATCAACTTGAAAATGCTAGAACTGAGCTAATTGATGTTAAATCTGCTCCATGTGAAAAATGCTTAGAGTCTAGCAAGTTGGATGCTTCTGGCAATGTAAAATCTAGTTTTTGCTCTTTCTGCTTAGAACGCGAACATGAAGTTAAGGATATTCTAGAAGCAGTTAGAGCTAAATTTGCCAAGCTTAAGGACTCAATTGATTCTACATCTTGTGCCTCTTGTGCCGCCTATAAGCTTGAAGTTGCTCATCTTAAGGAGAAACATGCTAGAGCCATTAAGGGCAAGACTTGTGAATCATGTGCTAATATTGAGAAAGAGAATGCATATCTCAAGGATACTTTAGAAAGATTCTCTAATGGTGAAAAACAGTTAAACATGATTCTAGATAAATCTAAAACTCCTTTTAAGAAGCAAGGTTTAGGATACAACTCGCCAGACATGTCCAAGCCTAATGTCATTGTGTCTTGGAAAGCGGCTTAGTTGAATTCAAAACCCAACTTTGCAAAAACTATTTTTAAATCTGCGGGGTTTGTCCAACCTTCTTTTAAGCCAAAAGGTGCTTCTCCCGGTGGTACAAAATACCATTGCACCTATTGCAAGAAGAGTGGACATTTGGTTGAGTTCTCATTGGCGTGAGGTTGAAGAACGCTAAGAAAAATATTGCTAGAATGTCATCTAATCAACCTAGAGCTTTTATGAGACATGGTCACGCATACAAAAGAAGAACCCCGATCTAGGATTTGTTGCACATGCTCATCACCATGTTCCTAGACAGGATGCATCTCATGTTTATGTTACCATTGCTCATAATAGAACTATTAATAAAGTCAAGGATAGCACATCTGCTTTGCATACTACTCATGAGGCGAGTGTCTCGATCTTGGGTTCCTAAGTCGCTTTTAACTAACTTGATGTTGAGACGACGCTCTTTGTTCCTTGATTTTCGAGGATTGGCGCGGAAGGGAAGGAACACATGGTTCGTCGACTCGGTGTTCACGCCACATGACCGGAGACTCAAGATGGTTCACCTCCTTCACGCGATCAGCGGTGATGACTTCATCACCTTTGGAGATGATACACGAGGGCGCATTGAAGGGCTGGAGTGATCGGGGTGAGCGACAAGTTCATTCTCAAGGACGTCGTGCTTGTGTCTAAGCTAAGGTACAATCTCCTTTCGTCTCCTGACTTCTTGATGATGGCTATGAGACTCGTTTTAAGAAGAATGCCCGTCGTGTGCTTGATTCTTTTGGTGAGCTCGTTTTGGGATTTCTAGAGTTGGTAGAATTTTTGGGTGACTTTTACAGATCGCTTCTTTGGATCTCTCAAATGTTTGATTGCATCTTCTTCTGATATTTGGCTTTGGCACCGACGTTTGGGGCACATTGGTTTTGATCATCTAACACGGGTTAGCGGCCTTGATTTCATGAGAGGTTTGCCTAAACTCAAAGTCATCAAGGATGTTGTATATAGCGCCTGTAGGCATGGCAAGCAAGTTCTTTGCCTCACCCGTCATTGACTATGGTCATGACTGACGGACCGGGACAGTTGCTTCATATGGATACTGTTGGTCCTGCTAGGGTTCGGTCAGTCGGTGAAAATTGGTACATTCTTGTCATAGTCGATGATTTTTTGAGATACTCTTGGGTGTCCTTTCTTGCTTCGAAGGATGAGGCTTTTGATCATTTTCATGATCTTGTTCTTCGTTTGGCTTCTGAACTTCCTGATGCCTTGAGAGCGATCCGAAGTGATAATGGCACGGAGTTCAAGAACGCTTCTTTTGCCTCTTTTTGTGCTGAGCGCGGTATTGAGCATCAGTTCTCTTCTCCACACGTCCCTCAGCAAAATGGCATTGTGGAAAGGAAGAACAGGACTCTAGTTGAGATGGCTAGAACGATGCTGGATGAGTATAGCACACCGAGGAGGTTTTGGGCCGAAGCTATTGCTACAGCTTGCCATATTTCAAACCGTGTCTTTTTGAGACCGTCTTTGGGCAAGACTTCATATGAGCTTCGTTTTGGTAGAAAACCCTCTGTCTCTCACTTTCGAGTCTTTGGATCAAGTGTTTTATTCTCAAGACAGGAACCTAGATAAATTTGAATCAAGAACTTGTGATGGTTTATTTCGGGTTATCCTGCTCATTCGAGGGTTTTCGGTTTTTAATGTTGAAACTAACATTGTCCAGAGACATGCAATGTCACTTTTGATGAGACTAGCCACGAGCTAGATCCGATGTTTGGTGACTTACTGGTGACAGAGAGCATTTTTGTTGAAGAAGATGAGGATGATTTTGACACTGCTCTTCCACCTGCTGCTGTTGATGTTCCTGTACAAGCACCAGAACCCGCGACGACTGCTTCACCTCCAATTGAGGCTCCTGCTGCGACTTCTTCATCAGCAGTACCTGCGGAGGTTGAGGAGATGCTATCTCCCCCAGGCGCTCCCTTGCACATACAGAAGCAACACCCTCCGGATCAAATGATTGGTAATCTCCATGAGCGAGTCACTCGCTCCAGGTATCATGATCCAAGTCTTTTTTCTCACTCTGCATTTGTAGCTTCTTTTGAACCCAAAGATATATCACATGCGTTATCTGATGCTAGTTGGGTCAATGCCATGCATGAGGAGTTAGAGAATTTTGAAAGAAATAAAGTTTGGAACCTTGTAGAACCTCCTAGTGGACATAATGTTATAGGAACCCGTTGGGTGTTCAAAAATAAACAAAATGAGGATGGTTCTGTGGTTAGAAACAAGGCTAGGTTGGTAGCTCAGGGCTTTAGTCAGGTTGAGGGGTTAGATTTTGATGAGACCTTCGCTCCTATTGCTAGATTAGAAGCCATTAGATCTTGCTTGCATTCTTTGCATCTAAAGGTTTTAGGTTGCATCAAATGGATGTTAAGAGTGCCTTCTGAATGGTTTTATAGAGGAGGAAGTGTATGTTAGGCAACCCCGGCTTTGAGAATCCTAAGCACCACGATCATGTTTTTAAGCTATCCAAAGCCTTGTATGGTCTTAAACAAGCCCTAGAGCACTGGTATGATAGACTTAAGACCTTCTTGCTTAAGAATGATTTTGAAATGGGAAAAGTAGATAAGACTCTTTTCATTCTTAGGCATGGCAATGACTTCTGCTTGTTCGGATATATGTTGATGATATTATCTTTGGTGGTTCCTCTAATGCTCTTGTTTCCGCTTTTTACGAGACCATGTCCAGGAATTTGAGATGAGCATGATGGGAGAACTCAATTACTTTACGGGGCTACAAATCAAGCAATGCAAGGAAGGATCTTCATCCATCAAGCGAAGTACACCAAGGATTTGCTCAAGCGTTTTGATATGGGTGATCGCAAGCGATCGCCACTCCCATGGCGACTTCGATCGCTTTGGATCCAGATGAGGAAGGAGAAGCCGTGGATCAACGCGAGTACCGACATGATCGGCTCCCTCTCATACTGACGGCCTCAAGACCGGACATCCACTTCATGATGCGCCTCTGCGAGGTTTGAGGCATCACCGAGGACTTCACATCGCCAAGCCGTTAAGCGCATCTTGTATTTACACTCTACCCTTGATTATGGCATTTGGTATTCTTGTTCTTCTTATTTGTCCATTCGGGGTTTTAGATTCGATTTTGCGGGTTGTAGGCTAGATAGGAAGAGCACATCCGCACATGTCATTTCTTAGGCACTTCTCTTGTCTCTTGGTCTTCTAGGAAGCGGTCTTACATTGCACAATCCTTCTTTGAAAGTTGAATATGTAGTCTTTGCTAGTTCTTTGTAGTCGATTTTGTGGATGGTCTCCACTCTTAAGGATTTTGGGTTAACTTTTGCTAGTGTTCCTCTTTTCTATGATAACACTTCTGCTATTAACATTGCTAAGAACCCAGTGCAACATTCTAGGACCAAGCACATAGACATTCGCTATCACTTCCTTAGAGACCACGTTGAGAAGGGTGATATTGTCTTTGCATTTTGTGGAGTCAGAGGCTCGATTAGCGATATCCTCACCAAGCCTTTAGACCCAACAAGGTTTGCCACCTTGAGAAGTGAGCTAGGGGTAATTTATCCCTATGGGTTGGTTTGAGGGGGAGTTGGATCTTTTCTAATCTTTCCTTGTTCATTTGATCTTTTCTTGATTTTCTTTTGAATTTGTTGATATTTTTTTTTTGATCTTTTAGGCTTTTTGAGCTTTTCTTGCATCTCATTGTATCATATTGCATTCATATGAAAAATCCAAAAAGATGCATTGTAATATAAGCTTTTCTGCTTATCTTTTAAAATTGATGAAGCTTTGCTTATTACCCTTTGGAGCTTTAGTGTTTCAAATTCTTGCTCAATGCCATGTCTAGTTCTTTGACTTGCTAGAATTATCATGCTTTCACATGTGTAGCTAAGTCTTTGCTATATGAGCTAGAACTTGAAAAACAACTTGAACTAAGAAATTAGCAATTTGTGAATTGTTTAGCCAATTGCGCAATTAGTGCTCCTTTTGTGACATTGGCCCTGTCAAAATTGCTTTGTTAGCTCTTGAATCTAGCTTTGATCATTACTTGAGCTTCTTGTGTTCTTAAGAATCTAAAACTGCTCTTGTGCAAAATAAAAAAAAATGATATCTTTTGTGCGAAAAAACTGATCTCACCAATCCTTTCTCATGAGACGGCTCGCCATTGTACTAGGCATGAACTCAGGGGGAGTTTTGGATGACCTAGACCACTCTCTTAAGCTTTTGTTGCTTGGGATGGTCGTAGTGAGGCTTGAGATCTAGCACAATGCTAAAAATGCAAATTGTCAAATTGGTTGAAGCTTAGGATGAGTTTGTGGATGGCTCCTAGTCCAGGATCTTGTCACTAAGTTAGACCATTAGTCAACTTCGATATTCATTGCAAATGAAAAACAGTTGAAAAATGGGCGTTTGAGAAAAATGAGCAAAATGATTCAATTCAGGACCTTTTTTTGTCTCTTAATGTGGTCATGGTTAGCTTTTGGATCTCATGTTGACATTTTGACATGGCCAGTTTCATTTTAGGATCACTGTTGATGAACTTGCTAGATTTGAAGCTTTGCTTAAAATGCTAAAAATCATTGCTTTATATTGAGCCTTCTTGCTTAGCTTTGTTATATATGTCTTATCATGATCTTGCTAGCGCTGTTAGGCTTGATATGTTGTTTGTGCAACTTTAGAAATGCTAACTTGTTCTTTTGGGTAGTCTCCAAAGCTTCTTGTATTCAAAAATTGAAAAATACAAAAAAATTGAAGCCACTCCATTGCATTTCATACATGCTCCATCTTATGCTTTTTCCTCATTCTGCATTTGTCATCTCTGGACGAGAGGAAAGCGTGACTCCTTGATGACTCCATTGTCAAAGGGGGAGAAGAAATGTTAAAAATATGTAAAGGGGAGAAGTTGTTTGAAAAAGGGGGAGCTCTTGGAGAAAAATTGAAAATTTGAGATCATAGTGAGGGGGAGTTTCTTATTTGCATTCTTATGGTTTTATTGTCTTTTCTGAAATTGAATTGCAATTCTTGATCCTCACAATGATCAAAGGTCATATCGAACAATTGTTCTTTCATATGGACCTTAAGTGAGTTTTTGACTCCTTTCTGGAATTTGAAGCTTTTGTGCCTTCTTTTGCTATATCTCACTTGCTGATACTATTCTGGAGCTAGCTTGGTCATTTCCTTTGCTTTTTCTTGCATTTGGACCAAGTTGTGCCTTTGGCTTAAAACGGCGTGTTTTACTTTTCAAACCTCTAAATTAGCATTTGTGGAAAATTGCCAATGTGTTCATCAAGGGGGAGATTGTGGATACCATGGGGATATGCCTGAGATCTTAGGATGATGTTACAATTGGCAATGTCGTTGACGGTTTGTCGAATCACGTGTTTTCGGCAAAGTTCCAAGTTTGTCAGGTCATTGGCGGTCTGACCGGCCTTTGTGGCGGTCAGACCGGCCATGCTTGTGTTGATTTTCTGAAATGGTCACTGGCGGTCAGACCGGCCAAAGTGGCGGTCGACCAAGCAGATGGAGCTCGGCCGAGAAGCTTTGTTTGAGCGGTCAGACCGGCCTTTGCAATGTTTTGGATTTTGGAGCTGGGCCAAAAATAGAAGGTGTAGGCAAGTGAGAAGGTGCTTCTGCACTTGGTTTCATAATTTTTGGAGCTTCCAAGCAAAAGTTCTATTGGTTTGAAAATTCCAGTAGGTTTCAGATTTTCAAGTTGGAAATTTGGTTAAGTCATGGATGGCGGTCGACCGCCTTTGGTGGTGATCGGCCGAGGGAGCGGTCGAGGCCGGCCAAGGTGGCGGTCGACCGGTTGTGTTTTTGTTTCGTCGTCCTCGAGGCGGCGATGTTTGCTGTTAGGTCAAGTTCATGGGTTTCATGGCATATGTGTTGCATGATGCATGTTTTGACTAACGTGGGTCAAGTTGTGAAGAACTTGTTCCGGATTCGTTTGCTTGTCTATTCTTTGTGCGTGTTGCTTGGTGGTCAACGACGGTCAACGGCGAGGATGATCGGGACTAGGCTTGGAGAGCCGAGGTCGAGCGATCGGCGATCTTTGGGTGAGGTCAATGAACTCAAGTGTGGTGCGAGAATGGACAAGGGTAACCAACAGGCGATTCGGTGCGTTGGTTTGATCAAGCGGCGCGGGGTTGGTGCAAGTGCCATGGTGGTTTGGTGGGAGCGGATGGGAGAGACTTGCCGACATGAAAAGAGCCGATGATCAACCCACACGTGGCGAAGCATGGAGGTGCCGAAGATGGGACTCGGTCTTTGCAAAAGATCGAGAAGGGTATTTTGGTAATTTCACCAAATACCGCCTTGGTGACCTTTGCCAACTCACGGCGCAAAGATGGTGCAAGGTGAAGCGGATTAGGTCAAGAGATGAAGGCGGCGCTTTAAAAGCGGCGTGCGTATGTGTCCCGTTTGTTTTGGGCCTTAACGGAGCCCATTAGGGTTACTCTTCTAGAAGGTCTAAGTCTCCACTATAAATAGAGGAGGAGGTGGCTGCACCCCCTTCAACCCTTTCATTGTGTTTGAAACCCTAGTTTTGCTTAGGGAGAGGATTAGTGGAGGTTAGGGTTCTAGAGAGTTGAATTTGATTTCGTGCTCATGTATTGAGTCTTTGTCCTCCATTGATGGAGTGGCTGTAAACCAATACCATATCAAATCAATCCAAAGAAAGTTCTCTCAAAGATGAGTTCGTTTGCTTTCTTTCTCTCTATTTGATGATTTTGAGTCTTTCTTTGATCCGCGAGTTTTTGGTTGGTTTCTTGCCGTGATCTAACTTGCTGGGACATGTGGGAACCCATCTAGGATCATCTTGATCATCAATCACCCACGAGCAAGTCTCTAGATCATATTTTGCATTTGGCTCGGTTTTTGAACCTCCTTCGCTCAAACTGAAAAAGATAGGAACTTTGGCATGGATCTTTGAAATCTTTGATTGGAATAGGTTCCTAATATCTTTAGGAAGGTGTGGTTGAAATTTCGTGAAGTTTGGCCTTACGGATCAAAAGTTAGGTCGTTTTTCGTTTCGGATTGTCGGGCTGATTTTGCTGATTTTCCTGTTCACCATCAGGAGCGGTCAGACCGCCCATTCTAGAGGTCAGACCGCTATGCAAACCGGTCAGACCGCCCCTGTGAGAGGTCAGACCGCCCAACACTTTGAGATTTGAGTTTTTGATTGTTTTTGGGTGTTTTGCTTTGGGGTTTGATTGGATTCAATACTAGTCTTCCGCTGTACTGATATATTGATCTTCATAGCTTTCATAGCTATTGGAGTGACATTTGTGTTGAATCCATCTTTTGTGAAAAAGTGAGCGTGCTCCTATTCACCCCCCCCCCCCTCTAGTCGCCTTTTCGGTCCAACACAAGGCTCTTGGATTAAACACATATGCCGTAATGAAGTTAGTAATAAAAAATGTGGATAGCAGTGGAAGTAGTGATGCAGTCAGAAGCCAAAAAGCACAACAACACATGGTAAGCATTATTCTAGTTGTGGCTATCTGTGGTGTGACACTCTGATTTTCAGAACCTTTTTTGAAATTTTTAAAATAAAAAGAACCATTTTGTTTTGATGAGAATTCAAAGCTTAACCTGAAATTTCATAATGGATTTAAGTTGACTAACCCAAACTTCAACTAAAAGTTCCTTATTGGTTTGTTGAGTTGTTGGAGTTTTGAAGATCTTCCCTTCTCTGTCCATCTTTTACCCACCTCTGACCTAGACCTCCCTTCGTCTGGGATTTAACGGCCCAGACCTTCCCTTCGTTTGGATCCAAAGGTCCGGACCTCCTTTGTGTTGTCTTCCTCTAGTCCAGACCTCATTGGGTCTAGACCTCCCAAATGCTTGGACCTCCCTGGGTCCAATTCTCCCTCTCGGGTCTTCTCTGGCTTGCAACCTTCCCAAGCCTTCGCCACCCTCATGTGCATCTGAGCTCCTTTGGAATCCTGTGAAGCTTTTCGTGTTTTCTTGGACATCCTTCGTTGCTTGTAGCCTCGAAACCTTCTCTAGAGGTTCCCTTCAGTACCAGCCCGGTAGTACCACCCGCACCATGTGGTACTGCCGCTTCTTTGGACCTCCCCTTACCCTTATTGGACCTTTCCGCGTCCTTCAGGACCTCTCCATGTCCTCTAGGACCTCTCCTTACCTTTATTGGACCTCCTTGTGTCCTCCAGGACCTCTTTCTTGCCTAATTACATCTCTATTGATTGTGAGTCGTCCGATTTGCATTGGACGGTTTGATCCTGGTGAGACGTTCGGATGGTCCGAACGTCCCACCCTCCCTGAGCCTTAGATCATCCTGGGCGGTCCGATCGAAATCCAGCGGTCCCGACCTCCCTCCTTGTAGATCTGGACCGTTAAGACCTCCCGCTTGGAGATCTTAACCGTCCAAACCTCCCCTTGTAAATCTGGACCGTTAAGACCTCCCCCTTGGAGATCTTAACCGTCCAGACCTCCCTCCTTGTAGATCTGGACCGTTAAGACCTCCCCCTTGGAGATCTTAACCGTCCAGACCTCCCTCCTTGTAGATCTAGACCGTTAAGACCTCCCCCTTGGAGATCTTAACCGTCCAAACCTCCCCCTTGTAAATCTGGACCGTTAAGACCTCCCCCTTGGAGATCTTAACCGTCCAGACCTCCTCCTTGTAGATATGGACCGTTAAGGCCTCCCCCTTAGAGATCTTAACCGTCCAGACCTCCTTCTTGTACATCTGGCCGTCAAGACCTCCCCTTTGGAGATCTTGGCCGTCCATACCTCCTCTTTTGGCAGATCCGACCGTTAGGACCTCCCCTTGGAAATCCTAACCATTCAGACCTCCCCTGGATTTGATCCTACGGCTCTAGACCTCCCTTGCGGGTGAGGTTCTCCTCTTACCTTTGCGGACCTCCCCGTTTGCCATTGATCTTGACCGTTTGGACCTCCTCTTTGGAGATCCAACCGTCAGGACCTCCCCTGCGGGTGAGGACCTCCTCCCAGCTCTTGCGGACCTCCTCTAGTGCACTTAATCTTGGCCGTTTGGACCTCCTCTTTGGAGATCCAACCGTCAGGACCTCCCCTGTGGGTGAGGATCTCCCCTTGTTCACTACAAGACCTCCTCAATGTCTTGGCAAGACCTCCTCTGCGGGTCTTGGCTGCCCCGTTGGGCAGTCACCCCCAGTTTTCTTACCTTTGACTGTGTCCTTTGTGCAAGGAAGTCTTCACCGCATTTAATGCATGTTGTATCACATTAAATGTTCTCACTTTTTCAGTACTCATGTCATACCATTGTCACATTCCTTGCCTACTCCCATTGTCCTCTTTACCAATTCCTAAGGACCCATATTCTGGGTCATGTGCATTGGCTTCCACTATATATAATCTGGGAAGTCCTCCTTTTTCACTTTCTTCTCCATTTCTTCTCTCTGTCTCAACCAAGCACTCTCTGGACCTCCTCCAACAAGTTCTTGGACATCCTCTCTTGAGTCCTAAGACCTCTCCAGAAAGCTCCTTGGACCTCCTCCCAACCTCCTATCCTCTCTGTTGGTTTTGTATTTAAGTTTATTTGGAGTTCTTTGGATTTTGTTGGAGCTTTATTTGAATCATTTGGTTTTCACGTGTAGATTGTCAAGACCGTGTGGAACCCGAGTTCTGTGAGGGAGAGGAAGAAGCTCAAGACTTTGAGCAAGGCAAGTTACACTCTTGATCATGTTGCACCCAATACTTCAAATTACCTATGTCGTTTCCAAAGATGTAGGCATGCTTAATTCACTAAGATATTTCAATGCTTACCTTTAAAATTGTAGCTATGCCTACCGCTTGGTATGACCTATGTCCATGTTGAATCAACCTCATTGTCACCCTAGATAAAATCTGGTTCTTGCAATAGTGAGGACCCGAAGCTTTTAAAGAAAATGAAATGCTTAGTATTGCTTAAACCAAAATCTTGATTTGGGGAGTTTTGACCAAAAATATCACTTAATCAAATAATTTGGGTCGTGGCATTGGTGTGCCATGGAGATTTCGGCCATGGCATTGGTGTGTCATGGAGGTTTTACAAATGGCCATGGCATTAGTGTGCCATGGAGGTTTGAAAGGCAAAGTAACTGAAAAATGGTTTTGACTTGGGCGAAGCTGGTTGTTTGGTTGGTGCATGTCTATGCACGGGGGTCGTGTGATCCGATGCCCCAGGGTTGAGGTTTGTCGCCCAAATCGGTTAAGGACCGGTCTTTGAGACACCACTTGCTAAGCCTATAATGGGCTATGCCAAAACTATGCAACCACATGTCTCCAGTATGGGGCGTGGGACATGGCTAATTAATTTGCAAAGCTCCTTCATGGTTGATCCTGCGGAGGCGGTGGGTTGTCATGTTACGACTGTTGTAGTCCCACCTAGCATAAGAGGGGGCACCCCATTAACCCGGCAGGTTTCTATCCAAAGGGGGGGTCTGCGAAACCTTAATGTGGGTGGACTGCGGTGGAGCAATGCATTGTAAAGGCCTTGTCATGTGCTCTAGACCTCTCACCAAAGGAAGTGTGAGGTGGTATCGACGGATGCCAAGCAAACTAGAGAATTCATGTCATGTGGGTAAAGTGTACAACCTCTACAGAGTGTAAATCTATTCGAATAGCCGTGTCTGCGGTCATGGACGTGCTGGCAATGTCACTCAAAGTTAGCTCTTGGTTTTGGTTTTCAAAAGTCATATGAAAATTGGTTTTGGTGGTTTAACCAAATTGGGTTTGGGCGGGAAGCCTTGTGTAGGAGGGTATTCTTCACCATCTTCATGATGAATGCTATCCAACTGAAAATGGATTTCGCAAAAACGAATTTTAATTATTGTAGCCTGCCTTGAAACTTAATACTTGTATTTGAAATAAAATTGGCTTTACGCAAATCAACCCTAATATGCTTTCCATTGATATATCCCTATGCATGTCATTCTGTTAATTGACAGGTGTAACTTGCGAGCACGGTTGTTGTGCTCACTCTTGCTTGATTCATGAATTGAGCAGGTGAAGATTCCTTTGATGATGAAGATGACCAACTCAATTAGGCCGCACCCTCCAGCCAATCACCTGTGGTGTAATGGGTGGACAATGTCTTTTGTTTTCCGCTGCGTTTGTGTGCTCTCGGTTGCTGGAGCTTGTAAGCAACCCTTGTAATCAAACCTCCTTTTGATGTTAATAAAGTTCTGTGGATGTTTTGATGTCACTTGCTTTGTGAGAGAGCGGTCGATGATCCTTGGGGACCAGTTTAGATCGCGATGGACTTCGGCTCATCCTCAAGCCTCACGACCTCCTCGGGCTAGCTCCTTCGGACCTCCCGAGAGTAGCGTGGAGTTTGAGGAGGTCGAGGTCCAACGACCTCCTCGTGGTCGGGACCCTGGACCTCCGAGTGGTTCTATCGGACCTCTTGGGAGGTCTGGAGGTCCTACCGGGATGTCCTCTCGGGACGTCCTGGGAAGTCCTTTACGGACCTCCCAGGAGGTCCTGAGGGAGCTCTCGGGACGTCCTAAGGGTCCCTTTTTGGACCTCCCAGGAGGTCCTGAGGGACCTCCCGGGTGAGCCCAGGGCCGGGTCGTGACATGTGGCCTGGCCCCTCATTGCCTTGACATGAATTTTACCCTGTGCTGGCCTGTCTGCTGCTGGTAGCAGCCTCTGCTACTGGTAGCATGCAGCTTGTCTCATTTTGGTAGCGACACATCTCTTCTTGGTAGCATGCGACCGAAGAGCTAGGGGATGGAGTTGGACAAAGGACAGCTACAACCAGCAGTTGAAGTATACAGAATGCATAATTTGTGTTTATCCTATGAGAATGTTTGTTGGTTGTGGATTTCCTGCAAGTTGAGCATAACCACATCAATGACAAGTTGAGTGCTTGAGTTTCATGATGTGATTGTTGCGATGAATTGTTTAATTATATAGTGTGCAAGCATTGTCTTGTTATCATAACTAATCTTTCAACACTAAGAAGCTTATGGTTTGGGTTGTCTATTGCTTCCAAATGATTCCATCCCTGTAATCTTCTTTGATTTATTGGTTCATCTTTTGATGACTGGTTGTGTTTTTGTTAAGATACCTACTCTTTTGTACTTACCATTATTTCTTTAAGCAATGTTTATAAGCTATAACTGCAGGTCCTTATTTATGGTAAGAGCATGTATTGCTGATTTTGTTATTGCTATTCTCCTAAGTAGTTTCAGATATGCATTGACCGGTTTATTTCCATTGTATTTCCACAAACTTAAATATTTCAATTGACTTGTAGGATAACTACCAAGCAGCACTAAATAGCTCTGAACACCCAGAAGATTGAGCAAAGACGACTGGATGGAAAAGTTACATACACTATTGGTGGGGACCTACCCCATGGCCGCCTACCTATAGGTAATGGTCTTTGTGAACAAGGTCGGCGTTATAGCATTTCTTGAAGGAAGAAACATTAGGCCATCGAACACCGCATCTCATCGAGCTTTGCTCCAAGAGAATGTGCAGCTTCACCAGCGACAAGAAGTGCAAGGGAGGATGATAATGGTAACAACTTTAACTGAAGATATATCAATGAATTTGTCATGTATAATCAATCTTCAATTTGTTGTCTTCCAAATGCAGATGCTTTTCGAGAAGCTCGGAGAAGAACCACCTGCCGAGATGATGTGTCATCAACCACCAAGTCAAGTTCAGGTTAGAAGACTTACTACATTGCAAGAATATTTTATTGTCTCCAGACCAATATTCCAACAAACAATCTTCCATGTTTTGTCATTGGGATGAAATGTTCATCTAGAGAACTAATTATTTTTGGTATGGCAAAATGCCACCAAGCAGTGCAGCAGTTCACAAGCTTCGTGTTGATTAATGTAACACATGGGCATAACCACATTCTTAGTTCTATGTTGATGGTAAGGTACCAAGGAATGCCAGCTGGGCATAACCTCCTTATAGCAATTGGACAATTACATAACAAAATATATTAAGTGTCAACTTGACAATTACATAAAGAAATATATTTTTGTTTACATCACTATTATGATTGACAATTCATCACTGTTTGTTTACATTTAATGCTTAAGAGCTATGATTGGAGACATGAGAAAGAAGAGGGGATAGAAATGAAGCAAGAGATGGTGGATTCTTCTACTTGTTTTCGGTTTTTGTCATTTCATAAGGATAGGAGTCATGCATGGTAGCTTTTTACTGATTGTACATATGGCTTGCTACAGGGAACTAGTTCTTCGCATGTGGGCTCACAAGTAGCCCATGAAATCCTCGACGAGGAGATTGGGGGCACACAAGCAGTTGATGGCAACATGGGCGGTGAGGACAATGGCAACACCATCTTTCATGTGCCCAACAACGACACAACCGACAATGTGGGCGTAGACCAAGCTAACAATGGAACTTCCTAAGAAACATGCCACTGGTGCCATCAGACTTGCAGCCACAACTTGACTCTCTGTTTGCTTTGTGTCTTTTAGACTTATCTATTGGTCTTTTAATATGGTAGCAACTTTGTAGATGAAAGACTTGTCTCTTGGCTCAACATTAGGCCTATTGTGCAACCTAGCTTGTACTATGAACCTTTTTACTTATGCATGCAAAATTATCGACACATGGTTGCTTTGTAATTTGGTAGCAGCTTCGGTGCTTGTTAATTTGATACTATTACTAGTTGATTGTATGATAAAATTTGGTTCTGATGGAAGAATGGTTTATATTGAATTGTGAATGTGTTATGTGCCTGGTTGATTTATATTTCATTGTGTGAGATTGGTTATGTTTACTGTAAATGCTAGAGGTTGTCTCTGATATAGAATTTACTGTTTTCAGCCATTTACATTTTTCCTGATGGTTTAATATTTTTCCCAACGCTGATGCACTGGCTATGCTAACCAGCGATTACTGTTTAACATTTTTCCTAACAGTTTTATATTTTTCGGATGCTGATGCAACTAGTGGCTATGCTAAGCAGCGATTACTGTTTAACATTTTTCCTATCGGGTTTAGACCATCACTAAACATTACATTTTTTTACTATCGGTTTAAAAGACCGTCGCAAATTGTATCCGCGACGGTATTTCCCCGTCGGGTCGCCGACACGGATTAGGGGTCAGGACTAATAGATAACCCCGACGACGGGACAAGTTCCCTGTCGGTCACCGTCGGGAATTACCGTCGCGAATAAGTTTCCTGTCGGGTGGCCGTCAGGCATTTCAGAAATCTGCATCGGAGGACTCCTCATGGCGAATGCTTGATGATTACCCATCGGGAAAATTATTCCTGACGGTTTTACACCGACGTGAAACGTGTTGTTTGGAGTAGTGAACTAATTCATTGAATAAGTGTGTCAACCGGATTGATTTTTTTTTCTTTATGATGTAGTGATTTGACAAAAACTAAAGGGTGAATGGTCAATTTGGTCCCTAAAGTTTCACCAAAAGGTCATTTTGGCCCTCATATTTCAAACCGGTCAAGTAGGTCCCTAAAGTTTTTTTTTTTTTTGGCCCAATACACCATTTTTCCTACATGTCATGCCAATTTGCCTAATTAGAAAGATGGGTGATGAGTCAGCTTGTAGAATGGTCTCATTCTTGAATTGTGCCTTCCAGCCATTAAAATTTGGAGCATTATTATAAAAAAAAAATCATTTCGTTGCTTCCAAAAAGCTCCAAGATCCTATGTTAAAAACCTCCACGAAGAACGGTGGTAGAAAGGTTTTCTTTGTATTTTGAATCCTTTTGGTGAAACTTTGACGACCAAATTGACTATTCACCCTAAAGAATGTTTTCAATTTGTGAAAAATCAACCGAACTACTGTACGGGTGAAATCTACGCTTCTTATTTTGTCAAGATGGATATTCAATTCAAATATCAAAATTAAATCCAAATCCACAAAAACATGATCTAGTCTAAATCGAGTCTATATCCGCATGTCCTCCAGCTCTAATCATGAAATAGGCATGGCTTATTCCTCTAACAAATCATGGCAATAGAAGCCAATTAGTCATGAAAACCTTGCCCTTGCTTAGAAAAATTCGGTGCACAAGTTTGAAAGTGTTCAAAATGGCTCTCACATAGGTACAAGCTTTAAAATTACTTGTCTACCAAGGATTTAAGGATTAAACTGAGTTATAAATTTGTAAGATGCAGGCCGTGTGAAACAATTAATCTTTCCAGGTGGTTGTGTATACAGATATTTTTAGGTGCTTATTGCTGTGGCTCAATGACGGTGATGGTAGGTGGATCCGGATCCACAGTCTCTCTTTTTTTTCTAGAGAAAAGACTCATTCGCATCTTAGGTGAGTCAAGTCAACTTAAATTTTGAGAGAGACTCGCTCAATGACGCGTCCAAGAGAAGGATGATATGGAAGCAGAGAGAATAATTAATCTCATTGTTTTTGCTCACGTGTTCATGTTCGGTTGAAAGGGTCAACATAGTAACGCCCGTGCTTACCCTACATTAGCTGCATTTCATATTCCCATTGGGCATTTCTCTTTTTCTCGTTGGGTTGCTTTATGTGTGTGCCCTTGCAGTAACGAAGCCATTCATCTCAGATCGTTGTTCTCATCCTAGCCAGGATCCCTGAAGTACGTGTTCTTCTCCAGGTTAGTGCTTTTAAGAAGCTGGTTATTTTCAATTGATTTCGGAACAATCAGAGAAACTCATTGGGCATTTTAGGTGAGTCAAGACAATCAAGTCAACTTAACTTTTGTTTACCCGACCCAGATCTCGTTGGGTTGCTTTATGTGTGTGCCCTTGCAGCAACGAAGCCATTCATCTCAGATCGTTGTTCTCATCCCAGCTAGGATCCCTGAAGTGTTCTTCTCCAGGTTAGTGCTTTTAAGAAGCTGGTTATTTTCAAATGATTACAGAACAATCAGAGAAAGACTCATTGGGCATCTTAGGCGAGTCAAGTAGACTTAACTTTTGTTTACCCGATCCAGATCTCGTTGGGTTGCTTTATGTTTTTTTTTAGATAAAGGAAGATTTTATTGAACTCAGCCAATTACATCAAGGTGATACAACCATACTGAGATCTCTCCCGGCCTCTACATAACTAGGATGTACACAGCCAAGACACTCACGACACCCACAAAATTAAAAGCCAAAGAAGTACAGGAAAAATCAAGGGCCATCAATCCTGAGACTAGATCGCCACCCATGTCCCCGGGTAAAACATTCTCTGACCACCTGCTCCAAGTGTAGACACCCCGCAATAACCAAATCCCGCGAACCCGGCTTCTGTAGTATAACCTAGGTGCGCAGCCAATGGATAATTAAATAAACCACCTGCAAAGGAGAAGCAATAACTTTTCTATCAAAAACCATATCATTCCTGCATAACCAAAGCGACCAACAAGTAACAGCCGCCCCTAACAGGACATATAGTTGTAAATCCTTCTGGACTCCCCTAATCCAACCAGAAAACATGTGAGAAACATGATGAGGAGGTCTGATCCCACTAGCCATATGTATAACAGTCCAAACCGAGCGGGCAAAATGACATTCAAAGAAAAGATGTTTAATTGTCTCCTTACAATGACAAAAACAACAATCTTGATTGCCTTGCCAATTACGTTTTGCTAGGTTATCCTTAGTTAACACCACTCCACAGCGGAGATACCAAAGGAACACCTTAACCTTCAGGGGTACCTTTAGTTTCCATATTCGTCTATTTATATTAGGGACATCACTATGCACTAGTGCTAGATAATGAGACTTCACAGTGAATTGCCCATTAGAGGATAAGTTCCAACGAAACTCATCTTGCTCCTGAATTAATTCTATATTAGCGATGCGTGGTAATAGGTTATTCCAAGCCACTAGTTTTGAACCAATTAGATCCCTTCTCTATGAAAAATTTGGATGGCCAGTCTGAAAGACTTCTGCAATAGATACTTGCTTTTGCCTAACAATATTGTAAAGGCCAGGGTACTATTCCCGCAGGGTTGCATTTCCCAACCAAATGTCTTCTCAGAACCTAATTTGGGAACCATCTTTGATTATGAAGGATCCAAAACGGAAGAAATCTGGTTTCACCTTCATTAGACTTGCCCAAAATGAGAATCTGACCTTCCACTTGAACTGCGGCGACAGAGGTGGGAGCCCAAATATTTATTTCAGATTAGTAGCTGCCAAACTCCATCTGTAGTAAGCAACCTAAATAGCCACTTTCTAAGTAAGGCTATGTTGTTAATATCCAAATCATGGATTCCTAAGCCCCCTTGATCTTTAGGACGGCACACTATGTTCCATTTAGCCAAACGATACTTATTTTTTTTTGACCATCACTCTGCCAGAAGAACCTAGAGCGAAAGTAGTTAAGTTTGTTTAGTACCCCTCTCGGAATCGCAAAGAACGACAACATGTACATTGGGAGGCTGCTAAGCACTGAGTTAATTAGAGTGAGTCGTCCTCCTATGGATAGAAGTTTCCCTTTCCAGCTACTAAGTCGCTTCTCAAATCTGTCCATGTGTGCCCCTGCAGCAACGAAACCATTCATCTCAGATCGTTGTTCTCATCCTAGCTAGGATCCCTGAAGTGTCCTTCTCCAGGTTAGTGCTTTTAAGAAGCTGGTTATTTTTCAAATGATTTCAGAAAAATCATGTTTATGTATATTTAGTCTAATGTAATTAAACAACCGTGTAGTTTCCACAAAGGAGAAGTTGTAACAATCAATATGTTACAGCAGCTGACATCCATAACTACTTAAATCATCAGAATGGCCCTTGACGCTAGCAGGGCGAGTCTTCTAAGTTACATTATGTCATTCATTACTACTGACAGGGGCGGCCCTAACAATAGGGCAAAGGTTGGGCCGCTGAGGTAGTGGCGTCGACAACACTCAGTCTCGGGCGCGGCCACTACTAATCACATCTTGTCCTGCTTCTTCCCAAGTCCCGACAGACAACAAGAGGTCCAGAGGAGGAGGCCACAGCCCAAAGCCCCAAAGGAAGGCCTACAGCCCACCCCCGGCCCAGCTAAGCCCATCTGCATCTCATATTCTCATTACATCTCCCCAGTTCCTCCAAATCCCCAATTTGCAAAAACTCCAATTCTCCAAATATCCAACCCTACCTAGCTAGGCGCAGGCAAGGGCACCATGGGAGGAGGCGAGAGGAGCACACGCTAGGCGGGAGGCGCCACACCAAGAGGAGCTCCAACGGTCCAGCGGAGCGAGCCAGGTGGCCACGGCCGACAGGCGCCTGGCGTCTGCGGACTACTGGGACGACGCCTGGTCACCGGGAGAGCGAGGAGCATGGCGCCGGCGGAGGCAACCGGGAGGAGGAGGCGGAGCAGAGCCGCCCGATCGGGAGGAGGCAGGCGGCGCCAGAGGAGGAGCGGCCGAGCCGCCAGTCGGGGAGGAGCGAGGAGCGCGGTCCAGCCAGGGTAAAGGCATGGGGCAGGCCTGCCAGGTGGCGGCAGGGAGGGAGGGGCGGAGGTCAGGAGGAGCCATGACCGTGAGTGAGGAGGTGGAGGTGAGTTGGTGAATTTGAGAAAATAGAGAGTCGTGAGTGAGGAGGTGAGCTAGTGAATTTGAGAAAATAGAAATTGAAGATGGCTCCTCCTAAGTCTAAAGAAAAAGGTAAGAATTGGATTGTGAATGCCTAAATGATGAATACTGTGAATTTGTGATATGTCATGTGTGATACTCACAGTGATTATAATTTATAAATTATAAATGTATAAATGATTATTGATGAATGAATATGATGATTTGTGAATTTGATAGTGTCATTGTGCGGTGAATTTGCTAGATTTGAAGAGCTACTTTACCATTGCGTCGTCGTCGAGTGGGTTGACCCCAAGAACCGGTGCAAGTGGGAATGTTGTGGTAGCTACAGAAGAGCAAGTACTACCGGTTGAAGCTCTCAATGTTGAAGATGCACAAGTAGCACAACAACCACAACCGTAGGAAGAAACTGAAGGTATTAAGGATTTTAACCCGGATGTTCATATTGTTGCCGATCCAGCACTTCGTATACCAATTGAGGAATTCCATCCGGATATTAGAGATCAAGTGAGAAGGACTTATTTGTTGAAGGATCCGACTCAACCTTTTGGTCACAATTTTCCCTGCAAACAATATGGAAAGGATTTTAGGTGCTTTCGTGAAACATGGTTTAAGAGGCACGACTGGTTGAAATATAGTGTAGAGAAGGATGTTGTTTATTGCTTCTATTGCTTTCTTTTTAGACAGCAACCCTTAGATGAAAATTTTGGCCATAATGTATTCACTAAATTAGGGTACAACAACTGGAATAATGCATATGCATCACTACCTCTTCATGTTGGTGGGGTTAATAATATTCACAACAATGCAAGGAGATGCAGTGATGTTTTTAAGAATCAACGGGCAAGTGTATGTCTTTCTGTTTATTATGTTCAATATTTTTTTATGATTTATGATGGATTAATCTGAATACTCACCATCCATCTACTTTTGACAGGTTGTTACTAGTAATTTAATAATTTGGTATTTTGGTGGCAAATTGTTCTGTAAACTTCATTGATGAGGTACATTTTCTACATTTGTCCTACCTTTGTATGTTCACATGATGCGGATTGTAGTTTTGAGATCTATTTAGTGTCATATGCTCTATTGAAAGTGATTGCAACGTGTATTATATATGACTTACTTTGTTATCGGATAATAGTATTAATTCATTCCGCCCAACCTAAATTTTAATTCTGGTCCGCCATTGACTACTGATGAAAATGTCACAGGGCATGGGAAGAATATATAGTCAGATATGAATTGAACGCATCTATCCCCACTCCTAAACCCACTTCTATTTCCCTCAACCAACTCCTAAACCCACTTCTATTTCCCTCAACCAAACAAGCGATACAAACATTCCTGTAGCTTACAGGGGTACATTTACATAGTAATGTTTCAAATTCAATAGACGGAGGCTCAATAAGATTGATGTAAATCATTACTCTGGGTGCGTGCTCGCTGTTTTACGATGATATTCATGCTTAAGCAACACTAGTATTTCCTAAACATATACTTGCCCATAGTCTCATGTTTGTAGTATTTTCTTATGGGGATACTGTAACACTCCGACTCAACACTGAGTTTGGAATGCTACTAAGCTACACTAACTACTACTTCTAACAGTATTTTACAATAAATTCTAGCAATCAGTTAAATAATAAAACTCGTCCATGGGTCACAATAAAAACATTAAATGCAACCAAATCAGCATAAGATTTAACATACTAGGTAACAATATTGAATAAGGAACCAATAGGTAATAAACAGTCCAGTATTAACCAAATGAATGAATAAATCAAGCCCTGAACCATCTATCCGTAATTTAACATGTCTAATAGTTCCTAAAGGAAAGTATCAACACACTAAAGCAAAAGGTTCTATGACATTGTGATTCAGATAGTTGTAGTGGTAGCAAATATGTCATGTGAGTTATCCCCTCCCAAACGAGATAACATCAACGCCCACCAATAATATAATAGAACAAGAATGAGTCAACGACTCAGCAAGTACAAGATACAACGGTAAATAAACCAGTTCATTAAACATTTAATGTATTATCATAAATCTCACACTTCTCATTCTCAAATCTCATCAAGATTATTCTCATGAATGCAAATGCCATGATGCACCTCTTTCAGTTGATACCTGTATAAGTGTTCACCCGTCGGAGACATTTTTTCTCCCCTAGCTTCATTAGGGTGGGGTCCCTACCTCTATAGGATTTTAACATAGGACACGCCGAATTAATCATAATCATGGCAGTACTAACCGCCCTAGCCCTTATGTAAGTGAATGATGCAATAGTTCAATAAGCAATAATAACCTCACCATGTCAACCCTATAGTAATTGCATCATCAACACAATCTTATTCTTTTCATCAATAATACCATGGCAAGTAAATGAACTTAAAAAGAACATAACTAAATCACATGGAAATAGATCAACAAGACAACGACAACCACCTATTATTCACCATTCTACCAAGCACTTAACTCTTTAACTTCTAGGAGCTGGGTGGCACAAAGGTAGCACGGTACTTGAGGCAACACTACCTAGACAAATAATTAAAAATACATTAAAAAATCAAGCATCATAGCACCAATACATTGAACAAATGTTCATCTCACCTATACACAAAATCAACGTCTTTAACTTACCTTTACCAGACGCACTACCCATTGTCCTAGAAGTAAAATGCTCTAACTCTATCCTTTGAACCCCAAATCTATCGAAACATATACTTTCTGGAATCCCCACAATATTATCTACAACTTTCTAGTTATGACAAACTTTTGAATTCACCTTTTACTTCCCCATTTCCAACCCGAAGACTACACCAGAATCTGTCAGGATAGACCACTTCACAATTTCATATAGTTTTTATATAGCTCGAAAAGTAATGAACAATAGTAGTCCTGGAATTTACTCAAAATTCCCTAGCTTATTCAAGATATGAAAAAAATAAATTACTTCATTTACTAGGCGTAATTAGTGCATCTACACATTAGCTGCAACGACGTCTATTTTTTGGACAGCGACCTCCCCGAGGCCATAACTTTTCGCTCACAACTCGAAATCTAGTGTTCTAGACCTTCATGGATAGCTAATGAAATTATCCACATATTTTATAATGTGACAAAACCGTGAGACCGAAATTAAATGCCTCTAATTGCCCCCGCAATGTTCTGTGTCACAACTCGACGAACTAGGCTTACAAAAATCTACAACTCCCTTAGACCAATTGATCTATGAATTGAACAACGATTAATCTACGATAAACCTAGGGATTATCAGATGTTACCCACAAGAAAAACATCGCTGATCTCAAATCCTTGATCTCTTCCTCCTTTCTCCCTTTCCATTATGTCCTTCCCTTCTTTCCTTCTCCCCTCGCTGCCCTTTGCTAGCACCAGGCCACACCACCACCTGCAGTGGCAAGGGAGGATCAAGGGCACTACAAGGCATCGGTAGGTAGGTGGGCACCGAAGGGAGGAAGCTCGACAGGAGGAGGTGGCAGCACAAAGGCAAGGAGGCGGCGCCAGGGGAAGGAGGAGCATAAGGGGAGGGGTGGTGGCCAGGAGGTAGGGGCAGCTGCTCCCCTAGTCCCCCTTATGGCTAGCCCCCCTTGGGCCCAAAAACCATGGGCCGAAGGCCCAAGTTTTCTTCCCCCCGCCCCAATTATGAATTTCTCTTTTAATTCCAGCTAAATATCTTTCCAATTCAATTAAATTCTCTAAGGTTTAATGGGATATTACAGATACCGAAGCTAGTAGATCTGCAGATGGATAACGAGTTAGACAATGCAAGTGAGATGCCAGCAGATCTACCATGGCAATTACTCGAAGAAATTACAAATGGTTTTTCTAAGGAGCAAAAAATTGGTAGTGGTGGGTATGGAGTGGTTTACAAGGTATGATTAATACGTTTTCTTTCACTTTTTTCAATGCCACTGATAACAAATGCCATGTCCAATACTAATAAGAGATATCAAACAGGGGGTGTATAAAAATGAAGAAATAGCTGTGAAGAAGCTTTACCACATGCCAGGACTTGATGATAAGCAATTTCAAAATGAGCTTCAAAGCCTTACAAGACTCCGTCATCAAAATATTGTACGGCTAGTTGCCAAAAGTTACGAAGAGAAAGAGAGGTTTGGTGAATATGAAGGAAAACTAGTTTGTGCTAAAATGATAGACAGAGTGATCTGCTTGGAGTATTTGCATAATGGAAGCCTTGAAAAGCATCTTTCTGGTATGATGGTGATCTGCTTGAGCATATTAGTTACTCCCTCCGATTACAAATATATGTTGTTTTGGATATTGACATGGCCTCCAAAACGCAACTTTAACCACTAGTTTCTATTGTAATATAGTATCACCCAATGAAATTATAACATTATAAAAATACTTTTTCGAGATAAATATACATATGGTTTTCTTATATCCAATCTAAATATTTAAAAATATATTGACTACTAAAGTTTTCAAAGTTTGACGACACGTATCCAAAACGACATGTATTTGTGACCAGTGATTGAAATCGGTAATAGCAAGCGGTAAGAATCGGCCGGTTACGATCTGAAGGTGGCCGGAAAACAAAAACAAAGTGTTTTTTTTCAATTTTTGAATGAATTTTAATTAAATTCAAACAAATTTGACCGAGATTTACGATGAATCGCCCTCCCGAAATGCTATCCAATTAGGTTATCTAAACCTTGTTTGTGACTGGTGGGAGTGGAATTTAAAGAAATGAGGTTATGAAAATACACTCTTGATCTCCTACAGATGAATCTTCTGGACTTCCTTGGCATAGGCGTTATGAAATAATTAAGGGGATTTGTGACGGTTTGAAATACCTTCATGAACGTGGAATCTTCCATCTAGACCTAAAACCAGCCAATATATTGCTTGATAAGAACATGGTACCAAAAATTGCAGATTTTGGTTTGTCAAGGCTCTTTAGCGGTACTCGTCAATCCCATACCACAAACAAGTTTCTAGGAACACTGTAAGCTAAATGTCTCATGTGAGATCCATTGGTTTTTCCTATATTCAATTAATTATGTTTGCTTTACACTTACCGGAGTATATCTGTGATAATTATGATATCATGCAGTGGATATGTGCCGCCAGAATATATAGAAAAAGGGAAGATCTCAGATAAGTTTGACGTATTTAGTCTGGGTGTCATAATAATAGGCATAATGACAGGCCCCGATGGCTACTCCAAACTATGCGATATGTCTTCCCAAGATTTTATTGAGCAGGTAAGACAAGTCATTTGTCTTTATGAGGACCTCTACGGTCATTTTTTTAGAAATAGTATTACGTCATGTTTTTAAACTTGGGTACTACCTTTTTCTCATTTAATTCAATTTCACAGGTACTGGAAAACTGGAGGAACAGACCACAGGAACAATGGAAAGATATGCATTTCAGTGTATATTGCCAACAAGTGAAGATATGCATTGAGATCGCACTGAACTGTGTGGAAACTGACAGACACAAAAGGCCCAATATAGGGGATATTATCTGTAAGCTGAATGAATCGGAAACCTGTAAGGTGTGTTCGGTAAAGTATTTATTATACTCTGGAAATATGATTTTCACTATTTCCAGTATCAGTATGTCGCGTGGTTTCAATGCTCTTTGTTTTGTTTCATGGTTTCAGTGCTATATTCTGATAGTTGTTTTTTTTAATAGTACAGTAGCAGAAATTATATAAGATGAAATTATCTTCCAAGACAAATTTAATGATACTATTTTTATGTGTCTAATCCATATACTTTTATATGCATTAAGGCCAAAATTTAAAACATTAAACATTTAAAAACCGTAATGATCTACATTTAGATTCTGTTTGGAACATAGGATTCTGATAGGAATTTAGGGCCTATTTAGAAGAGACGATTGCTCTAGGAATTTTAGAATTCTAAGGATTTAGATCCAAATCCCCCTTTCCAAACAAGCCGTTAGTTGGAAACATCTAAGAGATTGAGAGAGTTGATGTTTTGTATCCTCCCAATTTCATATGATATTCCAAATGAGCCCTAGTGATAGAGGGAGTACTTAATACACACTCAAGACCTAAGTGAAATACATCCAAGTAGACATGCAGTAAGAGAACGAATATATTAAAAAAAGAGAGAATAATGTATATATCACCATGAGTTTGTCATATTCTGTACCTGCTATCGAATTTGTGTACTATCATATTTGCTATCCAAAAGAACCAAACCTGCATAAAAAAAAGGCAGAAAGCATCAACAAATTGTGAATTGGATAACAAAAAAATTATTGAAATTCTGACAGCACATGTAAAATATTGACATGGACAAAATTTTGCAATAAGAGAAAAGGTCATGATCAACAGTGAAATATCAGGCAAAAATATGAATTTGGTAAACTATACTTAGAAGTTTGTAAAACATCTCCACAAATTACCAGATGCATATAGGATAGGGTCTATTCTATATCTCTATGAAATTTCAAAATCAAACCCAGTCGCACTTGCGAGATACAGAAAAGAGAAATTAACGGAATTTTCACCGATTCGTATTTTAAACAGATGTGCTGCTATCATGAACTAGTATTAATATACTATATACCGATGTTTTCTTTTACTTCATCCTTGTTTTGTCTTGCAAGTCATTCCTTTGGTGGTGATGTTAGCCCAAAACCAAGCTACATAATTTTAGAGAAAATTAGCTCAGTAACACTTAAAAAATGTAAATTGGAGTGAAAAACAAATACAATGTGAGACTGATAGGTAAGCCCTGGAGCAAGCCAATGTTATTTTGCAACTTCCATGATTTTTGTAGTTTGAATAATAAATTTGCTCAATTTGATGTTGTCATGCTTAGCTCTTGATAATTTGTGTTTCTTTCGAGGTGATTTTTTAAAGTGGTTGAATAATTTGTATTTCTTTCGAGGTGATTTTTTTTAGTGGTTGAATGCTTGTTTTGTTGGATCAGGTGTTAGCCCGGGGTTTTTTTTGTACCATTGATGTGCATCCGACAGAGCCATGGTGAGAATTACTTATTCACATTGAAATGATGCGGAAGTGCTTTAATTGTTTGTTTACTTGAGTGTGTACTCAGAGTTTATCACAAAATTTCTTGGAATGCAGGATTTTAACTAATCATGGCTATTTAGGCATTCAAATTTTGAACTATTGGGCCCAGGTCAGTGGCTTCACTCTCCAGTAGTCAGTAGCTGAGTGGTAGAACTTTTTTTATTATTTAATTTTTAAAAAAAAATTATTTTAAAGTTAACCTCCCGCGCACTTTATTTCCAATTCTGACCCTTTTGGTCACGCCACCACCCGTGGCGTGACAAAACAACACTGTCACGCGCCAGGATAAGTCTCCAAAATAGCACTTTTGGTCACGCCACTGGTTATGACGTGACCAAACAACACTGTCACGCCACGGGTGGTGGCGTGATAAGAGATTGCCCAGATACAGGCTGGCATGACAGTGTTGTTTGGTTACACCATGGGTGATGGCGTGATCAAAGAAGTCAGAATTGGAAATAAAGTGCGCGGGAGGTTAACTGTAAAATAAAATTTAAAAAAGGGTTAAATAATAAAAAAAAAATCCTGAGTAGCATGTATGTTCTTTTTAGGAGATAAGATATATGGGCCATGTGATTGTCATGCAGCTTTGCCTGTAGAGTCCAAACAAGCCCAAGGGCTTAGTGTCCTTTTGCTGGAAAAAACGAAATCAGATGAAAATAAAAAATGTAACTGAAATGGCAAAATATGATTAAGGGTGCTTTTTGGCAAAAGTCTAGGGGTATTCTAGAATAAACATGACAAAATATTAAAAGAGTTTCACAAGTAAGTCATATACTTACTGACCAATGAAACTGATTCGTTCAAGGGACCGAACCACACTTAAAGGGTTAATTCCTTACATGACATTACATATTTGTGAGGCAATTCTGCCTATCATTGACCGTATAACTGTTTGGATGAGAGTTATTAGTGGACAAACTACACTCCAATTTTGTCTTGTCATGTACACTCCAATTTTAGTGGCCAAAGTGTCAAGTTTTTATGGTATATACAGTCAAAGTGCGAAAAGAAATTGACAAAGTATGAAGTGAATTTTGGTAGAACTAGTTTTCTCTGTGACTTATATATTACTGTTCTAATATATTTGTAAAACCCAACAAAATTAAAATAGAATGAAAGTACTATTCAAGACGAATCTGCACATGATTTTCATGTATCTAATCTAAATATTAAGAAACAAATCGATAGTCAAAGTTTGTCTGCACTCACTCTAAAATGACTTGTTTTTTGTGAACTCGAAGGAGTATTGTAGTGAATTTTGGTAGCACTAGCTCTCTGCTATTAGTAAACTGAAATATATGCTTTTAAATGTAGTAAAGTAATGGATATTTTATATTTATACGCAGGCAACAATGAAGTCGTGGGGGCTTAAAAGTAAGTTTTCAGGGGGCTATGGTGATGTTATCTGACTTAACTGTTAACCTTAGTTTCTTTACTCACGCACCGCCATTCTAATGTAATAAGCACTGTAGGTCCAGTTAAGACGGCCAAATTTATAGCACGCAAACAATGGTTTGTGATCGGAGGGTGGGATGGTTCCATCCGTGTGTATTGCTACAGGGCAATGCAGAAAGTCAAGAGTTTCGTAGCCCACAGTTTTGATGTCACGTCTTTGGCTATTCATCCAACTGAGCCTTATGTGCTATCAGCATCTGAGTTTGACAATGGGTCAAAAATTAAGCTGTGGGACTGGGAAAAGTGCTGGGAGTGCACTCGAATATTTGAGGTGCGTTCTCGGGTGCATAGATTCGCATTCAACCCGAAGGACACAAATAGTTTTGCTACTGGTTACGTGGATGGTAGAGCAGAGGTTCGAGATTTCTCCCATTTTAGTAACAGAAATTATAGACAATCCGTTACTGGATTCTATGTGAATTTTTTGTGCGTGGAAAATTCAGATTTGGAACCTTGGGTCTCCCGATTCTAGTTTCACGTTGGATGAAGATGAACATACACGGTGCATGTTGGATTACTTTGCTAGTGGTGATCGGCAATATTTGATTACAGCATGCTACAATGATTGCACTCCCAAGGTGTGGCATCTTCTCCAAAGTCTTGTTTGGGAAGCCCATTTTCAGCCTGAATCCATATAGATGGACCAAGAATTTAAACTAAAATCACGGCTCATCCATATAGATAAACAGATATTTTGGTCCAGCCAAATAAGGCCTAAAGAATATACATATTCTTGAACAAATATAGAGAGCATTAATTGTGTTCTAATGTTTTTCTTCTTGCTGAAACAGATTTGGGACTTGCAGAAAAAGAGTTGTATTAAAACACTAGGACATAAAACACGAGTCACTGCTGTCTGTTCCCATCCCGAGTTTACAATACTGATGACAGCATCGGACGGGATTGTTTATCAGTGGAACTGCACTACCTTCAGGTAAAAGCACTTGCGGCCTTCTGAAACAGCTGGCAATGCAGTAGCACTGCTTGTAGTACACCTGCATTAATGCACCATATACATCACTACTTAAGCTTGTCATTGATTCATTGTCGTAGTAGTCGCATTAATGCACCATAGATGTAACAGCCCAATTTTGTGCAATTTGAAAATTTTATGGAATTTTGTGGATATTTCAAAAACTTTTGTTGTTTTTTGTGAAATTACAAAAAAAAAATGGGTGCATTCCAAAAGTCAAATCCAAATCCTAGCCTAAATAGGAATTAGTAAAAATTTACAGGAAAAATTAAGTCCAAAAATCTCTCTAAATTGCATTGCAATTCAAATTCATCTATGTCATTCTCCTAATATATAATGCTAAATTAGTAACACGTGGGCATAATACTTATTCGGGCTCTATGTGATGCGATCTTGTTTCCTTTTGAAAGAAGATAGAGTAGCCGGAATAATTAGATTGATATATTGCTTGAGTCTCGAAGGCAAGTTGTGAATAATATATATATATATATATATATATATATATATATATATATATATATATATATATATATATATATATATATATATATATATACACACACACACACAAAGGTTTGAGCCAGAATTTTTAAAGGGTGGGCAAACCGTAAGTTAAGTATGTAATTATAGTCTATTGAGAACCGTAAACATCGGATAATCGGATACACAATTACACATCATGCAAATCCACAATAGTTTTAAAGTAAAAGAACGGATACGATACATCACACATGTAAAGGTTCATATATGAAAATAAGCATGAGAATGAAACATACCGATAATGTGTTAATTAAACCTAGGCCTAGGATCACACAAAATTTTATCCGGAATAAACACATCCTCCTCATCGTCATTAGCCATATTTGGTTCATCTTCATCATTTAATTGTGGATCTTGTGGTTGCGGCTGTGGTAAGCTTCTCGAGTCAACCAAAAACCTCCTCATTTCTGAAATTTTAACAATTCTTGTTATGTCCCAAATTAACCAATAAACAACAAACTTAGCTACAAATTGAACCCTAATTATATACTAATACTGATGTAGATGTAGTGATGTTTGCTGCAACCTACTAGAACATTCATAATTCATGTATTTATTCCACACTCTCTCTCTCAGTCTCTCCTCATCTATTCTACTGATGCCGGCCAAAAGCACCCACCCAGCCATTTCTTCTTCTCCTTTCTTATTTCTTTCCCCTTTCTCTCTCATGCGGTCATACCCGGCTCAGGTACTGCTGTGGCAATGCCCCCCTACTGTGGCACATGGCCATGGCCTCCTCGGGCTCCGTCTTGCCCGCTGGCTCGGCTCCTTCTCTAGGATCTAGGCCTCTCTAACTACTTGGCCAACTCTGCTGGCATTGCTCCTTGGCTTGGCAGCCTTGACCGGCACCTCTGCTCTCTCGCCTTGCCGACGGCCACGGGCTCCCGAGGCGCCAAGCCCGAGCCAAGGAAGGAGCAGCGCCAAATCAACAAAGGAAGAGGCGAAGAGCTCTCACCTAGCTACTGGTCCCGCCCACCAGAGTCGCCAAGACTGCGCGCTTCCGGCCCCACTGCTTTCGCCGCATGCCACGCAAGCATCACCGTCTTGCCGAAAGCCTTCGACCATTGCCCCGCCGCGTCGGCGTCACTGGTCTCGAATTTAAGGATGGGAACAAAGGGCAGGGCGGCGGGCTGAGACGCTGAGTCTCGTTGAGACTTGGAGCTGGAGTCTGCAGACCTGCTGTGCCAAGCGAGGCGCCGAGGCCCATGTAGAGGGAGGAGGCGGCCCATGAAGCCCGGGCAACTGCCCATCCTGGAGGGCCCTTGGATCTGCCCATGTGTGTGTGTGTGTGTGTGTGTATTACAGTATGACTTGAAGATCAAGCCAATTTACTAGAGATGTAGAAGAGAACTATACTGAATTAAACAAATCCTAACTGATTCTTATTCTATCTCTAATAATTTTGCCACACAAGACAGTACTCTAACATCTCCCCATAGTCGGAGTGGGAGCGTCGCTAATGCTGAGACTGGAGAAGAAGCCAATGAGAACGCTCAAGTTGGAGTAGAAACCGACGAGGAGTGCCATGCGAAGAGCCGTAGCTAAACCTAGTTATGACCCTAATTTAATTCTATCATCTAATGCACACAATTAAGCAATCTACACAACTGTTATCAATGACGATGGAAAACTGGACAGCAGTACTCCTGAGGCTATAACTTTTCAACCGTGTATCCAAATGTAATGATCTTGGACTCTCTGAAAAGCTTAGAAAATTATCTACAACTGGTAAAGTCACTAATCTAGATGGAGATACCCTAAAACTTCCATGCAAGGTTCTGCACTACATCTAATCGAACTAGGGCATCGTGAATTACCCGATTCCTGCTATCAATATGCTCCAAACCTTGAATAAACAACAATCTAAGATCAAAGCAATGTTGTCCAGATTGTTACCTCACAAATTTGGACAACGGACATGGATGGATCACGAAGCCCTAATTTTCTTATTCTTCCTCTTCTCCTTCTCCTTCTCCTTCTCCTTCCATGGCAGCACAGCAGCACACACTTGCACTTGAAACATAGAGGATCGGCGGCAACATCAACAGCCCATGCAATGCAACTCCCTTTTCTTCCCTCAGTCTCTGCCTTAGCATGCAAAGGGGCCATGCATGCAGCATGGACCAGCACAACATGCACACAAAAAAGACACCATCCTTTCCCTAGGTTTGCCATTTCCCTAGCATCCATGCACTTCAACAGCAAAGGTTAACATTGCAGAGAATTTAGTGATCACCTGGTGAGAATGGTAGGGACAAGTAGAAAGTAAAATTCTATGTGCATAAAACAAATTAAAGTTACATAGATTCTATCAAGTACTACAAAGACCCTACCTTATAATATTTCGCTAATATTTGCTCTAGAAATCATCCATTTAAAACAGAGAAGCTGAGTTGTATGATCATGTCGACAGTGAATCAAGAGAAATGGTAAAGAAGAAGAAATGTGAAATCCTAGCGGGAATTTTACTTCTACCAAGAAATAGTAGTAGTAGCAACTAAATTTCCTCAGTAAATTCTATATGAATATAAGCTAAATTACTCCTTCAGAGCGGAGGCACACATAGTAAAATTACCAATGGGTCGTAAAAGCACCACATGCCACACATGGGACTAGAAACATGCAAGAAAATCTGGGATAGGCTAGCATAGACTGATGTTTTATTTCAATCAGATATATACATATAAAAACTTCCATAGAATGTTAGTCCATATGATGAAGCAAAGCTCGCCTAGGATATTAGAGCATTTGAGAAGACTAACGTCTTGGTGTTGTGCCTGCAATCAATAAAAAAAAAAGCAGAATAATTTTTTCTCATACCCACACTATTCCCTTCCAAAAAATGTTACTTTTCAATATTGATCGATTAAAGACAATAGGTAAATAACTGTTTACTAGAGGCACAGTATATCACACACACATAATATTTCACATTGTAGTAATCTTCAGTAAAAGTTATCATTTCTAGGAAACACTACTCTGAAAACTTTTCTAGTATGGCTAAGAAAACAAAAGAAACATTAGTAAGGCATTACACAATTTATACTTCTGCCAACAAACAAGAATAATGGCAGCTATAATTCCTATAATACACCAATTGAATTAAGCAAAGAACAATGGTAAAAAAGAAAAACAGACTTTAACGAGTATAGAGCACACTGTTTTGTAGTTCGCAGTGAATGGTAGCTTAGTTTTTGCTAGAGCATTTCATGTTATTCTGATTTGCATGTAGAAAAAAGTAGCATAAGTACCTATTTGATGTTATCATTATCCAGTTTCCCTCAATTCCTCCATTGTTCATGCTCAGAACCCATGAAGAGTAGTAACATCAGAACATGTACTTAATGAAATTGATCTGCAATGAGGCCATGCAACTGAAGAGTAGTAACATCTTGTTTGTAGTGTACGCACAAACAAAAGATCCATACACACGACTAAACCGCAGTGTACGCACAACATGTAAAGGTTAACATTTTAATTCCACTGATCTAGCAACTAAACAAAAGGGTTCCCTTTTTCCCCTCAGCACAATACAAAAACAAAGAAGCTATTGTACAAGTCCAATAGAGCTTATCCAACGATGGTAACTTCATATATCTGTGTAAAAATAATGCAGTTTTGAAATGCAAGATCTTTATAGGGGAACATCCGAATTTAGTACCAAATTGAAGCATGCTCATACCTTCAGCTCTCCTTGTGATTCCTGGTGGCTAGAGAGGAGATCGGCCTGGTGGAGAGACGATAGGAGCCGGGGTTCGCCAGTATGGGGTCGTGGGAACCTGGGATGCCGGCGGCAGGTTACGGCAGCCGGAGGTCAACGGATCTAGGACGAAGGTACCGGGGTCGCCGTCTTGTGGTCGTGGAAGACAGGGAACCGATTGTGCAGGGTCACTGCAGCTGGGATCGCCGGATCTAGGACGACCGCGCAAAGGATTGCCACCTCGTGGTCGAGTTCGCCGATGTTGGCCTATACTAGGGTTGGATCTTGGTAGCGGCGAGCTTGGGAGGGACGGTGGTGGCGGGGCACGGGAGGATTGTTGGAGGATGGCGTTGGGGTTGCTGGAGAGCACCGGCGGGGGTCGAAGAAGGGTGGCCGCGGGGATCTTGGGAAGGGCGGCATTGAGGGCTAGGAAAGTGCATCTGGGTCGGAAGAGGTGTGAGGGCAGCATGAGGGTTTTGGGGTGTTTAGATCTGAGCGGTGGGGATAGAGGGAGAATGGCAGCGGGGATTGGGGGAGGGTGGTGCCGATGGATGAAGTGTGACGGCGACAGTGGGGTTGATGGAGTGCGGCGCCGGTGGAGCAAGTACGACGACCGAAGTGGGTGTTGAGGAAGTGTGGCGGCGCGTGGCAGAGGTATAGATCGGAGACCACGAGGGTTTTCCCGGATTTGAGCAGAGAATTTGTCAGTTTTTAGACCCGCGCCCTCGATTTGAGATTTTTAGGGCCACGTGAATTTTAATATTTTCGTCTCTCCGCTCCAGCCTAATACCCGGCTGAGGGTTAGTCCTTGCTATATTTTTTTCAGGAAACTGTTTGCGACTGAAACATTAGGTTATATCCAACAAACATCCTGCCCTTATACCTATTTTCACTTATAGATAGTTTGACCTTGATTTTTTCTATAATTGTCGGTAGAGAATTTGCTGAATTTAAATATTTTTACCGACAGACTTTCAACCCTCAATTATGTGTCATGGTATAGTGATATTTAGGCTCAAAATGGAAACCCAACAAGCACACGCTAGCTCGGTGCAACAACTTGATCCGACGGCGACATTGATTGCCAGCGCTGGTGGCCTCGATAGAGGCGGTGGCGGTGTTCGACAGTAACGACGGGAGGCGCTGACCCAGAGGCGGCATCTAGGACGATGTCAAGAGCGAGCATCTGACGGAGGGTGTGCAAGTACTCGAGTAGACTGAGGAGGAGGAGGACGGTGCAACCACCTTGTGGTATTAACAACGATCTCAAAGGAGTTGGCGGCGATGGCCTCATAGGGTACAAATCCTAATTAAATCTTATTCTATCTCTAATAATCTTGCGGTACAAGACATCTCCACTAACACCTTTGACACTCCGGTTAACATAGGACATAATATGGACACATCTACTAGAAATTATTGATATTTAGATGTAATCATGCAAAGCACTTTGATTCTACACTCAAATTAACAAGAAAATTTCCAAAAATATTTGGGAATGTACTTCTCAATTTACTCTATCTCCATATAAAACTGCAACTCCAATCTGAGTTTATGCTGGGTCCCGGGAGACATAAAAATGAGATAAATTTTATAGATGATAAACTAAAAGGAAAAAAGACAATGACAAGTTACTTTCGCAGCAAATTTGTTCTTTCTTTTCTTGTGACACAATTCGAATTTGAGCTTGAAACTCCAAAGAGTGCCACTATGAGTTTCAATTTGTGTTGGTGGTATAAAATAAGAAAAAAAATCTTCGTACTAATTTGATCCTTAAATTAGAGTGGTTTGCATAAAATTACACATCACTTTGTTTTGCGCTACGCATGTTTTTTTTTTTGTAAATACTACCTCCGTTCTTTCTTACCTTTGGACATCAACCCGGTCTGTATGACCCGGCCCAAAATGAGTTGAATTGGGCCTATGTGATGTGGCCCATGAGTGTGGTGATTAGTACTACCTTAGTAGTCTAGCTTGAGAAGCAACAACATATAAGGCCACTTGAGTCCAAACCACAAACTTCGGGTTAACCATTTTACGTGAAGCGAGAACGGCGTATACGGGGTTAGTGTGTATGCGTGATTTATTCCGAATGGGAGTAGGCCTGAGCCAATTTGGACCCTAAGGAGTTACAATCTCCCAGACACACCTTTGACTATTACTTTTTTAATTAATTGTTAGTAAATTATGAAAAATATAATAATTTAAAAGTATTTTAATAGAAAATCCAGTGATATCATTTCCACGTGAAAAATCCAAATATTTTTGTGCATATTAGCGGTCAAAATTTTAAAAGATTGATTGCACGTATTTTAAAACGACATCTACATAAGAACAAGGGAGTAATAACAATCTGTCTTGAACTCTTCCAGGGTTCAGAGCACATTTAACTTTGATCTAGGAGAAGTTCTCGCATTTGGATGCATCAAGGGCTCAAGAAGGTATGCAAGGAAACATTCCCCGTTCTCTAGTTTGATTGCCAAGAGCATTGCTTGCCAACCTTGCAAATTCACATGTGCATTATTGTGTACTTTACATATTTGTTCTGCAAGTACAGGGTATCAGTAAACCAAGTGGTTCCACACAATCTCGTGTCACACTTATTAATACTGTCCACATTTGCTCCATCTTAAAGCTTCTAATCCGCAACATATTAATTCGATACAGGATTGTGATCGCACACCGTAATGGACTGGCAATGATGGAAATTGACCCTAATAAAGAACCTGTGGCTAACACCGACGGCAGTAAGGAACGCCACTTGAGCGAGACGGAGCGGAGATAAGACAACTACTGTTTATACTACCTCTTTATGTTATCTATAGATAGCACTAAAGATAACTCCTACAATGAGCTGTCTTTTTATATCTCTATAGATAACTTCTTCATGTATAATTTGTTTTGTTTCTTATGTTATAGTCGACTACTACATAAGAGATGGTTCAATTATCTATACTCCCTCTCTCTCATATACGTCATCCAATGTCCAACATGACAAGTCTTACAGACATTTGACATCACACTATTGTACATACTCTTATCTATCGTGATACAGTAATTAATTCGTTTTGTTGCATGGCTCCTCAGCCCCCAGGCCCCCTTAATTTCATCCTGATGAAAATGATTGGATACTTGTGGATCAATTTATTATTTATACACTATATTATCATGTTTGTTGTAGACCAGTATCATGCACCTACAATGCAGAGTCTTGACTGAGATTGATTGAATGAAACATATAACAAGCACAAGAATATATTTACTTTTAAAACTATATTCAACGTAGTATAATGTCATCCAGATTTAAGAGCACACTCTGTGGAAACTTATGGTAAAGCGCATAATAAAATAGATAGTTATTAATCTAAACAATATGAAAACTCACATGTTTCAAAAAAGAAAAAATATATTCCACATCCAACACCATGACCAGAACGAGGATAGGGTATATCCAATTATTCATAGTTCACGTGGGAACTTTTTTTAATTAATTAACCTTTTTTTGAATTTTATTTTAAAGTTAACCTCCGACACACTTTATTTTCAATTTTGACCCATTTGGTCACGCCATGAATGGTGGCACGACAAAACAACAGTCACGTGCCATAATAAGTCCCCAAAATAGCACTTTTTGTCACGCCACTGGTTGTGGCGTGACCAAATAACACTGTCACGCCACTTCCAGTGGCGTGACAAGAGTTTGACTAGAAATGGGCTGACGTGACAGTGTTATTTTGTCACGCTACGGGTGGTGGTGTGACCAAAGGGGTCAGAATTGGAAATAAAGTGCGCTGGGGGTTAACTTTAAAATAAAATTCAAAAAAAGGTTAATTAATATAAAAAAAATCTTCACATGGAGAGTGTTGTCATGTTGAATACAACTTGAAACATTGGAATCAGAACAGTCTATCCAACTTTTATTGGGCACATGATACATGTTATTAGGGCATCTCCAATAGTGTATTTATTGTCGTCTCTTAGCTATGTCACGTCAACAAAATCTTACGTGGAGGAGAGAGAGTATATGTCGTCTCTTCCTGAAGAGACGGTCGTGCACATGAAACAAGACATGATACATTAATCTACTCTAGTTGACATGTAGGACCGTTTCAAAGAAAAATTATAAAATACAAATGTTGAATAGTGTGCTAGAGACTATCTATTGGAGATGTTGTCTTTAAAGATTACATACAACATATCGATAGTCCCAACAGAGAAATTCCAAGAGAATCTTCTGGTCCCACTAAAATATTGAATTTGAATAACATAGCTCTCTTCATAAATTGCTAATACGTTTCGTCACTTGGCTGCCCATGTATGCACAATTTATAACAAATCTAACACACCAGCAGACCTACCAGGATTCTAGCATCACAATCTACGGCTTACAAATTATCTAGGTAACAGGAAAAATTAAACTAATAATCACACAATATGTATGATATTTGGAACCTGGTACTAGGGAGCTGCATTTGATCTGTCTACTGTAACGCTTTCATGATTTCATTTGTTTGTTGCATACTCCCATCACCAGATAATGCTAATGTACAAGTATAAATATGATTATTTTAACAATGTGCGTGAGTTGCATTAGTGCAAATGACACGGTTAATTTGCCTGGAATGAAGCACAAAATGATGTGAACAGATGGATTGACAAATACTTTTGCTTCCTTTCCGAAAGCTTCCTTTCCGAAAGAAAACAAATCCTTTTGCTGTCCAGCTTGTGTCAATGATAAACTGGTAGCACAAAGAGAAGGAACAAACTAATAGTTGGAGAAAGGCAAGCAGTTTTGAGAGCGTAGGAGACATCCTTTTCCATCGAGACACAAAGGCCACCAACCTCATCACAAGTCTACATCACCACACTACGTCTCTATTAGATGAGCAAGACAAAAAGAAATCCAGCATACACGTACACATCATGTTTGCACAGCTGCACGGGTATCCATGCACCATTCAACAAAAACATGAGCAGCAACAGCTTGATCGAATTTGTCAGTAGAGTGTTGCGATCGACGAAACTGAAGAACCAACCGTTTCCCTGTAGATCACGCGTAGGAGAGCTGAAGAAAGAACTGCTTGTTTCTTTAGGTATTCCTCTCCTGATCATTCTAAGGGCATTCCCACACTGAAGCCTTTGTAATTCTTCAATTTAATGTCCTATTTGGTCAGCGGAGTAACTCATGTTTCACAGATCATTCCTTTTGCTGACAGTTCTTCATGCAAAAGGAATCCTAAGTGGTAAGATGATGACGCCTTTTTCTTTTCCTCTGACCATTGGCAAAGAAACTCTTCTCCTTTGATCCTTTGATCGATGTGAGGAGACTAGTTTTGCAGGCACCTAATACCAGTGCAAACATCGAATTTAGCATACTGTAGAAGTATATATGTCAATCCAATCTAGGAGGACAAATGTAGACATGCGGAGACACAAGTTTATGCTATAAATTGGACAAAAACATAGAGATTTATGCAAAGCAGATTGATATATAAATTTAATTATATATCATAACTACCAGATATAAAAAAATGAATCAAATATGTGACATACAAGAAAACATAAAGTCAAATAGAGTAACTATTTGTCAATATGCTACTAAAAATAAAGCATACAAGCTGGACATGTGTTACATGAATTACTCATGTACCAAAATTTCAATCAGTCGGATTGGCAAAGTTAGATATAATCGAACAAAAACATGTAATTTGGTGATAAAAGTTTACAACCTGATGTTACGACTGTTATGAAGGATCGAGCACATGCCCCATGAAGGTTAATGTGCCAGACACTTCCTCCCTAATTATAAAGAAGAAGGGGTGGTCGGCAATGAAGTGCTCTGCTGGTGAAGGCTTGCCTATGCCCATTGCCACAGAAGTTTCTTCAGTCCCTTTATCATTAACCTCCAAAATCGCTTTATGAAGTACATCAGACAGAAACAAAGGCCCAGTTGAGTCATCTTCCTTGACCATATCTGAGAAATCTGCATCACGGAGGAATGGCAATTCCAGCCCCATATCTTTCAGAAAATCCCTCACATCAATCTGAAAAGATATCGTGAACTTGGGCACCCTGATACCCACATGTCACTTCTCTGTCGGTAAATGTTGTTCTAAGAACGTCGATTCAGAGAAAATCTTTTTGGTTAATTCAAACAGGCCATCACGAGCATCTGAGAGGAAAATGTACATGGAAAACTACCATTCATTCTTTCCTTGCTTGTAAGGAAGCTTAATAGCTTTGAACCCATCGTGCACAGCAAAAAGACGAGTTCTGTCATACTCCACAGAAGGGACATCGACTGATGTTCCATCCAGACAGTAGAACTTTTGTTCAGTGGTCCTCCTTATATCAACCCTATCCAGCCATCTGCCCCTAAAATATATTGCACTGCCAAGAACAAGCCCTGTATTCTGGTCGATTGATCCATCCGGAAGGAGCGAGGTAACAGTACCTTTAGTGGATTTTTTGACCCATGAGTTCATTTGTTCAGAAGCATCTTCTGGCAGCAAAGATCAACACAAAAAGGAAAATAGGTAAATTTCACAATTCAGAATCACAAAGGACCTCAACTCTATATATATCATAATATTGCAGTTGGCTGCTGACATACAAATTCAGAATAGCTCTTTAAAAGCATATTACTATAGCAACCATACGTTACTACTTTTCAAATGCAGTAATGTTGTACGGAGAGCCTCTTTGTCATTACAAGTTCTTTGATACACACTAACATTTCTGTCAGAGCAAAGAAGTGCACAGGCTGCATAAGACAGTGAAGCTGGAGCACAGACAAAATACCGAGCTATTGATCCCTATGGCTATGGTAATGACCAATGAGATTTACATGAATCAGCTTGGTCAAACAATTATAATACTAGGTAATTAAATTCAGATAACCTTCAAACAACAAATTGAAATAATGAAATGTTTCAACATACTAACGCTTGGCAGCAAGGTTGTCAAAATCGCAATTCTAGTGGTCAAATCGTTCTACGATCCTACAACACCAATATGACACAAATCATACCTTGAGTCGTACCTAGTAGAAACGCGCTCCTAGTCGTAGAATCGGTTAGAATCACGGTAGAATCGAGTAGAATCACGTATCATCTCAAAATATAAAAGATTTAGGTGTTTGGTTGTGTCCTATCCCTCAATTCAAATTGTATCATAAGTACTAAGTAATTAGTAGGTTAGACATTAAGATTTGGAGGTTTGGAATACTAAAAATTATTTTAATTATTTATTTATTTTACTTTTTTATGTAAAATTTTCATGTAATGGCAAGGTTGTTAAAATCAATATTCTAGCCATATCTCTGAATGACAGAATCTAAACAGCATTTTAGACATTTATCGATCAAATTAGATACCAAATGACCAAATAAACACTCATATCATTCTTCGAATACATGACACATTGCAAAAATGCATTGCGATCCTACGGGAGTGTCTCTGCCTCTGCTCCGATTCTGACAACCTTACTTGGGGCAAGCATATCGTCGAGCACTTGATGAACATGGCCTGTATATGACGGTTACCGTGTAAATTTTGCACGAAGAGGCCATATGATATATACCTTGTTCTTGAAGTCGGCCGTCTTCGCCGCGGAGCCGTACACGCCACCCGCCGCCCCCACGAACTCCGGCGAGAGCCTCGCCGATGCATCGGCCCAGACGCCACCAGTGAACGCTAGCCGCGGGCCTCCAGATGTCGACCGGTCCTTGAGCACGCGCTTCACAACGCGCGACGCCACGTCGGCCGCGTCGGCCGAGGCGCCCCAGCCGCCGCCGCCACAGCCCAGCGCCTGGAGCATCTGCCTCCGCGTCGCACCGCGCGCGCCGGAGGCCGCGAGGGCGAGCGTAGCGTGGACCGTGGCGGAGCCACGGCGGCGTTGCCGGTGCCTGCGGCGGCCAGGACGCGGCCGGCGAGGGGCAGGCAGAAGGCGCGCTGCCGGCGCTGAGCGCCTCCTTCCACGGCCGCGTCAGCATCGGCGCCGGAGCGGGCGCATCGAGCACCGGCTCCGGGGACGAGGAGAAAGGGTGGGGCTTTGGGGCGGCGCCGATGGGTAGGCGCCGGCGGAGCGCTGCCGCATTTTTGGTATGGAAAGAAAAGAAAAGTGGCCGTGCCCAGGGTTTATTTAGGGTTCGAGGATCCAACCGGACGGATTGCACTTGAGGCCACACATGCCCTTCTCCAGTAACCAAAACCGGCCCATCTCTGCATGGCCTTAGATAAAGGTATCAGGCCCACCACACTTAGCTAATTACTCCATCTATTTACTAATGGATATGCGCGTGCGTGTGTGTGTATATATATATATATATATATATATATATATATATATATATATATATATATATATATATATATATATAGGAAGACACATACGCACACATACCTGAGTGTTCCTCACTTAGCACACGCCTATAAAGACAGAGGCTGGGGATAATGTCGGACCCCGAGCTTTAAATACCCGAAATTCTTGTGTGTGTACCGTACTAGTCACATGATCAGTCGCTAGTACAGCCTTCCAAAGGAAGACAGTTAATTGATGAGAAATAAGGGACTAGACAAGCTAAAGTGCAAAAGGATTTGGCAACAATTAGTAACCACAAATAATAAATGGAAGGCAACTAAGCAATAATTAGTTAGTAGCGTAGCATGACAAAAAAAAACAGTGAACATGATATATCTATAGTTGTATGACACTCACCGAGGGGACAGCCAATGTCGGTACCAGATCTGCTGGTTGGCTAGGGTGAGGCGGCTTTCTAGCAAACGAGACAAGGCGGTGAGGGGTTGCACTTGCACGGTTTAACACCGGTGTTGAGGTAGTGGGTGAAGCAGAGTCGGAGGCGGACGACCTCCTCCCTCTGAGGTTCTTGGACTCCATGCTCGGTTGTCAATCCATCATGGTAGCCAGAGGCGGGAGGAGGGAAGCCTAGGGGCTAGGGCTGAGCTCGGGAGGCATAGCGCTGGAGGGCTAGAGGTTGGAGCCAAAGCAGGCGGCGGAGGAGTGGAGTGGGGACTGGGGCCGGAGCCGAGGGGGGAGGCTGGATGCGGAGGGCGGGAGAGCAGGAGGTGGAGGAGGCGGGAGAGAAGTGTGGGGACTGGGGTCGGAGCCGAGGCGGGGGAGTGGAGTGGAGGCGGGACCGCGGGAGGAGGTCTGGATGCGGCCGGGCAGAGGCAAGCGCCTGTGCAGTCTTGCAAGTGTCACAAGGGGCAAGAGCTGGATGGGTGCGGGGATGCAGCGTGGGGACTGGGGGTGGAGTTGTGGAGACTAGGGTTGCCTGTTGCGCTGCACAGTGTAGGTGGCCGCGTGGGTGGGCTAGGTTGGACCTCACAGTGCAGTACTGGGCTTCTTTTCTGGTCTGGTCATCTAAATGAGCTAACGAGCTACTCGCGAGCTGGCTCGAACTCGGCTTGTTAAGATAACTGTAAGATTGAGGAGGCCGACTAGAGGGGGGTGAATAGGCGGTTTTAAAAACTTCTTTGGCTAAAACCGAGTTTTATATGGAATTGTAAATCAAATCGGTTTTGCCCAATTAAAACCTAAATCAACTAGTCTTAACCAAGTGCACCAACGATATAAGACTATTGAAAACGATAGCAATCAAACAAAGATAACTAAGCAATTTAATTCTAGGAATGTAAATTGCAATAGAGTAAAGCACAATAGAACAAACCACAATGACACAATGATGTTTGACTATAGTGTTCGGAGACTTGCCGGTCTCCCCTAATCCACGCTGAGGTAAGCCCAACCGGTTGGATCGGCTCCTCAATTGAGCCAACACCTTCGAGGTAAGTCCAACCACTTGGACCGGTTCTCACAACACGAACCAATATATGTCGGCAAACACCAATACCTCGATTCACTTGGGGTTGCTCTTCCTCCACTCCGGAGATGGCGAGCACCAAACCACTCACAACCACCCGGGTCTTCTCATAACCTCCTTTAAGAAGATCACCGGCGCAACTCCTCCAAGCCATCTAGGTGTCGGCAAACACCAAGAGTAACAAATTGGGGACGCTCACTTGAACGAATCAAGTGTTTAAGCTCAATAGATACACAATCCACTACCTAAGACAACACATGCACTTAGGGTTTGCTCTCTAAGCTCACTAAGTGCAACACATGTACATAAGAGTGTAGAGGGTTTGCTCTTTGCTCAAAGAAAAATATATGGCACTAGCAACAACTCCCACAACGGGCCAAGGTGGGTATTTATAGCCCGCACACAAAAACTAGTCATTTGAAAGAGATTCTCACGAAAATCGTGAAGCCAGTCGAGCCAGCAGCACAAGGCGGTTAGTCCTACCTGCTCCAACGGCTATAAAACTAGACGTTGGACACATCCGGTCTGATCGTCAACCAATGACCAGTCAAACCGACCAAGTCGGTCAATCCGGCCAACACATGCCGGTCAGACCGCTCCAACCAAAACCAGAAAAACACATCTTTTGAAAAAAGTTGACCGGGTCCAAGACCCGGAGGACCGGTTAGTTCGGATTTACAACTACGGTCAGACCACTCCATAGAGGAATCAACAAATCCAGAAAAACACATCTTCTGGGAAAAACTGACCGTGCGACCATGACCGGGGTTCCGGTCAGACCGGCCAACACATGGCGGTCAGTCCGGTCCAGGAACCAAAAGCTGATTTTTGCAAATCGCTTCAACTCAATTTGCAAAACACATTTGCCAATTGATGCAAGATGCAAACAATGGTTGAATTATAAAACACATTTGCCAGCCTTTAGAATCACGCCACAAGGAATAAGGTACATGGACTCAAACTATTTGCAAAACACATTCGCAAACTAAAGTCACATGCTACAAGGATTACGCATGAGCCGCGACTATTTACAAAACATATTCGCAAATATCGACATCATGCTAAAGAGAGCTGAGCAAGCACAACGAGCTATCAACACATGACTAACTCAAGTTACTAGTCAAGACCCCTCTTAATAGTACGGCAACCTATACTAGCAATCCGGTCTCCAACCAACACCAAGACCGGTAAAAGACTAGGAACGCATTCTTAGCCCTAACTAGTCATACCTTTACCTTGCACATTCACTCGAAGCTTGATAACACACATCTTCACTTCAAGTCCGGGTTCTTGACTTGAATATTATCAACACATGATAATTTCCTTTGCTTCGGAACCTTGACTTGATGCTCATCAACACATGATGACATCCTTCATCCCGAGTCTTGATACGCATCAACACATGATGCATCCTCTTCTTGAACTTTGACTTGATGACAATCAACTCATGATGCCATCTTCAGTCTTCATCATCATGGAACATAACCTATTTCATCAACTCATAGAAGATGTTAGTTTTATATGACGATTGTCATTAATTACCAAAATACTCTATTAACACATAATGTCGGGTCTAGAACCGAGTTCGAGCTGAGTTCTTAATGAGCCGAGCTGGCTCACGAGTTTCAAGCTTTTCTTTCCACCCTAGTCGCAGTGTTATGTCAGGTTATTTTGATACTTTGAATTGTGTAGGTAGGGATGGAAACGGATCGAATACGAATCGAATAGTCTCGAATACGAATACGAATACGAATTTGAACATTCTCGAATACGAATCGAATGTAGCAACAAATACGAATTCGAATCGAATATGTACTCAATTCGGTCGAATGCGAATATCCTACAACTTTTACGATAAATCTCGATAGAACAAATTTATGTAACATGACTACACATCTACAGTCTACTGTTTACACAAGTCGTAGCAACACCCAATAGCCACAGATTCGGCACCGAATCAAGACCTTGTCGAAACAGAAACGCTCTGGGGAAAAACGGATAGTATTCGTATCCGAAAAAATAGATAGTATTCGTATATGGGGAAAAACGGATAGTTTTCATATTCGTATGCGTATCCGGAAAAAAAAATCGGATTATATTCGTATCTAGGGAAAAAAAAAGGATAGTATTCGTATCCAGGGGAAAAAACGGATAGTATTCGTATTCGTATCCGGAAAAAAACTGATAGTATTCGTATCCGGAGAAACAGATAGTATCCGTTTTCGTATTCGGTGCTATTCATATCCAGAGAAAAAAAGATAGTACTCGTATTCGTATCCGTTTTCATTCAAATACGGATTTTACTTACCATATTTGCGTTTTCTCATCCGTCCGTGCGGCCATCCTCATGCATTCGGCCGTATTGATTCATCCGGCCACGTCTATCCGTTCCGCGTGCTGATTCGTCGCATCCTGATGCATCCAACCGTAGAGTTACTTTTGGAAGGCAGAAATTGCCGCATCAACCTAGGATGACTCCCACGTTTCAAACGGAACATACAAATTCGTTCCTTCCTGGTCCGTTCGGCCCTGTTGATCCGTTCGCCGCCGCTGCTCCATCAGGCCGTCCTAATGCGTTCAGCCGTGCTGATCCGTCCGGCCATCATAATTCTTCTATCCATGTTGGTCCGTATTGCCACACTAATGCATTTGGCCATGTTGGTGCATTTGCTGCTATGTTGATCCATTCCACCGTGCTTTTGATCTGTCAGGCTACGTTGATCCATTCCACTGTCCGATCCCTCAGGCTATGAAATTTTTTTATTAATTAATCCTTTTTCAAATTTTATTTTAAAATTAACCTTCGACGTACTTTATTTTCAATTCTAACCTCTTTGGTTATGTCACAGATGGTAGCGTGACAAAATAACGCTGTCATGTCGTTAGACTTGTGACGGGCTCTGAAGCCTTGTTGACATGATAACATCCCGTCCGAGCTTCTTGCACGAGTTATCCAGAAGGCGGTCGTCGAGGTAAATGAGGAAGGCACTGAAGCTGCAGCCGTCACGATGATGACAGGGGGCTATGCAGGTCTGCCGCCGCCATTACCAGCACGAGTGGATTTCGTATGATTGATTTGGATCTCTCAAGACTTTCTATGATCTCCTCCGGAGTAACATTGTTTCACGGGTCATGCTCTCAAAACTGGAGCTATTTTATATGAATGGTTTTTCAATCTCATGTAAATCTCCTTTGTGCTTCCCTGTGAGTTTATTTCAATAGAAATTGAGTATGCAGGGTATCGTCCGGAGTAAAAATTTGCAGTGTTCACTTCCACTACATAGCTGAATCGATTATGTCAATTGCAAACTAAGCACACAAAACCCCGGACATGAATGCGCGCTTGCTATCGATTTTACGTGTTTATGAAGGAACTGAACTTCAGATAATCTGTGTGTCATTTCCACAATGTATATTCATTTTCACAATGAATATCTGAATGTAGTAAATATTGGTCTCAGGATCTCAGCCACATACAACCAGCATTTTGATAATGTACATCTAAGTCAAAAAGAGAAGGTTAACTACAAGAGAAAATAATCAGTTCGGTTGTCATCCAAAAAAGGAGATTTTCTGTCTAGCTTGAGTTAGCTAATAATAATTTGACTTAAGTATAATAATGTGAGAAGACATTGCAATCTGAGAACAACAATGTAGTTATAATTTGCATCACCAGCAGGAAACAACCATCTGACATAAAAGAGACTCATCACGTAGGAGCAGCAGCAGACATGACCAACAATTCCGATGCAGCAGTAGGTTCAAACATACACAAGTAATTTCAGTGAATGACATCTCACTGTAAATGCAGAAATTTCAGTAAATGATTGAAGATTTTAAATTCAACTAATATGTAATCAATAAGTTAAAAAAATTTAAACACTGTTGTCAGTATTCTTGAAAAGTACTACTGCTGTGACAACCTACAGGTAGTTTTCAGCAAAATTTTAGTAGCATTAAAAAATTGAAACCCTTTAGGATGTGCACCCCTGACCGAGCTACTGCGTTAATTTCATGGATGACCGAAACAATGGGCAGTTAGCTTTCTTTCCAAGAATGTCATTGGCATGAAGCTTTGCCAAGTCTCTCTACTATCCTTGCTTAGCAATGTGTCCACCCAAGCTTGCACAGGTGCCCTGCTTCGTGCCATATCTGAATCAATGCATTTTCCAGAACCTTTACCAGCAGCCCGTTCATTGCGAAACATTCTCTCAATCAACCCAACATTACCAGCACCACTGCTATTGCCGCCTTCACACTAGCACTACCACTCCAACCACCATGCTCGGATGTGCCAGCCATCCGCTCCATTCACTGCCGAAAGCAAAGCTCCGTCAAAGATTCTTCCACTGCCAGCTGCAACTGCTTTTCATCATGACTACGCAATTCACGCCATGGGTCCATCCCCTGCATGACTACATATTCGACTCTTGAGTCGCCTCTCCTTTGCATCTCTCCTCTTTTCCTTCCCTCTCTTCAAAGCATTCCTCATTGCTTCCCAAACATTTTGCGGGGCTGCATTGCAAGGTTGGACATCTGATATCCCTGCCCGGTGTTTGTTGGGTGTCTTCTCTTTTGGGTTGGTGTTCGTATCCTCCTCTCTCTATTAATGATATGAGGCAGAGCTCTGCCCTTGTTTCAAAAAAAAAAAATTCTGATATCCTTCACAGATGCTCCTTTTGCAATCCAAAAGCAATATCTACACTTAATCCAGAACCTACTCGGTCCCCATGATTCCATGCGTATATATATGACTCTCCTTGTTGGGCCTAGAATCGGCATCCTCCCCGCGTTTCCTAGGGATTTTCTCCCACTCGCGCGTGGACAGCTGTCCCCGGGATTTCGTTAACGCAGCGCGTGGCTCCGTCTCGTGCGCGTCTCAGTGGTCCGATCAGGCGGATCGCACGACGCAAGTGCCTTCGGGTCAGCTTCTCATAAGAAGCTTCGTGCCTCCTTCCTCTTGCCGCATCGCCAACAGCTTTTCCGCCCTCGCACCCGGCTCCCTGCGTCCTCCGCTCGGCTGTCCTCGCCTACCATTCCCTACCTCCTGCCTGCCCTCGCACTGCCTTTCTCCCCCGCCGTCGATGCGGCCTCCGCTCCCTCCTCCCCACCTTCCACGATGGCTGCCCCGTCGTCCCCTTCGGCCACGTCGCCCGCGCCGTACTCCTCCTCCCCTTCGCCCGCGCCGCCCGCCTCCTCCCCTTCGCCCACACCGCCCACCTCCTCCCCTTCGCCTGTGCCGCCCACCTCCTCCCCCTCATTGTCGCGCCCATGCCCTCGCCTTCTCTGCTCACCTGCCCTCGCCTAGCATCACTCGCGCCCTCCATGTCCTCGGCCGTGCCGTCCTCACGCTTGCTTCCTCCCCATCTCCTCCCTCTGCTCAACCCCCCCCCCCACCGCCACCGCTCCCTGCTCCCCGCCTTCCACGATGTCGCTGCTGCTCCTGGCTGCCACACACCCAAACCCTAGGACATCATCGACGGCTCTTTCCCCTTCTCCCTCTAGTCTTCTCAGCTTTTCTCTTTATGCCTCAATTTTGTCAGCCCAAAATCCGTCAAAATGCTTTGTAAAGAAGGCCCAAGTTTGCTCTCAAAATGACAGTACATAGTGGTCAAGTTTGTGCTCATGAATTCACAAGTCTAAACACTTCTATTTTAGAATTTGTACATTTTTCCTAATGGTACCAATTTAGCAATTCTTCTCAAACTATAGCCCTGTTTGGAGACAACACTCTTGAAAAAAATTAAAGGTATAAATCTTAGCCAATGTTCTTTGTTACAAAAAATATATCTATTTGTGAGTGCGTTCTCATTTCAGCCGATTATCATCTACATTCACATTATATCGTATCACATTCATATTATATAAAATTAGGTTTGTTTTAGGGGAATTGCTATATAACTTGTGATAGTTTTTTGAAGCAAAAACCGTCACTTTTTTGTTCGTTGGATATGCTATAAGATTCGTGTTGTTGATGTGTTGTAAGAAAAAAATCATGATAGTTGAATTTTCATTCATTCGATATGCTTTGAGATTTGCACTTTTTCCCATCTAATGAATTGGGTCTGAATTTATTATGATTTTTTATTCGCAACATAATGGGTTCACCACATTGCCGTGTTTTGTTGGTATGTAATTTTATTTTTTGTCTTTGTTTTTGCTCAACCTCTCAAAGTACATGTGAAGAACATAACGAGTTCACCACATTGCCGTATTTTATTGGTATATATATATGTATGTATATATATATATATATATATATATATATATATATATATATATATATATATATATTCTTTATTTTTACTCAACCTCTCAAAGTACATGTGAGTTTTGAATAATATGATGGAAATGTGAGTTATTAAGACTTTCAAGAATAATTACAGTGACCAAGAACCAAAATTATATATATAATTTCTTGTAATTTATGTATAATGGAGTTGTATTTTTTTTCTTTATTTTTGCTCAACCTCTCAAAGTACATGTGAAATTTTGAATCGTGTGATGGAAATATGAGTTATTAAGACTTTCAAGAATAATTAGAGTGACCAAGAACCAAAATTATATAAATAATTTTCTGTAATTTATGTATAATGGAGTTGTAAATGAACTTTCAAAATGTAACAGTTTTTTACTGAAAAAACTGTCACATGTTGTGTAGACAGACCCTTGTTTTCGCCAGTATCGTCAGAGAGGTTGTGAGTTGTCACCCTTCATGCTTAAACTCAGGTTCCATCTTTCCCTTTGTTGACTGCCATTTGATAACAATGTATATTGTAGGATTTTGTCAATTGATTAAAAAAAGATTCCTCCCATAAATGTCTGCTTTTTCATGTGTAAAATATAAGTGTAGCCTTTTGTTTCTTTTAATGAAAATAATAGTTAGGACCAAGATTGTTAACTACAATCCTTTTTGGTTCAATTGTGTTTGCTTTCAATGCAGAAATCGTCTCATGAAGTTTAAGGTCATTAGTGATCTTGGTTTTGATGCATATATGTATCTGTCGGTGTTTTAGAACCGATCTTACGTAAAGATTATTTGATTCGGGGGGTCTCCTAGAATGGAATCACGCAGAGAGATTGACACGGGTATTTTTATACAGGTTCGGGCCTTCTCGGGAGAGAATAACAACCCTACTCCTGTGTGTGTATGGTATTGAGTGTATTCTGAACAATCAGGGAAAAATACTAAGTCTATTACAGAGAATAGCACTTGTCTTCCTAATTGCCCTTGATAGCGTATATCTATGCTTGCTCTTGTCGCTGTCCCCTGTCCTCTCTGATCGTTGCCTTTATATAGTCGTGGAGGAGTAGCCGTTCTACCTTGCTGAAGATGCCCCTCATTAAGTCTAGTAATGAGCGTGTAATTGGCACTAATCACGGGCGTAATGGCTCATTCACACCGCCGCGACTAATTATCGAGATAATGGGGTATTAAGCGCTATTCTTGCAGAGTAATAAATAAGATATCTTGAACGTTGGATTCCTTAATCAATTGGACCCATTCGTCTGTAGGTTTAATTGATCCTAAGGTGGCCGTGGCTGACCTGGTCGTGAAAGAACTTACGACCATGACATAGTCGTAGAAGAATTTACGACTGGGTGGTGGTCGTAGAATGTCTTACGACCATAAGATAGTCGTAGAAGAACTTACGACTAGGTGGTGGTCGTAGAAGGACTTACGACCATAAGATAGTCGTAGCAAGACTTACGACTATGGGGGTGATCGTAGAAGAACTTACAATCACCTGGTAGGCTTCTCCTTGTAAATATAAGGGGTATACGGGGTCCACATGACATCATATTTACCCATAATAAGAATTATAGATAAAAGATAAAATAAGGATTATTAGATCCTCGTCATCTAGCCCCCCAACTTCAAGTGAAAGTAACTTACTTGGTGAAAGGGTTATGAATGGTCTTATGAGTATAAAAGGATTGCAGAGAAGTGGTCGAAGGAAAAACTCTTCGACACTTAAACGTTTCTTCGACCAGAAATATGCTTGGCCAAAAAAGTTGCTTACGACTATCAAATAGTCGTAGAAAACTCCTACGACTATGAAGTGGTCGTAGTAGAGTGATCGGAAGAAAAACCTTTCCGATCAATATTTCGTTCGACCAGAAAAACTTGGCCAAGAAAGTAGCTTTCGCTTGAGGTGTAAAAACGAACCTGATTTTCTTTAAACGGACAATCTTGAGAATCGCAACCGACTCATTTGTGATCTCGTCCAGTTCGTCGATTCAAACGGTGCCAACCTTTGGGCTAACACGGTTTCGGCTCAAGCCAGCGGTTATAAATATTCACCGGGGAGTGAAACTTAGGTTTTTACCTTTCCCCAAATTGCTCCCACTGTTCTTTGAGCTCTCGCCTTCTCCGCCTCCGACGCAAACTTGCCTTCTCCGTCGCCAACCCAGTCGTATCTTCTTCGAAAATCTTTCTCAACCCTAAGTCTCCTGTTTACGAGAGAGATGGCCAGGAAAGCGACGGCTAAGAAAGTTTCTGAGTGGGAGGAGTCGGAGATGGACACCGCAAAGATTCAAGCCTTAGAAGACGCTGGGAAGATTCCAGAGAAGAGTTTCGTGGAATGGCTTCCGGCGATTGGGCAACATTGGCCGTCCGGGGAGAATGGCCAAATTCCCGTCTTCCAGGCGTACTGTGAGTGTGGCCTCCGACTGCCTGCTCATCCCTTTCTCACAGCTGTACTCAATCATTTTGGGGTGGAATTGGTGAATCTAGGTCCCAATTCCATCACCATGCTAAGTGTTTTTGTGTACCTGTGTGAGGCGTACCTGGGAATTCCAGCAGACCTCGAGCTTTTCCAGTATTACTATGGAATGGCTCGGCAAACTGGAATTGCCGGGAGTTGTGGTCTGAAGCTCCACGATGGGAAGTCGAAGGAGTATATCCAGAGTTTCACCCGGTCCTCATGGCCGGGATGGAGGAAGAGGTGGTTTTATTGGAAGGTCACCTCGGACGACAGCCTTTCTTTTGTGGGACAGGCTGCTGAGAAGAACCCTTCATGGGATTCGACCCCTGAAGACATCAGCCGGATTGCCCCCTACATCCAAGCTATCAAAGACTTGAAGAGGGAGGGGCTGACCGGATGGCATGTGGTGAAAGACTTCATCACGCGTCGAATTAGTCCCTTGAAGAAACGTGCATCTCCTATGTGGAGATACACGGGGTCTGAAGACCCGACCAGGGATTACGACGACTGTAAGTGAACTTTCAACTTAACCCTTGGTTTGGTCTTTCTTCAGAGTTGTCTAATTTTCTTATCTGTTTACACAGTTCTTTCACAATCGGTGATTGATTTTAGAGTCAAGCTTATTTGTGAGAAGCCTCCACCAGCGCGAGAGGCGGTTCCTCAAATTCTTGCGGTCGTATCCGCAGAAGAAAGGAAGGAGCGCCTAAAGGTAATCAGTGGTTGATTTTATCCTTAGGACTTTAGGGTCGTAGAATGAGCTTACGACTGATAGTGATCGTAGAATATCTTACGATTGAGGAAATGTCGTAGAAAAACTTACGACTTGATACTGGTCATAGAAGATCTTACGACCAGTTAGTAATTATTTCTTTCCTGTTTTGCTTCACAGAAAGTAGGCATGGAAAATCATCGAAACGACGAAAAAGTTGTCCTGGTGACCATTGGCGCAGAGGTGCCAGCAAATAAAGGCTTATCTCCTCCAACGAAAAAGCGTCGACTTACAAGACTTGCCGACAAGGGAGGATCAAGCTCAAGTTCTTCTGTTTCGACCAGGTCCTCGGCAAAAACTGCAGCACTCGCACTCTCAACAATAGCCGAGGTCGAAACATCTGAAATTGAGGAGGATGAAGAACCTCTCGTGCGCAAGGCCCGTAAGGGCAAGGGTACATCCTCAGCAGGAACCGAGACTGATGCGGTTGCAGCTGAGGAGACTGAGGAGGTTGAAGAACCTCCCAGGCGTAAAGTCCCCAAAGCCAAGGTACCCTTCTATTACGACAAGAAAACTTTCACAGTTTCTGCCACTCCTGGTTTTGTCAAACACTTGGAAAAGGATATCTGGAAGGATTTTATGTCTTTTGTGAAGGATAATACCGCTCCAGCAGAGCCTATGGCTGAGGGCAGCGCTGTTCTTGGAATGGTCGAGACTGGTCTTGACCATCCAGGAAATCAGGAGACCAGAGAGATGGTCCCTGTCCAAAATCCACGACCAGACGTGGTCGTAGCTGAGCCCATTCCTCAACTCGAACTTCGACCAGACATGGTCGTAGAGAAGAAGAAATCTTCCATTGGGAAAGTGACTCCCAAATTCTCGTTTAGGTCCAAGGTGCAGAGGTATGTGAAATATACTAAAGTGTAAGAACAGCATTTACCTTTTTCCTTTTCACAACCTGACTTGCTTTCCTTTTGTTGTTTTTAGCCCGACTCCTTCAGCCTCCGAGATTGCTTCCGTAGAGAAGCCCATTGCTACCTCTCCAGTTGCTGGAGAGACAACAAGGGAGGTGGTCGATGGATCATCCTCGGATCCGGTGGTAGAGGAAGTCGTGGCGTCTGAAGTGGTTACGACAACCATTGAGGTACCTGTTGTACCCACTGAGGTAGCAGCGGCGACCTTTGAAATGGTTGTGGAGACTCCAGCAATGGCGACCACTGGGATGGTCGTGGAGACTCCAGCAGCGGCGACCACTGAGATGGTCGTGGAGACTCCAGCAGCGGCGACCACTGAGGTGGTCGTGGAGGCTCCAGCAACAGCTGCGACCACTGAGATGGTCACTACGACCACTGAGACGGTCGTAGAAAGGACAGTGGCAGTTGCAGAAGCCTCTGGTCAAGATGGTGGCGGTCCTGTCCACCGTGCCGGAAAGGAGATCGTTGCAAACATTCCTTCCGGTATCCAAAGAGACACTGAAGTTACAGAATCAGAAGAAGAGGAATACTTCAACTTCTGCTCTGATTTCTTTGGACCTACTTCTATCGTAGGGTCTTCTGCTTTCAAATCTCGCGACCGAGTCCCCCATCCCAACGATATTCCCAACAGGGGAAATACTTTTGACAACGAGCGTCTTGAGAAGGTTTGGTGGGATCAAGTCGCGAAGGTAGACAAGCTGAAGATCCCGGAACTGGCTTACTCGATGTTTGCTCAATCAACCATGGATGTAAGTATTTGAGTATACTTATACATGTGGTCTTTCTTTGCTTCTCACTGTCCTTTTTGGCAGAAAGCTATAGAACAAATTGCCGTTATTGGTGAATATCATCGACAACTTCTAGAGCTACGACAGGAAAAGGAGGAACTCTGCAAACAAGCAGAGAGGTGGTAAGTCACTATTGTCCGTAGTCTTTTTTGATTTGACTACTTATATAGTGCTTACGAGGTTTGCCATGGAAAAACTCATGACTATGCACCGGTCGTAAATGTCTTACTACCAGAGACTTTGTCATAGAAATACTTATGACTAGGTGCTGGTCGTATAGGACTTACGACCAGTGGCTTTGTCGTGGAAAACTTACGACCAGGTCAATGGTTGTAGAAGAACTTACTACCGATTGACCAATGTTCATGCCAACTTTTAACCTTTGTAGGTTAAATAGTGACGCAAAGACTTTAGCTGACTCGCTCGATTATGAAAAAGAGGAATCGAAAAAACTAAAGGAAAAAGTAGGAGACCTCTCGAAGAAATTTCAAGAAGCTAGCTCTGCAACTAGAAAATTGCAGGAAAAAATAAACAGTAAGTACTGAACTTAAAACTGCTTACGACTTTGATCTTTATCTAACTCTCGCTTCTTTTCAGAAAAAGAAGATGAGACGAGAAAACTCCAGGAAGAAGTCAGAGAAAAAGCTTTGGTCATTCAGGAGATTTCTCGTATCTCCAAGGATAAAGATCAGGAACTCGAGGGGCTGAGAACTCGAGTAACAAGTAAGTAATTCTTTACCTGTCCTTTATCTCGAGTTCTCTTCCTTTTCTAATTCTCATTTCTTTGTCAGGTCTTGGTCTTGACTTGAGAAAACTCGAGACTGAGATCAAGGATAAGAGTTTGCTCTACGGCGAGACTGTCCGCATTGCTAAGAAAAAAGCAGAGGACATCAAATTATTGGAGATAAAACACGCTAAAGTCATTTCCTCCCATGAAGAAGAGGTCAAGAAGATGGATTCTCGACTAGTGGGTATGGAACTCTTTTACCCGTGATTACTTCTTCTTAGGAGTTTACTTTTGTTTGACCAGTCTTATTCTTTTCAGAGCAAGTGGGCGAAATCAAAAGACTTCGCGAGGCTTCGACTCGTACCCAGCAGGAGATGGAAGCAATGAAGATAAAACTTCAAGGCAACATCACGCTCCTGAACAATGCGCTTGGTGAGCTACATAGTGAGGGAAAAACTCCTCAAGATGATACGATAGCTGCTCACGCAAGTACCATTGGGGATCAAGTCGGGACTTTGAAAGATCTTGTGACCACTCTGAAGGCCAACCAAGCTGAATCGATAAAGGAGGCGGTCGAAAATGCAGTAAGTTATGCCCTAGCAAAACTTAAAGCTCATGACCCCAGCCTTAATGTTCAACGATCGAAGAGCGACTTCAACCGCTCGAGGCGGAAGGAAGGCGTCGATGGAGGAACTACAATCGGTTAGTAGGAAAGTTTGAGAGGAGATCTTGTTGGGTTCTCCTCTTCGAATAGCTTGTAATAGACACCGTGAAAAACAATCATTTGTTGATGTAATATATAGTCCATTTTGTTTCACGCAAATCATCTTGTCGAGTAGTTAGTAACTCAAAAGATAATTGATGAATTTAAGAAGTAAGAATTGAAGTCAAATTAATGACTTTATCCTAGCCCCGACTATTTCTTTGAGTTTGTTTTTACAAACTAAGTAAATAGTCTTATAATCTACAAATCATCTTGTCGAGTGGTTAGTAACTCAAAAGATAATTAACGAAATAAGACTAAGAATTGAAATCAAATTATCCTAGCCCCGACTATTTCTTTGAGTTTGTTTAGACAAACTTAGTGAATAGTCTTTAGAAAGGGTTTAAAGCAGAGAGGTTTGTTTAGCTTGTAGTTTTGGTCTCAATTGTCATGCACCGGTCGAAAGAGTGGTAGCAATTGACACTAGGAAGTTCCTTCTAGTGGGCGGGACCACATGCGAGAGGAGAGGCTTCGACTAGGTAATGTTAACATCTCCGACTAGTTTAATCAAATCGAGAACAAACAACTTGAGCTAAGCAAGCGTCTAGAGGACTTTAAAAATTTACTCGCCCTTCTCCGAATTGGACTCGATAAGTCATCCCGGTAGCAAGAGTGGGAATCGAACAAAGCTAGGAAGTTCCTTCCGATTAAGGTGACCACGTGCGGAGAGGAGAGACTTCGACTAGATGTGTCTCTTCCTCCACCGGTTGAGACGAACCGAGTACACCCAAGGCGCTTGAGAAAATCGAGAAAGTGCACTCTTCTTAGAGTATTTTTGAATTGGTGAAGAAATAAACTAAGGTGATAAGAGTTGGCTTAAAAATATTTCGACTAGATAGAACCCGAGCTCTTTGTATTGGCGGCAAAAGTGAGTAACAAGTCGACACTAGGAAGCTCCTTCTAGTGGGCAAGACCACGTCTTGAGAGAGGAGAGGCTTCGACTAGGTGGTGTTACGCCTTTCGACCAAAGGTAAAAAAAGCTGGGTGTTTGGAGCAGTCGAAAGATTATGAAAGCACTACTCAAAAAGTAAGACAATAGAGGTAGAAAGAACACGAGTCTTTATTGTCCAGAATGGTTGGTTACACATAAAACTTGCGTGGCGGTCGATGTTCCAAGAATTGAGAGAACACGGCCGTCCTCCATTGCTAGTCGTCTTGACCACGGGCGAGTAACCCGACCCTTGTAAGGACCTTCCCACTTGGGAGAAAGTTTATTCCTATTAGACTTGGATTGGCGAGTCTCAATACCAAGTCCCCCTACAAAGAAGGTCGGGGTTGGACCTTACGATCGTAGTATCTGCAAGCAGGCTTGTTGGTAGACCCATTGAGCGGATTAAGGCACGGTTTCTCCTTTCTTGAGTAGGTTAATGTCATCTGCTCGAAGCTATTCTGGTTGGAGCCATTGAAAGTTTCGACTCTTGTCGATAGTAGCTTTAGTTAGGAGGAAGTATAACCGACCCAAAGACTAGGAAAAAGGGTGTTTCAATGTGTAACGACTAGTGGTCGTCTAATCGCCCATATACGGAGGGTAATTCTTGCACCCAACCCCGAGCGCTTGATGAGTGGTGAAGACTCGAGTTTTAATTCCCGCATTATTTGGCCGTTGCACGTTCAAGCGCCCCATTGCTCTGGGATGTGCAATGAGGCGTAACAAAGCTTTGTTCCCAACTCGTCATAAAATTCACGAAATTTTGCGCCGCAAATTGTTTACCGTTATGCGTAATTATTCGACTTGGTACTCCAAATCTGGTAATTACGCTTCTCATCATGAACCGCTTTCTTTGCTTCGTTGTTATCGATCCTGAGTTCGGCCGATCCATTTTGTGAGCGTATCAATAGCCACAAAAGGAACTCGAAACCTCCGGAGCTTTGGGAAAGCGGTCCTAGGATGTCGAGACCCTGTGTGCAAAAGGCCAAGATAAAGGTATCGTTTGCAATGCTTGAGCTGGTTGGTGTATTTGCCTGCTATGAAACTGGCATTGGACACACTTTTTGACCAACTCTTTAGCATCGTACAGGGCTGTTGGCCAGTAGAAACCTTGTCGAAAGGCCTTACCGACCCGATGTTACAGAGGAAGCATGAGTTCCACAGATGCCACCGTGTATGTCATGAAGGAGTATTAATCCTTCGCTCTGCGGAATACATCGCATGAGCACCCCTTGAGTTCCTCTTTTATAGAGGACTCCTTCGACCAAAGTATACATTTTGGCCTTTCGGGATAAGCGATCTGCTTCGAGATCGTCTTCGAGTACGGAACCCTTCTGAAGATACTCATGGATGGGAGCCATCCAGGTATCTTCGTATTCTAAAGAGGCCGTCTCAATAAGAGGTGTCTCTGGTTCCTCGACCAGGGACGGCTTCTGGAGTTGCTCCAAGAAGACTCCTTTTGGTACTGTAGATCGGGAAGAAGCTAGTCGAGCAAGCTGGTCTGCGAGGAAATTATCCTTCGAGGGATGAATTATGCCTCGAAACCTAAAAATCTTCTCTAGCTTTCAGTACTTCGATAAGTACCGAGACATTGTGGGGTTAGAACCTTTGGTACTCTTTCCCGACTTGATTCACGACTAGTTGAGAGTCTCCTCTCACGAGTAGTCGTCGAATCGAAAGAGCTTTTGCAGCTCGTATGCCAGCTAGCAAACCTTCGTACTCTGCCACGTTGTTAGTGGCCTGAAAGTTTAATTGTATGGCATACTTTAAGGTTTCTCCAGTAGGAGATACCAGGACCACCCCAGCCCCCGAGCCACTTAAAGTAAGCGACCCGTCAAAGTACATCGTCCACTGGTCGTGGGAATCAGATCGGGATCTGAGCAGTTCAGATTTGTCCATTCGGCGACAAAGTCCGCCAAGATCTGGATTTAACGGCCGTTCGGGACACGAAATGGAGGTCGAACGCCCCAAGTTCGTGACCATTTTGCCATGCGTTCATTGTTTCCCTAATACGGAGGATCGCTCCCAAGGGAAACTCGGGACACGACTGACTATTTTGTGCTTTGAAAGTAATGCCGCGATTTCCTCGAAGACATGAGGAGGGCATATAGAAGTTTCGGACCCGAGGGTAGCGCTCCTTAGGCCCATGTAAACTTCACTTACGTAATAAATCGGTCGGTTATGTCACGTTGTCACGTTCTCGACGATCTGCGCTCCTCGCTGTGGCGTGGCGGCTAAGTAAATTAAGAGTGTCTCTTACGGTTTCGGAGAAACCAAAACAGAGCACTCGAAAGATACCTCTTGACATCCTCGAAGCGCGTTTGCCTCGTTCGACCACTCGAAGCTGTCATGTTTCCTTAGAAGTTTAAAGAAGGAAGTCCTTTTTCTCCTAGTCGCGATGAAACGACTTAAAGCCGCCATGCACCCAAAGTGAGTTTGGACTTCCTTCTTTGTGGTTGGAGGGCATTTGGAGAATGGCCTTTATCTTTTCGGGATTTGCTTGATTCCTCGTATGGATACTAGGAATCCAAGCAACTTTTCTCAAGAGATTCCAAACACACACTTCTCAGATTAAGTTTCAGCGATTCTTTACGAGGTTGTCGAGCGTTTCTTGTAGGTCGATAATATGATTAAGTTTCTTAATGCTTTTGGCGACTAGATCATCTACATAGGCTTCTAGATTTGGCCTAATTGAGATGAAAAAGTTGATTGCATTAAGCGTTGAAAAGAAGCGCCAAACATTTTTAGACCAAATGGCATTTTGACATAACAAAATATACCAAATGGTGTAATAAATGCGGTCTTTTCTTCATCGTCTAAACACATATTAATCTGGTGATATCAAAATATGCATCTAAAAACTTAACATTTCACAACTGCGCAGAGAATCAACCGGTGATCGTCACGAGGTAAAGGAAAATCATCTTTTGGACAAGCTTTATTAAGATCGGTGAAGTCTCACGCACATACGCCATTTGCCGCTTGACTTCCTAACCATTACGAGGTTAGCCAACCACTCGGGTGGTTGACTTCTCTTATAAAGCCCGCTTATTAGCTTATCAATTCGATTTAATTGCATCTCGTCGATCGAGGCAAATCTCCGTAACTTTTGTTTTACGGTACTTTGTCGGCCGTAAAGCTAGCATCAGGCTCGATCACCTCCACAGGGACTCGGGCATGTCGGATGCTTGCCCGCGAAGACATCTGCGTTAGCTCGGAGGAAGGCAATGAGGCGTCTTCCTATTTGGGGTCGGAAGTATCCCCGATGCGAGCGGTCTTGAGGGCTCCCTGCGTCGGAGGAACCTCTTTGACACGGTCGTTCGGCCGGTGCAGACTTTAGGCGACTTGCTAGTCGAAGGTGACTTTCTTCTCGAGTTGGTATCGACCAACCATCTCGAGGATCGACGATCGCAAGTATCGCCATCTTTTGTCACAATGGATTGTGATCACTCCTTTGGGACTGGCATCTTAAGACATTGATACCCGTAATGAGTGGCCATTAAGAATTTTGCCAAAGTTGGTCGTCCGAGTATGGCATTATATCTCCGATCGAAATCGACCACATCAAAGAGACTTTCTCGTCCGAAATTATTTGGTGAGCCAAATGTTAAAGGAAGAGAAACTTGGCCAATAGGTTTGGCGAAGACCCGAGACGATCCCATGGAAAGAGTATCGCATCGGTCTTACCTTTGTCCCGGTACCTGCATCTCGCCGGGGCATTGGTAAACAAAATGTTCAAGAACTACCACCATCAACTAAAACTCGATTGACCCGACGCTTGTTGATGGTGGGTTCGACCACGATCGGATATCGACTGATCGGTTGAAGAGATCGGACGATCACCCTTCTCAAAAGAGATGGTGACTTCCGACCACTTCGGTAAATTATTGACGAGAGGAGTATCTATGGAGTTTACCTCACGTTCGGCAGCTTTGAGCTGTCGCTTGGATTCGTATGCCGATGATCCTCCGTAGATGTGTTTGACGGTATGTTGCGGATCCTGGAACGGCATCTCCTCGTCGTCATCTGACGACTTAGGACCACTTGTTTGTCCTACCTGTTCGAGAGTAGGAAGCGGACCTTTGCCGTTGTAGTAGTCCTCGAGCTTCCGTTGGAAAACTCGGCAGTTACGGAGGTCATGTCCTTCTTTTTTGTGAAAAGGACACCACCTAGGCTTGTCATTCTTCCGATCAGGGCGCTTACCTTTGCCTTGGTCGGAGTACGGCTTGGTGGTTCGTGGCTCTTTTTCATTCACCGCCAAAACCTCCTTGGAGCCACTAGTTTGGGGTTTGTGACCCTTCACCTTGTTCTTGGACTTCTTTGCTTTCTTATCCTTTTTCTTACCGACTTCGCCTGGCTCTCGAGATGGATTGTCTTCCTGATCGATCGTGTTGTTCCATTCGACCGCCTCAGAAGCAGTTGCATATCGATCGGCCATCTCGAAGAGTTCGGCCACAGAGGTTGGAGGATTTAAAGCAATATCCTCTGTTATCCTTCTACTGCGGACTCCTTGCTTGAAAGTCCTGATAACAGATGAATCAGAGACTTCCGGAATTGAGTTCTGAACCCTTGTCAAGCGCTTGATGGCTGGCGCAAGGTCTCGTGGTCGATTCGCCTCATCCGGTGCAAGTCGTCCTCCTTTCCAGGGCGATTGTAGGTGCCTTGGAAATTCGCCAGTAAAAGGTCGCAGAGGTGTTGCCAAGAATAAATCGACTCGAGTGGTTGGTTTAATAACCACGATCGAGCAGACCCTTCGAGCACAGTTGGAAGGTAATTTGCCATTACAAGCTCTCCTCCTCCTGCTGCTCGGACAGCTGTTGTATAAATTTGGAGAAACTCGATGGGATTCTGAGACCCATCAAATTTCTCCATATTCACTGGTCGAAAACGAGGAGGCCAGCGAACTGCTCGAAGGTCAGGCGAAAATGCCCGACATCCGGTAATAACTTCTTGACGCCTTCTCTGCAGGAAAGAAGGGTTGACATCACCAGGTGGTCGTCCTCGACGATACCCAGTGATAGGTTGACCTGACTTGTAGTAAGTCTCGGCCCTACGAGGGGAATACTCCTCGTAGTCTATCTGCTGTTGCAGATTTCCACGTCGAAGTGGTGAGCGATCACCTCTCCAAGGGGCTTGTTGATCATCAGTCATTCTTGAGATATTTCTCCGAGTAGGAGATCGATGCGACTTGTTGTTGCGCCGATTTCTACGCGGTGATATATTTGAGTGATCGGTAGTCAAGAAGTCGATGGCTACGACTACTTGAATGATGTCGGCGAGGGCTTCGGCTTTGCTATCGTACCCTGAAGCTTTTGTGCGATCTCTTCAACGAAGAGGTCGTAGCCTGGCGCTCGGGCGAGCTCTCGGGTTGGGTTCTCAAGCAAGTCGTGGATGTGCTGGAGCTCCTTAGCTTCCTCCGTTTGATAATGAATGCTTGGGCGTGTTCTTACGAGGCGCAATCTTTCTCCGCCGTATAGCCTCAAAATCTTCTTCATCAGGTTCTTGAGACCTTCTTAGTGGAGTGCGAGAATGTCGAGGATTTCCCTCGCGTTCATCAGAGTGTTGGTTCTGTCCGCCAGTGGTGGTGCCCTTGCCATTGTTACGAGGGGGCGCAGTGTGTGATCTTCGGGGAGGGTTCTCAGCTCGGACTCTAGGAGAGTGACTTTGATCCGAGGGAAGGACAAAGACCTCCCGTTGATGATGCTCACTTGCGCTCGAGGCCTCCCCGCTTGAGGAGTATTCGAGAGACACCATCTGGCGACTTGGAGTAACCCCCTCCAGGTAGGGGAACTCTGGGTTATAACCGTCTCCATCCGCAGGTATGATCTGCGAAGAGATGGTCGAATCTGTAGGAAAAGCATGCTTGATCCCATTCTCTCCGGAGTCATCCTGAGAGATAGGACCACCAGATGCTGGTGGAGTCCCGGAATTATGGCTTCCAGAACTTGTCTCACCAGGTCGGACTGCCTTAGGGGGGCTCGAACACTTCGAGGAAAAACTCTCGTCGTGTTGTGAGACCTCCTGAGCACAGTCCTGGTCGGATTGACCCTTGTCCTTTGAGAGGATTGACTACTCTGCTGGACGTACAGCTGTGGGGGATAAGGATCCCTCCTCAGCTCCATTAGTGGGATGGTCTCCTGAAAAATGATCTCCGGAGGCGACATCACCATCAGATGATGCATCGCTCGGTTCGTAGTCGAAACCGGCATCCATGTCGACGTCTGCGTAATCTGCCAAGTCAAACCAGTTCTCCTCGTTCCATTCCCCTGCCATGATTGCATAAGGTTTGGAAAAAGGGAGAGTGTTGACAAGAGATTACCGGAAGGTCCCCACGGTCGGCGCCAACTGTCGGTGTTTTAGAACCGATCTTACGTAAAGATTATTTGATTCGGGGGGTCTCCTAGAATGGAATCACGTAGAGAGATTGACACGGGTATTTTTATACAGGTTCGGGCCTTCTCGGGAGAGAATAACAACCCTACTCCTGTGTGTGTATGGTATTGAGTGTATTCTGAACAATCAGGGAAAAATACTAAGTCTATTACAGAGAATAGCACTTGTCTTCCTAATTGCCCTTGATAGCGTATATCTATGCTTGCTCTTGTCATTTGTCCCCGTCCTCTCTCGATCGTTGCCTTTATATAGTCGTGGAGGAGTAGCCGTTCTACCTTCTTGAAGATGCCCTCATTAAGTCTAGTAATGAGCGTGTAATTGGCACTAATCACGGCGTAATGGCTCCTTCACACCTTTGGCGACTAATTATCGAGATAATGGGGTATTAAGCGCTATTCTCTAGCAGAGTAACAACAAGATCTTGAACGCTTGGATTCCTTAATCAATTGGACCCATTAAATGCAGAGGTTTAATTGATCCTAAGGTGGGTAGTGGTGACACAGTCGTCGGAAAGAACTTACGACCATGACATAGTCGAGAAGAATTTACTGATCGGGTGGTGGTCGAGAATGTCTTATCGACCATAAGATAGTCGAGAAGAACTTACGACTAGGTGGTGGTCGAGAAGGACTTACGACCATAAGATAGTCGTAGCAAGACTTACGACTATGGGGGTGATCGTAGAAGAACTTACGATCACCTGGTAGGCTTCTCCCTTGTAAATATAAGGGGTACTTCTGGGGTCCACATGACATCATATTTACCCATAATAAGAATTATAGATAAAAGATAAAATAAGGATTATTAGATCCTCGTCAGTATCTTTCTAGAAAAAAAATGGATAAAGGCACACTTTCTGTCTGGAAGTAAAAAAATATAGAAACAACTGTGCTTTTTTACTGGATTTATTCATTATAGTCTTACACAACCATTTTTTGCGAATGCTAACTGTTTTCTGGATTTGTGTTGGTTCTACCAAGAGGAAAAGAACATCCACCTAGGAAGATGGCAGGATGATAGTATGGTACCATATAAGTATGATTAGCTAGAGTAAATCCCTTCTTTTTAACTTTTGTTTAAACGTTCCCACATAAATCCAACAACATTTTACTCTGGGTGATTGTATGATACCATATAAGTATGATTAGCTAAAGTAAATCACTTCTTTTTAGCTTTTCTTTATATGTTCGCACATAAATCTTGCAATATTTTACCTTCCATTGCCCGAGAATCAATAAGAGCTCTACAATATTGCTACTAATCCATAGGATTCAATGTCTTCTTCTGCTTGGAATAATGACATTGTTGGGCCTTAGATCCAGTGAATTGTTAAGGGTTGGCATGGCAATACTTTATTTGATTTGCCTCTCTTTCCTCCTTGCTCTTTGCACTTTCATGGATGTGATTGGATTAAATTGTTCGCTATTTGGCAAAAGTGACTCAGTGTTTATTGATATGGGCCTTGCTGTTGATTGGATCAAGATAGATGTTTTCAGAATTGTGAGTATCTCGTTTTTGGAAGTTAAGAAATTTTATTGCTTCGCGTTATTAGGTATATTTTTCCTATTTTGCCATCGTTCTCGCCTTCGATATTTCATAATGAAATTTCTAGAACTTAGAAAATTGAGCTAGCTAACCACTTACTCTGTTAAGATATGTAAATCTCACTAAGGTCTTCTGCCTATCATGGAAGTTTGGAAACATGGATAAACCAAAAAACACTAAGATTGTTTTTTTCGCATTTTGCATTTACAAAATTTTATTGCTTCATGTTCTTGGGTAAGTGTTTTTGTTTGCTATTTTGCCGTTGTTCTCAGTTCCGATAATTCACGATGAAATTTGTTGAATTCCGAAAATTGAACTAGGTGACCACTTACTCTATCAAGATATCTAGATCTCATTTAGGTCTTATTGTTATCATGGAAGTTTGCAAACAACATGTTTGAACTAGAAATCGGTGAATTTACTGCTTCTCATTTTGCGTTTTGTAAACGAAATTTCCTGTTTTCTTGCAAAAAGATTGGTTTTTAACTCTATGGTTTTTTTTGCTGGACTTCTAGGTGGAAAGGTAAATATATTCGATATTTTGGTTTTCGATTTGCAAGAATGTAATTAAACATTATTGGTTTAGACGTTCAGTTAGTAGGCATGTTTTTGTCGTAGCTCATAATTTCCAGTCGTGTAGGAATGAGAAAGTGGTATTTGTGGTCCATTGGGGCAACCTATCATGTATGATTGCTTCTACGAGTATGAATAAAACTGTGGAGCTCTATGTAGATTGTGGATCATTCATTTTCTTCTATCAAATTTACTATTTCAGAGTCCCATGTTCATTAGCCATCGATTTTTACGTTTTCTTGCCCATCATTTTTCCTATTTTATTGTTTGCTATACATACATCAGCCACTGTACTTATTGTTTATTTTCTTCAGGTTCTGAGATTTCATTGCCAGAATTTACTTGGCTGCATTGATCAGTAGTGTTGCTGCGTTGGCCTGGGAGTATTCATTACGTTTGCAGCACTGCTCTTATGCAATGGTTCAATGCTTCTTTTTCGTCTATTGTTATGCTTCAATGATGTACTCCATTCCAGGTAGCTTAGAATGTCTGAGGTTGTCACAGATTTCCATCTGTGTGTTAATTGATTGATGGTGAAATATACAAATGATTTTTCTTTATTTTTCTGTGTCAGTTTTTTCTTTGACCAACTTTTTTAGTTATGTTGTGTTGATGTGTATTACACTTCGTATTTCCCTAGCCTTTCATTTTCGTATGTCTACGCCGCGTGAAACCTACCTAGTATCATCTAAAGTTCCTGTAATCCCATGGCAGCAGCATTTCGTTAGATTTGCCAACTAACCTCCATTGCACAACACAGCAGAAACAAAGCCATAATATGATAAGATTAAACCAAACAGATTAACCACTAATCAAAATTTACAACTGTACTGCTATTACTCCAACAAAATCTTGTGAAATTAAATAAGATACTAATTTTGTGGGGAAAAAAGAGACTTGCTATTACTCCAACCAAATCTTGCGAATGGTGTTTGGTTTGTCAAATTAACAAAGGTATATTCTCAAATCAAACCAGATGGAAAATTATTCGTACATGTGCTTCAAATTGCCAAATTATTAAACAATTTAGATAAATTACACACGGGGACAAGAACATAATTTGATTTTTCAGAGAGAAGAGCAGATTTTACCCAACATAGTTGCGACAAGAATATGATTTTACCCAACCTTGGCGCTCCTTAATGACCGGGAGCAGCACTAAACATTTTGTTGGCGTGCACGGTTGCCGTTAGTGATCGATGTAGAATACTAGAATGGAAGGGGGAGAAACTAATCTCGAAAATCGAGTAAATTGCTGTTGCTCTACAAAGATCAAACAACGTACCGGTTGTCCTTCGTGAGAGCACTTTCGTATTGATAACGTGACGTGTATTGGGATCGCGTTGCTGATCATCAAGCAAGTTCAAACATTAAAACAAAAATAGACAAAAGATGTAGTCGAGCCTCTCTTCTTTATTGATGACATGACATGTAGATATACAAATAGTGTATTTACAGAGAGGTCATTAGCATCCGTAATGGAAGATGATTGCTAATATAAATTATTACACATCATGCACATGCATAATTTTTCTCTCGGGAGAGTTGAACATGCATAGTTAAACAAGGAGCTAGAAACCTGGCCCAGGCCCAGGCCCAGTTATTAAAAGAGTAGAAAGGAAGGATGGAAGGCCCAATCCAAGCTGCTAGTAGGAGTCGCGATCGAAGTCCCCTCACACGAGTTCTCAAAAAAAAAAATGTCCCCTCACACGAAAGTTACCGACTGTTAGAACTCAATTATAGGGGAGGAAAGAAAACAGAGCAACAAGAGTAGTAGTGTTATCACATCTATCTCATATATTGAAGCTTTATTGATCTTCTCATGTATTACAAGCTTACATTATAACGGAGGGACACGAGTCTACTTATAGACTCATGCAAACCGACCTAAATCAAACCAACTTAACATCACAGCTCACTTCTCTTGCTGTGTACAGCTTAATTACACTACATGCTAAGAGACTAGTTTGTTCATTCACTTTTACAGATCATGGTCAAATCCAAATTCACTTCGGCATGTCATCTGCCGACTTAGCTCTACATGCATGCATCTCACCATTAGCCAAGTCACATTTGATTCCGTCGCATATCTAGGACACACAAACATGTACTTGGACTAGTACTCGAACTCGGCAACCAGTTAGACTCTGCTTCAACTTGGCTCACACACACTCGTCCGAAGACGGTGACACAACTCGAATATGTTTCGGACTTACTCATTGAGACAATTGATCTCAACTGCGACTTGCCTAACTCGTACGAGACTCAGGACGGCGAACACATCTCCTGAACACCCCGGACTCAACTCAGGACGGCGAACACATCTCCTCAACGTCCCAGACTCAACTCTTCGTACTTGACTCAGCATCAGAGTAGCGCCAGTTTGTCATGAGCATCTGCCTCAATTAAATGTGCCTCCACTTCTCCTTCCTCGGCATATGACATTCAGAATATGGTGGTGAGAGCCATCTGGTCCTTGTGCTTGTCGATCAACTCATTGCTGTCCGCCGCCGCCCAGACTCCATGTGCGTGCATGAACACCTTCATCTTCGCAGTCCAAGAGTCATAGTTGGTCTCAGTGAGCAATGGGTATTGGAGGATCACCGATCCCTCATTCGTCGTTGCCTTGGATGCCACTGTGTCCAAGGTGTCGCCACTGCCCACCGACTTGACCGGGGACGGCATCAGCTTTAGCATGACAAGCTACTACCTTGCTTCCGCTATGCCCAACTTGAACCTAGGACTCTGATGCCAATTGTTAGAACTCAATTCTAGGGCGAGGCAAAAAAAAAACAGAGCAACAAGAGTAGTAGTATTCTCACATCTATCTCATATATTGAAGCCTTATTGATCTCTCATGTATTACATGCTTACATTACAATAGAGGGACACGAGTCTAATTATAGACTCATGCAAACCGACCTAACTAAAACCGACTTAACATCACAGCATACTTTCTTGTTGTGTACACCTTAAGAGCATGTACAATGGGTTTATATCAGCCGTCTATAGTCAATGTCATGTAGGATTTTTGCTGACGTGAATGAAAGAGAATGAAGAGAGAGAAAGATACTGTCAACAATCCTGTAGTCGACTATAGCACTAGAAACAAGAAAATCATTTAAAGATTGTGTGTTCTATAAAGACAACTAAAAAGATAGTAGCTGTCTATACCATTGCATGAGCTGTCTTTAGTATTATCTACAGGTGATATAGAGAGTTGCTATAGACAGCAGCTGTCTGTACCATTATACATACTCTAATTACACTACTTGCTAAGAGACTAGGTGGTTCTTTCACTTTTACAGATCATTCACTTGGGCATGTCCTCTATCGACTTTGCTCTACATGCGTGTAGCTCACCATTAGCCAAATCCCATTTGATTCTTTTTTTTTTTTGACAAAGGCAAAAATCCTAATTTTATAGAAAGCAAATAACAAGGTTCAATCCCATATGACTTTGTCCACACCAAAATAAATTAATATCCAACACGACTTCCTCTAAAAAAGAAATGAAGTTACCGACTTCAGAAGTCACCGTGCATAAAGTCCGGAGCGTCTTGCGTCGCAAATTCCTGCTTCTTGAGGTGCGGCGATGGAGTTCGACGTGGGGCCGAGGCTGTCCGGCTCCGGTCTGGCAGCTCTCGCCGCCCGCCTCGCAAGGCGCCTCGCCGACGCCAACCTGGTGTTCTCGCCGCTGCCCATCTACGCTGCGCTCGCGCTCGTGGCCGCCGTGTGAGCATTAATCTAAGTCTTAAGCAACATTAACCCTAAGCTCATTGAAGAACACTTAGTCTAATCATTATAGCGGAAGCGTTAATTGACATACCCGAACCTGAAGAAGCCATGAGTGCTTGTAGATGCATCGGAGTGGAGCCGGATCCGTCGGTGTAGAGCCGGGACTTGGCGTGGGCGAGCACGGCAGCGTCTTAGTTCCGACGGAGGCCTTCAGTCTTCGCAGCAGTAGAGGCGGCGGTGTTGCGGCCTTCGGTCACCATAGCACCCGTGAGAGATCGGGAGTGTGTGGGATGTCGTAGCCTAGAACGAGAGATCCAAAGCCCGCCGAGTCCCCTAATTATATGGCGCTAGGTGAACGGGACCGAAAACCAACAAGTCGGTTGCGCCCGATCGTATGCGCCATGAGTGGGCGTGACCCGTGAATCTCGGAGGTGGTTAGCCGAGATCAACCCAACATTCTCCCTTTGATCGTGAGGCTAACATTATAAGCCCATTCTCAATAAAATAAAGATACCAAGGTAATGCGTCGATGACCAATGAAGTGTCATACAACCACAAGATTACCTATAGTGTACTATCCCATCTTGAAATGGATATTCATTATACTTGATGGGAGTTGGTTTGCTTTAAGGTCTTTTATCCGTAATCGAGGCTTTCCAATAAACCCATGCCGACAACATGATCACGAAAGATATTGGGTGGTAAGCCTTTAGTAAGCGGATCCGCAAGCATTGACTTAGTACTAATATGCTTGATACTAATGGTTTGATCTCGGATTACATCTTTCACAACATGGTACTTAATGTCAATGTGTTTGGCGGCACCACTTGACTTGTTGTTACTTGCATAAAAGATGCGGGTTCGTTGTCGCGAGATAAGGTGAGTGGTTTAGAGATCTTGTCTACCACTCTAAGTCTCGGGATAAAGTTCTTAAGCCATACAGCCTGCCGGTAGCCTCATAACATGCCACAAACTCAGCTTGCATCGTTGAAGATGCCGTAAGGGTTTGTTTTGAGCTTTTCCACGAGATAGCTCCCTTAGCGAGTGTGAAGATATAACCTGACGTGGATTTCTTAGTATCAACACATCCCGCAAAATCTGAATCTGAATAACCAACAACTTCAAGGTTGTCAGAATTCTTATATGTGAGCATGAAATGTTTAGTAGCTTGCATATAACGCAAGACTTTCTTAACGGCCTTCCAGTGGTCCGGTCCTAGATTTGACTGATATCTGCCAAGCATCCCGGTTACAAAAGCTAAATTAGGGCGCGTACATACTTGAGCATACATAATGCTTCCGACAGCTGAAGCATAAGGAACCGACTTTATCTGATCAGTTTCATATTGGTTCCTTGGACATTGAAATGTCCCAAACTTATCGCCCTTAACAATAGGAGCAAAGTAGAGCGAGCACTTATGCATATTATATCTCTTTAGTACTCTGTCAATGTATGCCTTCTGAGATAAACCTAATACTCCTTTGGACCTATCTCGGTGAATTTCAATGCCAAGAACATAAGAGGCATCACCAAGATCCTTCATATCAAAATTAGATGAAAGAAATCTCTTGGTCTCATAAAGTATATCTTTATCATTGCTAGCCAATAAGATGTCATCCACATAAAGAACTAAGATGGTGAATTTACTCCCCTTGAATTTAACATATATGCAGTTATCAACTTCATTTTCCTTAAACCCAAAATTCCTTATGACCTTATCGAATTTGAGGTACCATTGCCTTGACGCTTGCTTTAAGCCATAAATTGATTTCTTAAGTCAACATCCCATATGCTCCTTGCCTTCCACAACAAAACCTTCTGGTTGAGCCATGAAAACGTTTTCTTGCAAGTCGCCATTAAGGAATGCTGTCTTAACATCCATCTGATGTAGCTCTAAATCATAATGAGCTACAAGTGCCATAACAATTATGAATGAATCTTTAGTTGAGACAGGAGAAAAGGTGTCATTATAGTCAATCCCCTCTCTTTGTGAGAAGCCTTTTGCTACAAGCCTTGCTTTGAACCTTTCGATATTTCCCTTAGAGTCATGCTTGGTTTTGTAGACCCATTTACAGCCTACTGTTTTGACTCCGTCAGGAATTTCTACTAAGTCCCATACATCATTAGTGCTCATAGACTTTAGTTCATCCTTCATGGCATCAAGCCATTTAGAAGAATGTTCACTTATCATGGCCTCCTTATAAGAGGTGGGATCTTCTACCTTCCCTATATCATTAATATCCTCATTCATATAAACAACATAATCATTTGGGATGGCAGATCTTCTCTCATTGTGATCTTCTAATAGGTTCAATGACTATAGTAGGGGCCCACGAGGCTCATCATTAGGTACGACATTAGGAATTTCAGAGACCTCAACGATGGGTGCGACAACGAAGATTGATCGAGGTGCAACCACGAGGCATGTGAATAAAGATCTCGGGATAAGCGGTGAAGGAACATAAACCCGCTTCTCTTCAAGATCTATTTTCCTGGGCTCTAGGTCCTCGTCATTCTCTAAGAACACAGCGTGCCTTGTTTCTACAAACTTAGTTATCCTATCAGGACAGTAAAATCGATACCCTTTGGATCTTTCGGGGTACCCAATAAAATGGCAACTTACTGTCTTAGGATCTAATTTCCCAATATGTGGATTAAAAATCTTAGCTTCAAAGACGACAACCCCACACTCGTAAATATTTCAAACTTGGTTTCCTCCGGTCCATAATTCATAAGGTGTCTTAGGTCTCGATTTCTTGGGAACCCGATTAAGAATATGTGCGGCCGTCTTTAGTGCTTCCATCCACAAACCAGTTTGCAAAGTAGAATAACTAAGCATTCTCTGTACCATATCCATAAGTGTACGGTTGCGTCGCTCAGCTACCCCATTCTGCTGAGGTTCACCGTGTAGAATCTTGGGCAACAATACCATTTTCTGAAGGAACTTAGCGAAAGGGCGTGAATTTGCCCATAAGGGCATGTCTCCGTAATATTCTCCCCACGGTCCGATCTTACCACTTTAATTCTTAAGTTGTGCTGATTTTCAACTTCAAATTTTAAATATCTTGAATTTGTCAAGTGACTCGGATCGGTCTTTAATGGGAAAGATATAACCATAACGGAGAAATCATCGATGAATGTGATGAAGGAATCAAAACCATCCATCGATGTCACGGAAAAAGGACCACAAATATCGGATGAATTAATTTTAAGAGTCCACATCTGCGAGTGGCTCCTTCTTTATTTGCTTTACATATTTTTCCTTTAATGCAATCAATGCAATGGTGCGAGTTAGAGAAATCTAATGGGTGGAGAATTTCTTCCTTAATGAGACGCTCCATTCTCCCCTTCAAATGTGGCCTAAACGACGATTGCCAAGGCTTTGCCAAGAAGTCTCATCATTATTTTTACGCTTAGCATCATATACATTCAAAGATACATGAGATTCATTAAGGGAAAGCATATAGAGCTTGTCTTGTCTAAAAGCAAGACCAACATTATTTGAATTAAATGCAATAATGCACTTATTGTTACCAAAATTACATTTAAAACCATCATCGTCCAATAAAGAAACTGAAATCAAATTCCTCCTTATGGAAGGAACATAAACTAAATTATTTAGACGAAGTATGAAGCCGATATCTAAAACTAATGAAACAGATCCAACTGATTCAACTTCAGCTTCTTTTCCATCCGCGACTCTAAGACTTCGCTCCCCCTTTCTTAGTGTTCTCGCGGTATGGAATCCTTGTAAAGAGTTGGTAACGTGCACAGTTGCACCTGAGTCAATCCACCAAGACTTAAGGGAGAAATCAGCATAAAGAGTTTCATCAATAAATGTTATTGTATCATTACCCTTTTTATGAGCCACTTGTAAAACCGACACAATCCTTACGAAAATGCCCCGACCGCTTGCGTATGACATTCATCCCTTTAAGTGTTCGATTGGGAGCAACATGGGGCTTAGGTGTATTGTGCACCTTAGGCCCTGGCTTATCTGAATTAGGAGAGTAATGCAGCTTTTTCTTGGATTTGAAGTCCCCTGAGAACTTTCTTTTGTTAGGACCGCCAACTTGATTCACAAGATCTTTCTTTTCGGTCCTTATCCTTTCTTCCTCCTGGACACACATGGCGATTAAATCGCTCATGCTCCATTTATCTTTCTAAGTATTGTAATTTATCTTAAAAGCAGTGTAGTCAGAAGGAAGAGAGGTCATAATAAAATGAACTAGGAAACCATCAGATATCTCCATGTCCATGCCCTTGAGCTTTCCAGCCATATCGGTCATCATCATGATATGCTCTCTTATGCTCTGGGACCGTCATACTTAGTGGTTAAGAGCCTCTGGATTAAAGTACTGGCATAGACTTTAGTGGATCCTCTGAATTTCTCCTCAACTGAAGCCAGGTACTCCTTAGCATTTTCGGAATCTGGGATTGCTCCCCTGATCCCAACTGAGATAGAGGTCTTCATTATCATTAGTGACAGACGGTTGGACCGCTCCCATTTTTCAGCATTAGTGTCATAAGTTTTCTTTTTCTCATCATAATTTTCCTCACCGTCGATTGGGGAATGGGAGGAGTCACCCTTAACGCATAGTCAAGGTCTAAAACTCCAAGGACAATCTGAAATTCTTTCTTTCCAAGCGGAAAATTGCTTCCGTGAAGTCGCTCAATGTTGTCAATTGTGGCGGCAACATTTGAAGCATTTATTGCTGCAAAATTTAAAATAACATAAAGATATATTGCATGCAATTAACCCTACGTTGGTTTGATTAACAACATGCAAAACTACAGTTCTAATCCATATCACCGTTGGGCAGAAAATGGAAAAAGAACTTAATAATTTTAATACGGCGACACATGATTATAAACAACGTTGGTCAGAATATAATTGCATACATAATGCCAAAATAAAATATAAAAAAATCTCTAATTAAAATATCTCGTTGGTTCAATTTTAACTAAAGATTAAACATTATACATAATATACTGTTATTGAGCAATTAGTCATTAATTAAACAGTGCATAAAACATAAACCAGTGCACAAGAAAACTAAAACTGACTAATCCTCATTCGGCCCAAAAATCCACCCGGCCCAAAACTCACAGCCGGCCCATAAACAAAATTCCATAAGGACCCTTGGATTCGAACGGACGGCCGAGATTGATCCTGAGAAAAACAAAAAGGCCACCAACCCTAAACCTAATTTCATTCTTCCTTTCTCCTCCCGCAAAAGCGGGCGGCGGCAAGAATGCATGGCACATGGCGGAGATGCATGAGGCGGCGGCGGCAAGCAGTTTGAGGGCGCGGCCTCGAGGTCAGGCGCGCAGCGGCTTGAAGCGGCAGCGACACGCTGGGAAGCATCAAGAATGACGGCGCACGCTTGAAGCGGCGGCGACGCGGCGCGGAGCTCGGCGGCGGGCGGGCTTGAAGCGGCGGCGACGTGGCATTCGCGCGTCGGCGGTGGCTTGAGATTGCGGCGCAGCTGGAGTTCTGACCCGTCGGCAGCAGACATGAGGACATGGCGGCGGCTTGAGGCTCCAAAGATCCCCAAAAAACGTAAGTATCCGCCGCCGATTTGGGTTTTGATTGGGGTTTGAGGGCTCGGGTGGTACCGGTTTGGGGATTTCGTTAGGATTTTGCATAATTTCTTAATTCCCCTCCTTCTAAATGCTAAACCGAGAGACTAATCCGGTTCGGTTGGGACTAATTTGGGTTCAAAAACGAGTCTAGGGTAGCTCTGATACCAAATGTGAGCATTAATCTAAGTCTTAAGCAACATTAACCCTAAGCTCATTGAAGAACACCTAGTCTAATCATTATAGCGGAAGCGTTAATTGACATACCCGAACTTGAAGAAGCCATGAGTGCTTGTAGATGCGTCGGAGTGGAGCCGGATCCGTCGGTGTAGAGCCGGGACTTGGCGTGGGCAAGCAGCGGCGTCTCGCCCGACGGAGGCCTTGATCTTCGCAGTGAGAGAGGCGGCGGTGTTGCGGCCTTCGGTCACCGTAGCACCCGTGAGAGATCGGGAGTGTGTGGGATGTCGAGCCTAGAACCAGAGATCCAAAGCCGCCGAGTCCCTAATTATATGGCGCTAGGTGAACGGGACGAAAACCAACAAATCGGTTGCGCCCCGATCAGACGCCAGCGAGTGGGCGTGACCCCGTGAATCTCGGAGGTGGTTAGCCGAGATCAACCCAACACGCCGGCGTCCGGGGACACTCGACGAAATCCTCCGCGTCCTCGGGCAGCGGTCGAGGACGAGCTAGCGGAGTTTCGCTGAAAGATGGCGGAGACCGCGCTGGCCGACAAGTCCGAAGTCCGGCGGGCGCAGCGTCGCGGCGGCGTCGCGGAGCGACGCGACGCAGCGGCTGGCCGGCGTCATGAGGCCGTCGTCGGCACCTACAAGGCGGAGGCGAAGGCCGTCGACTTCAAGAACAAGGTTAGTAGATACTAGATACTAGTAATGTTCATCTACCTGATTCACAGTTCCTGCTCAAGATTCACAATTGATCCGGCCTCAACGCATAACCCACTTGTTCTTCTGCGTACGGCTTGCATGTTCAGAGTTGTTCATGTGCGCGCGTGCTCGTGTGTGTGTTAGTGTGTGATCTACGTACATTCCAGAGTGTAATTCTGTTAAGAGCTGACTTGGAATTGTTTCATGGAATTGTTCTATGCTGTTTCATGGAATTGTTCTATGTGGGTGCCGCTTTTATTATATGGATCAGAATGGCAATAGCCAGGCTGCTTCTGCATGTGTTTGGTCGTTTGTTATTGTTTATAGTCGTGCCAAATGTTTGTAAGTTGTAACATTCCTAGATTTTACTGGTTGAGACTTAGACCTATGCAGTTGGTTTCTTTTGAGGGGCCGCCGGGCGATGGGGACGAAGCGCAGAAGAATGGCAGTAAGATTATTTCACGTGGGGAAAAAAAGAGAAAATATAAGAAATATCATTAAAAGATCAAAATGATAAATTATTAAGCAACCAACCTTTAGAACGGCAAATTATAGATTGCATTGTTAGGAGTGGCAAATCATAAAAAGCTGTTCTTTGTGGTGGTAAATAATCAATTATCCTAAAATGGAATTCTCCGTTCCAGGAGAGGAACAACAAGAGGAAGCTGTTCTACCGGCTGGACCGCCGCGTCGTCATCGACGTGCCTTACATGTAGAGCCCATGAGACGCTCTCGCGTCGCAGATGAAGCGCTCTCACACCTGCCGATTTGCGTGGGTGGTCCATTTGGTGCGTGGGATCAGGGGCCATGCCGGCTGTGATACGACGTTGGGATGATAGGCCACATGCCCTCGCGTCGCGTGCCGCAGTACGCGGAGAAGTTGCCGATCTTGCTAGTGGCGGAGAGAAGGGGGGCGAGTGGGCGACCAGGGGCCTGGCCCTCCCAATGAATTCACAGACCTCCGGTTAGGATGCAATATGAAGTGGGCCATCTCATTATCTCAATTCACTTAATTGCTAAATACAAAGCCCAAAACTGAGAGGCTCTAGATTGCCCTTCTGCAGTTGTCGTTTCATCTCTCCTATATTCCATTCACATCTGATCTTGCCATCTAGGTCTTGCGTTTTGCGTAGTTGCGTTATTGGTAATTCGCCACGTCGACGTCTCGGCCGCCCGGCTGCCGGCGAGCAGCAAGCAGCGTCAGACGGCCCAAGGTATTGCTGCAATCTTGATGATCCACAAATAACTGAAATCTAGTGATTGTGATCTGTATTTCAGTTTTTAGCTTTACTTGTTGCTTTGTTAGTTGTAAGCACATTAAACAATCTACATTACGCAAAAATTGTGTGCAGATGGAGTTGTAGTTTCTTATTATTTCCCCCTTTTTAATAGAGGCATCAATCATGAAGAGGAAAACAATAGATAGTTTTTTCAAGAAAAATGGTAATAGTTCAGGCTCCCAACCTACGCTCAAACTTCTACACCTACTGATGATGTGCAAGCTTCTCAACAGAACATCTCCAATCCTACAGATGTGCAAACGCCTGAACAGAATGTTTTAGCATCAGCACAAACTCCTGACCAGAATGTACAAGCTAGAACTAGATCCATCTTATTTGAGAGGGACCCATGTAAACGTCTTTAAATGTGGGAGCGCCCTGTTAATCAACAAGATGATCGAGGTTCGAAGATTTTATAAAACTGAGGGCCCGTATCAACCATACATGAATGAGTATCCATTTACAGGACCAGATAATCGTTGTCATCGGTTCCAACACCATTGGTTTAATAATTTCTCTTGGCTGGAGTATTCCCCTCACACAAATCGTGCCTATTGCTTACCTTGTTTTCTTTTTGGAAGAAAACCAGCTGGGAGATGTGGCTCAGATACATTCACAGTCAAGGGATTTCAGAACAGGAAAAGAGTCAATGATGGAAAGGAATGTTCTTTTCTCACTCACATGGGCCACGATTCAAACTCATCTCATAACTTTGCAGTTCGGTGTTATGAAAACCTTAAAAATACCACGGCTCATATTGAAAAAGTGATGGAGAAGCAAAACGAGAAAATGGTTATCGATGCAAGATTGAGACTCTAAGTGGTTGTTTGGATCTCAGAAATAAGAGATGAGTTTTAAGAAAACTAGTTTTAGGAGGATTTTTAGTAAAACTGGTTTTAAGTTGTTTTTCTGTTAAGATGAAGTTATGGATTACTAATGTTTGGATGAGAAAAATTAAAACAGGTTTGATTAATTACGTGTTTGGCTAAAATGTTTTTTTCCGCTTTGCTTAACTCACTCAATCCGCCCCCCCTCTCTCTCTCTCTCTGTGTGTGTGTCTCTCTCCCCTTCGCTCATCTCCCCTTCTCGGCCATGTGGACGGCGATCCCCAGGTCGCATATCTTGACGGCGTCGAGGCCGCCACCGTCGCCGCCGACGAGGATGTTCCCCGGCTTTATGTCGCGGTGGATGACGCGGTTCTGGTGCATGTGCTCGGCGCCGCGTAGGAGCTCCGCATCACGGGACGCACGCCGGCCTCCGGTCTCATGCCAGCGGCTTCGTCAGCGGCGGCGTAAAGCGATGCCTCTTCTTGGAGAGCGGCGCGCGCGTCGGGGACTTGACGGCGACGGACTCGCTGGAGTGGCGGTGGCGCGCTTCGACGACAACGCAGGAGCCACCCCCGCCGAGCGCGCGCGTCGGCTCGTAGTCGTCGGTGCTCCACATGCGCCTCCTCCTCTCGCAGGTCGCCGCTCCCGCGGCGGTGGCGGCGAGGAGGTCGTTGAGGTCGAGGATGTCGCAGAGGGCGCCAGGTCGCTTGCTGCCTGCCATCGCGAACGGAGTCGAGTTATGTGATAGTGAGTTCGTCTTGCAGCCAATGCAGAGCGAAGTTCGTGCGCCGTGGAGTTTGTTGGTTTTGGGAGAACTTGTTTTTATAAAAACGGCCAGGACTTGTTTTTAGTAAAACAAGGAATATTGGATTTACACTAAACCGGTTTTGCTTATCTCAAGAGTTAGTTATCCAATCCAAACAGAGATTTCCTAAAACAATGCTAAAACTGGTTTTGGGAGAATCTGTTTTCATAAAACAAGAGATCCAAACAAGGCCTAAGACCTCAATCAATTCTATGAGGTAAAAAGAAAAAAATGTCCTTTCAGTATTTGGCAAACAAGCAGAATGCTTAGTACTTTCAATCTAACAAATAAGCAACATTTTTGTCAGGTGGTTGGCTTTCCAAGCTTGCCTATTTAGAGGTCATGATGAATCTGCACATTCTAGAAATCATTTGAATTTTCTTGAGATGGTCGAGATTTTAGCTTCCTACAACAAGGAGGTGAAAGAAGTTGTGTTAGAAAATGCTCTCAGAAATGCGAAGTACACCTCACCACTTGTAAATTCTTAGCATATTTTCTCGAAAAGTACAAACAACAATTCCAGATGAAATTGGTAATAGCAAGTTTTGCATTATTATGGATGAGTCTCAAGATGAATCTAAGAAAAAGCAAATGGCAATAGTTCTTCGGTTCGTCAACAAAGAAGGGCTTATTAAGGAGCGCTTTCTTGATCTTGTTCATGTTGAAGACACCACTGCAATAACTCTGAAGAATTCAATTTGTGCTGTCCTATCAGACAATAACTTGAATGTGCAGGATATTCGAGGTCAAGGGTATGATGGGGCAAGCAATATAAGAGGAGAATGGAAAGGATTGAAGCGTCGCATACTTGAGCAGTGCCCCTACGTATATTATCTGCATTGCATGACACATCAGTTGTCGGACCCAGATTTTCTAATCCTGAATCCTCTGTACAAGTACTGTGCTATTCCCTAGATCAATAGATAGCACTCACAGACACATTGCTAAATCATTTCATACATAGCGTAAAACCATACCATTCATTAATTTAACACATCAGAGTTTATATAGACCACATCGGGTCGGTTTTACAATAAGGGCCGAACATGCCAAGCTGATTAAATTACAAAAGTAGCGGAAACGACAATGGAAGCAAAAGGGTGAGAGCACATCTCTCCACAGATTGATGCATCTTTACCTGTTTTGCTTTGGGGGTTGATTGGATTCAAAGCAAGGCTTCCGTAGTGCTTAGTCATTGATCTTCATAGCTCTCATAGCTATTGGAGTGATTTGCAAGTTGAGTCCAATCTAAGCGAAAAATTGTTCGAGCTCCTATTCACCCCCCCTCTAGTCGCCTTTCCGGTCCTACACATATGCATTTCATCAGCTGATATCGGTATAGTGGAGTGTTCACCCGTCAATGACACACTCTATCCTTCACTCCCATGAAGTTCCCACCAAAGTAGGATTTTATCTAGAGCACTCCGGACTAGTCATGTATCTTTCTCACCGACCTCACTGGATTAGTTACATGACTTTCTCACCGACCTGGCTCGTGCAACTCCTGCTATGATGAATGTAAATGATGCAACATCTTTAACTATTCATCACCATAATTCATCTCATTAACTCAATATCTCATTCTCATTATCTCAATATCATAATCCCATTCATTCAATGTCATCAATATCATGTATAAGAATAAGCTTATCGAAGCATAATAAATAGCATCGTAAGTAATATCAATGACAATGGCGAATAACCCATTGTTCACCACTCTACCATATACTTGCCTCTTAGCCCTTCGAAACCGGATGACGAAAATTATGGCACGGTGCATGAGACCACAGTCCCTGAATAAGCAAGCAATAACACACACTCAAAAACATCATCAAAATCACATCATCACAGCACCAACCCATCACACTACTCGACCTTGCATGTTTACGCCAACCCGACCAAATTAACCCAAATCTATTGGATAGCAGAACTATAAATTTCATATCTCACAATCTATGCATCGGATTGATATGAATAAAAATTCTACCGAAAGCTATCGAAATTATCTACAACTCCCTAGTAGATGAAATCCTCAAATTATGCCTCTACGGTACCCGAAATAATTGTACAATAGAACCGTAGATAAACAGACCTAGTAATCGGTTTCTCCCGACTAGACAAATTCTAAAACCCCTCTCTAATCTCGATTATAATCTCTACATAAAATAAACAACCAAAGGAGAAAACTTGATCGTTACCCCGGAGAACACGGAGGTGATCATGAAATCCCGTGGAAACATTCTCCTCCTCCCTTCTTTTCTTCTTCTCCCTTCCTTCTTTCTTCTTGCTTCCTTGCCCTTGATCACCATTGTCACATAGAATCCACGTATGCATGTAAAGTAGCGCAGCATGCAAAGTAGCAGCCGCACTTCTCTCTCTCTCTCTCTCTCTCTCTCTCTCGGTAGCACTCATGCTGGGATGGCAATTGGGTGCGGCGGGTACGGGTATTGCTTGCCCATACCCATGCCCACGACCCTGATTTCCCCCCACGTGCATGCCCTCGAAGGATGACGGGCGAAGAACCTCGCCCATGCTCGTCGTCCGTGGGCATGCCCGTTTACCCACGAATAAGCAAAACATTGCAATAAGTGGTAACATGTTCCAAATTATTGAAAAACAGGTAGCAACTAGCAAAAATCATGCAAGGTAGTCTTCCCTTAGTTAACTCATGAACTCAACACTTGATTTGATTTCGCATGACATTAGTGCACAAAAATGCTGAAAGTTATATGTGCTCATCAAAATTCACATAAGTTTAACACGATCCGGAGGAGGACGGGACCGCAAGCCCTGAACATATTTCGGTTATATGAATGCCTTATACTATAACTTGGAGTTTATCAAGGCTATGCGAAGAAATGGGGACCGCAAGCTTTGCATCACCGCTGTGTCTCAAAGATGGAAAACATTGTATAAGTAATCGAGAACCGAGAAATGAGAAGAAATGGACAAACCGGCTTGCCTTGGGTGGGAGGAGGTGACCGGCGTTGGGAGGAGGACGGCAATCTGGAGGAGGGCAAGGCGGGAGGAGACAGCAAGGCGTTGAGGAGGAGCACGAGCGAATCTGGAGGAGGACAGGTGGGAGGAGGCGACCGACATTGAGGAGGAGGTGGGCGGGAGGACAGAGGAGGCGCACGGCATTCGGGAGGAGGACGGACGGATCTGGCGTTGAGGAGGAAGTGGGTGGGAGGAGGCGGCCGGCGTTCGGCGGTTGGGGGGAGGAGGATGGGGGAGCGGTTGGCCGGGAGGATGGGGGTAGCGGGACGACGAGGGACTGGGGAGAAATGAGATCTGGATCGGGAGTGGTCGAGTGGGGGACGGGGGGCGCGTGAGGAAGAGTTTGTGGCGGCGGCGGCTGGGAAGTGGGAGCTGGGAGCCTGGGAGTGATTGCAGCGACTAGGGTTTTAGAGAGTGGGGTGTGTGATGTCCCCCTGTCGGTGTTAGCAGTGTCAGGCGAAGCGGGCACGGGTGGAGCTTACCCATGCCTGTGCCCGTTTACCTGATGGGTAAGGAATTGTGCCCGTTTTCATGCCTGTGGGCAAAGAAAGACGCCCATACCCGCCTCTATTAGAGTATTCGTCCGCATGCTCGTGGGTAATCGGGCACAATTGCCATCCTACTCATGCATGTAGGCTTTTCTTTTAACCACTCCCTCTCTCTCTCTCTCTCTCTCTCTCTCTCTCTCTCTAGCAAGAATGCATGCATGTGCATCATGCAGGGCTAGCCGACAACTACAGCATGCATGCAGGGCTTTGTGGCGCAACTTTTAAGCAGCAAACTTGCATGCGACGGAGCAAACTAGGTGTGTTTGGCGGCGGTAGCAAAGACACGCATGCTAGCAAAGAAGAAGCGCAAGCAAGAAAGTGGGCGGCGAATTAATGCGACGCCAAGAAGAAAAATACAAGCACGCAACAAGGGCGCGGCCGATCGACAACAATCCGGGTGTCCATGCGGCAGGGATGAGCTGGCTGGAGAATTCCACGCATGCGCACGGGCAGCAAAAAGGATGGCGAATCCTCTTGCGCTGCAGGACAACGGCGGCTGATGCATAGCGTGTGAAAGTTGGAGGCGGCGGCTTGTTGAGGCGCACGGAGAAATAAAAACTGCTAGGGTTTTTGTTTCTGGTTTCTCTCCACGTCCACTCTTTTCACGTTTGATCTAACTCCCCTCTACGACTCATTCCAGGAAGCAACTTCCTCTAAAAACCAAAACAACCCGTTTTCACGTAACCCCTTTTGTTAATTACGCTAAGATCCTCAAAAGGGTTATTTTCAGAAAACCCCACTAATCATTTTCGTTTTTATCTGTAACGCGTTTTGGGATATTACATTCTACCTCTCTTAAATAGAATTCGACTCTGAATTCTACTCGTTGTTCTACACGAAAGAACAACCACAACTGAAATTTAACAACAACTAACATGTACCCGACATGAACAAAACTGGATGCTAGCCGCGCATACGAGACTTCAGCTCTCAAATAGCCTCTCTCTTAGACTGATCAGACCACATTATCTTGATGGATACCAACATCTTACACTTCAACACTCGTCTCGACCCTTTTCAGGCAAACTCAACGGACAAGACTCGAAGGTACGGTCTTACTTGTTTGGTCAAAGGCCCTAATGAAACCTCACTCTCCAGATCTCTCAAGTACTCCCTCGACACCGGGTTATACAAAACGTTGTATACCCCACGTCAGGACTCGAGACGGTTTTAGCGGAACGCTAACTTCCAAAATCCCCGTAACTTTCGGAAATAACCCAATACCTTGGGCCAACCTTCTCTTTGGTACCAAACCACACAACCCGCACAAAACACATGAAACTCTTGTTCTCTCTCCCAATCGACCTCTTCACCTTTGCAAGGAGCAACTCCTTTAACAAGGGACGCACAAAGAACTCGTCTTAAACCAACTCTCTTACCGAAAAAAAACCCAACTGAAATAACGGATTCACAATGCAACTAACTCATTGCCATCTTTTCTCCAGAAGACTCCAATCCAAAATCAAAGCCTCATCAAGAAATCTTTTCCTCTTCCCATGTAACCAGTTTGCAATTAAACACCACAAAAAGCCAAAAGCGAAATCACTTAACTGCCACAATTCTCTTTTTTTTTTTCTTAACGGGGAAGAACCACGCATACGAACAAGAACCAATTCAATTCGCAAATGACATCCGTCATAAATACATAGCTCAAATAAGAACCAAGATAATATTCACTACCTGAGAATACCCCCTTTTCCTCAACCTTTCTTTTAAGAATTTAACTTCCGTTAAACCATGGGATTCCAAATCATTGCACTAACTACTTCTTAACCGGCAAACTCAAGGCGATGCTCAACCCGAGAGCAACAACCACACTCATCTAGAGGGATTCTACTAATTCACAAAAAGTTACACTAGTCCACTCCTCTGCGAAAGGAATTATTTTGACAAATGATTCCTAACACCTAAATAAAGATTTTCACTCACAATCACACCACTTTAATCCTTTAAGGATAGTTAACTTGAAATTCTTAGCACAGACACTTATTTACTTCACCCAAAGGACTCTATCAATGATCATCACACTATTCGGAATCCACTTTTATTCTGATACTTCTACACATAGTCATTGGGCAACAATGGTTCTAACATAAAACACAAGCCCAATTTCGACAGCCAAGACTCCTACAATGAACTTCTGGTATAAATGAGAGGGAAATCCTCAGATTCAATGACTAAAATTCCTACAATCCAAACATTATCCTTAATCATTAATATCAACATTCCTCACTAATCAAGTAATCGCCAAAAGCGATTAACTTCACCAATCTTGAACTCACTAAACCACATCATTCCATTTCACCTACACGACCATAACATACACATTCGCAATACTCTAACTAATTAACCAAGATTCAACTTTTGAATATTCCAATATTCTACCAACACGAACAAAGGTTCTTGAATTACAATTCACTATTGGTTCTACTAGTCATAACAACATAATCAGTTTTGCCCAATAACCATCATTCCATTTTAGCTCCAATTCCCTACAAGATTTATATCACGAAATCAATTCATCCTTCAATGCTCTTCAATTAACTTGCAACCCAAGGTCTCATAACATCATATTCTTGACCACTATTAACCGGTTACCTCTATACACTCTATAAGGTTTTGTAAAACAAATCCATTATTCCTATCTCAATAGAAGAGACAAATAAAACTAATTTCAGCATACAGAAAAAAAAACGTTTTTTTCCAATCGTAGTAAACACAAGACAAAGAGAAATAGTCAAATAGTAATGATCTCGAAAAGCAAAAGAGGAGTCCATAGTTGAGGGCATAGGTCCCACAAAAAGATAATATCAAACCTCAAATAAGAATAAAGCATTGCTTTTGAAAATCGAGAAACTCTTAAGGGGCAAAAACAGAAAGTTTAGGCACACTTCAAATAAACTGCGAGTTACAAAACTTGACTTCAATCTCGAATACTTCTACTTCACTCTTTCTTTAACAAAGAAAGTATTTTTCTTTGATTACAACGTCACTTTGCCAACTCAAACAAGAAGAGCTCTTAAGACCAAATCACAAGAATCACTTGAGAACCAATAAAGCTTTCTAACACGTCACTTGCTCAAACTAATTTCAGTTACTACATAAATCATGAACTCCAAAAGATCACAAATACAAAGCTCGAAACATTTCATTTGAGCGATACCACGAATGACGATCAACTTACTTTCTTTCTATAAGAATCAACAACACACTCATAATCCATTGCTGACGATCTTACTAACATCCAGAATAATACACTATTAACAAAAAAAATTTATCATAGTCTACTCTTCCATTATAAAGCTCTCTAAAAACTCACCAAATTATTTCATACTACTTTGTCGTCTCATCCTCAAATTGAGAGTCCACCAAAACATTACAAACTCACTACAACCACAACTTTACTCTAGCAAAGATTTACTGCACCGATCAAAAGGTTCTACCAAAACCCTTTCATCATGGACATGCTATCATCCGATAATTCCACAATCATGTAAGCATAAGCCACCTATTAAATCACATTAGTTCGACTCTTAGTGAGGCTCAACACTAAACTTCAACACACAACAATTGCATGTTTACGCCAACCCGACCAAATTAACCCAAATCTACTGGACAACAGAACTATAAAATTCATATCTCACAATCTATGCATCGGATTGATATGAATAAAAATTCTACCGAAAGCTATCAAAATTATCTACAACTCCCTAGTAGATGAAATCCTCAAATTACGCCTCTACGGTACCCGAAATAATTATACAACAGAACCACAGACTAAACAAATCTAGTAATCGGTTTCCCCTGACTAGACAAATTCTAAAACCCCTCTCTAATCTCGATTCTAATCTCTAAATAAAATAAACAACCAAAGGAGAAAACTTGATCGTTACCCCGGAGAACACAGAGCCGATCATAAAATCTCGTGAAAACCTTCTCCTCCTCCCTTCTTTTCTTCTTCTCCCTTCCTTCTTTCTTCTTGCCTCCTTGTCCTTGATCACCATTGTCACAGAGAATCCAAGTATAAATGTAAAGTAGCAGCAGCATGCAAAATAGCAGCCGCACTTCCTCTCCCTCTCTCTTTTTCTCTCTCGGCAGCACTCATGCATGTAGGCTTTTCTTTTAACCTCTCCCTCTCTCTCTCTAGCAAGAATGCATGCATGTGCATCATGCAGGGCTGGCCGACAGCTACAGCATGCATGCAGGGCTTTATGGCGCAGCTTTTAAGCAGCAAACTTGCATGCGGCGGGAGCAGCTAGCAGGCATTTGGCCGAGCGGCAGCAGCACACGCATGCTAGCGGCAGCAGCGCGCAAGCAAGAAAGTGGGCAGCAGAATTAATACGGCGCCAAGAAGAAAAATACAAGCACCTGCAACAAGGGCGGCGGCCGATCGGCAACAATCCCGGGCTTCCACGCGGCAGGGACGAGCCGACTGGAGAATTCCACGCATGCGCACGGGCAGCAAAAAGGCCGGCGAATCCTCTTACGCTGCAGGAAAACGGCGGCTGATGCATAGCGTGTGAAAGTTGGAGGCGGCGGCTGGATGAGGCGCACAGAGAAACAAAAACTGCTAGGGTTTTTGGTTTCTGATTTCTCTTTCCACATCCACTCTTTATACGGTAGATCTAACTCTCCCCTACGACTCATTCCAGGAAACAACTCCCTCTAAAAACCAAAACAACCCATTTTCACCAAACACCTTTTGTTAATTACGCTAAGATCCTCGAAAGGGTTATTTTCAGAAAACCCCACTAATCATTTTTGTTTTTCTCTCTAATGCGTTTCAGGATATTACAGTTGAACCGGCCACGCCGCACCGAGTCACCGTCGCCAACTCACCTCAGCGTCTCTCTGTCCTCGGTGACCACTCTAGTGAGACCCACTGACCTCCCTAGTGCTCGTGCTCTCAACATTTTGGTCGCAACTCCACCCGAGCGCCGCGGTCACCTTCCATCCTCACGGCCGGCCGCCGCTTGCCGTTGCGCGCCCGCTCCAGTGTGTCTCTGCCCACACCAAGACCTCCCCTAGCCTCCATGTCACCTGGCATTCTATTTTTGCCGTCAACGGCCGCCGCCATCGCTTCCAACCGCCGGCAATGGGTGCTGTCCATTTCAGCCCGAAACGGCCCGAGCCTCCCCGTCTCTGTTACCTTTGTGCTCCCTATGTGTTCCTCCTCCCCTTTCTGAAAAATGGAACCACTCAAATGAGTTAGCTAAAATCTGGAGTTTGAGTTAGCAATTAGAAGTCTAAATTGAAGGAAGTCTAGATTAGTACGTTAGTCAGTCAACTCTTGCTGTTGTAGGTTTTGTAAATAGTAATCTGGAGTTAGTTTCCGAATAAGCTAATGGCTTGGTTATTACAGTAGTTGGAAAGGTTAGAGAATCATTTCAGTTGGACATTTAGTGGTCAGTGGCAACCAAAAATTGAAAAAAAATCAATAAGGGTGGGTGCATTCAAAAATCAACAGAAAGTGTAATCTGTAGATGATAAAAATTGACATGAAGTTAATGACTTTACTAATAAGTTTAGTAATTAAAAAGGGTTTTAGCCTTTCAAACACTTAAGCTTCCAGTAGTAGTCAAAACTGAAAAATCAAGGATGGAGGTGAAGTTTTAGAAACTAACAAATTATAATCAACTCTTTCTAATGAAGTGTTAGACAGAGAAAGAAATTAGAGGGCTTTTGGGAACAACTTAAGTTTATGACTTTTTTGATTTTTGCAATTGGAAAGGTGGTGTTAGACTAAATAGCTTTTAGTGATTAATCTAAAAGGAGCACTCTAACCTGCAAAACAAACTTTGTTGTTGGCTAAGTCCAGTGAATGAACCTGTTGAGAATACTTAATCATCTTGGATAGTCAAACTAGTAGAGAAGGGAAAGTGTTTGGATGAAATCTACTTATGACAGTAGGGCCAGTTTAGTTCAGTTGTTTAGACTTGACAATAGACAAATGATCTTGGTTAAACACAAGCAGTTAGAAATCATCTTGATTCAATTAGCCTTTGCACTTGTTTCCAACATCACAACTCAAGCTAAAGACAAATGTTGTATATGATTATCCAAACCAACAGTGAACAACCAATGGGTTAGTGAACTCTGCAACTTGAACCATCAAATGCCTAATTAATTAAGAGAACACTACCATTAGTCAACTGCTTAACAAGGTGAATGAACAGTAGTAAAGATGTTAGCAGTAGAATAGAGCCAAGGCTTTTACCCAAAACAATTGTTTAGAAAATATAAAGATGACATTTAACCTAGAGGAGTAAAGTTAATTAGAAATAAAGTCTGGGCATGTGGCTAGCTAATCAATAGTGGGCCTCATACCATGGATACTACAATAGTAATAGTAGTACTAGGTCTTTGAGATGATTGATAGAAATTAGTAAAGCAATCAGAGATTTAAAAATCATTAGTATATATTTTAGTTAGAAGTTAACCTAGTGTAATGGTTGTACCTTAGTTTAAGCCTAGTCATGATAATGACCATGAAAAGGACACACTTAAAACATGGAACTTCCTCGGTAAATAGGAAATACTAACAAAAAGAATCATTAACATGAACTGGACCTTCTATACAATTCATGATAAGATGCTCTCTTTGGAACCGTAGCAGTTCAACAATAAGTCGAAGCAAATTAAAACGATAATAACTTCTACATACGAATTCAGAATTAAATTAATCTTTTTGATAAATTCATATAAAACCATTCTCTTTAATAATACGCAAAAAAATATTTGGATTCTCTTGCTGTGGGATTTATTTCTCCTTTGGTGTTTTGTTTTTGGTTCTTTCGAATAGATGTTAGAACACGCGAGCAAGATTATCGACGATCAAGTGACGACCTTACTCCCTCAACAATATAAGCAAGAGCAAGGCAAGCACCCTCTTTGATCATATTGATCCCAGTATTTTACTTCATGTATTTTGTTTTGCAACTGTATGTATGCATGCTATTTTGGAAATTATGTTCGTGGGTAGAAGTAGTTAAATTCCTAATTGTTGCATTACCTTCCTTGAATGTTGATATCCCATTATTCAGTTCTTGCTTAGGTTATATGTATGTATGGGAATTTTATGTTGTAGGATAGATCGATGCTTAGCCATGCTAGCAGTTGTAGTCGAAAATGGTTGATGGAGCTAGTCCATCAGCCGAGTTGAATCGAATTCTGTTGAAACTTGAGGAATGTGTTAATTGACTTAAGATGGGATTGAGGAATGTGTTAAATTGAATTTGGTAAATTCGAGGATTGTGTTCAGATCTTGAATCTGGTTATTGCGAACTTGTTGGGTTGTGGGTATTGTGTGTTGGACTTGGACGGGTGATAGGTTGATGAAGGGAGACTGTTCCGGATTCGTGTAGCCCATCTGGGTAATTAAGGACTGGTCTGTGATGTGATGAACCAAGTCTTACGGGCAACCACACACCGGGATTTATGGCGAAGGCTTGGCTGAATAATTTGTTGTGTTCTTTCTACCAAACCATTAATTGTTGTACCTATTGTTGTTATTACAAGGGTCACCCGTGGTTCAGTTGCGAACGATAGCCTGCCATGTGGTGTTTCCCAGGGTCACCCATGGTTCAATTGTGAACGATAGCCTGCCATGTGGTGTTTCCCATTGATATGAGGGTCATTCGTGGTTCAGTTGCGAACGATAGGCTGCCATGGGGTGTTTTCTCGGGTGGTTTGATAGTTAGGACATGGCATTGTAAAGGCCTCGTTATGATATCTTAGTCACACTCCTATGAAAGAGTGCATGGCGACATTATAAGGTATTCATATCGTGTAGGTAAAGCTGTACAAACTCTACAGAGTCATTAATCTATTTGAATAGCCGTGTCCCCGGTCATGGACAACACTTGTGGGAAAGCAGGCATAGTTAGATTTTGGACTTTTGGGATTAGGAAAATTAGGGAAGGGTATGAGTTGGTGATCATTGATTAATGTGAGAACTATTGAACAGTTACTTTACTGTTATGGGATTGTGATTATGGAATTAACATGAAGGTTATTGAGATGTTACCTTACTGTTATTGGAATTGTGATCATGGATTTAATGTGAGAATTATAAATGTTACTTGCTATTATTTAAGTATTTAAAATGTTTTACTCGTTGCCATTTGAATCTAAACATGATATCTTGCTGAAAATTACCGCTTTATGCTGAAAATTGCCTAGTGTAGTAGCCTCTTCCTTTGACAGCCATGCATCTAATATAACATTTGTGATACACTACAAGTCTTGCTGAGTACACAAGTACTCAATCTTGCTATTATTGTTGGTTTAGAGTTTGCAGATGAGCCGATGCCAGACGATGTTTTCTTCGCACCTGGAACCGAAGGGTTCAATGACGGGGCTATCTAGGATTTGTTCCTTGTCAGTTGCCTTTCGGTGTGGATGGGCACACTGTTGGAATTTGTTTACTTTCACCACTTTTAATCTTCTGCTGCTATTTCTGTTAATCTGTTACTCCTGGTACTTAAGTCTCTTTTGGCCGGTCGGCCTTTGTTATGTGAATATTGTAATCGCTTAAGTACCACTTTGCTTTACCTTGTATGTTTGAATGTATGGTTGTGAATGCCAAATGTTGTGAATATGTGTGCTAGCCATTAATCCTGGGATTAGCACGGTATACACATGAGGTCTTCGGGTACTACAGAAAAGGTCTTCACAGACAGTTCAAAAATATCATCACAGACGGTTTCGTGAGCTGTCTAAGTTTATGGGTCAGTAATGACATGAGGTCATCACAGACGGTTTTCAAACCGTCTGTGATACATACTATCACAGACGGTTATCAACTCAAAACCGTCTGTGATAGTCGACTATCACAGACGGTTTGTAGATGAAACCGTCTGTGATAGTCAACTATCAGAAACGGTTTCATCTACAAACCGTCAGTGATAAATGATGCATCACAGATGGTATGTCCTAAGGAACTGTTTGTGATATTCTTTTGTATTGCTAAATCTATTTCTGTTTATTGGCTAGCCTTAGAAAATGCTAGCCATGCCCTCTAAAACAAGCTGAAACACAACAAGTTGTATACATCCAATTCACATTCATTTCAGAAATAAGCACATGCAATTCACAAATCAATTAACTAAAATTAACCATTCATGTACATTTACACATATGTTCCATTAAGTTCAATTTTATCCCAATCAAGTTCAATCTACATTGTGGAACTTCCCATCTGGATTTATGACCTGAATGTTCAAGAATGACGCAAGTTGTGCTTGAATTTTTATGAGCTGGCCTTGTTCCAATGCAGTTTCGGCGATGCTCGCAACCTGTCGCTAGGAAGATTAAATTCGTACTTATATAAATTGGTAAGTATGAAATAATTGTTGTAAGATTGACAAACCTGAGGATCATTAGTTATCGCAGAACCGACGAGTAGTTCCATGTTGTGGCAAACATAGTATCCACAGAGGTTGCAGGCCGGTGGATGCTGGTGGCACTGCAAAAATAGAATTGGTAAGTTCGAGAGGCATTATTACGAAGTGTTATATAGGATTAATGTGTACTAGCTAGCGAGCACCAGGAATTTTAGATCATGTCGCAGCGTCCTTCCCTTGGATTTCCCTCCTTTAGCAAATAACACGGTGAACGGCCTACGTGATTCCAAGAAGTTAGCCTTAGCCATTGCAAAGGAAGGAAAGACTACAATAGAGTTTCTATGGACAAAATGTGTTTACCTGTTGATTAAATGCCGGACAACTATGAAGTTGTGTTTGGCCCTCTGTAGGGAATCTAGTTATATTACCATGTTCCGTTTTGGTATAATTACAATTAGAATCCAGTGGAACCTACACAAGTATGTCATCATGGTCATTAAACCTAAGTTTGTGTTGCTTATAAAGTACAAATCAACAAGTATAGCCATTAGTGCAACACTTACTCCTGGTTGTAGGGCAAAAGTATGAATTCCTTGTTGAGGTGAGCCAGCAATGACTCTATCATATAATCCTCGATAAATTTTGCATTCTCCTTGATGGTTTGCTCAGAGACCACGTGTGGGTCGAGAAAACCTACCGGTGAATTCCTTAATTCGGCTTCAGAAATCATGTATCTATATACAAAAGCAAGGAGTTATATATAACATTTATCGATATTACACGAACATTGACCGTGATTGTACATACTTACTGTGTCCAACATCATATGAGTGAGACGTCGAGAGAGTCGAGGTTGAAGAGACAGAACAAGTCCTTGAAGGTCACCATGAAGACACAGTCTTGAGCCTCGTGGTTAAAATGATCCTTCTTGAACTTGACGGTGACACCCGAGCGTCGTTGTTCATCCGTCTTGTTGGCCTGTTCCATGCACCATATATGCAATATCGTGCAAGCCAATCCTAGGGTAGTTGTCTAACCTCTCGACCAACGGCTCGCCTAGCACGAATTTCTAGGCCAACGGCAAGAAGGGGATATCAGAACAGGAGTCGATCATCTTCGATTTGCCCTTGCTGCCTCGCTTTGTAGAGGTCAACTTCACAAGAGTCGACTGAGCACGAGGTGTAGATGCATCTGATGCACTGGGCCCTTGCCGCTTCGGTGTAGGTAGCTCCGGTGCAGTCAGCTCCCGTGGACTTGACACCGTTGCAGGACATTCCCGTGAAGTTGACACCTGAGCAGGTAGCTCCAGGCAGATGTCCCTCTTGGGCCACTAGATGAATGCTCCAATAGCTTGCTCTAGAGTCATGACCTTGTCGTTTGGGGGGAATATGCAGCGGGACGACCGCGAAATTGGCATAAACACCGTCCACATTCACTTTTGCAAAACCCAACGTTAGATTTACACCGTGCACCAAAGCCCCGACACCGGATGGATACACCTGGCCCCAAGCAGCATCTAGGGCAACAGAGGCATATCTCACTTGGAGCTTGCACTTCGTAGCCACCTACATAACGATACAAAATTAGATACTCCAGCATGCCTATCAATGGATCAAGCATTCCAGAGATAATAATTATTACCTAAGCCTTTCCTCAAAGTTCTCCATCTGCCGTTGCGTCGCAACTCTGACGCGATCATCGATCTCATCTATGAGGGATTCAGTGATCTCATATTTGAGGGATTCACAAATCTCCTCTCGTAGCTTTGCATCGCGCCCGGCTTTGCCTCTCTTCCTACTCCGATACGATTTGGAGTCCTCTTGGAACCAATCTTTCCATGAAACATAAAGACCAGTGCCTCTCGTGTGACCTAGGTGCTCATTGTTTCCTAGGGCCGCAGAGAGTATATCTCTCTCCTTGTCTGCCTAGAATGAGCCTTGGGAAGATTGTGCACTCAGCGTTACCTGCAATAGCCCGACATGTCATTTCACTTCCTATGAAGTTATGGAGTAATTACAAACTAGGTAGTTCAATATCTTACCAAGCGCCGGGACACTTCCTCGTCTGCGGGGTTTGGAAAGGAGATTTCCCTGTAGACAGGGTACATAACCTTGCCATTAACCAGTTTCGGGCGTGCTCATCAGTGATCTCGGCAAATGGCGGGGAGACATTCGAACGGTTTGCTTGCTGGTCCTGATCCCTATATATCAAGATTTTACCCACATACCCAGCGGTGCCGAGTCTATGGGGGTGCTTTTTTTTTTTGCCTAGAGGGCCCTATGCGCCGCACTTTCACTCCTAAAATCATCTTTCGTCTTTTTCACCACAAAGTCTTCCCAGCACTCTTCCAAGAACGGATACTTGTGGAAGGGCCTCAGATCCTTCTCCACGTAGTTCTTGACAAGCATGCTCTTGAAGTTCTTGCACGCTTTGCACACTTGTAGCAACGCGTGTCATCGTACGGAGTCCCGGTGTTGTTCCGGGATCTCGAACAATCGAAAAATATCCGTCAGTAGCTGACATTTCTGAACTTTGGTCAACTCCTTCCACGAATCGTAGGTGATGTTGACCTGTTCCTGTGCAACTATTCTGACCGTTCTCCGAAATGTGGACGCTACTCGGTGAGGATTGATAGGGGTCCTAGACTGATCGACCTCCGTGATGGTAAATCGGCCCGTGGGCCTTTTCAATATTCCTCTTCTTCTACCGCGCTTGGATATCCCAGAGGACGGTGCATCAGACACATGAGGCGACGATGATGAAGAATGAGCGGAAGACATCTTCACAAGAAATAGAAGTTCTGAAACGTATGAACATATATTATCATAAGATTCGATCTCTATGTGTATGGGTATACACACAAATTAATAAGTTCTGTAGAAGTTGATTACTTATTGGTATTTCTGCCAACTTAAATTGAAGAGACTATTTCTTAAGCTTTATCATTTCTATCTTCACAATTTGCTACTTCAAAAAAAAAAAGAAGCATCCTTGCGGTTCCTGTGTTTTCAATTTCGTATTGTGTATTTCCTTTGTTTTCGATAAATGCAACCCTTCTTATGTCATGAGTGCATAATTTCTTTTTGAGACATGAATAGACATAATAAACAAGTTTATCACTGAACAGGTACCAGGCTCTGTGATTTGGAGGTGGATTAGGCTATTTGTTCCTAAAGACGCCGCTGCTGCCGCTGCCCTCTAGCCACTCGTCACCTGATTCAGTTGTAGGATTTGTAGGAATTTTTTTCGGTTCGTTTGCACCTTTGTATTTGGATGCTAGATTTAGTTGTAAACTCGATTCAGTCCGCAACGGAGTGTCTATATTTTTTTCTTCTAGGTTTTTTATATATCGACAATGTAATTCTACATTTGAAATGGTTGTACCTAAGATCTAAAACTCCTTATGAAAATATGTGATATTATATCCTCTGAATCATTATAGTTTAACTAGCGATATAATATTTCTACAGAACAAAATAAAAATGGACATCTCTAGCTCAATCTAAATACGTCTATGAATGCGTATCTATATTTCTTGGCACGCAATAAAGCGTCACTAGGGAGAGTAGAGACAATATGCAAATGCATACATGAAAGCGTCTCCAAGCTTGTAGAGACGCAATCTAAATGACTCATATCATTGTAGACGTGTTTAACAATACATCTCTATGATCTTTGACACGGTACGTGGGGAGACGCTCTAGAGACGCTTTACAAAAATGACTCTATGATGTTATAGAGATGATTGAAAATATCTTTAACACATAAAATAGGCGTCTCTACAGGGCTTTTGTGTTGTAGTGGATAGGTCGAAATCTGGAAGCCTATGTTGATGACTTGGTCGTAAAAAGCATCAACGCTAGCAATCATATTTCTGACCTACACGAGATTTTCAATAAATTAAGGCAGAGAAGTGTGTGTTCGGAGTTTCGTCTGGAAAGATTCTTGGGTTCCTAGTTTTGGCTAAAGGGATTGGAGCAAATCTAGCAAAAAATTAGCCATCGACCAGATGCGCCCTCCGACCATAAAGAAGAAGTCCAAAAACTAACTGTCTGTATCAGCGCTCAGTCGTTTCATAGCACGGTTAGGTAAAAAAGAACTCCCTTTCTTTAAACTTCTTCAGAAACACGAAAGTTTCGAATGGACTAAAGAAGCAGACGACGCCTTTGAAGAACTTAAGAAGTACCTTACGAGTGCCCTAATCTTAGTTTCTCCAAGATCAGGGGAAACATTGCTGATTTACGTGGCTGTGACTCCACAAACAGTCAATGGTGTACTGGTTGTGGAATGTGAAAACATCTAACGACCGGTTTATTACGTAAGCGAAGTCTTACATGGACCAAAGGAACGATATCCACAGGTACAAAAGCTGCTCTATGGTCTCCTTATGTCTTCAAGGAAACTAAGGCATTACTTTCAGGCCCACAAAGTGGTCGTACCAACCGGATATCCCTTGGTCAAGTCCTTGGAAACAGGGAATCATTAGGACGAATAGCAAATTGGGCGGTCGAGCATGGGGCGTTCGACCTCCATTTCATCTCACGAACAGCAATTAAGTCCCAGGTAATAGCAGAATTTATTGCCGAATGGACAAACCCTAAACCACCCAAGGGCCCGAGTACGAACACCACAACGAGTGGACAATGTACTTTGATGGTTCCTTGATGCTCAAAGGCTCGGGAGCTGGAGTTGTCTTGATATCCCCTACTAGCGAACACATCAAGTACGCCATCCAGTTAAACTTTCTTGCTGCAAACAATGTGGCAGAATACGAAGGTTTACTGGTGGGACTCCGAACAGCTCATTCGCTCGGGATTCGCAGATTACTAGTTGTAACATCCCAACGTTCTATTACCAAATCAAAAAATAATAAATTTATTATTTTATAGGATTTCTCGTGTCAAAAAAATTCTTGACTTTTTGTCATTTAAAAAGAGTTTTCTTTATTAGAAAGAAAAAATAAATTATTTAATTTCTTGGTTTTAAAGTCAAAAAGAAAATGTATTGAGTTTTCTGAGTTTTTATTGGACTAAAAGTGAAAAATCAAATTTTAATTAATTTTGGAATTTTACGGTACTTGAAAAGGGTTTTTCCTATTTTTCAAAAAATATAAATAATTAATGTACAAAAATAAAAGCCAACTTTAAGTTGTAATTATTTTTATTAAGTTCATAATAATTCAAGGAATTTTTGTGAATTTTTCTAGAATTTTGGAGTCTATTTGCTATTTTCTAAAAATCAATTTGATTTATTTTTTTAATTCGAAAATCAAAAAATCATTCAGACTGTCTAAACAGTAACTTTGTGACGTTTAGACCATCCAAACATTTTTTTTTATTTTTTTATTTTTTTCGCTGAAAATTCTTTCTTTCTTCAAAAATTCATATCTAATTCATCTCAACTTCAAATCAAGTGAAACCAATTTTCATATTTTTCATTTTAAATTAAATTTATTTTAAAATAGGTTTCAAATTTGTCTCTGGCAAAGAAATATAGTTTTTGGAAATTGATCCTTAAACCGAATTATTTTCACACTAGAAAATGCTTTTAAACTTTGAAAATTCATAGAAAATGTTTCTGAACTCCAAATGAGTTGAATCAAATTATTTTGGTCTTATAATTTTATTATCTGTTTTATCCTTGAAACATCTCGGCCGAACTTCCCAAGCGATCTCGGACGAATATTCCCGTTCATTGGATGAGTTCATCCCAGATGGGTTGATCTCGTTCACCTATCACAAATCATAGTCTCAATTCAAATCCTTGTTCCAAAATAAAGTATCTTTGCGGTCAATTCTGGATTCATATTCTTGTTTTGAATTCATCTCAAATTCAAATTTTAGCCAAATTTAAAAATTCAAATTTGAATTTGAACTTTCTCCGAAATGAAAATTTTAAAATTTCATTTCAATTCCTGGCCAAAATTTATTATCTTTCCTTTTTCTTCTTTCCTTTTCCCCCCTTTTTCCTTTTTCTTCTTTCCCTTTTCTTTCTTTCTTTCCTTCTTTTCCCTCTTTCCTTTTCTTCTCTTTCTTGTTCCTCACATGGTGCACTCTGTCCAAAACATTCAGCACACACAGCCACCATTAATGACCATGCAAAGCTTTGAAATGGCGTGATTTTCTCCACATTTTTTCGCACGATCAAAGGCATTCAAATCCCCATGAATTTCTATTTGCAAACAAAAACTAAACTTTTTTGAAAATATTACTATTTTTCAAGTTTAAAAATAATTTTTAGCAATATAAAAATAATTACTACGTAAGAATAAAATTATTATTATTACTATTATTATTTTATTTGAGTTCGGAATGTTGTGTTTAGTATCTGTTTTGTTTTTGGATTTTTTGTAATTTATTTGCTATTTGTCCGGAATTAATTAGTGTCTTTCCAAATTTTCAAAAGGAAGATTCCTCAAAATATTCCGGCAGCTACAGGAATCGGCCGAAACAGTAATTACAGCCCAAAAATCCAGCCATAACTTCGGCGAGCAATTCCCACCAAACCATTACTCCTTTGCCCCTATAAATTGAACCGTATTCCCTCTATCCTATTCCCCACATCCCTCTCGCTCATTTTTGCCAAAAGCCTCCTGGAGCTCCCTCTGCTACCTCTTCTTCTCCAACTCCGGTGAGCCCGATCTCCTCATCCGTAGCTCCGTTATTCACCAAATATTATCGGTGAGTTCCTCTTGACATTCTCTATATTTCTATTCAAGATGAATTTTAATTTATCTATTGGTTCACCTTGGCCACAAAAGCACCGACGGTCTTCTTCTCCAAGTCTAGCGAGCCCGATCTCCTCATCCGTTGCTCCGTTGTGCACCAAATTTGACCAATGAGTTCCTATTATGATTCTCCACATTTCTATTCAAGTAAAATTTTGATTTACTTAATTTTTCACCACCGGCCACATCTTCTTCCCCAAGTCTAGTGAGAACTTCGTCGAGCCCGATCTCTTCATCCACTCGGTATTTGCGCAAGCCCTTTTACCTACATGTTCATTTCAATATTATCTACTTTTCTATTCAAATGGAATTTAGAATTTCACAATAATTCACCACGACCATGTCATGCCTTTTGGCACCAAAGCATCGCCACGTCACCATATCATCTACATGGCTGCCACCCGAGCGCCACCTCACCTTCTCTTTCCAAGTCAGCAGCCACATCATACCACATGGATATTTCCTCTTTCTCTTTAGAAAAAACAATTCCACAAATTCTGAAATTCGAAATTTCATTATTTCATGTGATTTTCAACCTTTCGGAAATTCGTTCTTCCTCATACGAACTCCGATTCCATCGATTCAAATTTCTAAATTCATATAAAGTCGATATCTTCCTTGTAGTATTTATTTTATAATTGTTGGATTTTATTTGAATTTGGCTCGTTTACATGTATAGATTTCGACGACCTCGGAGAGTCAGTTTTTGACGCCGTTTCAGAACAACGATTAATCAAGCAATGCAAGTTACATATTTGATCATATTTGATCCCATTATTTCAAATTATTTAAATTCTATTTTAAATTATTATTGCATGCTTATTTCTATTCAATGTAATTTAAATACTTGTTTTAAATTGTAGTTGTGCCTAAATCCTTTGTAAGGCCAATGTTGATATTGAATCAAACATATTGTCACCCTAGATAAAACCTAGTTGATACAATATTATGAACTAGGATCATTTGGAAAAAATTATGCTTAACCATGCTTAGACCTGAAATATTTCATTTGGGGAATTTCAGCCAAAAATTAAATATTCTTTAAATTGTATCCATGACATTGGTGTGTCATGGAAGTTTACAAATGATTTGGAAAATAAAATAAAATTAAAAACTGGTTTGGACTTGGGCGAAATGGATAGATGGTGGGTGCAGGTTTATCCACGGGCTCAATCCGGGTAGGATTGAGTTTCAAGGGTAATTTTGGAAGTCGTCCAAGACAGTTAAGGACCGGTCTTTGAGCCGCATCTTGCTAAGCCACATGATACCACCACATGTCTCGAATGGGAGGGACCTGGCTAAATAATTTGTAACATTCCACCGTAGTTGTGCCATGTTGATGTGTGGGTGTCAGAATGACCTATTTTTTATATATTCCCACATGGCGCAAGAGGGGCCTTGAGTCCAGTGGGTGGTTAACCCAATGGAAGTGAAACCTTAGCGAGACGAAACTATGGTGAGATGGCACATTGTAAAGGCCTTGACACGTGCTCTAGACTGCTTACCTAAGGTAGCGAGCGGTGGTATCGACGGATACCAAATAAACTAGAGAAGTCTTGTCATATGGGTAAAGTTGTACAACCTCTACAGAGTGTAAAACTATTCGAATAGCCGTGTCCACGGTCATGGACATGCTGAGCAAAGCCACTTGAAGTTATACTTTGATTTTGATTTCAAAACATTTTGACAAATGATTTTGGATAGTTTATCCAACTGGAAAATTAGGCGGTTAGCCATGTGATAGGAGGGTATCAATCACCATATTTCATATGAAGGTTACCCTACTATAAAACTTAAGAATTTATAAAATAAATTTTAGTTATAGAATAACTGCTTTGGAACTTAGTACCAATATTTAAAGAAAACATTGCTTTATGCCAATTTCAACCAATAAGCCTTCCTTTGATATATTCTTGCATACATTATAATCTGTTATTGGGTGTAACTTGCAAGCACAGAAGTTGTGCTCACCCTTGCTTAATGCAAATAAATTTAAGAGGAGAAGGACTTCATTATTGGCGTGGATTGCGACGACTAGGCTGCTACCCTAGTCGATTGCCTATGGCAAATCAGCTGGACTTTACTACTTCTTCGTCTTCCGCTGTGTTTGTTTATTGTTGGCTTGTATGCCTTTCTTGTAATAAACTCTGTTGATTATTAATAAAATTGTACGAATTATGGATGTTACTATATTTGTTTACTATGTGAACTAGCTACTGATCATGGGACTAGTTCAGAAATACACAGAGGATTTGGGGGGTGTTACTCCCAAGTCCGATACTAGTGAAAGGCGATTCTCTACTAGTAGCGAATCAAGTCGGGAAAGAATATCAATGCTCAAGTACCAAGATGTCATCTTATCTGACAGAAGTACGGAAACTCGAAAAACACTTCTTCGATTTCCAGATCCTACACATTCCTAGAAAGAAAAACTTTCTAGCAGACCAGTTGGCACAGATGGCCTCCACCAGGTCACCTGTCCCACCCGGAGTTTTTCTCGAGCAACTCGATTCACCCTGGTGGTCAAGCTTTCCGAGGACATAGATGTTTCACTACAGGTCATACAAATCGATCCTGAGAACATAGATACTCCACAGATCGTTGATGGTTGGCGCTAGCACAATCACGGTAGAGACTGGATGACGTCGATCTACAATTATCTTCAGCATGGCATTATTCCTAACGATAATGTAGAGGCTGATCGTATAACTCGAAAAGTCTAATCATACACTCTAATCGAAAGTACATTAATGAGATGTATATCTCAAATGGATGGTATTAAGTTGCTATCCGACATTCATGGAGGAATCTGTGGAGCACATCATTCCTACAGAATGTTGGTCGGTAAAGCCTTCAGTCAAGGATACTACTGGCCAACTGCCCTTCGTGATGCAAAAGAGCTCGTGACGAAGTGCGTACAATGTCAATTTCATAGTCGACAAGTACATCAGTCGGCACAAGCTTTGCAAACCATACATCTTCCTTGACCTTTTGCAACCTAGGGACTAAACATTCTGGGATCTTTCCCAAGAGCACCCAGGGGTTCGAATTCCTTTTCATCATGATTGACATGTTCACAAAATGGATAGAAGTCGAGCCAGTTGTTAAAACAACAACTGAAGCCGCTAAGAGGTTCCTCACAAAAAACGTGATCACACGATTTGGTATACCCAGTCGTATAATCACAGACAACGGTACCTAGTTCTCTAGCAGAAATTTTCAGGAATTCTACAATGATCTAGGTATCAAGGTACATTTCACTTCTATGGCTCATCCGCAGAGCAATGGAGCTGTTGAGCGAGCCAGTGGTATCATAATGCAAAGAGTAAAATGCCGAGTGCTCGACCAGTCAATCAAACGGTCAGGAGCTTGGGTTCAAGAACTTCCTTCTGTGTTATGGGCTGTTCGAACCATGACCAGTCATGCGACCGGTGAAACTCTATTTTTTCTGGTTTATGGTGCTGAAGCCATGCTTCCTCTAGAATAGAAAATAGGCTCTGCTCGTACTGATTGTTTTAATGAGAACGATCAGATTCAATGAAGACTCGATGACGTCAATTTCCTTGAAGAACGACGAAACCAAGCCCTCATACGATCAGCGGTTTACCAACAAGCCATGCGAAGGTACCATAGTCGTAAGGTGTAACCTCATAGCCTAGCTGTAGGTGATCTAGTTCTACGACGAATTCAGAATCAGGCTAATCGCAATAAACTTTCTCCCAAATAAGAAGGTCCATACACTGTGGTCGAAGTCACCTAACCTGGTTCGGTACAACTAGCTATGTCAGACGGGCGAGTTTTGTCCAACTCTTGGAATATTGACCAATTGTGTAAGTTCTTTGTATAATTGTACTTTCCATTATTTCCATTTATTAATAAAGATGCATTTCCTTTACTTTCCGACGAATGATATTGTCTATATATCTATCTTATCATCTGGTTTGCATACTATTGTTGCCTAACTAGTCGGAGAAGACTAAATTCTCTCCGATATCCTTTCTAAGGATCTCTATTACTCTATGGCTACGACATACAAGTCAAACACCGTAAGGGTCCTAGTCGTGACCATTCAGACAATGGTTCTCATGCGCGACCAACACTTTTTTCTTAAACAAATATACGAGTGATAGGAGCATCACACAGGCAACTACATATGGTAGTTTACATGATTTAGATTTCCAAGGACTACATTTCTTACCTTCAATAATCTGTTCCACTCCTGTTTTGGCTACTGGTCGGGACACGGAAAGCCTCCTAGTCGAAGTCTCCCCTTCTCCGCACGTGGTCCTGCCCACTGGAAGGAGCTTCCTAGCGACGGTCCATTTCTTACGATCCTCGCTGCCAGTCGGAACTTGAGCAAGAACACATTTCGCGAAGTGTTTCTTTTAGTCTCTAGTTCTTAGCAAACCTTACAACCAGTTTTGGATATGATATATAAACAAGTTTAGTTGTCATTTTTTGTATACATGTTTGCATATATTCTTATCAATTAATACAAGTCTTCTCCATCTTCCAACCACACAAGGTACTTCGCAGTATTTCGATTATGGAAATGACCTAAAACTAGTCGAAATCACACGCTGGTTCTGACCACAATGATTTCCTAGTGATACTTAGATCATTTTTATAACATAATCAGCATATGCACTGTACCGTGGTCATAGCTATTGCTCATTTTCTTGGTCTACTGCTTCTTTAGTAAAGTTCTTCTGCTAACACAAGTAGTTGGGGGCTAGGAAATATATGAGTATTCAGCAAATTTAGGAAGACAAAACAAAGACTAATCGCAGCTTCTTTAGGTTTTTGAACCGTCTGTGATAACCGACGGTTATCACAGACAGACAAATTCAGACGGTTCAAAAATAAATGCGTGATGGCAACTCAACGATCGTGATAAGCACGTGTGTAGTAGTGGTCGAACTCGAGCACCAAGCACCATTCACGCAAGACGCTATGCGCATCCACGAAGCTTGGTCTAGCCTAGCGAGGCGAGGCAAGCGAGCGCACGCATGTAGTCCTCCTTTCTCTTGCTTTACCAAGGCTAGACATGCTCCACCTTATAAGGTGGTGTCTCTCCACCTTGGCTAGCAATATGGGACTAAAGTATCCCACATGCCACCATGCATGAGTGGGCCTTTGGTATTTTCCTAGGATTTATTGATTAATGAATGGGCCAAAGCCCAATTCAATCCAACAATCCCCCACCAGATCCGAAAGGCTCACAAAGTTTGCCTGCTGTTCCAAAGCACTATTAATACACCAGTTTTTCAGTGGAGACCTGTTAGGGTTGAACATCCCCCTAGAGCTTTAGACTACATTCATTCACAACTACATAATGGACTGAGCCTTGAATTGGCAGTTTTGCATGAATGAGTTTCACCTAAAGTCTTGACTGATACTAGGCTGCCAATAGGCTACCCCTCGGGTGGAGCATATAAGTCATACTCCGGTGTCTCCTCATGACCTTCTTAGAGAGTACCCATTTCTCACAAATTGTAACTAGCAGTTGGGCTCACATAGTTGTGTTCTTTCAAGAATACTTTGTAGGATAGCATCTTTGCTATTTAAAGCCATAGAACACATTAAGACAAAGTCATCCTACCATATAGATTTGAGAGTACGGCATCTTCAGTGGAGTGGGTTATAGAATGAACTCTCCTTCAGTTAACCAAACAGTTTGTTTTTCCCAGGTCCTACTTCACGGGATCTCCGATCACATAGGCTGGGTTGCCACTGTAGTCTAACTCACATGGGTCTCATTCCCATCTCCTTCGATGCATGATCTATCACATTCTATGATAAACCCTTTGTAAAGGGACCTGCCAGATTCTTAGCTGTTAGGATATAATCCACAGCTATTATTCCAGAATTTCTCAATTTTTTGACAGATTTCAATCGTCTTTTTACATGCCTGGAGGACTTCATGTTATCCTTTCCTTAATTTGTATAACATTTATACCTGAAATGGAAGTCTTACTTCCTTTGTTCTTTTTCATCTCTGCCAAGTACTTCTTACAGTTTCTCTTCCAATGCCCAGTCTCATGACAATGGTAACATTCTGTGTCAGGCTTAGGACCCAGCTTGAGCTTTTTAAGCTTAGCCTTGAGACTCTCGATCTCATCTTGAGTCTTTCCTTTGTCTTTTCCCTTTCTTGACTTACCCTTCTTCTTGAAGTTAGTAGTCTTTTGAACCATCATCACGTGATTGGAACTTTTCTTGATGCTCTCCTCGGTACCTTTAAGCATGTCATGCAACTCGGTCATTGACTTCTCCATACCATTCATATGAAAATTCAATATGGCAGGCTCAAAACTCGCAGGGAGCGATTGGAGAATCACATTAGTAGCCAACTCTTGGCTAACGAGAAAACCAAGCTTTTCCAAGCTCTCAATGAGACCAATCATTTTGATCACATGAGGACTGACCGGGTTACCTTCTAACAGCCTACAAGAAAACAATGCCTTAGAGGTGTTGAACCTCACTACCCTTGCTTGATCTTGAAACATACCCTTCAGACTCACAATCATATTGTAAACATCTGTGGTCTCATATTGCTTCTGAAGCTCAGGGTTCATGGTAGCAAGCATTAGGCAGTGCACATCGACTGCGTCATTGCAATGCTTCTCATAAGCATTCTTTTCAGTACGATTAGCATCTGCATTAGGTTCCTCGGGATAGGGACCCTCTAGAATATATTCCTTCTTTTCTTGTTTGAGAACAATTCTCATATTACGAAACCAATCAATGAAATTTGAACCATTCAACTTTTCCTTTTCAAGAATAGATCACAAATTAAAGATAGGTGTAGAAAAAGTAGTAGGTGCCATGATCTATAACAGAATATGCAAAAATTCAGCACTATGTTTATGTAAGATCTTCTATTAAACACTCATGTTGGTGGTTATGTTCGATCAGTTTACGACCAGCTCGTATCTCCATACGACTAGTCTGGATCTGGTCGAACTTAATTATCAACAGTCAATAAAAGATACACCCACTAAATGTTCTAAACCATGTTTCCCTCTAACATCATATAGTGAGTTCAAGATCCAAAAATCATTAAGTCCTAGTGAGCATTGGCATCACTGCTAGAAACCTAGTGATTTAAGGTAAACAACCTCTTGCCAATCATATCACATATGACTCTTGTTTGTTGGGTGGCATCTCTATGCCCCGGCGACCAACATTATGCCCCAAGGCCCAAAACCGTTTTGATAGCCTTGTCAAGTTAAACCAACACTATGCATGTGGGTGTCTGACACCCACCCCATCTTATTAAGATAGTTAATGACACCCTACTTTGGTAGACCTGTCAATTAACGATCAAAATCGTGATAGGCACAGCAATTAGAAAAAGCATCAATTTTACTTAATTTTTCTTGAGGGATACTACTCTATCATGTTAAAACATCTAATGATAAAATATGATCAAATAACATAACAGGAATAAACACAAATATTCACAGATAATCAAATTAAACTGTGAAAGAGTATGGCCCTTAACATGTCGATCACCATTAGCATGCTTCCTATTGTCCGACCACCATGCTCGAAATCTCCGACCACATTCATCTACTTAGCAATTACTCCTAAAAGCTAGTAATGAATTATATAGGATAATTTCTAGCATCTCATGTTGGCACATAGACCGTTATACAATAATATGTAGTGCGATGGCTATCTCACAGCATGACACGCAGACCATAAAAATCCATTCATGCGTCACATACACAATGGGCCATACTATTCACATCAATCCCTGCAAAAACGAGTTATGCATAGAATCCAATTCTATCGGGTGACATGAACACATAATACCATATAACACGGCTACGACCACGGTGGTCCCAATCTGATCACTACCTTGATACGACCACGTACTGTGGCATACTCCGATGGTGGAATTCCGACCGGTAGGAGTATTATGTAGTGTGGTCATGAACAAGCGCGATAAACCATTTGGTCCATTTAGCTCATACCTCCTCGTAGACCCATCTACTACCACCGAAAACCGATCGATCTTATCGACCAGTGCCTAGATCATTCCATCCTATATGAACCAATCTAGGTTACCATACCCGACTAGTAATAGATCCAATCTACTACTACCACATATCAAGTATATGCGACTGATACAGATCAAAAACTATGCAAGATGGCTCTGATACCACTATAGGGATACGGGTAGGCTACACTAGTTGGCAATTCAAAAATTCTACTACGTAAACCAGGAAGCCAAGCAAGTAGAAGATCACAGATCGTTACCACCAAACGCACAGCGGAAGTACAGTTGGAGTAGCTTGATCCAACGTAGAGCGCGTGATGAAGTGGTCGTAGTTGATCGTCCAGTGTCCTCGCGAGTCGATCGTCTCCTCCAGCAACCTCTGTAGTTCCTTCTGAAGATCGCGGATCGTCCTCGAGCGCAATAGCAACTGCAATAGCGCCTCTACGGTATCCACACGTCCAGGGAAGGAACACTGTACGCCGGTGTGCTAGCACCAAGTCACACGGCAGGGCTCTCTCAAGAAGATGGCGGCTAGGGTTTTGGTGGAGCAACTCACGTCAAATTGTGTATCGTGTGTGTTTCTCAATAGCCTCATGTAACCTCTTATATAGTGCACATGACGGATCCTATCTGAACACGTTTTGTTCCAACCCATTAAGTGTGTGACCCTATAGGTTCATGTGTAATCAGTTGTGACTCGAAAACCCTTTTCGACCATAAGTCGTTAGCGGTTCCTAGCAGGACATAACGATTCCCAAATACACACAAATTATATCGAACGAACCTTAATGCAATATGATCTACGATCAGATCCTCATCACTTACGACTAGCTTGTATTTAGTCATGACCAGTTCGTAACTCCTTACGACCAGGATTCGACCAGTCAGTGATTACGTTTGACCAGTCTACGACTAGCTCGTATCTCCTTACGACCAGTCCATAACTGATCGAACTTAGCGATCTACTCATGTATTCTCCATTTGCCTTACAATAACTGGTTGAACTATAGGTGAGATATTATGTCATCATGGACTACTCAATACTTTCTTGATCGAGTGTCAGATAACTTTATGTGGTCGAACTCTTCGACTACGAATGGCATGGCCATACACTTTCTTTATCCGACCTCATCGAGGGGACCAGAGATATCTCTCATGTTATGTTAGGAGGGGCAAATCTCATATCTAACCAGTCACATCCCTCCGCATGTCTCATATCATACCAGAAAGCTACCTTTATGACTACCTAGTTACAGAGTAGCGTTTGGCAACCCCCTAAGAGTGCTATTACACATGTAGGGAACCAAGCTGATCTCATGTCTAAGGATTATACATCATCATTGCTTGAGACCAACTAATGACATATAGAATCATAACAATCTCAATATGTCTCAAGGTGGGTCTATCCAACACCACGTTCTCCAACATGTGTTCACATTATCTATTCGATATCCCTATATCCATGACCTGTGAAACATGGCCATCAATCGATATATGTGCTGGTCGATAAGTCACTAGTATTTCAACCAGTGACATTCGACCAGGGATACTTTTAGAATGACATCACATAAGTTAAAAGAGCTTCACTAACAAGTCGCATACTTGTTGATCTATATAACTAATGTTTCATTCAAAGAACATAATAACATTTATTCAATAACTTATAAACATAGACGTGATACAATCATCTCTATGATTGCCTCTAGGGCATATTACCAACAATCTCCTACTTGCACTAGAGTCAATCATATAGGTATCTTATACCCATTACACCTGTGTGCACCTCATGCTTAGGTTGCGGGAGAGGCTTTGTCAACAGATCAGCAATATTCAAATCTGTGTGCACTTTGCATATCTCCACATCACCTCTTTCAACAATCTCACGAATAAGGTGATATCGTCGAAGTATGTGTTTGGACTTTTGATGCGATCTAGACTCCTTAGCTTGTGCAATGGCTCTACTATTATCACAATAGAGATCTTTTGGACTAAAAGCACTCGAAACCACACCCAGTTCATTAATGAACTTTCTAATCCACACGGCTTCCTTTGCAGCTTCTGAAGCCACAATGTACTCTGCCTTTGATGTAGAATCAGTAACCGTTCCTTGCTTGGAACTTTTCCAGCTCACTGCTCCTCCATTAAGACAAAACACAAACCCAGATTGCAATCTAAAATCATCCTTGTCGGTTTGGAAGCTAGCATCGGTATAACCGTTTACGACCAGCTCTTCCTCACCACCATATACAAGGAATGCATCATTAGTCCTTCTTAAGTACTTAAGGATATTCTTGACTCCTATCCAGTGACCTTCACCTAGATCTGACTGATATCTACTCGTAACACTTAGAGCATATGACACATCTGGTCGTGTACACAGCATGACATACATGATACATTCGATAGTCGAAGCATATACCTTCATTCAAGGAACAGAATAACATTTATTCAATAACTCATAAACATAGACGTGATACAATCATCTCTATAATTGCCTCTAGGGCATATCACCAACACTTCCATGGTTGACCTCGTCAAAATGGTCTGTTTGCAAGACCTCCATGAAACAGCAGCACCGCCTAGAGTGAAAACATATCCACTTGTAGCCTTAATCTCATTAGCATCAGATATCCAATTGGAATCACTATACCATTTGAGTACACCAGGGTACCTGGTATAATGAATTCCATAACTCACTGTACCTCTCAAGTAGCGCATAACTCGCTCGAGTGCACGCCAATGATCATCTCCCGAATTAGACGTAAACCGGCTTAATTTGCTTACAGCAAATGAGATGTCAGGTCGGGTAGCAGTAGCTAAGTACATGAGTGAACCAATAATATGGGAATATCTCAGCTGATCCTTTCTTAGTCTTTTATTCTTTCAAAGTATTAGACTAGGATCACAAGGTGTTGGAGAAGGCTTCCTACCTATATAGCCAAAATGGCTCAAGACCTTTTCCACATAATGGGATTGCGGAAGTGTAATCCCATCCTCACCCTTGATTAGCTTAATGTTTAGAATTACATCAGCTTCTCCTAGATCTTTCATGTCAAAACTTTAGGACAAAAAAGACTTAACCTCGATAATCACGTTAAGACTTGTTCCAAAGATAAGTATGTCATCAATTTACAAACACAGTATAACTCCTTCACCCCCACCATAACGGCAGTAAACACATCTATCGGCTTCGTTTACTGTAAAGCCCGCAGATGTTAAAGTTCTATAGAACTTCTCATGCCATTGCTTAGGTGCTTGCTTGAGACCATATAGAGATTTCAGCAACTTACAAACCTTGCCCTCTTGACTGGTTACCACAAAACCATTAGGTTGTTCCATGTAGATTTCCTCATCTAACTCTCTATTGAGGAAAGCTGTCTTAACATCCATTTGATGGACAATAAGACCATGTGAGGCAGCCAAGGATAGTAATACCCGTATAGTGGTCAATCTAGCAACGGTGAGTAAGTATCAAAGAAATCTTCTCCTTCTTTTTTAGTATAGCCCTTGGCCACAAACCTTGCCTTATACTTTTCAATAGTACCATCAGACCTAAGCTTTTTTCTTGAACACCCACTTACATCCAACTGGCTTGCAGCCATATGGACGATCAGTGATTTCCTAAGTCCCATTAGTGAGAATGGAATCCATTTCGCTACGGACCGCATCCTTCTAGTACTCTGCATCAGGAGATGCATATGCCTCTAAAATGGATTTGGGAACATCATCCACAAGGTACACAGTGAAATCATCTCCAAATGAGTTTTCAATCCTTTGTCTTTTGCTCCTTCTAGGAACAATATTGTCATCCTTCTCAAGGATTTGTTCGTGTGTGTGTTCGGAATGCTCAATGGGAATTATGGATTCAGGAGTTAAATCATTTGCTTGACTAGTAGAGTTATGCATATCCTTCATGGGGAATATATTCTAAAAAAATGTAGCATCTCGAGACTCCATTATTGTATCGACATGTATGTCAGATACCTTAGATTTAACTATTAGAAACCTATAGGCAGTATTGCAATGAGCATATCCTAGAAAGACACAATCCACAGTTTTCGGTCCAAGTTTGCGCTTTTCAGTTATCGGTACGTTGACTTTTGCCAAGCACCCCCAACTGCGCAAGTAGGATAGTGATGGTTTTCTCCCTTTCCATCCTTCATACGGAGTAATCTCACTATTCTTAGTAGGAACTCTATTCAGGACATGATTCGAGGTCAGTACAGCCTCCCCCCACCATGCTTTAGATAAACCCGAAGTGTCTAACATGGCATTAACCAAGTCACTCAACGTGCAGTTTGTTTTTTTCTAGCAACCCCATTGGATTGAGGCAAATAGGGAGGTGTCCTCTCATGGATAATTTCGTGCTCTACATAGAATTGGGAGAACTCATTTGAGAAATACTCTTCACCACGATCCGACTGAAGTCTTTTGATTTTTCTTCTAGTTGATTCTCAACTTCAGCCTTATTAGTTTTAAAGTAGTCCAGAGCCTTATATTTTTTTTCAACAAATATACATAACAATATCTAGAAGCATCATCAATTAGAGTCATGAAGTATCTTTTCCCTCCTTTTGTCAACACACCATTCATCTCACAGACATCTGAATGTATGTGTTGGACCGAAAAGGTGACTAGAGGGGGGGTGAATAGGAGCACATTCTCTTTTTCTCCTTGATCGAATTCAACACTATTTTCACTCCAATAGCTATGAAAGCTATGAAGATTAATATACAAGCATAGTGGAAGACTTATATTGAATCCAATCAAAACCCCAAAGCAAATGGACCAAAAGCACCAAGAACTCAAACCCAAATGAGTTGGGCGGTCAGACCTCTTTGTACCTAGCAGTCTGACCTCTCCATGGGCGGTCTGACCGGCCAATGATTGGCGGTCTGACCTCCAACCCAATGAACGTGTATGTTGATCAAAAACTCTCTTCATGTCGGCAAGTCTCTCCCATCCGGCTCCCACCAAAACCACCATGGCACTTGCACCGAGCCTCGTGCCGCTTGATGCAACCCGTTGCACGGAACTTCTTGTCCGGTCATCCTTGTCCATTTTGCACCATGCTTGAGTCTTCTGACTTCACTCGGCATCCTCGATCGTTCTGAACCTCAGCTCTTCAAGCCTAGTGCCGATCATCCTCGCCGTTGACCGTCGTTGACATTCAAGCTTCCTGCACAACAATAGATAAAGAAATCGATTCCGGGAACAAGGTCTTCGCAACTTGACCCACGTTAGTCAAAACATGTATCATGCAACACATATGCACTGAAACCCATGAACTTGACCTAACCAACAATACATGGCCACCAAGCTGGCCAGCGAACAAGTCCGGTCTAACCGCCCCCTGACTGGTCTGACCGCCACCTGGCCGGTCTGACCGCCCAACAAGGGACTTAGCCAAATTTCCTCCCTAGAAATCCGAAACCTCTTTGAAAATTTCAAACGAATAGAACTTATGACTCGAAGCTCCAAAAATTATGAGACCAAGTGTAGAAGAATCCCCTCTCTTGCCTACACCCTCCATTTTTGGCTCAGCTGTAAACTCAAAAACACTTCCTTGGCCGGTCTGATCGCCTGGAGCCTGACAGAACTTGAACTTTGCCGAAAACGAGTGTTTCGACAAACCTTCAATACCATTGCCAATTGTATCATCATCCTAAGATCGTAAGCATATCCCCATGATATACACGATCTCCCCCTTAATGAACACATTGGCAATTTCTCAAAAATGTAAGTTTGAGGTTTGAAAATGAAAATACTCATGTTTTCGCGCAATGGCACAACTTGGTCCAAAAGCAAGAGAAAGCAATGAAAATGATCAAGTTGGCTTCAGATTAGCATATGCAAGTGAGATCGAGTAAAAGAAAGTAAGAAAACTTTAATTTCCAGAAAAGAGTCAAAAATCTCACTTAAGGTCCATATAAAAGAACAATTGATCAATTTGACCTTTGATCGTTGTGAGGTTCCAAGAATTGCAATTCAAGTTTAAAAATGGCAATATGATCGTAAGAATGCAAATTAAATGCTCCCCCTCACTATGATCATTATTTTTTAGAAAATTCTATTTTTCTTCCTTCTTCTCCAAATAGCTCTCCCTTTTTAACATATTTGTTACATCTTCTCCCCCTTTGACAATAGAGTCATCAAGGAATCACACCTTCCTCTCATCCAGAGATGACAAATGCAGAAATGAGGAAAAAACATAAGAAAGAGCATGCAAGAAATGCAATGAAGTGGCTTCATTTTTTTTATTTTTAGTACAAGAAGATTTGGAGATTACCCAAAAGAACAAGCTAGCACTTATACTATTACTCAATACATATCAAGCTTGAAGGCTCTAGCAAGATCATGTTAAGACATATATATCAAAGCTAAGCTAGAAGGCTCAAGATAAAGCGATGAATTGTAACAATTTAAGCAAAGCATCAAATTTAACAAGTTCATCAATAGAGATCCTAAAGTGATAATGGCCATGTCAAAATGTCAATGTGAGATCAAGAAGCTAACAACGACCATCCTAAAGACAAAAAGTCCTAAATCGAATCATTTTGCTCAAAGAACCTTAATCACACAATTTTTATAACAGTTTTTCATTTGCAATGAATGTTGAAGTTGATTAAAGGTCTATCTTAGTGAAGAAGATCCTGGACTAGGAGCTATCCACAAACTCTTCCTAAGCTTCAACTAGGGTGACAAATCTTGATATTCATATCAATTTTGACAAGTAGTCCCCATGAGATCGTCTGAATCATCAAACTATCTCCAAGTTCATATCTTTGACATGCAGTCTCGTGAGAGAAGTTTGGCAGAATTTAACCACATGAGAATCTTGAAATTTAATTTTTCATTTTGCACAAGAGCAGTTTTAGATTCATAAAGGAACAAGAAGCTCAAGAGATATTCAATCATAGATTCAAGAGCTAACAAAGCAATTCTGACAGGGCCAGTGTCACAAAAAGATCACTAATTGTGCAACTAACTAAGAGATCCACAAATTGTAACTTTTAGTTCAAGTTGTCTTAAAGTTCTAGCTCATTTAGCAAAGACTTAGCTACACATGTGAAAGCATGATAATTCTAGCAAGTCAAAGAACTAGACATGACATTGAGCAAGAATTGAAATGCTAAAGCTCAAGAGGGTAATAAGCAAAACTTCATCAATTTAAAAGACAAGCAGTAAAGCATATATTACAATGCATCTTTTTGTGATTTTCATATGAATGCAATATGATACAATGAGATGCAAGAAAATCTCAAAAAGCCGAAGAACATCAAAAAGATCAGCAAGTTCAGAAAAAGATCATGGAAAGCTCAGAAAAGAACCAACTCCCCCTCAAACCAACCCATAGGGATAAATTACCCCAAACTCACTCCTCAAGGTGGCAAACCTAGTTGGGTCTAAAGGCTTGGTGAGGATATCAGCTAACTGAGCCTCGGACTCCACAAATTCTAGCACAACAGCACCCTTCTCTACATGGTCTCTAAGGAAGTGATAGCGAATGTCTATGTGCTTGGTCCTAGAATATTGCACAGGGTTCTTAGCAATATTAATAGCAGAAGTGTTACCACAGAAAAAAGGAACACTAGCAAAATTTAACCCAAAGTCCTTCAGAGTAGACACCACCCACAAAATCTGACTACAGCAACTAGCGGCAGCTACATATTCAGCTTCTGCAGTGGATTGTGCAACAGAGGACTGCTTCCTAGAAGACCAAGAGACAAGAGAAGTGCCTAAGAAGTGACAAGTGCTAGAGATACTCTTCCTATCTGTAACATCCCAAATATAGGTTGTGTTTCAGATGTAACCGAACCAGGGTTTGTGTTTCAAATGTAACCTAATATGGGTGTTTGTTTCAAATGTAATTAAATATGTAGAAATTAAAACTTTTCTCACATCTTGAAACTCTTGAACATTTCTATAATTCTTGTCAAGAGTTGTGGAATTCAAAAACCTAAACCTCCTATTGACTAAAGTCAACCCCTTAATCAACTTGGCAAGAATCTAGTATTCAACCCTTGGAAACATTTTTCCTTGGTTCTAGGGATGATGTGTGACCCCTCTGAAAAATTTCATAATTTTTAGAAATTATTTGATAATTTTTGGAGGTAGGTCAAACCAATTTTTCAATTGGTCAAACCCTAGAACAACCCTTGATGAATTTCTTGAGAAAATGCAGTGCATAAAAACCTCTAGAAATTTTATGTAAGGTTAATCCTGGAGGGAGGAAGCTCCAGTCAAAATTTCAGAATTTTTGGAGTTGGCTTGCTATCTCTAGAAATTCTTCCAAACTCAGCCTTCAAATTTAAACTCAAATCTGGGCACTATTCCTTGGGTCCGAGCCACCTTCAAGTGGGTCGAACCCAACCAACTTCCCTCGGCACCGAAGCTCCTTCTCATGAGGTCATGCTCCATTAGATCGAATCCATGACCACGACCTCCCTCTCCTCTTATCGCCGTCGATGAAGATCTCACGCCACGACCTCCTCTCTTTGCGTTGTCGTGCCCAATGTACCAAGACCTCCTCTCTGCGTCAGGCGACTAGCCCGACCTCACCTCTCTGTTGTGCACCGTTGGATCAAAATCCAACAGCCACGACCTCCCATCGCGTCGTGTGCACCAGCCCGACCTCCCCTCTCTGTTGTGCGCCGTTGGATCAAAATCCAACAGCCACAACCTCCCCTCGATGTTGTGTGCCCTTGGATGTAAATATAATGGCCACAACCTCTCATCACGTCGTGCGCAATAGCTATGACCTCCCCCTCGATGTTGTGCGCCCTTGGATGTAAATCTAATAGCCACGACCTCCCATCGCGTCGTGCGCAATGGCCACGACCTCCCCTCGATGTTGTACGCCCTTGGATGTAAATCTAATGGCCACGACCTCCCGTCGCGTCGTGCGCAATAGCCACGACCTCCCCTCTATGTTGTGCGTCGTTGGATCAAAATCCAACAGCCACGACCTCCCATCGCTTGTCAGGGTCGCGTGCAACGGTCAAGACCTCCCCCCTCTGTTCCGAGCCATTGGATGCAAATCCAACGGCCACGACCTCCTATCCCCTTTCAGCGTGCGACCTCCCCTTTCTTTTCGCCACCGTGCGATGGAGATCTACCGGCTGCGACCTCCCTAATCGAGAGCTTCTGGTCGCGACCTCCCCCTTTCCTTTCAGACCCCCGAATCAGATCCAAGGGTCACGACCTCCCCCTTTTCTTATCGAACGGTTGATCTCAGTCACTTGTTCTTCTCCTTCCTCGGTCTCATGCAGGCGCCTATGGCAAAGGAGGGAACCGCCTTGTCACCTCTCAACAGCTCTTTTGCTGCCAGCATTAAATGCGGGTCAGCCTTCCGCCCCCAAAGTCGCGCTCAGACCTGCCCCCATCCCCTCCATGTCCTTGTGGAGCCATGGACTGAGCGGTGGGCTAAGCTCACCATGGAGCTTAACCCTAGCTCATGGCCTCTGCTCCCTGACTATAAAAGGTCCCCCTTGTCCTCCTTGGCTTCTTTAAACACCTCCTCCACTGCTCTCGGTTCTTTTGAGCTCAAATCCCCCGAAGCCCCTCGGCCGCCATTGTTGCACCTTGAAGCTCCTCGGTGCCGACTGGGTTCCAGGGGTCCTTCCTCCGTTCTCTTTGCTTCCACTTGAGCCCCTCATCACCCTGGTGCTTTCCTCTAACTTGATTTTAGATTGTCTCCACAGGAGTGACTTAATTTCGAGTTTTGGATCTCCACGCCGTGAGCACCCCCTTCTTCCCCATCGCCGATAAGAACCTCCTCCCTTCAATTCCTTGCTCTGGGAGCATCTTCGAGCTATATGGAATCCATCTTGACGACCCGATGCGGTTAATTTTGCCCAGGTCCTCTTCTCCACGTTGTCCTCCTCGGCGCCGGCAAGGTCCTTCGTCACGAGTCGATCCTCCTCTGCGCCTCCGCGACCTCCGGTAACCTCTGGTAGTCCCTAGGGCCGGGCACTCGCTGAATGAACCGCTATGAGCTCCTTTTGTTGCTTGTCGCTTGGCCGCGCGTAGCACCGCCGCCCTCTCCGGCTAGCCGCTCGTCCACCACTCTCGCGTGAGTGGTACCGATGGATGCAAGACCGCTATTGCGACTCGCACACGCATCCATTCGCACCGCCATGCCGTAGGTCGCCGGCGGCGACCATTTCTTGCCATCAGGCACGTTGTCGAATGCGCCAAGATAAAGGTTGCCACAGCGCGTGCGGCGTGGCTCGCTGTGAGCCGTCAATCTCTTAGATCTGCGATCTCGATTTATGGCGTTTGTTCTTCGTTCGCTTTGGGCCGTCCCTTTTCAGATCTGCGGGCGAGATCTCGCGGGGCCGTGTGTGTGCACTGTGTCGCGTTGATTGTGAGCCGTCCATCTCACGGTCAACGGTCCACAGTCGCCGTCTCCGTTCGCGCGCGTGGGTTCAAACGCAGCGCGCGAGGTTCAATGTGGACCGTTGGATCCAAGATCAACGGCCCACGTTTGTCGATCTCGCGCGGGCGCATGCGCGTTCTTCCCGTGGGCTTGGATTGTTGGATCCAAGATCAACGGCCCAGATTCATCCACGTCGTTTCATTTTTAGGAATTTCCCGATGGATTTGTTTGTAAACTGAAAAAGGTAATAAATTTCAAAAATGCATAACTATTTCATGCTAGCTCCATTTGAGTTGATTCAAATTTTGGTAGCTCTGGTTTGAACTAAACTTTAATCTAAAAATGGTTGTAAGTTTAGTTCGGATCCAGAAAATGGATTGGTAAATTGGTTTCAAAATTAACTTTAAATGTTGCTCCAAAATTTGCAATTAACTTGTAAAATGCATAAGTCATTCTCTAGAGATCCTTTTTGAGTTAATCCAACTTTGTTGGCTTCCTCTTTTAGTGTACTAAATGGTAGAATAGGATTTAGGCATGACACTGTTTTCAAAAGAATTGTGGGTGCATTTTATTTGTGCTTTTTTGCATGTCTTTGAAAAATCATAGAAAATGCATACTAGCTCCAAATGAGGTGAACTCAATTGTGTTATTCATCTCATGAGGTGCTTTCCTTACCATAAAAATCCCAGGTGCAACACCTCTGTGGAAAAGTGTGCTTGAGAATTTAATTGGATGAACAAGAATCGATTTGAATTTTCCAAAGATTTTCCGTGCTAAGCAGATTTGTTTTGGTCATATCTTTTGCATTGAGAATCCAAATCAATTGGTTCTTATTGCTAAATTCTTTAAAAATCTTGATCTTGCTGCTGTAAAAATTTTAGAACATTTGGAGCAAGTTTGCTGTGGAGTCTTTTTGGTTTTCTTCGTTCTTATCGGTTCTTTTCGCTTTTTCGTTAGGTGCCGACGAGTGCGTTGATAACGAGAGTGTTCCCCTGCAACAATCTGAGCATATCCAGCAAAGCAAGCAGTTTGATCATATTCCGTTAATCATATTACTTTTAAAGTCTAATATTTTGTTTAACTTGTATGTATGCATGCTTTGTGTTAAACTATCGATTAGTTAAGCCTATAGATGCATACTCTGTAGGTAAATGTTCATTCTCTACTACTAAGCCTAGGATTATCTTGCTGTGATTTAGGGTTCGATGGATGGACTCTTATCACTTAGTAGTTTACGTGATAATGCTTAGAAATGCTTAGATAACGGTAGAAATGGGCGGTTGTCGACTTATGTCGATGACCTTGATCACACAAAAATTATTATTCCATTATATCCAGCACTTGTGCTTTGTTACTTTGTACATAAACAAAAAAATGAAAACAAAATTGTTATTGATTTGGGCACAATGGATGTTGGTGTGATCTTATGGTGTGATGGAATGGTGCCTAAGTCCCTAAGGACAGAGTTACTTGGGCCACTAAACTAAGCAATCTTGCGTGCTAACCACACGAGGGTATTGGGAACCCCCTCTTGGCTAAGTACTTTGGGATGTGTTAATTATGGGTCGCAGGTGGTTAAAACTGTTTTTTTAGGGGAAGAGCACCCATGATTGCTTAGGTTGGGCAGTGTCTCCTACCTTTCGGGTTGTCGCGACTCTTAATTAGCATCATTCATTGGAAATGCCTCGTAGGATTTAGCCGTGCAAGCATACCAAAGGAAGTGTGCTAAATAGCTTGGCGAAAAAACTGATGCGGCGTGTGGGTACATTGGTACACCCCGCAGGATAAAACTATTCAATAGCCTCGCCCTAGGTTATGGACATACTTGGCAAGGTCACTCAAGAACTAGACTAAACATTTAATTAAAACTTGTTGGGTGGTATGAATTGGGTAATTCATGCTATTGTTGTGGTGACTATTGGGTTAGTCACTTCCAGATTATCTTTACTGTTGTTATTATTATTGTATCGTGTTACTTCAACAATTAAAAATGCTTTGTCAAATTGCTTTAAATCTATTACATTACTGCAAATGAAAACTTGCTTTATGCTAAAATGAGCCTAAAGCCTTCCACTTAAATAAAGCTTGCATGTAGCATATGTATAGGTCTGTTACCCTTACACGTCAGTCTTACGAGTACATTTTTGTACTCATTTGCTTTGCTTAATAACTTTGTTGCAGAGGAGGTGGAGCCCCAAGGGCCCTACTTTTGTGAGATGTGCTATGGTTGGGACGACTAGGTTGGTGGCATGGTTGGTTGCCTTGTGGGCTAAAGGCAAACCATATGGCCTTCTTTTGTTTATTGCCATCTTGTGGCTTTTGCTTCCGCTGTATTTATCTTTCTTAGTTGTTATTTGGCCGGTCGGCCCCTTTTGTAATAACTCTCTACTATGTATATCTTTTATTTAATCTAGTTCGTGCTTTGGTTCTATGTTTTGAATGGAATTGATGCATGATTTTGTAAAGGGGTGTGTATACTGCATCTCTAGGAAGTATACATATCTCGAAGACACGGGTTATTTTGTTTGTGATGCTAGGGTCAATGGATGACTAAGCATTACAAGCCAAATAAGCCGGGGTCCTCACACTATCTAGCCGACAGCTCACAAAATTAGAATCAGAAAACCCCCGAATGGACAAGGAAGAAGAACAGGAATACCAAATGCCATACTGGAGGGTAGAGTGAAGGTACCTGAAAATGCGCTTAACGACTTGGCGATGGGAAGTCCTCGGAGACGCCTGAAACCTCGCACAGAGGTAGACCACGAAGTGGATGTCCAGTCTTGAGGCCGTCAGCTATAGGAGGGAGCCGATCATGCTGTGGTACTCGTGTTGATCCACAGCTTCTCCTTCCTCGTCTGGATCCAAAACAGTCGAAGTCGCCATGGGAGTAGTGATCGGCTTGTAGTCACCCATCTCGAAGCGCTAGAGCAGATCCTTGGTGTACTTTGTCTGATGGATAAAGATCCATTCCTTGCATTGGTTGATTTGAAGCCTTAGAAAGTAGTTCAGTTCTCCCATCATACTCATCTCAAATTCCCTAGACATGATCTCAGAAAAACTGGAGACAAGAGCATGAGAAGAACCATCGTGGATAATATCATCTACGTAAATCTGAACAAGCAAGAAGTCATTGCCATGCCTAAGAACGAATAGTCTTGTCTACCTTACCTATCTCAAATTTGTTCTTAAGCAAGAATGTCTTAAGTCTATCATACCAGGCTCTACGAGCTTGCTTAAGACCATATAAGGCTCTGGATAGCTTAAAAACATGATGTGGATGCTTGAGATTCTCAAAGCCTAGGGGTTGCCTAACATACACTTCCTCCTCTATGTAACCATTCAAAAATACACTCTTGACATTCATTTGGTGCAGCCTAAAACCCTTAGATGCAGCAAATGTAAGCAGAATACGAATGGCTTCTAATCTAGTAACAGGAGCAAAAGTTTCATCAAAGTCCAACCCCTCAACTTAGCTAAAACCTTGAGCTACCAATCTAGCCCTATTTCTAAACACAGAACCATCCTCACTTTGTTTGTTTTTGAACACCCAATGAGTTCCTATCACATTATGACCACTAAGAGGTTCTACTAGGTTCCAGACCTTGTTCCTCTCAAAATTATCTTATTTCTCATGCATGGCATTAACCCAGCTAGAATCAGATAAAGCGTGTAATATATCGCAGGGTTCGAAAGAAGCAACAAATGCGGAATGGGAGTAGAGACTCGGATCGTGATACCTAGAGCGAGTGACTCGCTCATAAAAATGACCAATGATCTGATCTGGAGGATGATGCCTCTGAATGTGAAGTGGAGCGCCTGGGAGAGATAGCATCTCTTCGACCTCCGCAGGTACTGCTGATGATGAAAATACAACAGGAGCCTCAATTGGAGGTGAAGTAGTCAAAGTAGGCTCTTGAGCTGGAATAGGAGCGTCAGCAGTAGGTGGAAGAGCATCATCGACTCCATCATCTTCCTCTACAAAAATGCTCTCCGTCGCCTGTTTATCACCTGAAACGTGTGATCTAGCTTTAGGGCTAGTCTCATCAAAGGTGATATTGCATGTCTCCTAGACAACGTTAGTTTCAACATTAAAAACCCGAAAACCCTTCGAATGTGCAAGATAACCCAGAAATAAACCATCAGAAGTTCTTGACTCAAATTTATCTAGGTTTCCTATCTTGAGAATGAAACACTTGGCTCCAAAAACTCGAAAATAAGAAATAGGGGGTTTTCTATCAAACCGAAGCACATATGATATCTTGCTCAAAGATGGTCTCAAGAAGACACGATTGGCAGTATGGCAAGCTGTAGCAATAGCTTCGACCCAGAACCTCCTCGGAGTGCTATACTCATCTATCATTGTCCTAGCCATACTAAGGTTTTGTTCTTCCTTTCCACCACGCCATTTTGTTGAGGGACGTGTGGAGAAGAGAACTGATGCTCAATACCACGCTCAGCACAAAAGGAGGGAAATGAGGCATTCTTGAACTCCGTGCCATTGTCACTGTGAATCGCTCTCAGGGCACCGGGGAGTTCAGAAGCTAAGCGAAGAACAAGATTATGAAAATGATCAAAAGCTTCATCCTTCGAAGCAAGAAAGAACACCGAAGAGTATCTCGAAAAATCATCGACTATGAAAAGAATATACCATTTGCCTCCGACTGACTAAACCCTAGCAGGACCAACAGTATCCATGTGAAGCAACTGTCCCGGTCCATCAGTCATGGCCATTGTCAATGAAGGGTGCGAGGCGGCAACTTGCTTGCCATGCCTACAGGGCACACATACAGCATTCTTGACGGCTTTGAGTTTGGGCAAACCTCTCATGAGATCAAGGCTGCTAACTCGCGTAAGATGATCAAAACCAATGTACCCCAAACGACAAAGTACAAAGCGTAACTCGGTTGCGAGACGAAGCAAGTTGTACCTTAGCTTGTCCACAAGAGCGACGCCCTTCAGATGAATTTGTCGCTCACCCCGACGATCCTGTTCCTTCAATCCACCCTTCAGATCATCTCCAAAGGTGATGAAGTCATCACCCGTCGACCGCGTGAAGGAGGTGAACCATCTTGAGTCTCCGGTCATGTGACATGAACAATGAGTCGATTTAACCACGTGTTCTTTCCCTTCCGCGGCGATCCTAAAAATCAAGGCACAGAAGATCGATGTGTCTCAACATCAAGTTAGTTAAACATGACTTGGGAACCCAAGATCTTTGAGACACACGCGTCATAAGTAATATACAAAGCAAAATTGCTATCCTTGATCCTACTTGAGGTTCTATCATGAGCAATGGTTACACGAACATGAGAAGCATCATGTCTACGAACATGATGATGATGAGCGTGTGAAACAAATCCTAATCCAGATTTCTTTTCTAGATGACCATGTCTCATGAAGGCTCTAGGTTGATGAGACGAAATTCTAGCAAAATTTCTCCTAGCATTTTTCAACCTACACCAATAGAACTCAAGTAAATGCACATCCTTCTTACAATAGGTGCAATGGTACTTGGTACCACTGGGAGAAGCACCTTTTGGCTCAAAAGATGGTTAGGCAAAACCTGCAAATTTAAAAATGGTTTTTACAGGTTGGGTTTTGAACTCAACTAAGCTATTTTTCAAGACTTGAATGACATTTGGCTTGGACTTGTCTTGGGGAAAAGTTGTATCCTAACCCTTACTTCTTATAAGGAGTTTTGGACTTGTCAAGAATCATGTTTAACTGTTTCTTACCCTTAGAGAATTTTTCTAATGTATCATTAAGATAAGCATTCTCTTTTCCAAGATTAAAACATGATTCACAAGTTTTGGCCTTAATGGCTCTAGCATGCTTCTTCTTATGAATAGCAACTTCAAGCTTAAGGGCTTCACATGAAGCACAAGGAGCAGAATCAATTTTGTCCTTAAGAACTCTAACTGCTTCTAATATGTCTTTTACTTCATATTCACGTTCTAAGCAGAAAGAGCAAGTGCTAGACTCAACCTTATCAGAAGCGACCAACTTGCTAGATTCTAAGCATTTTTTACATGGAGCAGATTTAACTTCAATTAACTCAGTCCTAGCATTTTCTAGTTGGTGCAAGGCAACATCATGAGCAGTTTGCAATTTAGTAAGCTCAGAGTGTAAAGCATGGCAGGATGAACATTCATCAGCATCAAGATTATTAGTATTCACAAGTTCTAGTGTGAGATTATGAACTTGTGACTCTAAGTCCTTATTCTTAGCCATGGTAAACTCTAATACCTTATCCTAGCTAAGTAGTTGCTCAAAGATAGTATCACATCTAGCAGAGAGAACTTCATAGGATGGAGATACCTCATCGATGTCATCATTATTGACGGAGTCGGCCATGAAGCACATACCGGTGAAGTCTTTTGCCTTTCCTTTCTTCTTGTCTTGAGGGAGCTCCTCCTCCTTGTCCTCCTCGCTCAAGGAGTCCACATCGCTCATAGATTGCTCTCCAAAATCGGTAAGGACCCGGTGAGCGGCCTTCATGACCTTGGTAGCATCAAACTTGGACTTGTTCCCTTGAGGCTTCCTCTAGGCTACCTTCTCATCCTTGTGGTTGCTCTTCCCTTTTAGCTTAGGGCAGTTCGCCCGGATATGGTAGAGCTCTCCACACTCATAGCATGTCACAAGGCCGCCTCTCTTCTTGTTTCTCACATTGTTATAGGCCCGTGTGAATTTTTTTGGCTAGAAGTGCTAACTCAACCTCAGGAATACTCTCAAGTTCCTCTTCATGGATTGTAGATAAACAGGCAAGAGAAAATCTAGAGGAAGACTCAGAAGAATCATCAGAAGTTCTTTTAAGAGGGACAGCCATCAAAGCCAATTTTCTCCTTCTTAGGATAACTAACCTTCTTAGAAGAATCACCAAAGCAATGAATGTTGAAGTTGATTAAAGGTCCATCTTCGTAAAGAAGATCCTGGACTAGGAGCCATCCACAAACTCTTTCTAAGCTTCAACCAGGGCGACAAATCTTGAGGTTCATATCAATTTTGACAAGCAGCCCCCATGAGATCGTCTGGATCATCAAACTATCTCCAAGTTCATGTCTTTGACATGCAGTCTCGTGAGAGAAGTTTGGCACATTTTAACCACAAGACAATCTTGAAATTTGATTTTTCAGTTTTCACAAGAACAGTTTTAGATTCTCAGAAGAACAAGAAACTCAAGTAATGATAAACTCTAGATTCAAGAGCTAACAAAGCAATTTTGACAGGGCCAATGTCACAAAAGGAGCACTAATTGCGCAACTGGCTAAAAAGATCCACAAATTGCAATTTTTAGTTCAAGTTGTTTTAAAGTTCTAGCTCATTTAGCAAAGACTTAGCTACACATGTGAAAACATGATAATTCTAGCAAGTCAAAGAACTAGACATGACATTGAGCAAGAATTGAAATACTAAAGCTCAAAAGGGTAATAAGCAAAGCTTCATCAATTAAAAGACAAGCAGTAAAGCTTATATTACAATGCATCTTTTTGTGATTTTCATATGAGTGCAATATGATACAATGAGATGCAAGAAAAAGTATCAAAAGTCAAAGAAGACACTTATTGATACCACTAGGTGAAAGTTGGAGAATACACTTGACGAGAAGATCAACAAGGGTCAAAAAGATCAAGAAGATCAGAAGAAAAGATCAAAAAGCTCAAAAAGCCTAAAAAGATCAAAAAGATCAACAAGTTTAGAAAAAGATCAAGGAAAGATCAGATGAACGAGGAAAGCTCAGAAAAGAACCAACTCCCCCTCAAACCAACCCATAGGGATAAATTACTCCTAACTTACTTCTCAAAGTGGCAAACCTAGTTGGGTCTAAAGGCTTAGTGAGGATGCCTACCAATTGTGCCTTGGACTCCACACACTATAGCACAAAGACTTCCTACTCCACATGATCTCTAGGGAAAAAGACTCGACTAGCTAGGGAACGAAACACCAACACTAAAAAGCTTACAGGCTATTCAAAACCTGCTAAGGACTAGTGACTGGGAGACAAGCTCAACCTAGACTGTGAAAAGAGTGCATCCTAGCAAACTGTGGGATAAGAAGAGTGTCTAGAAATGACACGTGCTAGAGTAGAACCTTCTATCTACCCTGAACTCAACAAGCCCAACCCCTCACAAGAACCAGATGCTATGCAAAGCAGAATAGGAGTACCATACACAAATGTAAGGTATAGAGGCTCGAACCAGAGTTGCACCACTTGGCAGTGAGATGTAGTCAAATGAGTAGAAGCTGGACCATACTGCGTCTCCAAGAAGTGATAGCCAGCTGTAGGACCGGAAAGGCGACTAGAGGGGGAGGGTGAATAGACGCTTTCTGTATTTTTCACCTCGATCAAACTCAACACTACTTTTACTCCAATAGCTATAAAAGCTATGAAGATCAGATCTGAGCACGTGGATGTCCTGTGTTGAAACCGATCAACCCCTAAGCACAAGACCAAAACCTCTCACAACAGAGCACAAGCAAAACCAAAGTGGTACTCACTAGAACAAAAACTAGTGGATAAAATAGAATGCATCAAGATTCTCAGTAAACTCGATCTCGTCTTACGCATAGCACAAAGGTCATCATGCCGCTTTTCTTGACCAACACAAACACGCACAAGACTGCAGCTAAAACACCTATTCAAAGCATATATATATATATATATATATATATATATATATATATATATATATATATATATATATATATATATATATATATATATATATATATATATATATATATAAATAATTGATACCACAACAAGGATCTTGTATCATCTCTCACAAGCAAAGACACTAATGATCTGAACCACACAAAACCAAAGAAGATGAATGACCCACAAAGCTATCGATTCAATCCAAAGGCAATAAACAAACAGAAACGCAATAAGCAAAAAACGCTACCGATTAGCTACGATCGCCGCTAAGACTCGAGAACTGCGCAAGACAGGTCGAGCCAAGAAAGGCGCTATAAGTCGCGATTTTTTCCGGTCGCCTAACACCAAACAAGCCGCGGCCACTCCTTTTCTTTGACTCAACAGCGCCACGCAAAGAAGAACAACATCCGCCAGAGAAGTCCGACAAGCAGGAAGGGTCGCCACTCATTCCTAAAGCTTGCAAACAAATAGAGCCAAGATCCGAGTTGAAACAAATAAGGCCGAGTCTGATCAAAGAGCGATCAACAAAATTAAAAGCAAAGAACACACACAGCGCCATCTGGTGCCGAATTTTGTGTCTACTGATTTTTGAGGATTGAGCAGGCTGCCGCCGAGGCTCCCAATAATCCGGGCGCTACCTCACACGCAATAATCAAAAGCAAGAACAGCAGCCTCAAATGCATAAAAAAAACGGCGATACAAGGCACAGCAAGCAGAGGCCGCCGTCCAGAACTTGAATTTTCGGGCACAAAAAAAATGCCGCCGCCTGGCTTTGGGAGAGTAGAGCTTGACACAACAAGCAGCAGAACGCAACTAACAACCAAAAGATGACTCAAGAAAATATAAGTAAAAGCAGTGAACTGATCTTGCCACAGATTGCTATTTCTCCGAGGAACAAGGCGCCCCTATTTTTCTCTCACAATGCCGAGGGCGCGCCTCTACAAGCCGCGCTCGCTCGGTGCGGCCATTGCCAAGCTTCATTTTTTTTCTCTCTCACGGGCGCACGCCACATGGAGTTTCTCTCGTGACTCTATACACCACGGCTATGTTCTGGAGGCGCGCCTCCATGACCCCAAGCATTTTTTTTTTTTCTTTCAACAAAGATTTCTAGAATATTCTATCTCAGCTCCTTTTATAAGGTAACCTCTAACCCTAGAAAACCTTCTAGAAGATTTACCCTAATGGGCTTCCGTTAGAGCCCAACAACAACGGACCACACATGCACGCATCTCAAAGTGTCGTCTTCATCGTCGATTGATCTAAACCGCTTCACCATGCGCCGACCCGCGTCGCGGCTTAGTCAAAAGGTCACCAAGGCGGTATTTGGTGAAATTACCAAAATACCCCTTCTCGATCTTTTCCAAAAGACAGAGTCCACAGATCATGAAGTAATCGTCGCTTCGCCACGCGTGTAGGTTGATCAACGGCTCCATGTCGCCAAGTCTCACCCGTCCGCATCCCACCCACCATCGAGCACTTGCAACGACTCGCGCCGCTGATCCAACCAACAAGATCGCAACCGCCTGTTCGGTCATCCTCGTCCATTCTGCGCCATGCTTGTGTCACTTGACCTCACCCGGCATCCATGATCGTTCTGGACCTCAGCTCTCCAAGCTTAGTCCCGATCCTCCTCGCCGTTGACCGTCAATGACCTGCAAGCCACCTGCACAGCAATAGACAAGCAAACACGAATCCGGGAATAAGTTCTTCACAACTTGACCCACGTTAGCCAAAACATGCATCATGCAACATATATGCATTAACAAATATGGATATGACCTATCCCAATATCAATTTACCACTTAGATCAACATTCAAAGATAAAAGCGGAATACGATGGCCACGACTTGACAGAACTGAAACTTTGTCGAAAACGCGTGAAACTTCAAACCAAAAGCCACATTGCCAATTGTTTCATCATCCTAAGATCATGAGCATATCCTCATGATATCCACACCAGCATCGAATGCACATATAAGGAAGGAGAACTAACAGCTGGAGTCATGAGCCACATGTTCTCCTTCTCAGCTGAAAAGACTACACCAAAAAGACAGAAGAAGTCTACGCCTTGGTACTGGGTTAGTGAGACATTATCTAAGAAAGCTGTACCGAGACACACGACTAGCAAGAATAGCAGTAGATGATTCAAAGCTCATAAAAGCATATAATCAACAATTCAGTGCATGAGCATGAAGATAGACATATCAATTACAACACATGCTATCCAAGATATGATAAAACTCAAAATATCCTTAATCCATAATAAGGCATAGGAGCAAGCAAACGCATAGCATATCACACAACATACAACCAGTCAAGGGTAAAACATGCTAGTGAAGCCATGGCAAAGCTCATGTATCCACAATTAACAATAACGCACAATACCAAGTAAGCATAAAATATGTTATAGAACAAATCATGGATAATATATGCTAACATGGATATCAAGTAAGCATGTGGATGCATAAAGCAAGAATCAACAAGAGTAAGATAATAAAAGTACAAAACAGAACAAGCTCTTGATGACAAAACCAAGCTCATACAACCATAGAAATAATGAATAACAATCCAGCCCATGGATACATAAGCAAGGTACTAGCAAAGGCATGATAAAAGATATCATAAGAGTAACACATGCTGATATGATACAAGTGAGCACAAAGAAAAGCACAACACGCCAAGAATGAATAATCATGAAGGTAAATGCATGAAGGTGTAAGATAGCTCACAAAACAGGTGAAGACGCCGATCATGAAAGCACATGCCTCTTGGAGGCCATCATGGGGATGGAGAACCATCAAGTATCCCGATCACGTGATGAAGCAAAAGATCATAACCTTTTAATTCCATGTTCTCCAACCCGCGTCCTCGGTACCTACACATGAGAAAAGTAAGAAGTCCAAGTCTTGGATCTCGAAGGGTTAGAAAGCAAATACTTGGAAACCTAAACCTTGGACACACGGCCACTAGAAGCAATTGAACCATTATGTGAGTTAGTATGATGCAAATGATGGTTCATGCAAGAGGACCCAACATCATCCTTAGAGGGACGCTGTGAGTGGACAACTCGATGAGGAAAACGAGGTCCATCATTAGAAAAGCGGCGATGGCCTTGCTTGAAAGCACCATGATGAGAACCAACAAAAGCACAAAAAGAACTCACACATCCTTGCTGTGAGTGTGTACCTCGATGAATAAAACGAGGTCCACCTCTTGGGACAGCATCGGGGCAGCTCGTGGACTAAAACCAAAACCACAGAAACCGAGTCCACGATGCTGTCCAACACCACTAGAAAAGGTGACAAAGACGTCATTAACAGAGTGAGTCCTTATGCTAGGCTCTTTAGTGTGCATGTCATGAGAAAGACTATGCCCACTAGGAGACTTAGAAGCATGAGCTCGACACATGTGTTTTGCACGCCGAAAATAGAAATCCACAAGATGTCCATCCTTCTCACAGAATGAGCAATGGTGTAAAGGTCTACTAGGAGACACGGTCTGAGAGGATGAAGTACCATTATCGCTCAAAAGAGAAGTCCCTTGGGACAAACTGGAAGAACCAACATCATAACTCGTCCTCGTGTCAGCACTAGGCTCACACATGCCATAAGATGAGAAATGTGTGTCCCTAAAAGCTCGACGGCACATTCAACGTCGGTGTTTGACACGGCGGAAGCAAAACTCAAAAATGTGTCCATCTTTCTTACAAAAAGTGCAATGATACTTATCTTTGAGAGATATAGTACCATTTGAGGAAGAAACACTCTTGTCTTTAGAAATCCCTTGGACAACACAAGAAGAGTCACAAAGAGTCGCACTTGCCAATGAAGAGCTACTCAAAGCAATGGCACAAATGCCAACATCAAATGATTCATGTTTAGCACGACAAGACTCCAACTCCAAATGCAAAGAAGCAAGAGAAATCTTAAAAACGTCAATCTCAGAGTAGAGGCAAATACAAGAGTCACATGACTTGGCGCTCATATCATCGCGCAATTTCTTCACAGACTCAACCTCGCTTTTCAAGGCAATGCAAGATGTGCAAGAAATTAATGATGCTTTCGTATTAAGCATGCAATTCAAAGCATCAATTTTATTTTCTAAACTAGCACAATTCTTGCAAGAGACTAAACCATCCTTAAGCAATTTTTCATACTCTAAGCACATGCTACAAGGGCTAGCTTCAATTTCAACAATTTCAGCCCTAGCATTCTCTAATTACTCAAGGTGAATGGAATTAGTCAATTTTAATTTCTCAAATTCAGCACAAATGCCTACACAAGAATCACAATCATTTCTAGCCATATATCTAAAATTGCCTATTTCTAACTTAGCATTATCAAGCTCATGATGTAAGGCAACACAAGAATCACATGTCATAGAAGCATTTGATTTCAATAATTCATTTTCAGATTTTAGGCATGCAAGAGAGTTATTCAAGTTATCCATGTCCACAAGCAAAGAATCAAAAGCATACATGGAGGTTTTCAATTTGGCGAGCCCATGAGACAAATCACCCTTTTCTCCTTCTAGCAATTTCATTTCCTTCCTAAGAGCATGCAATTTAAGATCATATGACAACAAGCCATTAATAAGTTTTTCTTTACTCACCTTGCTTATCTTGAGTAGGGGATCATCCTCGCATGACTCATCATGATCATCCTCGAAAAGCTCTCCATCATGATCATCCTCGATTGCCACTCCACAAATGCCAATGGGCTCCTTCTCCTCAGGCTCCATGGAGAACTCATGTTTGAAACTAGAGCACATATGGGTAAAGTGGCCACAGCGCCATACATACCACAAATTTGATCTCTAGCAAACCATCTCTAAAAAGATTCATGCCTCACATGGTCATTAGCCAAAGAGTCACAAGAAGATGAACTAGAAGACTCACAAGACCTTCTATTAGTCACCATGCTCAAAGATCGGTAAAGATCACAAAAGAGCAAACCTCGCTCTGATACCACTTGTTGGACCGAAAAGGCGACTAGAGGGGGGTGAATAGGAGCACAATCTCTTTTTCACCTTGATCAAATTCAATACGATTTTCACTCCAATAGCTATAAAAGCTATGAAGATCAATATACAAGCACAGTGGAAGACTTGTATTGAATCCAATCAAAACCCCGAAGTAAATAGACCAAAAACATAAAAACTCAAAACCTAAATGAGTTGGGCGGTCTGACCTCCAACTAGAAATCTGTCTGACCTTTGGAAATCGGTCTGACCTCTCAATACATGGCGGTCAGACCTCCAGACCAATGAACAGTAAAATCAGCCCAAACTCAAAATCACAAATTAGTCTAACTTTTGATCCGTGACTCCAAACCTTACCAAATTTTAAACATACCTTCCTAAGGATGTCAGGAACCTATTCCAATCAACGATCGTGAAGATCGTTGCCAAGTTTCGACCTTTATCCGTTTTAGTGAAGGTTGCTTCAAAACCGAGCCAAATATGAAATATGATCTAAAGACTTGCCCGTGGGTGATTGATGATCAAGATAACCCTAGATGTATTCCCACATGTCACAGCAAGCTAGATCAACGCAAGAAACCAAGAGAAAACTCGCGGATCAAAGAAGGACCCAAAATCACCATTTCTTTCATCAAAACCAGGCAAAATCAAACTTAGATCCAAAAGCTTGCTCATGGATGGATGATGATCAAGATGACCTTAGATTATATCCCACACGTCCCAACAAGCAAGATCACAGTAAGATCCCAAACAAAAATCTAAGGAACACCAAAAATCCCAAAGGCATCAAAGAGAGAGCAAGAATAAGAAAGAACTCAACTTAGAGCAAATCTTGCATGGATTGATTGGATAGATGGTATGTTTACAGCCACTCCACCATGGAGGACAAAGCTCAATACTTGAGCACTCAAATCAATCCATCTCTCATGAACCCTAGCCTCTCCACTTTCCTTTCCTAGCCCTAAATCCCAAATTAGGGTTTCTAGAATCCAAAGGGTTAAGAGGTGTTGGCCAGCACCCTCTCCTATTTATAGTGGAGGCTTAGCTACTAGAGAGACATCCCAAATGGGCACCCCTTAATCCCACACATAAACGAGTTTCTCTTACGCACACATTTTAAAGCGCCGTCTTCATCTCCTCTTAACCTAAACCGCTTCTCCTTGTGCCATCTTGTGCCGCGGGTTGGCAAAAGGTCACCAAGGTGATATTTAGGTGAAATTACCAAAATCCCCTTCTCGACCTCTTTCCAAAGACCAAGTCCAATCTGTGTGAAGCACCTCCATGCTTCACCACATGTAGGTTGATCAATGGCTCTCATCATGTCGGCAAGTCTCTCCCATCCGGCTCCCACGGAAACCACCATGGTACTTGCACTGACCCCCGTGCCGCTTGATCCAACCCGTCGCACCGAACTGCCCGTTCGGTCATCCTTGTCCATTCTGCGTCATGCTTGAATCCATTGACCTCACTCGGCATCCTCGATCGTTCTGGACTTTAGCTCTCCAAGCCTAGTCCTGATCATCATCGCCGTTGACCATCGTTGACCTCCAAGCAACCTGCATAACAATAGACCAAGAAATCGTTTCCGAGAATAAGTTCTTCGCAACTTCACCCACGTTAGTCAAAATATGCATCATGCAACACATATGCACTGAAACCCATGAACTTGAGCTAACCAAACAATCATCGTCACCGAGTTGGCCGATGAACAAGTCAAAATCGGTTTGACCGTCACTTTGGTCGGTCTGACCGCCCCCTGTTGGCCGGTCTGACCGCCCAGCTGGGACTTAGCCAAATTTCCTCCCTAGAAATCCGAAACCTTCTGGAATTTTCAAACCAATAGAACTTTTGACTCGAAGCTCCAAAAAATATGAGACCAAGTGTAGGAGAATCCCCTCTCTTGTCTACTCCCTCTATTTTCGGCTCAGCTCTAAACTCAAAAGCAACTTTATGGCCGGTCAGACTGCTTCCAAAAAGTCGGTCTGACCGCCATTCACTTGACCTGAGGCTTGGCCGGTCTGACCGCTTGAGACCTGACAGCAGCAGGACTTTACCGAAAATGAGGGTTTCTTCAAACACCTCGATGCTATTGCCAATTGTTCAACACACTAAGATTAGGATCATATCTACATGATCTGCACAATTAGTCCCTATGTCAATCCACCAATCAGTGGAATGACAGACCGAAAGAACAATAGGTAAATTACTATACCCAGATATCCCTACTTCGGTATTCCCAATAGTCACATTCACAGACTTGGTCTGGCTATACTCATTCTTTATGCCTTTACGGTCAGGACATTTGTTGGCCCAGTGGCCGCCCTTACCGCAAACATAGCAGTCACCTTTTTCCTTGTTTGGCTTCTTATTCTTCTTAAAGTTGGTGGTTTGTACAACCTTGGCCTTTCCCTTGAACTTTCCATTACCATAGTGTTGTATGACATTGGCACTGGAATGTCCTTCGGCCACCTTAGGATGCACATCCTTCGCCTGAGCTTTCTCTTCAACATCAAGGGACGTAATCAGATTCTCAACGGAAATATTTTGTCTCTTGTGTTTCAGATATGTGGCAAAATTCCTCCATGAAGAGGGTAGTTTGGCAATGATGTCACCAGCCACAAATTTATCAGGTAATGTGCATTTGAGGCTATCGAGTTCCCTCGAAATGAATTATATTTCATGAGCCTGCTCAACTACAGAATGGTTCTCAACCATCTTGTAGTCATGATATTTCTCAATGGTATACAACTCACTGCCAACATCCGAGGCAGCAAACTTATGTTCGAGTGCCTCCCACAGCGCCTTTGCGTCTGTCATGTGCATATACACATCGCACAGACGATCAGAAAGAACGCTAAGAACGCATCCCGCAAATTGTGGTGGCTGCTTTAAACTCCTTTTCTTGTTCGGGAGTGAATTCTCCCTCAGGTCTCCCAGAGGCAACCCAAAATACGTTTAGAACCGTGAGCCACAAAGTGACTCTTGTCTGCCATTTTTTGAAGTTCACTCCACTGAACTTCTCTGGTTTCATTGCCTCGGCAAAACTAGTCATTTTCATCACAGAGTGCCTATCAAATTCATAATCAGGTTTTTTGATTGTTAGAATATATATCACTTTAGTGATTACATAATTCAGCAAATAAATCATGAGTACAAAAATAGCATGAGTATTAAACATGTCCAGAAGATGAACTAAGACGATAAGCAATATTACAAAAATAGCATAAGTACTAAACATATCCAGAAGATGAACTAGGATGATAAGCAATACGAACAACAGAATGTATAGGTTCATACTGGTAATTAGAAGTAAGTGCGGAGTACTAGATGTTACCGATGCGAAGCGAATAGTGTTGTAGAGACGAAGAAGAGGGCGTCGTCGATGTAGACGATGCAGGGAACGGCGAGCAGTCGGGGAGTCGCTTCCCAAAAACCTGATTCGCCTTCTCCCGTATAGGAATGCAAGAGCGACGGTTCCAGAGACCTGCTCTTCTCACCACCGGTGCACGCCGGGCACATGGACGGAGTAGTTGTGAATAGCGCAGCGCTCAAGAACAGTTCTCTCGCACAGATGTGTTTCGCGATACAGAGAGAGAAGTCAGGCAGAGATCCTTGCTTAAAAGACCACAGAAGGAAAAATGCCCGCAGATTAGGAAAACAACAATCAGAGACCGTGCTCATTAATCGCAATTAATCACCCGCGGATTAGGAAATGGCAATAAGAGACCGTGCTCATTAATCGCAATTAATTCGCAGTTAAAGCTATGTAATCAGTGTGTTTCTTTACATCCTAACAGGATTGCATGGCAAAACAAAACTGCAAAAGGAAGCTGTGTCTAGACCCACGGTCAAACCCGGAACGGCCGCACCATTCACGCGCACGTCGCGTGTAGTCCTCCTTTCCCTTGCTTAAAAGACCACAGAAGGAAAAATGCCCGCAGATTAGGAAAACGACAATAAGAGACCGCGCTCATTAATCGCAATTAATCACCCGCAGATTAGGAAATGGCAATAAGAGACCGCGCTCATTAATCGTAATTAATTCGCAGTTAAAGCTGCGTAATCAGTGTGTTTCTTTACATCCTAACAGGATTGCATGACAAAACAAAACTGCAAAAGGAAGCTGTGTCTGGACCCACGATCAAACCCGGAACGGCCGCACCATTCACACGCACGTCGCGTGTAGTCCTCCTTTCTCTTGCTTTACCAAGGCTAAACATGATCCACCTTATAAGGTGGTGTCTCTCCACCTTAGCTAACAATATGGGACTAAAGTATCCCACATGTCACCATGCATGAGTGTGCCTTTGGGATTTTCCTAGAATTTATTGATTAATGAATGGGCCAAAGCCCAATTAAATCCAACATATTCACCCAAAACAATGTTTTCAATTTATGAAAAATCAACCGAACTAGTGTACGGGTGAAATCTACGCTGCTTATTTTGTCAAGATGGATATTCAATTCAAATATCAAAATTAAATCCAAATCCACAATAACATGATCTAGTCTAAATCGAGTCTATATCCGCCTGTCCTCCAGCTCTAATCATGAAATAGGCATGGCTTATTCCTCTAACAAATCATGGCAATAGAAGCCAATTAGTCATGAAAACCTTGCCCTTGCTTAGAAAAATTCGGTGCACAAGTTTGAAAGTGTTCAAAATGGCTCTCACATAGGTACAAGCTTTCAAATTACTCGTCTACCAAGGATTTAATGGATTAAATTAAACTGAGTTCTGTCACCAAAGCACAGGAATTACCATGGAGGAACAATAAATTTGTAAGATGCAGGCCGTGTGAAACAATTGACCGACCAAGGGCCGACTTAATTAATCTTTCCAGCTGGCTGTGTGTATTGGACCTCAGTGAAAATTCTAGCACCGAAGTTTCGCCGGCAATCACCGGTTACTGGTGTTATCGGTGGGGTCCGATAAATTTTTATACCGGGCAAAAAAATCGGATTTATTTAATTTTCATCAAAATTCAAATCTAAATTCAAAATTTAGATAAATTTCATCATTACATCTGAAAATTTCAAATATCAATTAAAAAATTCATCCGAAATTTCCGGTAAACGACGAAAACCGGTGTTATCGGTACATTCGATAAAAATTTCTTACCAATAATGTTTTCGCTGTTGGACCTTGAGCTCAATGACGACAATGGTCGGTCGGTGGATCCGGATCCATGCGGGCACTATGGTAAAAATACTGTAGCAATTAGATAAGGATAGCTTCTAACGCCATTTCACCGTGGATCCTCGGTTTGAAGGGTCAATATAATAACGCCCGTGCATACCCAACATTAACTGCATTTCATATTCCCCTCGGGCATTTCTTTCTCTTTTTCTCTAGAGAAAAGACTCGTTGGCATCTTAGGTGAGTCAAGTCAACTTAACTTTTTAGAAAAAGACTCGTTGGGTTGCTTTATGTGTGTGCCCCTGCAGCGACGAAACCATTCATCTCAGATCGTTGTTCTCATCCTAGCTAGGATCCCTGAAGTGTTCTTCTCCAGGTTAGTGCTTTTAAGAAGCTAGTTATTTTCAATTGATTTCGGAACAATCAGAGAAACTCATTGGGCATCTTAGGTGAGTCAAGTCTTCACTTTTGTTTACCCAATTCAGATCTCGTTGGATTGCTTTATGTGTATGCCCTTGCAGCAACGAAACCATTCATCTCAGATCGTTGTTCTCATCCCAGCTAGCATCCCTGAAGTGTTCCTCCAGGTTAGTGGTTTTAAGAAGCTAGTTATTTTCAATTGATTTCGGAACAACCAAACAGAGTCATTGGGCATTTTAGGTGAGTCAAGTCAAGTCAACTTAACTTTAGTTTACTCGATCCAGATCTCGTTGGGTTGCTTTATGTGTGTGCCCTTGCAGCAACGAAACCATCATCTCAGATCGTTGTTCTTATCCCAGCTAGGATCCCTGAAGTGTTCTTCTCCAGGTTAGTGCTTTCAAATGATTTCAGAACAATCATGTTTATGTATATTTAGTCTTATGTAGTTAAACAACTGTCTTGTTTCGGTAAAGGAGAAGTTGTAACGATCTATATTTAGTCTTATGTAGTTAAACAACTCAACTGTCTTATGTTTGTAGTATCTTCAGAAGGGGATACCGAAGCTAGCAGGTCTACAGATGGATAACGAGTTAGACAATGCAAGTGACGAGTTAGACAATGCAAGTGAGATGCCAGCAGATCTACCATGGCAATTACTCGAAGAAATTACAAATGGTTTTTCTGCGGAGCGAAAAATTGGTAGTGGTGGGTATGGAGTGGTTTACAAGGTATGATTAGTACTTTTTCTTTCACTTTTTTCAATGCCATTGATAACAAATGCCATGTCCAATACTAATAAGAGATGTCAAACAGGGGGTGTATAAAAATGGAGAAGAAATAGCTGTGAAGAAGCTTTACCACATGCCAGGACTTGATGATAAGCAATTTCAAAATGAGCTTCAAAGCCTTACAAGACTCCGTCATCAAAATATTGTACGGCTAGTTGGCAAAAGTTACGAAGAGAAAGAGAGGTGTGTTGAATACGAAGGAAAACTAGTTTGTGCTAAAATGATAGACAGAGTGATCTGCTTGGAGTATTTGCATAATGGAAGCCTTGAAAAGCATCTTTCTGGTATGATGGTGATCTGCTTGAGCATATTAGTTACTCCCTCCGATTACAAATATATGTTGCTTTGGATATTGACACGGCCTCCAAAACGCAACTTTAACCACTAGTTTCTATTGTAATATAGTTTCACCCAATGAAATTATAATATTATCAAAATACTTTTCGAGATAAATATATACATATGATTTTCATATATCCAGTCTAAATATTTAAAAATATATTGACTGCTAAAGTTTTGAAGTTTGACTACACGTATCCCAAACAACATGTATTTGTGATTGGTGGGAGTAGAATTTGAAGAAATGAGGTTATGAAAATACACTCTTTATCTCCTACAGATGAATCTTCTGGACTTCCTTGGCACAGACGTTATGAAATAATTAAGGGGATTTGTGACGGTTTGAAATACCTTCATGAACGTGGAATTTTCCATCTAGACCTAAAACCTGCCAATATATTGCTTGATAAGAACATGGTACCAAAAATTGCAGATTTTGGTTTGTCAAGGCTCTTTAGCGGTACTCGTCAATCCCATACCACAAGCAAGTTTCTAGGAACACTGTAAGCTAAATGTCTCATGTGAGATCCATTGGTTTTTCCTATATTCAATTAATTATGTTTGCTTTACACTTACTAGAGTATATCTGTGATAATTATGATATCATGTAGTGGATACGTTCCGCCAGAATATATAGAAAAAGGGAAGATCTCAGAGAAGTTTGATGTATTTAGTTTGGGTGTCATAATCATAGGCATAATGACAGGCCCCGATGGCTACTCCAAACAATCCGATATGTCTTCCCAAGATTTTACTGATGAGGTAAGAAAAGTCATTTGTCTTTATGAGGACCTCTACGGTCATTTTTTTAGAAATAGTATTACGTCATGTTTTAAACTTGGGTACTACCTTTTTCTCATTTCATTCAATTTCACAGGTACTGAAAAACTGGAGTTACAGGCCCCAAGAACAATGGAAAGATGAGTCATATTTCGATGTATTTTACAGGCCACAGGAACAATGGAAAGATAAGTCAATGGAAAGACAAGTGAAGATATGCATTGAGATCGCACTGAACTGTGTGGAAACTGAGAGACACAAAAGGCCCAGTATAGGGGATATTATCTGTAAGCTGAATGAATCGGAAACCTATAAGGCGTGTTCGGTAAAGTATTTAATATACTCGGGAAATATGATTTGCACTATTTCTGGTATCAGTACGTCGCGTGGTTTCAGTGCTCTTTATTTTGTTTCATGGTTTCAATGCTATATTCTGACAATAGTTTTTTTTTTGTAATAGCTAGCAGAAATTATATAAGATGAAACTATTTCCCAAGACAAAATTAATGATACTATTTTTATGTGTCTAATCCATATACTTTTATATGCATTAAGGCCAAAATTTAAAACATTAAACATTTAAAAACGGTAATGATCTACATTTAGATTCTGTTTGGAACATAGGATTCTCATAGGAATTTAGAACCTATTTAGAAGAGAGGATTGCTCTAGGAATTTTCAGAATTCTAAGGATTTGGATCCAAATCCCCACTTTCCAAACAGCCGTTAGTTGGAAACATATGAGAGATTGAGAGAGAGTTGATGTTTTGTATCCTCCCAATTTCCTATGATATTCCAAATGGGCCCTAGTGATAGAGTACTTAATACACACTCGAGATCTAAGTGAAATACATCCAAGTAGACATGTAGTAAGAGAACGAATATATTAAAAAAGAGAATACGGTATATATCACCATGAGTTTGTCATATTCTGTACCTGCTATCGAATTTGTGTACTCTCATATTTGCTATCCAAAAGAACCAAACCTGCATTAAAAATGGCAAAAAGCATCAACAAATTGTGAATTGGATGACAAAAAAATTATTGGAATTCTGACAGCACATGTAAAATATTGACATGGACAAAATTTTCCAATAAGAGAAAAGGTGATGATCAACAGTGAAATTTCAGGTGAAGATATGAATTTTGGTAAACTATACTTAGAAGTTTGTAAAACATCTCCACAAATTACCAGATGCATATAGGATAGGGTATATTCTATATCTCTACAAAATTTCAAAATCAAACCTAGTCGTACTTGTGAGACACAGAAAAGAGAAATACTAGGTAAAAATAGTGAAAACACTTCAGCAAGTATTTGTCTTTTTCGTATCTCACATATGTGATTGAATCTGATCAGACATATAACATACTCTCCCCTATATATCATGATTTTTGTGAATTTTTTAGAACTTCTAAGTCTGAATTCACGGAATTTTCACCGACTTGTATTTTAAACAGATACGCTGCTATCATGAACAGATATTAATATGCTTTGTACAGATGTTTTCTTTTACTTCACCCTTGTTTTCTCTTTCAAGTCATACATTTCCTTCCTTTGGTGGTGATGTTAGCTCAAAACCGAGCTACATAATTTTAGAGAATATTAGTTCAGTAACACTTAAAAAATGTAAATTGGAGTGAAAAACAAATACAATGTGAGACTGATAGGTAATCCCTGGAGCCACTTGTTAATCACACGCCATTGTTATTTTGCAACTTCCATGATCTTTGTAGTTTGAATAATAAATTTGCTCAATTTTATGTTGTCTTGCTTAGCTCTTGATAATGTGTTTCTTTCGAGGTAATTTTCTTTAGTGGTTGAATGCTTGTTTTGTTGGATCAGGTGTTAGCCCGGGGTTATTTTTGTACCATTGATGTGCATCCGACAGAGCCATGGTGAGAATTACTTATTCACATTGAAATGATGCGGAAGTGCTTTAATTGTTTGTTTACATGAGTGTGTACTTGGAGTTTATCACAAAATTTCTTGAGAATGCAGGATTTTAACTAATCGTGGCTGTACATGCATTCAAATTTTCAACTATCGGACCCAGGTCAGTGGCTGCACTCTCCAGTAGTCAGTAGCTGAGTAGCATATATGTTCTTTTTGAGGCGATAAGATATATGGGCCATGTGATTGTCATGCAGCTTTGCCTGCAGAGTGCAAACAAGCCTCAACAAGCCCAAGGGCTTACTGTCGTTTTGCTGGAAAACACGAAATCAGATGAAAAAAAAAATCTAACAGAAATGGCAAAACATGATTAAGGGTGCTTTTTGGCAAAAGTCTAGGGGTATTCTAGAATAAACATGAAAAAGTATTCAAAGAGTTTCACAAGTAAGTCAAATACTTACTGATCAATGAAATTGATTTGTTCAAGGGTACGGACCACACTTAAAGGATTAATTCCTTATATGCCATTGCATATTTCTGAGGCAATCGTGCCTATCATTGACCGTATAACTGTTTGGATGAGAGTTATTAGTGGCCAAAGTACACTCCAATTTTGTATTGCCATGTACACTCCAATTTTAGTGGCCAAAGTGTCAACTTTTTATTGTACCGTCAAAGTGCGAAAAGAAATTGACAAAGTATGGAGTGAATTTTGGTAGCACTAGTTTTTTCTGTGACTTATATATTACTATTGTAATATATTTGTAAAACCCAACAAAATTGTAATAGAATGAAAGTACTATTCGAGATGAATCTACACATAATTTTTTATGTATCTAATCTAGATATTAAGAAACAAATCGATAGCCAAAGTTTTCAAAATTTGACTGCACTCATTCCAAAACAACTTGTTTTTGTGAACTCGAGGGAGTATTGTAGTGAATTTTGGTAGCACTAGCTTTCTCTGCGATTAGTAAACTGAAATATATGCTTTTAAATGTAGTAAAGTAATGGATGTTTTATATTTATACGCAGGCAACAGTGAAGTCGTTGGAGCTTGGAAATATTTTTTCAGGGGGCTATGGTGATGTAATAAGCACTGTATGTCCAGTTAAGACGGCCAAATTTATAGCACGCAAACAATGGTTTGTGGTCGGAGGGTACGATGGTTCCATCCATGTGTATTGCTACGTTGCAATGCAGGAAGTCAGGGGTTTCGTAGCCCACAGTTATTGGGTCTCGTCTTTGGCTATTCATCCAACTGAGCCTTATGTGCTATCAGCATCTGACAATGAGTTAAATATTAAGCTGTGGGACTGGGAAAAGTGCTGGGAGTGCACTCGAATATTTGGGATGCGTTCTCGGGTGCATAAATTCGCATTCAACCCGAAGGACACAAATACTTTTGCTACTGGTTGCGTGGATGGTAGAGCAAAGGTTTGAGATTTCTCCCATTTTAGTAACAAAAATTCTAGACAATCCGTTAACATAATGTTGTTAATGGTCTACTGAACTCTATTTGAAATTCTTATGCGTGGAAAATTCAGCTTTGGAACCTTGGGTCTCCCGATTCTAGTTTCACATTGGATGAAGATAAATATACATGGTGCATGTTGGATTACTTTGCTAGCGGTGATTGGCAATATTTGATTACAGCATGCTCCAATGATGACACTGCCAAGGTGTGGCATCTTCTCTAAGGGCTTGTTTAGGAAGCCTATTTCCGGCCTGAATCTATGTGGATGGACCGAGAATTTGAACTAAAATCCTGGCCTATCCACGTGGATGAGCATAGATTTTGGCCCAGCCAAACAAGGCCTAAAGAATATACATGTTCTTGAACAAATATACAGAGCATCAATTGTGTTCTAATGTTTTTCTTCTTGCTGAAACAGATTTGGGACTTGCAGAAAAAGAGTTGTATTAAAGCACTAGGACATAGAGAACCTGTCACTGCTGTCTGTTCCCATCCCGAGCTTCCAATACTGATGACAGCATCGGGCGGGACTGTTTATCTGTGGAACTCCACTACCTTCAGGTAAAACACTTCGGCCTTCTGAAACAGTTGGCAATGCAGTTGCACTAAAACGACAATGCAGTAGCACTGCTTGTAAAACACCTGCATTAATGCACCATATACATCAGGACTTAAGCTTGTCAATGATCATTGTCGTAGTAGTCGCATTAATGCACCATAGATGTAACAGCCCAATTTTGTGCAATTTGAAAATTTTATGGAATTTTGTGGATTTTTCAAAAACTTTTGTTGTTTTTTGTGAAATTACAAAAATTTGGGTGCATTTCAAAAGTCAAATCCAAATCCTAGCCTAAAAAGGAATTAATAAAAATTTACAGGAAAAATTAAGTCCAAAAATCTCTCTGAATTGCATTGCAATTCAAATTCATCTATGTCATTCTCCTAATATATAATGCTACATTACTAACACGTGAGCATAATATGTAGTCGGGCTCTAAAGACCAGCTCTGCTGGTCATATATAATTGCGTGAACAATCTATGTGATGTGATCAGCTATCATTTTGAAGGAAGATAGAATAGCGGAATAATTAGATTGAAAGTCTTGGAGGCATGTATATATATATATATATATATATATATATATATATATATATATGGGAAAAGCTAAAAAACGATATACCGTTGCTAGAGAAAGTAACGGCATAGCATCTAACCATTCAATCCTCTCATCCCTGACTTCATCTCTCCCACTACTCATCTCTATCTTTTGCCCCAAAAACTTCCTGGGCGACTACGTGGACCGCGGGAAGCAGAGCAACAAGACCATCTGCCTGCTGCTCGCCTACAAGCTCAAATACCCGGAGCATTTCTTCCTCCTCCGTGGCAACCACGAGTGCGCCTCCATCAACCGCATCTTCGGCTTCTACGAAGAGTGCAAGCGCCACTACAACGTCTGCCTCTAGAAGCACTTCACCGACTGCTCCAACTGCCTCCCCGTCGCCGCCCTCGTGGACGACAGGATCCTTTGTATGCACGGTGGCATCTCGTCGGACACCTGCACACTGCCCAGATCAGGCCCCGCCGAGCCCACCGACGCGTCTTTGGACGGCACCGCTCTGCAACTTGCTCTGGTCAGACCCCAGCGCTGCCGTCAGGGGTTGAGCAAAGGTGAGCTCATTGACACTTTTTGAAACTTTTGGTTTCTAGAAACTTAATGAAACTTGCTAAATCTTTTTTGCTTTTTGTTTGATTTTTGATGAAATTTTTTGAAACTTGCTGAAATTTCTTGAATTTTTTTATCTGAAACTTATGGAAACTTCATGAAACACATTAAAAATTAGTTGAAACTTAATGAAACTATATGAAACTTGATGAAACACGACGAAACTTGGGATGAAACTTCATGAGACTTGGGATGGAACTTAATGAAACTGAATGAAACTGGGTGAAATCTGATGAAACTTGAGATGAAACTTCATGAAACTTAATGAAACTCCAAGTTTCATCCCAAGTCTCATGAAGTTTCATCCCAAGTTTCACCGTGTTTCATTAAGTTTCATAAAGTTTCATCCCAAGTCTCATGAAGTCTCATGAAGTTTCATGAAGTTTTATCCCAAGTTTCATCGTGTTTCATCAAGTTTCATGAAGTTTCATCCCATATCTCATGAAGTTTCACTAAGTTTCGTCAAGTCTCATGGAGTTTTATTAAGTTCCATGAAGTTCCATCCCAAGTCTCACGAAGTGTCATTAAGTTTCATGAAGTTTCATCCCAAGTTTCATATGGTTTCATTAAGTGCCATGAAGTTTCAGCCCAAGTCTCATGAAGTTTCATCCCAAGTCCCATGAAGTTTCATGAAGTTTCATGAAGTTTCATCCCAAGTTTCATCATGTTTCATTAAGCTGTATGAAGTTTCATCCCAAATCTCATGAAGTTTCATTAAGTTTAATGAAATTTCATCCCAAGTTTCATCATGTTTCATCAAGTTTCATGAAGTTTTCATCCCAAATCTCATGAAGTTTTATCGTGTTTCATCAAGTTTCATGAAGTTTCATCCCAAGTCTCGTAAAGTTCCATCACAAGTTTCATCGTGTTTCATCAAGTTTCATCGTGTTTCATTAAGTTTTCAGAAGTTTCAACCCAAGTCTCATGAAGTTTCATCCCAAGTCTCATGAAGTTTCATCCCAAATTTCATCATGTTTCATCAAGTTTCATATAGTTTCATGAAGTTTCATTCCAAGTTTCATCGTGTTTCATTAAGTTTTATGAAGTTTCATCCCAAGTCTCATGAAGTTTCATTAAGTTTTATGAAGTTTCATCCCAAATTTCATCGTGTTTCATCAAGTTACATGAAGTTTCATCCCATGTCTCATGAAGTTTCATTAAGTTTTATCGTGTTTCATCAAGTTTCATTAAGTTTAATGAAGTTCCATCTCAAGTCTCATGAATTTTCATCCCAAGTTTCATCGTGTTTCATCAAGTTTCATATGGTTTCATTAAGTTTCAGCCCAAGTCTCATGAAATTTCATCCCAAGTCTCATGAAGTTTCATGAAGTTTCAACCCAAGTCTCATGAAGTTTCATCCCAAGTCTCATGAAGTTTCATTAAGTTTCATCCCAAGTTTCATAATATTTCATTAAGTTTTATGAAATTTCATCACAAGTCTTATGAGGTTTCATTAAATTTCATGAAGTTTCATCTCAAGTTTCATCGTGTTTTATCAAGTTTCATGAAGTTTTCGTCCTAAGTCTCATGAAGTTTTATTGAGTTTTATGAAGTTTCATCCCAAGTTTCATGAAGTTTCATCCCAAGTTTCATCGTGTTGCATCAAGTTTCATATAGTTTCATAAAGTTTCAACCCAAGTCTCTTGAAGTTTCATCCCAAGTTTCATCCCAAGTATCATCGTGTTTCATCAAGTTTCATATAGTTTCATGAAGTTTTCATCCCAAGTCTCATGACTATTTGAGTAGGGAGGAGAGGAACAAGTTGCTAGGAGAGGAGGACAGTGGAAGTTTCACCGACGCATATGGTCTTTGGAGGGCTTGGCGTGGAGTGTGGGACTGAGCTTGGTTCTTGCAGATTGCTTTGTGGAGCACGGGGACACTTCGATGGCGCGTTGTGTACGTGGTGCCTACAGGAACCGGGAGAGACACGAGAGGAAGACACCGGTGGATCGTTGGATGGAAACAGATCGTAGGGCTCTGCCTTATCTCGTTGAATCGGTATTCGACGGTATAGCGTCATATAGCCGCACCCTATATATATATATATATATATAGGAAAATAGTATGGTACTCCTGAGAGTACGTACTCCCACCTATATATATATATATATAGTACAATATGACTTGAACATCAAATCAATTTACTAGAGATATAGAAGAGAACTATATTATACAAATCCTAACCGATTCTTATTCTATGTCTAATAATTTTGCCACACAAGACAACACTCTAACATCTCCCCATAGTCGGAGCGGGAGCGTCACTAACGCTGAGATCGGAGAAAAAGCCAACGAGAATGCTCAAGCTAGAGTAGAAGCCAACGAGGAGTGCCATGCGAAGAGCCGTTGGTGAAGTTGTCTGTTGTCAAGGAAGTAGTTGAGCCGTCAAATCGGAAGAAAACAACAGGTGTCGGGTAGAGGACATCAGCTCATTGTAACACCTCGATCCAATACAAAGCCCAAAATGTCACATAAATCATTCTCACTACCAATTTAAACCATAATTAACAATAATTCCAGCAAGGTATGCATGGAATAAAACCCTCCAAGGGTCAAGGATGAGGAAGGTGCAGGGGTGCTCTAGCCACAAGGAATCGATGCGGGGTTCACTGAGGAAGAAATGGCAGTGAAGGCGACGCTGTCGGCCTGAGTTAGGGAAGAAATGACAATGCACCAGCTCCTGTGGACTAGAGAGGAACTCTCTAGAGCAGTGGAAATGGCGATGGGGGTGCAGCGGCCAAAAATGGAGCTCGGAGCTCTCAGTGTTTGAGCTCGACTGAGGAGGAGAAAAGGAGAGGGAACGAGCGTAGTGGTGAGGAAAGAATGAGAGGAAGCTCAGGGTAGCTTCTTATAGGCAGTGGGGCGGAGGAACACGAGGGATAGGTGCGTGACCGCGGGCAAGGGCGACGACGCACTCGGATGCGTCGAGGTGACCACGGGCAGGGATGGGTGAGTAGAGGGCAGGCATGGGTGAGCGGAGGTGACGGGAGATGATGGAGGTAGTTGGACGACAAAAACCAGGGGCGGTGCAGCAAAACCGCGAGCACATGACGACATGCTCACGAGTGTGCGCTAGCGAGGGCACATGTGCGTGAGGTGCACGAAGCTCCCTGGCAGTGGGGCCCACTATCAGCGAAAGGGTGAGAGGAGCTTTAGGTTTAGGTTTTGGATTTATAGCTGAATTTTTACACTGAGCAAATGACCTCTAAGTTTTGTGAAACTTTTTGTGAGCGCTCCTGACCTAATATAGTTTCTCATGTAAATTTCTCAGTGGTTTATCTCTTTTGTGATTTTCTCAAAAATTCTTACAAGTTTCTGTTATTATGTATTTGTATTTGTTATTCTCAACAAAATTTCACATAAGTTGTTTAGTGAATTTTTCCTGAGAGATTATGCCTAAAACAATTGTCTCAACTAATATTTTTATTTTTTTATCTATTTTTTTAAGTGTATGTTTGTTTGTATTTCATGATTTGCTTTTAAAAGTTCAAAATTCAAACATGGCTAGATTTTCATATGCAAAATGATCAAAGTGTTTTTCCTAATGCATTTATATTATGTATTCCCAAAATATGGATTTTAGGGTGTTACACTGTCTACCAGGGAACCAACCGTCCACAATTGTTTTTACCGACAGACATCACTTTTCCTAGCAGAGGGTTAGACCCTATTGGCCAAATTTTCTCGCATACAAAAATATTTTCGACAATGTGCATTTCAGAATTCAGTCAAATATAAAATTTTGGAGAATTGCCGATACACACACTGCCATTGAGAACAATATGTATTTTTGTACTATATATTGCCGCTATCTAATATACAATCAAGATGTCATAGGAAGCAAACACACGGAATAATCAAATCAACAAAAAGTACTGGAAATACACAAAATATTGTCACATACATCATCTATATGTGCCAGACAATACCATCATCCAATTATCACTAACACAATACATAAAACCACATCCAGCTAGCTAGCTGAGATGCATGTCTAGTCCAATACCCATCTCTTGTCCATACTTGCAAAAAGAAATTGTTTGACTAGTAGCTAGCATTATATTCTAACTAGGAAATACACATTCAAAAGGTACCACTAGCATCCTTGCAATTGAAACTACATGCACACAAAAAAAGACACCATCCTTTCCCTAGGTTTGCCATTTCCCTAGCATCCATGCACTTCAACAGCAAAGGTTAACATTGCAGAGAATTTAGTGATCACCTCGTGAGAATGGTAGGGACAAGTAGAAAGTAAATAAAGGCAATGAAGGTAAAATTCACAAATTAAAGTTACATAGATTCAATCAAGTACTGCAAAGACCTTACCTTATAATATTTCACTTATATTTGCTCTAGATATCATCCATTTAAAACAGAGAAGCTGAGTTGTATGATCATGTCCACAGTAAATCAAGAGAAATGGTAAAGAACAAGAAATGTGAAATCCTAGTGGGAATTTTACTTCTACCAAGAAACAACAGTAGTGGCAACTAAATTTCCACAGAAAATTCTATATCAATATAAGCTAAATTGGTCCTTCAGAGAGGAGGCACACATAGAAAAATTAACAATGGGTTGTAAAAGCACCACATGCCACACATGGGACTAGAAACATGCAAGTAAATCTGGGATAGGCTAGCATAGACTGATGTTTTATTTCAATCAGATATATACATATAAAAACATTCACAGAATGTCAGTCCATATGATGAAGCAAAGCTCACCTAGGATATTAGAGCATTTGAGAAGACTAACGTCTTGGTGTTCTTGCAATCAATCAGAAAAAAACAGAATCAATTTTTCTCATACCTACACTATTCCCTTCCAAAAAATGTTAGATTTCAATATTGATCGATTAAAGACAATAGGTAAATAACATTTTACTAGAGGCACAGTATAGCACACATACATAATATTTCACATTGTAGTAATCTCTAGTAAAAGTTATCATTTGTAGGAAACACTGCTCTTAAAACTTTTCTAGTATGGCTAAGAAAACAAAAGAAGCATTAGTAAGGCATTACGCAACTTATACTTCTGCCAACAAACAAGAATAATAGTGGCAGCTAAAATTCCTATAATACACCAGTTGAATTAAGCAATGAACAACCATAAAAAAACAGACTTTAACAAGTATAGAGCACACTGTTTTGTATTTCGCAGTGAATGGTAGCTTAGTTTTTGCTAGAGCATTTCAGGTCATTCTGATTTGCATGTAGAAAAAAGCAGCATAACTACCTATATGATGTTATCATTATCCAGTTTCCCTCGATTCCTCCATTATTCATGCTCAGAACCCATGAAGAGTAGTAACATCAGAACCTGTACTTAATGAAATTGATCTGCAATGTGGCCATGCAACTGAAGAGTAGTAACATCTTGTTTGTAGTGTACGCACAAACAAAAGATCCATACACACAACTAAACCATAGTGTACGCACAACATGTAACGAATAACATTTTAATTCCACTGATCTAGCAACTCAACAAAAGGGTTCCCTTTTCCCCCTCAGCACAATACAAAAACAAAGAAGCTATTGTACAAGTCCAATAGAGCTTATCCAACGATGGTAACTTCAGACATCTGTGTAAAAATAATGTAGTTTTGAAATGCAATATCCTTATAGGGGAACATCCTAATTTAGTACCAAATTGAAAAGAGCATGCTCATACCTTCAGCTCTCCTTGTGATTCCTGATGGCTAGAGAGGAGATCGGCGTGGTGGAGAGATGATAGGAACCAGGGTTCGCCAGTGTGGGGTTGTGGGAACCTAGGTTGACGGCGGCAGGTTGCGGCAGCTGGAGGTCAACGGATCTGGGACGAAGGTACCGAGGTCACCGTTGTTAGAATAAGGTATTAGAATATGAACTCTTTTGTATTTCCTTATGTGTCTTTTGTATTGCCTTATTTGTATCGACATACACCCTTTGTATATATATATATATATATATATATATATATATATATATATATATATATATATATATCCCATTGGCCTCTTCAATACACAATATTCATAACATGGTATCAGAGCAAAGGTTAGGGTTGGGGCTTACTTTACTGTAGCCGCCTCCACCTCCTAGCTGCTGCTCGTCTTCCGCTACCCGCTGCCCCTGGGAGGAGCTTCTCCACTCCCAGGGACGGCCTCTCATTGGCGCCCGTGCTCTCTCGCCGGATCTTTCCCATGCTGCCGCTCGGGCCACCTAGGGCTCGTCTTTATCCACGGCCTCAACCTCGAAGCCTACCGCGCCTGGGGAGTCGACACGCTCGTCTTTGCCGCGCTGCTCATGTCCTTGGGCCTCGTCACGTGGCGGTGCTTGGAGGTGGTTCTCCCGAGCTACCGCCTCAACATCGTCTTCTGGATCGGGCCGCCGCCACCTCGTGCTCCTCCAAATCGTGACGACCTTGTGCTCCTCCAGCTCTCCCTCCGCCGGGACCAAGTGGATGTGCGTGCCCGAATCGAGCCGCCGCCTCCGAATCGGTGTTTCCCCCTGCTCGTGCTCGCCTCCTTGTGCGCCTCGCGTAGCCGCCGCCCTAGATCGAACGGATCCGTCACCCGAAGCTCACCACCGAGTCCCAACGACCTCTACCATCTCCCTCCTTTGCTGATCTTTTGGTGGAGAGAGGACGATCTCGGCTTGGGAAGGAGTAAAGGAGGAGCTTGTGGGGAAGAACCGTGGAGAAGAGGGGAGCAATCTGGATAGAGGCACAAAGTCGAGGGGAGCAATCTGGTATCTAGATAGAGGCTTCGATGAAGTCGTTCTGGCTTCACTGACCGGCTCTGGATTCTCTACTGGCTCTGGCTCCGATTTCTACTTTGGCTTCTCTAGTTATCCTTTGAGTCATTTTTTCTTCCGTTGCATCCATCTAAGTCTGTATCACTTAATCTTTGAGTTCGTCTAAGCCATGCAAGTCCACAAATTTATTATCAGTCATAGAAGCATAGGAATTCCCCTTTGCATGGCAGTAGTTGCCACTGTCGCTCTTTTCTTCGAGCCGCTGTAGATTGTAGAAGTCGTTATGATGCCGCCGTTTCTTTCTTAGCCGCCGCCCCGAGTTTCTAAGGCCTCCGCGTTTCTTCTGCACTGCGCCTTTGCTGCGCTTCTTGTGCACTGCGCCGCTGCCATCTTAGGCTTCGATTTACGCCACCATGCTTCTATCTATTCCTCTTCGGTTTGAGTTGATAGCTTTCTCTATATTTGTCGATTTTATCATCTTCTTCGTCGTGTTGCCGCGGTCGACTTTGCTCCCGCACCTTGTGCTTTATTTATGGGTTGTCGTACGACCTCGGATGGGAGATCTTTTGATACTCGATATATTTTCCAAGAGCTGCATGCTACGACAACATTATCAAGACTCAGATTTTGGATTTTCCATAGTTTAGTGTCAACCCTTTTCAAATGCAATGCTATTGCATACGCCTTGCATTTGAGGGGGGGTTAGAATAAGGTATTAGAATATGGACTTTTTTGTATTTTCTTATCTATCTTTTGTATTGCCTTATCTGTATATGGCATACACCCTTTGTACCCTATATATATTGTCCATTGGGCTTCTTCAATACACAATATTCATAATAGCCATCTTGTGGTTGTGGAAGACAGGGAACTGACCGTGCAGAGTCACCGTAGCCGGGATCGCCGGATCTAGGACGACCTCGCAAAGGATTGCCACCTCGTGGTCGAGTTCGCCGATGCAGGCCTATACTAGGGTTGGATCTTGGTAGTGGTTAGCTTGGGAGGGATGGCGGCGGGGCACAGAGGATTGTTGGAGGATGGTGTTGGGGTTGACAAAGAGTGTCAGTGGGGGTCGAAGAAGGGTGGCCACAGGGATCTTGAGAAGGGCGGCATTGAGGGCTAGGAAAGTGCATCTGCGACGGAAGAGGTGTGGGGGCAACAAGTGTGATGGCGACAGTGGGGTTGATGGAGTACGGCGTCGGTGGAGCAAGTACGACAGCCAAAGTGGGTGTTGAGGAAGTGTGGCGACGCGCAGTAGAGGTACAGAGGGGACCACAAGGGTTTGTCCTTATTTGAGTAGAGAATTTGTCAGTTTTTAGACCCGCGCACTCAATTTCATATTTTTAGGGCAGCGTGAATTTTAGTATTTTCGTCCCTCCGCTCCAACCTAATACCTAGAAGAGGGTTAGTCCTTGCTACATTTTTCCCAACAATTTTTGTGACTGAAACACTACGTTATATCTGATAGACATTCTGCCCTTATACCTACTTTCACTAATAGATAGTTTGACCTTCATTTTTTTTTCTAAACTTGTCGATAGAGAATTTGCTGAATTTAAATATTTCTACGGACGGACTTTCAGCCCTCAATTGTGTGTCATGGTGTAGTGATATTTAGGCCCAAAACAGAAACCCAACAAGCACACGCAAGCTCGGTGCAGCAACTTGATCCGATGGCGACATCGATTGCCAGTGGTGGTGGCCTAATGGAGGCGGTGGTGGTGTCCGACAGTAATGACGGGAGGCGCTGACCCAGAGGTGGCAGCTAGGATGATGTCGAGAGTGAGCATCTGGTGGAGGGTGTGCATGTCCTCGAGTAGGCTAAGGAGGACGACGGTGCAACAACCTTGTGGTAGCAACAGTGACCTCAAAGGAGTTGGTGGCGGTGGCCTCATAGGGTACAAATCCTAACTGATTCTTATTCTATCTCTAATAATCTTGCAGTACAAGACATCTACACTAACACCTTTGACACTCTGGGTAACATAAGACATAATATGGACACATCTATTAGAAATTATTAATATTTAGATGTAATCATGCGAAGCACTTTGGTTCTACAATCAAATTAACAAGAAAAATTCCAAAAATATTTGGGAATGTACTTCTCAATTTACTCTATCTCAATATAAAACTGCAACTTCAATTTGAGTTTATGCTGGGTCCCGGGAGACATAAAAATGAGATAAATTTTATAGATGATAAACTAAAAGGAAAAAAAGAAAATGACAAGTTACTTTCGCAGCAAATTTGTTCTTTCTTTTCTTGTGGCACAATTCGAAATTGAGCTTGAAACTCCAAACAGTGCCACTACGAGTTTCAATTTGTGTTGGTGATATAAAATAAGAAAAAACTTCGTACTAATTTGATCATTAAATCAAAGTGGTTTGCATAAAATTACACAACACTTTGTTTTGCATTACGCATGTTCTTTTTTTGTAAATACTACCTATGTTCTTTTTTACCTGTCGTTTTGGGCATCGACCAGGTCTATATGACCAAGCCCAAAATGAGTTGAATTAGGCCCACATGATGTGGCCCATGAGTGTGTACCTTGGTAGTCTAGCTTGAGCAACATATAAGGCCAGTTGAGTCCAAACCACAAACTTCGGGTTAACCATTTTACGCAAAGCGAGGACGGCGTATGCGGGGTTAGTGTGTGTGCATCCATAATTTATTCCAAATGGGAGTAGGCCTGAGCCAATTTGGACCCTAGAGATCTCCGAGATACACCTTTGACCATTACTTTTTCTAATTATTTGTTAGTAAATTATGAAAAATATAATAATGTAAAAGTATTTTTATAGAAAATTTAGTGATATCATTTCCACGTGAAAAATCCAAATACTTTTGTGCGTATTAGCGGTCAAAATTTTAAAAGATTGAGTGCACATATTTTAAAATGACATCTAAAAAAGAACGAGGGAGTAATAACAATCTGTCTTGAACTCTTCCAGGGTTCAGAGCACATTTAACTTTGGCCTAGGAGAAGTTTTCGCATTTGGATGTATCAAGGGCTCAAGAAATTATGCAAGGAAACATTCTCCGTTCTCTAGTTTGATTGCCAAGGGCATTGCTTGCCAACCCTGCAAATTCTACAAGTGTAAATAAAAAAAATCTAAACAAGATGCCATCAATTTTAGTGCATACTGATATATAAAATTTGTTCCAGATGGATCTGTCTATTTTATTGCACACAGTCATGATTGGAATTGAGGCTTGCACTTTTCAGAAGTGTACATTAAGCGCCCTTGCCAACGATTATTCCCTACATGGACATCCTGGCATGAAATAAACCTTGTTTTCATATGGTCACATCTAACTGCTCTTGTGCCATGAACACTTGTACTTTACATATTTGTTCTGAAAATACAGGGTATCAGTAAACCAAGTGGTTCAGCACAATCACACACAATATGTGCATGATTGTGTTCCCGACAGCATGACCAAAAAGAAAAATTCCCACTAGCCTTCTGATGAACTCTATATTCAAGAGGGGGGGGGGGGGATGTTGTCGGCTTATGTGCGTCACACTTATTAATACTGTCCACATTTGCTCCATCGTAAAGCTTCTAATCTGCAACATCTTAATTCGTTACAGGGTTGTGATCGGATACCGTAATGGACTGGCAATGATGGAAATTGACCATAATAAAGAACCTGTGGCTAACACCAATGGCAGTAAGGCCGGCCTAAAAAGGAAGCAGTTGAGCGAGACGGAGCGGAGATATAAAAAAGTCAAGATTGGTGATTTGTTGTAGGCCTATTACAAAGTGAAAAGTTTCGTTGATTTGTGTAACATCCTAATTTTCGAGTCTTTTTAAAATTTTCAAAATAAAAGAAAGCAGTTGAAATTTTCTTAATTGGTTTTAAGCTTAAATTGAAATTTCAGAAATTAAAACACATTAATATGAATAAATCAAACTTCAATTAATTCAAAATTTGGTTTATTTGATTTCCTGGGTTTTCTTGGATTTCTCCAAGTTCTTTTGTTATTTCTTGGAGTTTCAGTTTATTTAATTTATTTTTTGTTTTCCTAAAATTTCTTTTTCTTTCTTGTAAAATTTAATTTAAATTAATTATTTCAAAGTGTTGGCTCTTAATTTGGAGTTCTTGCTTATACAAATATTATTCAAATCAAATCCCAAATCTCAGTTCAACTCCAAATCAAGATCCAAATTCCATTTCTCAATTCAAATCTTTGATTCAAAATCAATTATTCTCTCAGCCAATTTTGAATTCAAATTCTCAATTTGAATTAATCTCTTCTCTCAATTCAACCTCAGCCAAAATTCAAAATTCAAAATTCTATTTGAATTTTCGATGAAATGTAAATCTCATAATTTAATTTAATTTAATTTTTATTTTTGGGCCGAAAACGTTTTTCTTTTCTTTTTCCCTTTTTCCTCTCTCTTTCTTTTCTCTGTTTCTTTTTCTTTTCCTCTTCTCTTTCTTCTTCCTTTCTCCTGCTCTCTGTTTCTCTCTCGCTTTCTCTCTCCGAAAGCCGCTGCTGTGTGTTCGCGACATTGCGCCGCTAATCGTGTCGCACCGTTAGCTGGTGCCACCCGTCTACTCTGATCGCGCCATTTATGCGCTTTGCCCTTCGCGTTTATGCGTGCTTTCGCGCGCCGCGACACCGCGCTTCGACGATCCGAGCCGTCGGCCGCTAATCGCGCCACACAGGCGCTTAGCATCGTGTCGCCCGTGTCAGCGCGCCGCTCGCCATCTTTGCCATCAACGCACCATCAAATCCCGTCGTTTCCCGTCGCCTTCAAGCCGAGCCAGTATTGACGCCATGATTCCCGTTCGCGCCCACGCCGCTCCATCCCGGGCGTGCATAAAAATTGAAGCCTCAGCACCTCCTTCACCCCCTTCACATCCTCTCCAACGCTCTTAGCTTCCGAAGCACCGACGCCGCCGGAATTGCCATCTTCCCGAGCGGCGGCCGTCACTCCTCTTCGTGCTCCCATCACTCCGGTGAGAGTTTTGCCCACCAAACCACGTCACGTCGTGTTCCCAAGCCTCGGGATCTTTTCCCCCTCAAATCAAATTTGGTTTTCATCGTAATTTGTCGCCGCTTTCGCCTTCTTCTTCCTTTCCGACTGAAACACCTCTGTCACATCGATCTCCCTCTCTGGTTCACTTCTTGAGGTATTGACCACGTCACCACATGTTCCCAGTCATCTTGTTGCCATCCTCCAACTCAACTTGATGTTTCTCATCGCCGGAGCATGTCGCCACCGTCACTCCATCTTCCCCACTGCCAGTCATCGTCGCCCCCACCGCCTCGGTCACCCCCACGTCGCCGTGACCCCACCGATGTGTTCACTAGGCTGGCGCGCACCACGTGCTCCCGCCACCTTCGCCGCCAAGATCGCCGAGAGCGCCGTCTGCGGCGCTTTTCTTCCCCATGTGCGCAGCTGGCCGTCACCTCCCATGTCCTCTATGGGTCGCCGCCGACCCATTTTTCCAGTTTCCCGGTGCCTCCTTGCCTCCTGTCGCCAGCGCCGCCACCCAGCCCGTGCACCTCACCTGCTCTCTACTGTTTGCTCTATTTCTTCTTCATTCTATTCCTTGTGCCACTTCCAAGTGGGGCCCCTTTGTCAGCATGATGGATTTGTTGTGTAAATTCAGAACAACATATTCTCTAGAATATTCCTCCCCTTCTCTTTTTCCAGGAATTTCATTTTCGACAAACCTTCTAGGTGTTCGTTCTCCTTCATACGAACTCCGATTCCATCGATTCTTATTCCTAAATTCATCTAAATTCAATATATCTCTTATGGTACTAATTTTATAATTTTTGGATTTTATTTGGATTTATTGTATTTATTTTGCCTCATTTCACGCGTGTAGAGTCCAACGCCGCCGAAGTCATTTTGGACCAACCGGCCGCAGTATCCTCAACCTTCGTTAAAGGCGAGTCTCCTTTGACCATATTGTACCTTTTTTTTTCCAAAATCTGTTTTAAGTTTCAAAATTATTATGCATTGCTACTTACATAAAATGATAAGTTCAAATTATAGGTTGTTAGCTAATCCTAACTTGATATTGCCGTCATTTGAAGTTGTTATCCTATACCTTTGTAACCCTAGATTAGTAATTCCGCAATATTGATTACAACATCATGGAATAGTTAAACACAGTATAATTGCTTAGATATGCTTTTCGGTCTTGATCAACCTTTGGAGGGAAACCATTATTACCCTTATGCTTCATTTGGAAAATGTATGACATTAGTTAATATCAATGTTTGGAAAACAAAATAAAATGATGAAAATCTGTTTAGACTTGGTTAAATGGTAAGATCAGATGGATGCTGCTAGAGCACGAGAACTTATATTGTGTTAAGTTCTGCCCAAGTCATATTAAGGACCGACACTTGTGACTATCCAAAGTGAGTAATATTGTACAACCATATGTCCTAAATGGGAAGGACCTGGCCAACTAATTTACCGAGTCCAAGCATTAAGCTCGCAGGTTGTAGTTGGTAGGTGATCTCTTGATTATGGTAAATGTACTTCCATATCTTGAGAGGTGCAGAATATGGTAATTGTACTTCCATATTTTGGGTCGTGCAAACGATGGTACATGACTTCCATATCTGTTGGGGCTTGTGCTAGGCGATGGTAATTGACGTCCATATCCGGGCAAGTTATTCCCCACAACGGCGAGTTCCGGGTTGATGGTAAATGACGTCCATGACTCAGGTTTAAGCTCATCGGGCGAGTTGATGTAAGGATAAGGTGTTGTAATGGCCATATGATAATCACTTAGTTGCACACCTTTGGAAGTATGTGAAGCGGACTGTAACACCCTGGCTTAACAAAAGCCCAAGATGCCACCTACAACTACTATCGCTACCAATTTTAACCATTAAACAAGTATTACTAACATCTAGACTTCAAGAATAAACATTCCACAATATGGCAATTATAAATTTCAGCAACATAATAGTCCATAAATCGAATGTAATATGAACCAAATACTTACCAAAGGCATCGTAAATAAGTTTCAATTAGGTAACACAACAACTAACAATATTACCAACTATAAGGAACTAAGAGAAACCACAAGTTATCCAATAGGGAATTTGTGTTTTGATTGGATTTGGAATTTGAATTGAGATGTGGATTTGAATTGCGATAGAAGAAGGAATTTGGAATTGATTCAATTTAGCATTTTATTAATTTGCGAAACTCCAAATGAATGCCAACACTTTGAAATAATTAATTTAAAATATTTTTTACAAGAAAGCTTGAAATTTTGGAATTTCAGAAAAAGAAATAAATTAAATCGAACTCCAATAAATAACAAAAGGTCTTGGAAAATCCAAGAGAAATCCAGAAAATAACTGGGAACACAAGGAACTCAAATAAATCAGTTTTGGATTTAATTGAAGTTTGATTTATTCACATTAAATTGTTTTAATTTCTGAAATTTCAAATTAAGCTTTAATTAACTCAATAAAATTTAAATGGTTCCTTTTATTTTGAAAAATTAAAAAAAAATGAAAATTGGGATGTTACAGCAGTGGGACCAACATGTCAGTGAAACAAGTTTCAAAATCCGGTTTAAAGACAAATCTAATTAACTTAAGCACTTGGGGCTACATGTCAGCGACTAATTAGCAATAACCAACATCATTAGCGCTAAACTAATTACTTACATGTGCGGCCAGCTTGTTAGCTACTCACTGTGTGCTGCACAGTGTCACGAGCGTGGCGTATCAACTCAGGCGATCTCGCTGGCGTTGGGGGCACGCGCATGCGTGGGAAAGAAACCTAGGAGTAAGGCGGAGCTACAGGTGGTGGCATGGGGACATTTGGTCGCCGGATCAGTGAAAACGATGACGATAAGTGGCGGCGCTAGGCATGGCTACGGTGCCGACGTCGCAAACTACGATTTCAAGCCAAAGTAACCAGCGCAAAAGCTTCAGTGGCTCACCAGAAGCACGTCGATGAGGTCAATTGTGGCGGAGGAGGTCCGGAATGGCCTGGTGGCGGCGGTGAAGCTCACAGTGATATCCATTAGGAAGAGGGATTACTAGGGGTGCTCATGATGGCAATGGACGAGGTCGAAGCTCATCGGAGAGGAAATAATTTCAATGGTGGTGGTAGCAGCCAGAGTTGAAGAAGACGGTATGGTCCAACCGATTCACTACACGAAATGAAATGGTGCAATGACACAGATGTCAAGGCAAAAGCTCACCAGAAACGATGATGGCCATGGCGTAGCACAGCGGAGCACGCACACCGGAGCCAAAGACGAAAGTCGTGTTCTAGGCGACTTAGTGGAGGAAAGGCTCAGGGAAAGGAAAGGGGAAAATGGAAACGACACAAAGAGGGGAAGAGCATGGCACAGATACGAGGGATTAAAACGATGGAAGGAACGTGCTCTACTCGTGAGAATCTCGCAAGTCATGGTGGTTGCGATGTCACATCGACTCTGGCGAGGACAGGACCGCTCGGGCAGGCGTGCTAGGGGTTGGCGGTGGCTTAGCTTTGCGCAGCGAGGCGTGTAGGGGGCAACGACGGTGTCACGGCTTTTGGCATGCGCTGGACCATGCGCGATGTGGACGAAGGGTCCTGGCAAGGAACTTTTTTTTATTAATGAACCCATTTTTAAATTTTATTTTAAAGTTAACCACCGGTGAACTTTATTTCCAATTCTGACCCCTTTGGTCACGCCACAACCCGTGGCGTGACAAAACAACATTGTCACGCCATAGGATAAGTCCGCTAAATAGCACTTTTTGTCACGCCACTGGTCGTGGCGTGATGAAACCACTCTATCACACCATGGGTGGTGGCGTGACAAGAGCTTGCTCGGATACGGGCTGACGTGACAGTGTTTTTTATCACGCCTCTGGTGGTGGCGTGACCAAAGAGATCAGAATTGAAAATAAAGTTCGCGGGGATTAACTTTAAAATAAAATTAATAAAATGATTAATTAATAAAAAAAAGTTCCTTGGCAAGTGGGCCCTGGCCTGCTCTAGTCAGAAACTGCAGCGAGAAGTAACGGAGAGAACTATCAATGCCAAAATACGCCGACGCAAAGAGAAAATGGGAGAAGGAAAGCGGCTCGGGCGGCAGTGATGGCTGGGCTGGAGTTAGACCAAAACAGTAGTGGGCTGGGCCTAGGGTTACTCTTACGGCCTGGGAACAATTGTGATTTCGAAATTATTTTTGAACTAATTTAATCGCAGAAATTAAGTTTGAGCTCAGAAAATTATGAAACTTGCTCCAATTTTTTTAAAATTTTTGCAGAGACATGTTAGAATATTTAGAACTCAAATAAATTATCACCAGGCTCAGGTTAACTTTTAATTAATTTTTGAAAATCCACAGAAAATTCAGAAATGATGACTTTGAAATTAATAGCAACATTTTGAGAATTTTGGGATGTTACACTTGGTGGGTTCCAGTATTTCCCATATTGGCCCGATTTTCATAAGGTTTTCAAATTTAATTTTAAATTTTAAATTCATATCTCTGTACATTTTTTACCGGGTTACGTTGTAACCAGCGAGAAACTAGAACCAGCCGTGGTACGGTTTTTGGGCCAGTTTTGGTTTCACAAATCCTGTTATGCACACTAGCCAAATAATCACATTTAACTTTGATGATCAAAGTACCGTTTCACTACTTTCCAGATTATTTTAAAACATACATTTTTTACATGATCCCTTGAGTTGTTATGTGTTCTGAATTCTGCCATTAACTCTGGTTCGTAGACGTTGATACGTTTTGCTTTACTACCGTTTCAGGCTTCGATATACAAAAGCTACAACAGGCAGTGAAGGTGCGGTGGTTAAAGCCTAAAGAGGTTCTGCAGATATTACAGAATCAAGAGCAGTTCATGGTCGCACATAAGACCCCTCAAAAGCCATCGAGTAATAAAAGCAGCCTTTTGTTTTAGCTTGCGACATATCTTATTGAAGCTTGTGCTTACTTGATTTAGCCCTGAATGTGATTTACCAAACTGATTCTGAAATCGCAGGTGGTTCTTGGTTTCTGTTCAATCGTAGAGTACTTCGGGACTTTCGAAACGATGGATATGAATGGCGAAAAAAGAAGAACGGGAAGACCATTGCTGAAGCCCATGAGCGCCTTAAGGTCTGTTCAATTCGTCATCTTTTGCATCTAGGTTAAAGATCTTTCTAAGTAAATAGAGTTGATGTATTGATCATAATATGTTTTGGCATCTAGGTTAAAGGTCTTTCTAAAGTAAATAGAGTTGATGTATTAATCACAATATGTTTTGGCGGCGATCATCTTGGCGACTGAATTAGATGGGTAGCAATGGGCATTTAGCATATTGAGACGTGTAGTTAATATGCTCTCTCTTTTGACACTGGAAATTTCAGGTTGATAATGTGGAGGCACTGAATTGCTACTATGCTCATGCAGACAAAAATCCTAGATTTCAGAGGCGCATATATTGGATGCTTGATCCGTAAGAGCTCTGTTTACTTTTGTAGGGGGAATAATGTACGCATCATATTTGTATGCTTTCAAATTCTGAAAAGCTTAACACATACTTTTCTTGTACTCTGGGCCTTTGTAAAATCGTAAATGTTTCCCCTTAGAACATGACCAATACTAACTTTGTTTGCATGCTACTGATCGAGGATTTTTTTTTCTTGAACGGAAACTCATGGAGTAACTCATGAGCAGTCCATCACTACATGTAGTATTTTGTTCTTGTGCTATGGTATTTGTGCTAGGGGGAACTCCTGTTAACAAGTTATTCATGTCTGACCCCATGTATTTGTGTTACTTTGAACATCTATCTGAGACATTCCCAAGAACAAGAAACCATCCTGGATCATTATGCACCAATTCCTTGTAGAGATACTATAATTCATAGTATTGTACAATGTTCTTCTACTTCTTATGATGTTGTGCTGTGAGATGTTAGATTTCTGACAAGTTAAAAACTGTACTTCATTACGAGTTCACAAATAGGTGCTGCATTTCCTGAACTAATAAATTTCAGACACTGATGGTATTATACCCTGTCATTATTATGACTTCTTCTGCTGTTGGTTGTGATTTTCTGATTTTTTTAAAAAAATTAAATTTGGTTTGACAATGTGTAAAAATCAATTTGCATCATAATGAGAGCAATTAATCTTTGCAGGGCTTATGAGCACATTGTTCTTGTCCATTATAGAGAGGTTTGTCTCTCTGTTTTACCTTCCTTTTGTCACCGCACGTCTGCACTTCTGATTCTTAAGTAAACAATTAGAATGAGTAAATAAAAAACTTTGCTTTACTAGCCACAGATATATATCCACTCCAACAGTCAGAAATCTTTGAAGATATCAGATTAATTAATCACTGACACGAAGCATCGATGAAATTGAACTTGACATTGTGTAGACTCTCCACTGGTTAACTCACCTGTCATGCTAGTGCACATTATTATAGTGATTGAATCATTGAAGCCACCACATTATTTTTGGTCTGTCCTGTGTCTCACCTTTAATTTGTTAATTGATTATCAGGGCAGCATTTCAGTATCATCCCTAAATGATTCATCAGCATCCAATCAGAATGTCAGTGCTAGCAGAGCTGAAGCACACATTTCCCCCGGTTTGACTAGCGAGTTAATGGCGGGTCTCCACTTATGCAGCCCAGGATCCACAGAAGAAGTTAGTTCCCAGATTGTGGCCATAAAAAATGAAGCAAATAATACAAGTCGATCTGATTGGATTCAACTTTGTAATCAGGCAACCCTACGGAAGCGTAAAATGCAGTTGAGTCGGGAAGACAATGAGGCAGCCCTACGGGAGCCTAAAATGCAGTTGAGTCGGGAAGACAATAGCTGGTACGGATTCTTCTTCCTTATTCTAGCAGCAATTCTTCGCAACTTCTCCCTTTTTCGATAACCCGTATTCATTTATTTCCTCCAATATCACCATTATCTTTCAAACGAAAAGATTATTATCCAAAAGACCGAAGTGCTATAACAAATCTTTCTTGGCCATTTTCCGCACAGTAAAACATAGCACAATAAAGTTGTGCCCGACCAAATCTTAATATATTTTGTCATTAGTTTTCTCTTTTTGTCTCATAAATCATAATGTTTTAACGAAAAATAAATGTGTTATCATCAGGACGTCTCAAATTTCCGATCTGCCATCAACTGTCGCTTCATGTCGCCTGAAGTCAGGTAGTTCTGTTTCCTTTCCTGCTCCAGTCTCAAAACTCTTTCCTCCTACGCTAGAATACAAAAAAAACTTAGTTATTCCACCGTACTCTATTGTTTTTTAATGGTGTTTCTAGAATACGTGCAGTCAATCTTTTATAACTTTGACCGCTAATACACACAAGACTATTTAGATCTGTTACTTGGAAATGACACTACTAAATTTGTCATAAAAATACTTTCATAGCATTATATGTTTAATAATCTTTATTAACGCGTTATTATAAAAATCAATGATCAAAGGTGTGTATAGGATACCGTGTCGATGTTCAAAACAAGAAGTAAAAAAGAATGGAGGTGGTATTTTTTTTCAGTTGTGTGAAACAATATGAGCGTGGTTTTTCATAAAAACTCATAATTAAGGTTTTGGCAAAACAAAATTTTGTTATCCTGGTTTTATCTTATCCTAAGCTAACAAGGTTTATGTTGTTAGGCCCTAAAACTTGAGATCCAAACATGACCAAGTGGCATAACCTGTTTTTTTATAGTACTACTCTACTACACACAGGTCCGAAACACCATTTCTACTAAATTAATTTTTTTTTGTCACGGTTCCACAAAGTTTGTTACTACCCTGGGAAACCCATCTTCAAAATAGATGGCGCGACAATTCTTTTTAATTTGTCGTTACCTCTTGATCTTTCCTGATGGATATCTAGGCCATCACTACATGCACATTCTGTGTAGTGGAGATTTTGCGTGTATTGGTAGGGTCTTCCATGATATCTCACCGAGGGGGTTTTGTGCACTCAGACAGACGTTGGGTATAACACCCATGTGATTGCTTCCCATGTGCATGCATCAACTTTCTGCGGTTCATGTTCATCCGATGGGGCAGTATGTGAAAGCACTTAAGACAAATTTTCGCAGCTGAAGCAAGTTAATAGCATTTCGAAAGAACAAAAATTTATTTGTTGTTTGTCGGTTATGCGGTTCCAACATATCGCAGATCCCACAGCCCTTTTTTATGAATCATGGTTTGGAAGACCGACCGTAACCGGCTAGATACCGCCAATTTTTGGCAGTCTTGGTGTCGGGTCCGGGAAGTTAATCCCAAACTCTATGTGTTTACTGAGCTAGTCTCATGATTAGTGGCTAGTACACACATATTACATCGTTGCATTATGTAACGTCCCGTTTTCAAAACGGTGAATAGTGTTTACATTTGGTTTTCGGTTTTAAAACCCTAATTCAAATTATTGTATATTTCCAAAATCTTCTAGCCTCTTACTAAGCTCGGATTTGTGTTTCAAACCTCCTTGAAATTCTCGAATTCAAAATTCAATTTGAATTCGTCTTTTCAAATTTTGGGCTTTTTCTCTTTTGACCTTTCCTCTCTTTCGTGGGGCCCAGCCCCTATTCTCCTTAGGCCGGCCCAGCTCCCTTTGGCCCACTTCCCCTCCTCCCTTCCGGCCCATCCGGCCCAGCAGCTCCCCTGGCTCATTTTTCCTCCCACGGCCAATCGACCTTTTTCCTCCAGCCCACCTCCTGGCCCGGCTCCCATTCTCCTGTCATCTTCTTCCCCGGCCGGGTCACTCGAGCCTCCCTCTCTCTTCTCTCTCATGCGCCACCCTCATGCCCGCCTGCCCTCTGCACCGCCAACTGCTCCGCGTCTACTCCTCTCCAGCCTGAAGACCCCGGCGCCCTTCCTCGCCTTGTCGCATCAAGCCGCTGTGGCCGTGACGACATTCCATCCTTGCTCGCCCTGAGAAGCCCGGTCCGCGCCCTGCGCCCGCATTAGCAGGCCGCGCAAGTCGCCGCCCCCTTCGTCATCTTCCGCTTGGTCAGCACCAGCAACGCCCACGCCGCCCTCTGCTCCCGCCTGCGTTCGCCATGCCGCTCATCCTTGTCAAGGCTCGAGATCGCTGGCTATAAGACGCTGTGCTCCAACTCGCCAGATCGCGACGCCCACCTACCCTAGCTCTCGCTGGTCTCCACCATGACGCACCGTGCCAGTGTGCCCATGATGCCGTGGCCGTCTCGAGACTGCGCGAGCACCACGCGCGGCTGTCAGAGCCCAATGGCTCCTCCCCCTCCTTTGCCTATAAAGGAGTCCCTAGGGCCTCCTCTTGCCCTTCCCTCCCCTGGTAAGTTCTCTAAAGAAACCGCCCGTGCTCCATTTCGACCGAGCCGCCTCCACAGCCGACCAGCCGCTCCAGTGCCGCCTTCACCGCATCACCCCCGTCACCTCGCGCCCCCGTCGCCAAGGAAACTTTCACCCCAAGCCGATTTGGCTTTAGACCGCCACCGCCGTCGCACTCGGCCTCCTCCTCCAACTCCGGTCGCCCACTTCATCTCCACCCTTCTCTGGCCAACATCCCTCTCCGGCCCCCTTTGTTGACCCGATAGGTCCGTCTCTCCGAGCTCTTCCCCATGCTCGCCCTCCCCGGCTTAGGACATCGCCAGAGCTCCCTCTCCGTCGCCACCCTGCCTCCACCGCCGCTTCCTCTACCCGTGCCGCCGCTCTGGTGAGCCGCCGACCGAGCCACCCTCGTCAGTAGCTCCGCCTCCCCCTGAGCTTCCCGTTTGTGTCCTTCCCCGACGCCGCTATGTCCTCTCCCGCTGGCGGCGAGCCAAGGCCCCAGCGCCCGTGCGCCTCTCCATTGGTCGGAACAGCCGACCAACATAGTGACCTCATTAAGCCCCCCTCCCCCCTAATCTTTGTCTTAGCGAATTAATCAATCATTTGGGTTAATGGCTGTCGGTTAAAACCTCTGGTCTCACTGCCGCGTGGGCCCCCGAACAGTAATGACTGCCATCCATTTAATCACCCGGTTCAGCCCCCTCCTTTGACTGACAAGTGAGCCCCTGCACAGTATGCACCTGGTGCACCGTGGACCGGTGTACAGTGCATGTTGACCTCCGGTCCATGCACTGTGCACATGGACTGAGCACTATTCATGGGTCCCACATGTCAGTGGTTCCCTCTCTCTCTCTCCTCCTTTTTGATTTTCCGATTTAATTCCATTTCAAACTTTGGAAGCTCCGTTCTCCTCCGTTATAGCTCCAAAAATTATGAATTTTGTTTCTAAAATTTTGTAAATTCAAGATCTTGTTAATGGCATAGGTCTTGTTTAATTTGGAGTTCATTTGTTTATTCTTGTATATTTATTTGTTTTCTTTTGTTTGTTGTTCCTTTCTCCGGTACGTTCGTCCAAATAGGATTCGAAGAAGAGGAAGATCTCCAACTTGATCAAGTACAAGAATATCAAGATTCTCTTACCTATAACCAAGGTGAGTCAATACTTTGATCATATGAATCTACATTTTATGCAAATTATATTCTTTTAAAATAACAAATTGCATGCTTTAATTCTTTATGCAAATGAATAGTAAATCTTAAGGTAGTTAAATACCCATTTGATGATTAATTAATTATTATGCCATCCATTGATAATTGAATCCATGAATCCTTGTCACCCTAGTAACTATATGGTAATTACTAGTTATAGTTGTACTTAAGCGACATGCTAGTCTTGATTAAGTACCGGGACATTAAATGTTCTAATCATCATCTTTTAAACATGAAAGTGGTTTCGGACAGTCATTATGGGGAAATTACTGAGATGGTTGAGTTGATGTATTTCTACTCCACAAAAACCCTAATAATTGCTGTTACATTTTTTACATGATCCCTTGAGTTGTTATGTGTTCTGAATTCTGCCATTAACTCCGGTTCGTAAACGTTGTTACGTTTTGCTTTACTACCGTTTCAGGCTTCGATATACAAAAGCTACAACAGGAAGTGAAGGCGCGGTGGTTAAAGCCTAAAGAGGTTCTGCAGATATTACAGAATCATGAGCGGTTCATGGTCGCACATGAGACCCCTCAAAAGCCACCGAGTAATAAAAGCAGCCTTTTGTTTTACCTTGCGACATATGTTATTGAAGCTTGTGCTTACTTGATTTAGCCCTGAATGTGATTTACCAAACTGATTCTGAAATCGCAGGTGGTTCTTGGTTTCTGTTCAATCGTAGAGTACTTCGGGACTTTCGAAACGATGGATATGAATGGCGAAAAAAGAAGAACGGGAAGACCATTGCTGAAGCCCATGAGCGCCTTAAGGTCTGTTCAATTCGTCATCTTTTGCATCTAGGTTAAAGATCTTTCTAAGTAAATAGAGTTGATGTATTGATCATAATATGTTTTGGCATCTAGGTTAAAGGTCTTTCTAAAGTAAATAGAGTTGATGTATTAATCACAATATGTTTTGGCGGCGATCATCTTGGCGACTGAATTAGATGGGTAGCAATGGGCATTTAGCATATTGAGACGTGTAGTTAATATGCTCTCTCTTTTGACACTGGAAATTTCAGGTTGATAATGTGGAGGCACTGAATTGCTACTATGCTCATGCAGACAAAAATCCTAGATTTCAGAGGCGCATATATTGGATGCTTGATCCGTAAGAGCTCTGTTTACTTTTGTAGGGGGAATAATGTACGCGTCATATTTGTATGCTTTCAAATTCTGAAAAGCTTAACACATACTTTTCTTGTACTCTGGGCCTTTGTAAAATCGTAAATGTTTCCTTAGAACATGACCAATACTAACTTTGTTTGCATGCTACTGATCGAGGATTTTTTTCTTGAACGGAAACTCATGGAGTAACTCATGAGCAGTCCATCACTACATGTAGTATTTTGTTCTTGTGCTATGGTATTTGTGCTAGGGGGAACTCCTGTTAACAAGTTATTCATGTCTGACCCCATGTATTTGTGTTACTTTGAACATCTATCTGAGACATTCCCAAGAACAAGAAACCATCCTGGATCATTATGCACCAATTCCTTGTAGAGATACTATAATTCATAGTATTGTACAATGTTCTTCTACTTCTTATGATGTTGTGCTGTGAGATGTTAGATTTCTGACAAGTTAAAACTGTACTTCATTACGAGTTCACAAATAGGTGCTGCATTTCCTGAACTAATAAATTTCAGACACTGATGGTATTATACCCTGTCATTATTATGACTTCTTCTGCTGTTGGTTGTGATTTTCTGATTTTTTCTAAAAAATTAAATTTGGTTTGACAATGTGTAAAAATCAATTTGCATCATAATGAGAGCAATTAATCTTTGCAGGGCTTATGAGCACATTGTTCTTGTCCATTATAGAGAGGTTTGTCTCTCTGTTTTACCTTCCTTTTGTCACCGCACGTCTGCACTTCTGATTCTTAAGTAAACAATTAGAATGAGTAAATAAAAAACTTTGCTTTACTAGCCACAGATATATATCCACTCCAACAGTCAGAAATCTTTGAAGATATCAGATTAATTAATCACTGACACGAAGCATCGATGAAATTGAACTTGACATTGTGTAGACTCTCCACTGGTTAACTCACCTGTCATGCTAGTGCACATTATTATAGTGATTGAATCATTGAAGCCACCACATTATTTTTGGTCTGTCCTGTGTCTCACCTTTAATTTGTTGATTGATTATCAGGGCAGCATTTTAGTATCATCCCTACATGATTCATCAGCATCCAATCATAATGTCAGTGCTAGCAGAGCTGAAGCACACATTTCCCCCGGTTTGACTAGCGAGTTAATGGCGGGTCTCCACTCATGCAGCCCAGGATCCACAGAAGAAGTTAGTTCCCAGATTGTGGCCATAAAAAATGAAGCAAATATTACAAGTCGATCTGATTGGATTCAACATTGTAATCAGGCTGCCCTACGGATGCTTACAATGCAGTTGAGTCGGGAAGACAATGAGGCAGCCCTACGGGAGCTTAAAATGCAGTTGAGTCGGGAAGACAATGAGGCTATTCTGCATTCAGCTTCTCTGACAGTAACTGAAAACCGATGGTTCCGTATTCATGTGGTTTCTCCAGAATGGGCATTTTGCTCTGAAAGTAGAAAGGTATCATATGGAACTAGAAGTTCATCTTCTGAATTAAATGCTTCTTTTCTATTGGTAAGATATAGAACCATGTGGGCATATTGGCACTTGACATTTATATTAACATATACGCCATAATGATCAGTGTGTGCATGATGCCTGAGTTTATCTATTGCTTGAATGTCAAAAGGCTTGTCCATTAGGTTGATTCTGTGTTTTAAGACAAATTCTGCTGTGATATTACAACAATTGATTGGAGACCTATAAAAATGTTATGCAGGTTATGATTGCAGGAGAATTCCTTTGCAATCCCTCCGACAGTTCATGGGCAATACTATTTGGTGATGTTAAGGTACCTGTGGAAATTGTTCAGCAAGGTGTCATCCGTTGCCATACTCCATGGCTTGATGCTGGAAAGGTGAGAATGTGCATGATTGATGGGAATGGGAAACCCTGCAGTGAAGCACGAGAATTTGAATTCCATCAGAAGCTTACACATCCCAATGCTATCGATGTCCTGAAAAATTCAGGTGCACTAATCTCGTACCAGCAAACACCATGCATTCCGACTCTTTCATTGCTAATGTCTGGCTGAAATATAGTGGAAATCTTTCTAAAAATTGGCAACTTTTGCATGTCTGTCTTGTTGATCAGATACATGGTTGGAGGAGGATGAACTTGAAGCTATTCTGCATTCAACTTCTCTGATTGAAAACCAATGGTTCCGTATTCATGAGGTTTCTCCAGAATGGGCATTTTGCTCTGAAAGTACAAAGGTATCGTATGGAACTAGAAGTTCATCTTCTGAATTAAATTACTGCATCTTGCTTCTTTTCTATTGGTAAGATATTGAACCATGTGGGCATATTGGCACTTGACATTTATATTAACATATACGCCGAAATGATCAGTGTGTGCATGATGCCTGAGTTTATCTATTGTTTCAATGTCAAAAGGCTTGTCCATTAGGTTGATTCTGTGTTTTAAGACAAATTCTGCTGTGATATTACAACAATTGATTGGAGACCTATAAAAATGTAATGCAGGTTATGATTGCAGGAGACTTCCTTTGCAATCCCTCCGACAGTTCATGGGCAATACTATTTGGTGATGTTAAGGTACCTGTGGAAATTGTTCAGCAAGGTGTCATCCGTTGCCATACTCCATGGCTTGATGCTGGAAAGGTGAGAATGTGCATGATTGATGGGAATGGCAAACCATGCAGTGAAACACGAAAATTTGAATTCCATGAGAAGTTGATTTGCAATGATTGAATTGAAGTTGCAATTGCCTCTTGGTTGTAAGGCTGCAAGCAGTTTTTATATCGTGATTTGTTTGTTACTCTAGACTCTTTAATAAAATGGGCTGTGTGCATTGTTGATACAGAGACCGAGGTAGATTTTTCTCTTCCATTATCTAAAAAAACGAGAAACCTGCTAAAAACATGATTGATGGGTATGGGAAACCCTGTAGTGAAACACGAGAATTTGAATTCCATCATAAGTTTACCAAAAGCACGTGAACAGTACCACGGTACTGTAACATTACGATTATAGGGGGATTGCATTCCTCAGTAAGAATATCTATTTCGTTGAATAAATCATTAGTTTCCTTATATAGAGATTAGGTAATTGAAAAAGTTATCTATTAGTTAGGAAGGTTATCATTTAGATTTATTTTATCCATAATTGTTAGAAGGACACTCTATATAAGGAGGCATATTGTAATTAAGCAAAGATGAATAGACAAGTTTCTAGTCCCTAAAGTCCAACTATGGTCGTTCCCTTGACCGGCTATTCTAGATCTATTCCTCCCCCAATCGGTGCCCTCCTTTACCTAGCGCCGTTCTACCTCAAATCGTCGCCGTTTGACCTCCCTCCGACGGATGTTCACCCCTATAATCTAAGGTTCATTACAGATATTACAACAATTGATTTTTTTTAGATAATGGAAGCTTTTATTGAACTCAGCCAATTACATCAAGGTGATACAACCACACTGAGATCTCTCCCGGCCTCTACATAACTAGGATGCACATAGCCAAAACACTCACGACACCCACTAATTTAAAAGCAAAAGAAGTACAGGAAGAATCAAGGGCCATCAATCCTGAGACTAGATCGCCACCCATGTCCCTGGGTAAAACACTCTCTGACCACCTGCTCCAAGTGTAGACACCCCGCAATAACCAAATCTTGCAAACCCGGCTTCTGTAGTATAACCCAGGTGCGCAGCCAATGGATAATTAAATAAACCACCTGCAAAGGAGAAGCAATAACTTTTCTATCAAAAACCATATCATTCCTGCATAACCAAAGCGACCAACAAGTAGCAGCCGCCCCTAACAGGACATATAGTTGTAAATCCTTCTGGACTCCCCTAAGCCAACCAGAAAACATGTGAGAAACATGATGAGGAGGTCTAATCCCACTTGCCACATGTATGATAGTCCAAACTGAGCGGGCAAAATGGCATTCAAAGAAGAGGTGTTTAATTGTCTCCTTACATTGGCAAAAACAACAATCTTGATTGCCTTGCCAATTACATTTTGCTAGGTTATCCTTGGTTAACACCACTCCACAGCGGAGATACCAAAGGAAAACCTTAACCTTCAGTGGTACCGTTAGTTTCCAGAGTCGTCTGTTTATATTTGGGACATCACTATGAACTAGTGCTAGGTAATGAGACTTCACAGTGAATTGCCCATTAGAGGACAAGTTCCATCGAAACTCATCTTGCTCCTGAATTAGTTCTATATTAGCGATGCGTGGTAATAAGTTATTCCATGCCACTAGTTTTGAACCAATTAGATCCCTTCTCCATGAAAAATTTGGAGGGCCAGTGTGAAAGACTTCTACGACAGATACCTGCTTATGCCTAACAATATTGTAAAGGCCAGGGTACTGTTCCCGCAGGGTCGCATTACCCAACCATATGTCTTCCCAGAACCTAATTTGGGAACCGTCTTTGATTATGAAGGATCCAAAACGGAAGAAATCCTGTTTCACCTTCATTAGACTTGCCCAAAAATGTGAATCCCCGGCCTTCCATCGAACTGCGCGAAGAGGTGGGAGCCCAAATCTTATTTCAGATTAGGCTGCTGCCAAACTCCATCTGTAGTAAGCAACCTAAATAGCCACTTGCTAAGTAAGGCTATGTTTTTAATATCTAGATCATGGATTCCTAAACCCCCTTGATCTTTAGGATGGCACACTATGTTCCATTTAGCCAATCGATACTTCTTTTTTTGACCATCACTCTGCCAGAAGAACCTAGAGCGAAAGTAGTTGAGTTTTTTGAGTACCTCTCGGAATCGCAAAGAAAGACATCATGTACATTGGGAGGTGCTAAGCCTTGAGTTAATCGAGTGAGTCGTCTTCCTATGGATAGAAGTTTCCCTTTCCAACTACTGAGTCGCTTCTCAAATCTTTCCACCACTTCTTTCCAGTCGGCATTTCTTAGCTTCCTATAATGTATAGGGATACCCAAGTACCGAATTGGAAATTCACTTATGGAGAAACCAAATAACTCTGTATATTCTTGCTCAAAATCTCCAGCTTTGCCAAAGCAGTATAATTCACTTTTATTGAAATTAATTTTTAGTCCCGATAGTTGCTCAAAAGCATAAAGCAATAACTTCAAGTTTCGAGCTTTCTCCAGATCATGTTCCATAAAGAGAACCGTATCATCAGCATACTGTAGGATAGAGAGTCCACCATCAATGAGATGCGGTACTATCCCTGTAATTTGCCCATCTGCTTTGGCTCTATTTATTAGAACAGCCAACATGTCAGCTACGATATTGAAGAGCATCGGCGATAAAGGGTCTCCTTGTCGTAGACCTTTCTTAGTCTGGAAGAAATGTCCTACCTCCTCATTGACTTTGACTGCCACACTCCCTCCCGAGACAAAAGACTCAACCCAAGAGATCCACTTGGGCGAGACACCTTTCATCCGTAAGGTTTGCAGTAGAAAAGGCCATTTGACCTTATCATAGGCTTTTTCAAAGTCTACTTTAAAAATCACCCCATTCAATTTCTTGCGATGCAATTCATGTACTGTCTCATGTAGGACTACAACTCCTTCAAGGATATTACGTCCTCGCAGAAAGGTAGTTTGTGTAGGACTCACCACATAGTCCGTCACAGAATTAATTCTGTTTGTCATGACTTTGGTGAAAATTTTGAAACTGACATTTAACAGACATATTGGCCTGTATTGCTGAATTCTGTTTGCTTCTTGAACTTTTGGAAGGAGTGTTATTACCCCAAAATTGAGACTAAACAGGGGGAGATTTCCAGCATGGAGTTCCTTGAATAGATTCATCAGATCATCCTTGATGATATCCCAGAATTTTTGATAGAACTCCGCCGGGAAACCATCCGGTCCAGGAGCCTTATTATGTGCCATTCCAAAAACAGCTCCCCGAACCTCCTCCTCCGAAAAAGGTGCCGTAAGGAACTCATTTTCCAACTCCGTAACCTGGGATATATCCTCTATAATAGATTCATCTAGAGTAAAGTAAGAATCCTTAGGTTGGCCAAAAAGTTTCTTGTAGAAATTAGTAATGTATGACTTGAGTGCTGTATTCCCTTCTATTTTTCCTTCTTCCTGATCAAGGAAAAATAATAATTTCTTCTTGTGTTTACCATTGGCTACCATGTGATAATATTTCGTATTATTATCACCCAAAAGGACATCAATCACCTTTGCTCTTTGGTACCATTTGATTTCTTCCTGACGAAGAAGACTAGCCAATTGATCTCTTGATTGAGAAAGCTGCTCTCTCTCAGAATCAGTTAAGTCTCGTACCTCAGCAGTGATGTCCAAAGCATCAATGGTAGTTTGGAGACTAGCTTTCTGTTGCTTATATGAACCGCTAATCTGAGCTGCCCAACCCCTCAGATAACTGCGCAATGCACTCATCTTATTGTTCCATCATTGAACGGAGTTGCGGCCCGTAACCAGCTTGTTCCAGATTTCCTTGACACGGTCTCGAAAATCCTCACGTAAGAACCATCCTAGTTCAAGTTTGAACTGCTTATGATTCCTTATGAACGCCCTTCCTGTTTGAAGTAACAGAGGCGTGTGATCTGAAATACCTCTGTCTAGAGCATGAACCGAGACCAAAGGATACTTGGATTCCCATTCTGTTGTCATTAGAACTCTGTCTAACTTCTCATAAGTTGGATTTGGAAGGGAATTAGCCCAAGTAAACTGTCGTCCCGATAAAGCTATTTCTCTAAGGTCAAAGCTGTCAATTACAGCATTGAAGAGAAATGGCCACCGAGTACTATATCTATTATTGTTCTTTTCTTTACTGCATCTTAAAATATTAAAATCTCCACCAATTAAGGTCGGAAGGGGGTTTTGTTGGCACGCTGAACTAACTCTCGCTAAAACCGGCTTTGAAATCATCTGTATTTGGCCCATAAGTCGCCATCAGAATCCATTTGAATTTGTCCTCCTTATTAGTCAAATGAAATTTGACATAAAATTCGCCTTCGACAATCAAAGACAAATCTAAAACAGAGGCATTAATGCCAAGTAAAATCCCCCCAGATCTACCACGTGGGGGAAGACAATGCTAAACGAAATCTGCTCCCCCAGATAGGCAACTTAGATTCGTCTTTGACATGTCATTCTTCCTCGTCTCCAAAATTGCAACAAAGTCTAAATTGTGTTCCTTTATACAATCCGCCACATACCTATATTTAGCCAAGTCCAAAAGACCTTTGCTATTCCAGTATATGCCTTTCATGAGGACACAACTCGAGAAGATTTATTTCCAGCCGAACGGGCTTTCTGTCCTTTCTTCTTCCTTGATTTAGATTTTCTTGCAGAAACCATCAAGTCACTAATTGTAGTGCTCAGGTTCGCCTCATCTAAACCAACCTCTGAGACTTCCTTTACTAAGTGATCGAGTAGGGTACCGTCATGTACAACATCCTTGTCATCACTAGCCTCAAAAGGATTGTCTCCCTTAATAGTTTGAGAATCAAGTGATCTAGGAACCACCTTTAATCTATCTACCACAATGTGTTTCAACTTATTAACCGAAATAGCAATATCACTACCAGTGGAACTGTAACATCCCAAACTAATTATGTGTGTTTCAAATGTATTAAAATGAGGATAAATTAAAACTTTTGATGCCTCATGATATCATTTGAAGTCATCTAGAATTTTTCCCTAGTATTTCCCATTTCCATTAGCACAATGTTCTATTGATGGAAATAGTCAACCTTAAAAATTCCATGATCATATGTCATGATCATCCTTTGGAAATATTTTTCCTATCATCTTGAATATCCTAGCATCCTCTCTGCAAAATCTCATATTTTTTAGATTTTGTTTGCTATTTCAAATGGGCTAGTCAAACCAGTTTGAATTCTGGTCAAACCCCTAGCCCAGCAGCTTGTGAATTTTCTGGAGAATAATTCAGTGCATAAAAATTTCTGGAAAAATTACACAAGGTTGTCATCTGTTCCAGCAAGCTTCCATAAAAATTTCGGAATTTTGGAGCTCTAGAACTACCTCCAAAAATTCCCAAACTTCTCAGCCTTTTAAAACAAAACCTTAGATCACTGTTCATCCGACTCGAGCCAGTCTACTCTTCGGACTCGAGCCCGACCCCGCTTCCCGTCTCGGTCTAACCAAGTCACTAACCGCGCGTTACATGCAGCCGTCCGATCGCGCATCAGCGGCTGCGATCGCGTACCGCTTCATCCCGTTATAAAAATCCACGCGCGTTGTTGATCGTTTGATCGCGATCCAACGGCTCGCTCAACCCCATTCGCTCGAGCTCACGCGTGCGGCTGTGACGCTGACGCCGCGGACCCACCGGTCAGGTTCGTCCCCTACCTCGCGCTGGCGAGAGGGCAGAGCCTGGGCGCCACGTTGCCGCGCCGCTCTGCGTGTCTCCGTCAGCGCCGTGACGCACCGCCCACGCCAACCAATCCAGGAGCGTCGCCATCTCACGCCGTGCCCTTCTCCGTCCATTGCTCCGCACAAAACCCCCTCTTCCCCCTCCAATTCACCCACTTCTCCTCTCGGTGGCTGAGGAGAGGGAAGCTCGGGTGCGTGTTCCTCGCAGGTGAAGCTTCCGCTGACTTGTCCCTCGGCTCCATCGCCCTTCACCGTTTCCATTTTTTGCTTACATAAAGCTTTGTCTTACCTTGTAGCCCCTGGTCCGCTGTGGAGTTCCTAGTTGCTCCAGGACACGCTCCCGTAGCCGCCGCCGTGCCAACCCGTGCTCCGGTGAGTTCCCTTCTCGCTTAAGTGCGTCATCTTGTGCCCCTTCGTGTTAGGAGTAAAACCCCTCATCAAATTTCAACAATGCGTTCTCAGGATCTTGTGAATTTGAGTTTCCCCATTTGTCGGCCATCGTCACTGTTCATCGTCCCGTTGTCGATCTGGTGAGTTAGCTTCCAATCCCATGCTTTCACACCATCCTTGGACCCTACTGATCCTCTCCATGCCTCCAGCTCCGACCCATTTGGCTCTGGTTGAGCTCTCCTCGGTGAAGCCATCGCCGCCGCCTCGGTTCTCGTCGTCGACCCAGCTCCGGCAAGCTCCTCCTCTCCGGGTCATTGTGGTGAGCCTCTGGAACCTTCTTATTGCCTATGCGCGTGTTAGTTTTCTGCGGGCGTGCCTTTTCCGCATTGTGCCATTGTTAGCTGTAGCCCTCCTCCGCCTCTCCGCCTCACGCCGCGTCGGGCCACCACTGGCCTCGCCGACGGTGCCATCAGGTGCGCAAGGTCGCAGGCATCCCATTATGGTCACCCACTCGCACCGCCATGGCGCGTAAGCGCCGCAGTCGGCGGCTTCATGACCACGCGCAGCGTGGCGACCGGACATGTCTTGTAGCGCCATTAAATACCCAAATCTCATTTAAGTTAGCGCTAAGGACTGGTTAGATCTTAAGTGGCAGTCTTAGGGGTGGAGGTAAGTGACTTACAGGTGGGCCTGGGGATTTTTAGTGCGCAGTTTAGACCTGTGAGCCGGATGTGGACCCCGAGTTCATGCACTATTCCGTGAACCTAGTGTATGACATGTGGACCCCACATGTCAGGCCGAATTAGAAATCAATTGGAAAATGGAAAATGGCACTGTTCTCGGGACCCCACTGGTCAGTGGCTAGGACTAGACTTGGCTGGGTATTAAAAATATTGCATGTTATTATAAATTCTGAAATGCTTTATTTGTGAACTGAAAATTGTTTAAACTTCAAAATTGCATAAGTAATTCATTTTAGCTCCAAAATTGATGATTCAAATTTTGTTAGTTTCATTTTTGAATGTACTTTATTATAAAAATAATTTGAACCATGTTGCTGTTACAGAAAACATTTTTGGTAAAATTACTTTATGTTTAGTATTATTGTTGCACTAAAAATTGCTCTAACTTTGAAAATGCACAAGTATTTCTCTGTAACTCCAAAAAGAGTAAACTCAATTTTGTTAGACTCCTATGTTACTGTAGTTTATTTTAAAATAGATTATGAACATAATAGTATTACTAAAAATCTCATTTGCATGTAACATAAGTACTACTTTCACAACTTTGAAAAATCATAGAAAAATCATCTTAGCTCCAAATGAGGTGAATCAAATTCCATTGTTCATCTCATGGGGAGCTATGCATGACATACAAATTTCAAGTGCACCACTGCTCTGGAAATTTTCACCAAAATATTTAAATTGAATGAACAGTAACAGATTGCAATTGTTTTTGGATTTTCCAGAAAACTGACCTTCAAACTGTTATAACTTTTGCATAGAACATCCAAATGAATTGATTCTTGTTGATAAATTCATCTAAAATCATGCTCTACCTTCTGTGAATTTTTCATAATTTTTGGATGAATTTGAATTTTTGCGTCTTTTTGGTGTTATTCGTTCTTATTGTGTTATTGGACTTCTTTCGCTAGGTTCTAACGATAATATTGATAAAGAGAGTGCTACTCTGCAGCAAGATAATCCACCACAGCAAGGCAAGCAGTTTGATCATAAATGCCCTATTATTTTCAAGTCTAATACTTTGTTTCAATTGTATGTATGCATGCTTTTGTGTCAAAGTAATTTTCCCGATTAGAGGTAGCTATTCCTATTGCATGGTTGCCCTTAAATTGTTATCCCCTACCACAAAACATAAGTTATTAACATCGCTGGTGAATTAGAGCCTGGTGATTTAATTATGCTCTTTTTTGTCTTTTCGGCGTCATGCTTAGAAATGCTTAGTTACCGGTAGAATTAGGCGGTTATCGACTTAGTCGATAACTGTGATCACACAAACTTATTATGATTATTATGCTCAGCACCTTGTACTTTGTTACTTTGTAAAGTCAAAAACTGAAAAATAAAAATGAAATATTTTAGACTTGGGCAAGTGGTTGGATGGTGGGATATTGGGTTTGTGAATGTCTTGCCCAGGTCAACAAGGCCCGAACATCTTGGACACTAAGCCAAGAAATTATTGCGTGCTAACCATATGAGAGGGATATGGGACCTCTCTTGACTTAGTACTTTGGCGTGTGTTAGCTTCGGGTCGCATGGTGGATGTGTGCGTTGTGTTGTGTTGAAAAAGAAACTTGTGTGTGTTGGGTGAGTAGTGGTGGAGGTTATCCACTGCGAGGAGCATCGTCCTTTAAAGGAGATGAGCATCTTTGATGACTCCGCATCAACATATGGGGCTTCCTCCCATATGGGCGACTCGTAGTTAATACACAATATTGGAAACGTCTCGTAGGACTTAGCCTTGCCGGCATACCAAAGGAAGTATGCTAAATCTAGTGGCAAAAGAGGCGGTCTGGCGTGTGGGTACATTGGTACACCCCTGCAGGGTTCAAACTATTTGAATAGCCTCGTCCTAGGTTATGGGCATACTTGGTAAGGTCTCAACAAGAGTTAGACTACAACATTTAATTAAAACTTGATGTGGGTGGTATGAACGGGGAGTTCATGCTATTGTTGTGGTGGCTATTGGGTTAGCCACTTCCAGGATGTTTTGTTACTATTATTGTTTAGTATCTCGCTGTTTTTATCAAATAAATTCAGATTGCAAAATTGCTTCCAATCTATTACATTATTGCAAATGAAAACTTACTTTATGCTGAAAATGAGTCTAGAGCCTGCTCCACTTAAATAAGCTTGCATGTAGCTATTTATATAGGTCTGTTACTCTACACGTCAGTCTTGCGAGTATATTTTTGTACTCATTTGCTATGCTTTAATTAAATTGTTGCAGAGGAGGAAGTGGAACCCCAAGGGTTACACTTTTGTGAGTTGTGCTTCGGCTTCGAGGACTAGGTTGGTGGCGTGCTTGGTTGGTTGCCTTGTGGGTTAAGGCACACTAATCGACTTTTGTTATCGCCATCTTATGGCACCTTGCTTCCGCTGTTATGTTAGACCCTTTAGTTGAATTTGGCCGGTCGGCCCGTTTGTAATAACTCTATACTGTATGTCTTTTGGATTGTTATGTCGTATTTTGGATTCTATGTGATTGAATGGAGTTGATGCTTAATTTTTGTATGTGGTATGTGTACTGCATTCTGGGAAGTACATATACGCCGAGAGTCGTGATATTTGATTTGTAATGCTTAAATCATCTTTATGGTTAAGTATTACAAGTTAAACACCCTGGGTTCTCACAAAAGTTGGTATCAGAGCCATGCTAATCATAGAAGCCACTAGCTTGGTCGTCCTTAGGATATTTTGAAAAATTTATTTTCAAAATGTCAAATGGTTTATAAAAACTTAAGTAAGTTCTCAGATTTTACTCCTTACCTATCTTAGATTGCTCCTCTCACCTTGTTCTAGTTTAAGTTTTGAAAAATTGTTTCCTCTCATCTCCCTTCCAAAGATAGTGCTATCGTTTAAATTCGGTTTTGGGGATTCAATGAGTGTTGTAAAATTGAAGTGTAGGCTGTCCTATGATGAAGATTAGAAGCTTTTGAAATTGGAAAATTCAGCTTGGGGCTTAGATACAAAATCTGGACAGTAAGTACAAGTTTTGGACAGCAAGCACCTAGTTCTTCGTTAGGGCTAAAAATGAGAGGATAATTCAACTAAAACTTGTGGGATTTAAAAGGGTAAGATGTGATATAAGATAGCTAATGTCTAACGCACCCTTAGATGGTTTTTAGATGCAATAAGACTTGAGATGTGTTCTGAAATTTTCTTCTCCAACCGATTGCTTGTTCATTCAATACAAGTTAGTAGTGTCGAGAAGTTGAATCTTGTGTCTTATGAGCTTTGTATTGGATCTTATGCCTTTTTGAAGTTGTTTGGAGTTCATTTCCTTGCTGGTTATATGGTTATAATTGGGTTACGGTAATATATCATTTCCCTAGTCGATAGCTTGCCTTTTGCTATCTTTCCTCTCTAGTTTTCAGGTTTTTGTTGCTAACCCGCCTTGATGAAACAGGATGGCTGGACGAACACGCAGTAGCCAGAGTCAGCCTGATGGTCGGGATGAGGAGCTTCCACCTCCTCCGACCATGGCCGAGGTTCTCGCTCAGATCGAGCGGAATCTGGATCAGACGAGGGTCCTGGAGGCGATCGCCCGGCACACCTCTCACTTATCCGGTGCCTCTAGATCAGGAGGAGGAGGTGGCCACCATCATAGGGGGGGGGACTCTCAGAGTTCCTTCGCACATAGCCACCTACCTTCTCGCGGTCCGAGGATCCGCTTGACGCGGATGATTGGCTGCGTCTCGTCGAGCGGAAGCTCGATGTTGCCCAGTGCCAGGAGCACGAGAAGGCGCTCTTTGCCTCCCATCAGCTGGAGGGGGCGGCTCTCTCATGGTGGGAAAACTTCCTCGCCATGCAGCCCGAGGGTCGGGCTGTTACTTGGGCTGAGTTTCGCACTGCTTTCCGACGGTGACAGCGAAGGTCGTCGTCGCAGCCTCCTGCCATCCTCCATCCTCCTAGTACCCTGCCAAAAAGTCAAAGGGTCAGCTCGTATCACACAACAATTGATTGGAGACCTATAAAAATGTAATGCAGGTTATGATTGCAGGAGGCTTCCTTTGCAATCCCTCCGACAGTTCATGGGCAATACTATTTGGTGATGTTAAGGTACCTGTGGAAATTTTTCAGCAAGGTGTCATCCGTTGCCATACTCCATGCCTTGATGCTGGAAAGGTGAGAATGTACATGACTGATGGGAATGGCAAACCATGCAGTGAAGCACGAGAATTTGAATTCCATGAGAAGCCTACTAAAAACATGATTGATGGGAATGGGAAACCCTGCAGTGAAGCACGAGAATTTGAATCCCATCAGAAGCTTACCAAAAGCAGTGATGAGCTGTTGTTGCTTCTCAACTATGTGCATAAGCTTTTTGATGGTCATGGTTGTGGACTGTTTTCAAAGTTCACGTTGACACTCCCAAATCTCGAGTGTAGATTCCAAGTTAACCCCTCGGAGATTATAAAGAAAACATGTGAGCAGCTGGACCATGAGAACACAGTAAATTCTGTCATGGAAGTACTGCTTAACAACCAGTTCGAAGATTGGCTGTCATCCAAATGTGAACAGAATAGTGAAGGAAATCAATTGCTTCCTAAGCAATATATAAGATTGTTAATGGCAATCAGAAGGGTAAATGATTGTGAAAGATTTTTCTTCGTCTTGGACGACGACGTCCGCGCCAGTTGCTTCAGCTTGTAGTCGTCGACTCTGGTAGCCCGCAGCTTGTCCAGGGCGCCCTTCACAACAGACCTGTCTGTCTGTGCTGGTCGATGACTGCGCACGGCTCAGCGGCGGGGGAGAGCTGTCCTTCCAGGCCTTCTGCGTCTACACGCTCTTAATGACCCCCAACAGCCAACAGCAAAAGCATCTGCCTCATATCACCATCAGCACGCGCTCAATCTGCTGTGCGAGCACGGGCCTCTGCTAGAACTCCAGCCCCAAGGCCCCCAACGCGCGTGCGAACCCGAGATGCACACCACCTGCGCCACCTGCTACAGCTGCGATATCACGTCAACACGCACGCGATCGAGGTGCACACCACATGGCATTTCTTCTGGATTTTCTCAACGCCAAAAGATCTATCTCTTATGACGCACGGCCAAAAATCACAGCAGCCTGTTATGACTCGATCGTGTGGGCAGGAATCTATCTACCAGAGTGACCCATTTCAGTGGATAGGGAAGGATCTCCAGGGGGTCTCACGAAGAACTGGAATGAGGAATCAGAGAAGGAGGCGTGAGAGAGCAGAAGAACAAGATGGAGATTCAGATTTCATTCATTTCATCAATGCCTCCAAATGGAATTACAGAACTGCTCTTATACAAAGCATAGGACACTAACCGGTGGGCCCCCTGGTCCATGCACTCAACCCACACAAGATGAAACACGCACACAACTTCTCCAAGCATTACACTTCCCTCGCTGCGAAACACAGCCTGTCCCCAAGCTGTTGAACCAAAGAAATATTGGCACACAATTTAGAAATCCTACCAGGTAGCAAAGTCTGCAGATGTTACTACGCAGTGGCGGATAATAATGCACACCTCTATATTTCCCATCTCAATCAGGCCACGATTCTGAACTAGCTCTTTGATGCACTTCTCAGGCAACAAAACAATTTTTGGTACCACCATATGTATTTGTAACACATGGAGATGTGGTTGTATCCAATAGAGATAAACCGCTATATGGATATGAAAACTGAACAGCTTGTACTGGTATCTTTGTTGCTTTGCTTGTTTGTGGCATTCTTCCACTGTAATTAGCAGCAGCCTGCATCCTTTAAGGGTGGCATCTGGCCACTTGCAGCACCACTGAATCTCATTGAATTTGCCGTAAAGTTCATGTCTCCATCTCAGACCAAAGGCAAAACCATCCAATAACCGCATATACAGGATTATTTCTATAATGTTAATCCCAAACTTAGCGCAAGTATTTTCCCTACTAAGTTGTAGCAGCATCCTTTCAGTTCTGAAGCAAACATTCTTGTAACACTGAAGGTTGGTAGACCACTTGGCTGGCGCAACAATCACTTCAATGGCAAAACATTCAGTTGCTCTAGCATGTATAATGAAATGAAAACCAAGTAGTGGACTAGATGGTCTAGGCTTAAGCATATAGTCAGGGATGTATACTGATTGATAGGAATGTGGCCAAGGTAGTAGCATCCATAACATCTCAATAGCACACCACTTCAAGAGAAAGATATGAAAACCAATCTGTTTTATTCTTGGGTCCCATTGCCTTACAATAATGTCTGTCCTCTTTAGCTTCCTGGCCTTGAAACACAAGCAGTCAGCTAAAGCACTCCATTGCATCCTTTTAAGCCAAAGATGTGCAACACTATTGATAGTAAGAATAGACATAGGCATCCGGCCATCAGTACCAGACATTATGTTCTCAGTAAAGATGTTGATATCTCCATGAAACTGTCGAGGTGCATCAGTAAACTCGAAAGGACCCCATTCATGGTAATCAAACAGATAGTCCATTGTTCCTCCGGTCAAGACGCCTTGCAAACTTGCATTTAATCCCTCCTTGTATAGCTCTTGCGAGAGACCAACATTAGTAATTGTATTCTGAATGTAAGGAAGTGATCCACCAACAGTGCATAGAAATGGTATACAGTGAAGAAGCTGATATGTAACATCATAGGCACTGTCTAAGCACTCAAACACACCACCTCTTTGGCAAACATGTTCTGGTGTTTTCATTAGTCCAAGACAATTAATGATCATAGGAATCAATTAAGTTGTATTACTCTTCACCACTACACATGATCCACCAGCTTGCCCAACTGCATCCTTTAAATTTTCAACCATGTCATACCTGAGTGTAGTACTCAAAGTGGGAGCTCTCAATTGCTGCATCAGGAAAAGCGATGGTTGTTGCAATCCCACAGCACCCTTAGATGTTATGAAAATATTGAATCCCTCAATTTTGGCAGGCATTTCATTGAACATGTCAAAAGCAACATCAGAGTCGGAGTTGAGGATGTAGCACTCTTTGGGGTCTATCAGAGCCTTTGCCAATAACACCAGCACTGCCTTGCAACTAATCCATTTCCATTGCTTAGGATCAATTATCACCACCAAAAAGGGCTTCTGCAATTCATAAGGATATCCTGGTTGTTCTTCACTAGCCTTCAGAATTAAGTCACGCACTTGATCACCCATTAAACAAGCAAACCTAAACACACCAGGATCCCATGGAATTGATGACATATAAAATAGCAAGAGATCCATCCTGATCACTTGTAAACAATAGCTTATTCTTTTTTGAAGGAAAGAGGCAGGAGAGCTGCCCTTTGCATTGATAAAGTAGGAGAAAACAAGATTAAAGAAAGATACACTCCGATAGGGAAAAAAATCCCCAGCGGGAGGACAAACGCAACTGAGGCGCGCCTTGCAACACTCTATCAGCATCACTAGAGCTATAGAAACCAGCTAGCCAACACTGACCACGTCCCAACACCATCCATCTGTCGCATACACATCAAAGCTAAAGGAATGACAAAACACCTCCCATCCAACCCATAGGAGCTTCGGACTGGTTGAATCAGACAGTGAAGAGGATCTCCCTAACACTGACTTGAGAGAGGAGAATAGAAGCAAGTGCAAGTTGGTCCACTCACTGCTAGGGCCACCAGCGAGGAACTTCATATGTAATTGGTGAGGGTGAGGTACTTTCTCTCGACAGTAACAGTGAACGATGCAGAACCAAAGGACAATGACTCCGACTCCTCTCCCCCTCCACCTGCGTGGCACAATCAAAGGTGGATTGGATCAACTACTACGAACGAGGCCTCCGGGACCGTCGTCTTGCGCCGCTTGAGCCTCGAGACGACACTTCAGCAGCAACAGCCCCCTCCTCGGGCTCTTCCACCGACAACAACACCCAACCCAGGCTCTTCCAACGGCCGTCCTGCTACTCATCAGACACGACCTACATACAGGCGCCCGATGTAGCAAAGATAGAAATTCGACCTTCTCTTCTCCGCCTCGCGTAGACCAGCGAGCTCACAACAAGATCTCGAGGGTGGGGGTTCTAGAGCCGGGGGTGAGTAGACTTCTGGCAGGATGGACTCTGGGTAAACTTGCTGATGGGTGTGCCCTCGCATGGTGACCGCATTGGTTTCCCACGACGCCGACGGTCGACAATTTCCCTCGACGGGCCCACGGCCGCTGCGGCCACCTCGGCTGCTCCGCAGGGGGTGGATCTCTCCGGCGTGGAGCACCGAGGAACACCTAGGGCATGCAAAGGCGGTGACGGCCCTAGGGAAGCACAGGCGGTGGCGGCTCCATACGTGACGGGGGGGGGCCTCTGGGCACGTGCAAAGACGACAACGGCCCTTGGATATGTGGAGACGGTAGCTCCCTACGCGACGGGGGGCCTCCTAGTGCAAGAGAAGTCGACAGCTTCCCTCCTCGGCGTCGGCACCCCCACTCCCGCATCCAAAGGCTGCATCGACGGGTGTTGGTCGCCCCTGGGTGGCGCGGCCGCCGACGATGGGGAGGGAGGGCACTAGCGACCCGAGAGCATCGACGACCATGGAGGTGAGCTTGTTCACCATGGAGTCCCACCGGCGAGGCCCCTCCGCCTCCTCATCCTTGGAATCCTCATCCACCGACAATGCCATTGCGGTTTCGTCAAGGAGCTCCCTCATGAGCTCCTCCCCGAAGTCATCGCGCCAAACTTGCTCTCATCCAATTGGGGGCTAGATCTAGATCTGGCCTGCCTGGGGGACACCAGCAACCCCAGAGCTTCGGCCGAGGGGGAAGGGCCGCTTCAAGACTCCGGAGGTCCACCGGGGGCTCGCCGCCAAAGCAAGAACACCACGCTCCTCGGCGGAGGCGGAGGAAGAGAGGGAGGGAGGAGGGAGGGAAGGAGTGGAGGAAGGAGGAGGGAAGGGAAGGGAGTGGAGGAAGGAGGAGGGAAGGTTCAGGAGGGGGATGGGGGGCCGCTGCCAGAGCAGCAGCGACGACCGGCAGGGGACTGGTGGCGGGTGGCTAGTGGCGGTTGCGGCGTCGCCTCCCGAGTCTCCCGAAACGAGAGACACGGGAGCGGGATGCTTCTTCCACATAATAATCAATACAATAGCTTATTCAGGGACCTAGCAATTTTGCTCCTAGGCTAAACCCCCCAAGCCTCTATGCTGTCAAATTCATGAACACTAGATGAACATCTGTCGTGCCAACATTTCCTGGGCTAAAGGAACTTCAACTCTATGGCACCACTTCCTCGAACACTAGCTGCACTCCTATGGAACTGCCCAAGTCGACAAAATCATAGCCATGGATGCACCATGTCTTGACCTCGGACAACAAGGAACAGCCGAGAGGTACACTCTGGAGGATAGCCACGGGGAGGAGCATTGCGTCAGATTCTGATCTAGGGTCGTTGCTGAGACGAGCATGGAAATGGAGGGGGCTCTCAGACGGCACCGAACAAATCCTAAGGACGCATCTGCATGGGCGGCGACAGTGTAGATGGTGAGTCGTGCTGCTTGATCCTTGTAATCCACCGCACGGGGCGACACCGTATGAGCACCCAGGCACCCACTTGACGAATCGATGGTACTTTGCCTCACTCTCCGTCTTCCTAGGCATTCCGACGAACACCTTGTGTGCACCAGGTTGCATTGCCTTGATTTGTGCGAATGAAGTGGTGGCCATGGCCACAGAGGTGGTTAAGGGCATTGGCGAAGCAGTGACAGGGGTCAATGCAGCCTTCGGCTTCTCGGCATCGTGGCTGAGACGTGGTGTTGAACACTTGCTGGGCATCACTGGGGTGCTGTTGGTGGGGGCGGCTGCACGTAATGGAGGTCCAACCAACCGTAGTTGTCATAGATGCAGCGGCCATGACAAGCATCTCGAGCTCGCACTACATCGTGACTAGACTGAAATAGGACGAGCGCCTCCATACGATCTGCCACCTCGAGATCGCACACCTTCTCAACACCATATGAATCAAAGACTTGGTGAAGCACCTCCTCGGTCACTAGGTAGAACACCTGACTCACCGTGACCCGAAGAACCCTTCCTGTGTTCACCTCTTGGTGTCCTGGCAGTCCATCGAAGACCTTCTGGGCACCATTGGTAGTAGTCGAGTCTGGAGGCAAAGTCGTGCCATTGGAGGCAGCCAAAGTAGTAGGGTTTGGGGAAGGCGTCGGCCCACAGACGATGTGGCGCAGATCAGCAACTAGCTCCTCACACTTCGCCTCAAACTTCACCATGAAGGCTTCCCACTTCTCCTTTGATGGCTCCATGGTTGCCATCCTTGCCTCACTTGCCGTCCATGCTTCGCTGTGCAGTGGTGTTCCTTCCTCACTGTGCACAGTGGATCGAAGAGGTTCTAATACCATATTGTTATGACTAGATTGTGTGGGCAGGAATCTATCTACCAGAGTGACCCATTTCAGTGGATAGGGAAGGATCTCCAAGGGGTCTCACGAAGAACTGGATTGAGGAATCAGAGAAGAGAGAGAGAGAGAGAGAGAGAGAGAGAAGAACAAGATTACAGAGCTGCTCTTATACAAAGCATAGGACACTGACCGGTGGGCCCCTTGGTCCATGCACTTAACCCACACAAGTTGAAACACGCACACAACTTCTCCAAGCATTACATAGCCTCAAAGCACACACGGCAATTTTTTTTACCTTTCTTTTCTACAAATCACACTTGATGACACCAACAGCCACCATCAATCACATGTCACGCACAGCCGCAAAGCTCATTCATGAACAAAAGCGCCGACTGCTAAAAACCCCCAAGGCGATTGTCTATTTTGTGTTACTACTTATCGCATCGACAATTTTTTTCCTAGAGATATATCACCCAGCCAAAAAACCAAAAGGTGGCCTTATCAACGAGGTCACGAAAATCTATCCAATCACAACAATCAAGGGACCCGATACCCTCCCTAACAAGGGTTTTTAAATTTATCTTTGGTTTCCAATTTTGGACACCCCAAAATTGTTACACGTCGTAGCCTCCGAGCCGCACCTCTGTAGCTTCAACATGCGTCGTCCATCTTTGATCTCCACGCGTCTCAATTCGAGCTCGACCATCTCCTACAGTATCTTCGACCCTCTGGACCATGACTTCGCAGTCCTCACCGTAGATCACGATCTCCTCTGAGTTACCCTGCACATGCAAACACTAAAACACCATCTTTTCCTGGCACAAGTTCTTTCCAACTTAACCGATGTACACTACTACAAAAATGCTAATACTGGATGCCTGATCACAGATGGTTCATCGAAACCGTCTATATTAAAAACAATCTCAGACAGTTTTTGTTTACCGACCGTCTGTGTTATCTTTCGCGCTAAAAACCGTCTGTGAAGAGGTCATATCACAGACGGTTCATGTTTAAAACCGTCGTGAAGTATCACGAGCGGTTACACCAAAACCGCTCGTGATATTACCCAATATCATAGACGGTTTTGGTCGTAACCGCTCTGTGATACTTCACAGATGATTTTAAACATGAACCGTCTGTGATATTACTACATATCACAGACGGTTTTTGTTGAAAACCGTTTGTGATAATTAACTCATCACAGACGGTGCAGTGTACATAGCTCCCCAACAAAGTCTTCTTGATCTCCATCTCTGGCGCTACGGTAACCGCAGGAGATCTCCAAGCCCGGTGAGTCCATCGCTACTCCGTGCCCAGTTTGAGTATCGCCTCACCTCACTGAGCCCGCTCATGTGGTCCATTTCAGCTATTGTCGCTGAGGAGCTTGCCGCCGTCACCTCTGTTCACCGATCGACGACCAGCCGCCTTGGACCTTCCTCGACTTCATTGACACCTTCCTCGTGATTGAGGTGAGCTACTGGAGCATAAGCATCCTTTAATTTGAGTAGTTTCAGGCGTTTACGCCGAAATCGATCGCTAGTGAAGCCCATGGCGCCGCCACGGGTCATCACCGTCGGTTCGCCTCAGGCGACCTTAGGGCCCTGAGCCACGACTATTAGCAACGCAATGTCACCCTAAGCCCAATTTGAGCTTCAAATCCTACTGTTTTTAATCATTTAGTTAATAAACTAACGAGTCTATGACATGTGGGACTGCCATAGATTTTATAAATAAAATCATGAAATAAAAAATGAGTCACTAACAAGTAGGGCCCACATGTAAGTTAATAAAATCCGGAAAAATGTAAAAATAAAAAAAGCCATCTTTAATTCAGAGAAAAATACGCTTTCTCTGTTGGAAAGCGTAATTAAGCCTCAGAAAATACGCTTTCGAAGTCACCCTTTTATTTATTTCCAGGGTTTTCAATACGAACCGTGTGATGGACCGAAGCTAGATGTATGCTGAGAACCGTGTGAGTGAAGAGTACATTAATGGCGTGTCTGCTTTTACAAGAGCTACCGAGGAGGATATGTTGAATAAGGGGGCGGAATATATGTACTGTCCATGCATTGACTGCGAGAATCTGAAGATGTTTAACAACCGAGCGCAGATCGAAGCACACTTGATTCGAAAGGGTTTCAAAAAGGGTTATACATGTTGGACCAGTCACGGTGAAGAGCATATTATACAAGAAGTCAACGATATGCATATTATACAGGAAGTCAACGATATGCCGCTGGATGATGTCGATTGTGGTTCCGATTCGGATAGGCTGCACGATGACAATCTAGATCAGATGCTTTGCGATGTAGAAGGGAACTGTGATGAGAGGGAGTATGTTCAATTCCGGGGCTTGATGGAGGACTCGGAGAAACCTTTGTTCCCAGGCTGCAAGCCGGAATACACAAGGTTGTCATCCGTGCTTAAACTGCTGAAATTGAAGGCAAGCAACGGTTGGTCGACAAGAGTTTCACGGGTCATAGGGTCTCTTAGCTTAACATGCTTCGGAGGGAAACAAGTTACCCAAAACCACCTACAAAGCCAAGAAGGTTCTTTGTCCATTGGGAATGGAAGTAAAAAGAATACATGCATGTTCGAACGATCAGATCCTCTACCGTAACGAGTATACAAACATGCATGTATGTCCGGCAGCAACGATCCCGATACAAGCGTAAGAATCAATCGATGATGACGAGGGAATCGAGGTGAAGAAAGGACCTCCTGCTAAGGTGGCGTGGTATCTTCCTGTAATTCCCCGTTTGAAGTAGTTTTTTGCGAATCCAAAGAATGCAAAACTGCTGTATTGGCATTCAGAGGAGCGTAAGAATGACAGGAAGCTAAGACACCCTGCTGATTCCGCCTAGTGGAGAAGCATCAATAGGAGGTTTGCAGACTTCGGTGCGGAACCGAGGAATATAAGGTTTGGATTGAGTACAGATGGAATGAATCCTTTCGGTAACATGAGCAGCCGACATAGCACTTGGCCCGTGACGCTCTGTATCTACAACCTTCCTCCTTGGTTGTGTATGAAGCGGAAGTATATTTTATTGTCGATACTTATCCAAGGGCCAAAACAACCTGGGAATGATATTGATGTGTACCTAGCACCATTGATGGAAGATCTAAAAATACTGTGGATTGAAGGGGTACAGGTATGGGATGCGTACAAACGAGAGAACTTCACTTTACGTTCCTTGTTGTTCTGCACCATAAATGATTATCCTGCCCCTGCTAATCTATCGGGCCAGAGTACAAAAGGGGCCAAAGCCTGTACTCACTGCTTAGATGATACTGAGAGTGTGTGGCTGAATCACTCGCGCAAAACCGTGTACATGCATCATCGTAGGTTCCTTCGAAGGGCTCACCCATACCGCAGGATGAAGAAACAATTCGACGGAGAGAAGGAGGACAGTTCAGCTCCAAGGCATTTAAGCGGAAAAGAGGTCTATGATATGGTTAAGGATTTAGATATTGTGCTCAGAAAGGGATGTAAATCGAGGACCCGTAAGAAGAACATGTAGAAGAAGATATCAATATTTTGGGACTTACCTTATTGGAAGCACCTAGAAGTTCGCCACTGCATCGATGTCATGCACGTAGAGAAGAATGTATGTGACAACTTGATTGGTCTCTTACTGAACATTCGTGATAAAACAAAGGATAGTGTCAACGCACGGCTTGACTTGGTTGGTATGGACATCAGACCTGAGTTAGCACCAATAAAGACCGATAAAGGACGAACGTACCTTCCCCATGCTTGTTACACTCTATCCAAGGCCGAGAGAACTGAACTGTGCTGGTGCTTGCATGGTGTGAAAGTTCCATCCAGCTACTCCGCCAACATGAAGAAACTTGTTTCGATGGAAGATTTGAAGTTAATTGGCATGAAGTCTCATGATTGTCATGTGTTGATGACACAAATACTCCCTGTTGCAATTAGAAGTATTTTGCCGATCAAGGTCCGAGAGACAATCATGAGGCTGTGTTATTTCTTTAACACAATTGCTTAGAAGGTCATCGATCCCCAAGGACTAGATGCTCTGCAGGACGAGGTGGTGATGACTCTATGTGATCTTGAGATGTATTTCCCCCCGTCGTTTTTTGATATCATGGTCCATCTCATTGTTCTTATTGTGAGGGAGATAAAGATGTATGGGCCCGTGTTCCTACGTAGCATGTACCCGTTCGAGAGGTTCATGGGAATTATCAAGTCCTATGTACGGAATCGATCTCGGCCAGAGGGCAGCATCGTCAAAGGTTATGCAACCGAAGAGGTCATTGAGTTCTGCGTCGATTACATGGCTCAGGTCGAACCGATAGGTGTGCCTCGATCTCGCCATGAGGGGAGGCTCGAGGGTATCGGGACCATTGGAAGGAAAGCAATCATTCTAGATATGGATGCGTATGCTCAAGCCCATTTCACGGTCTTGCAACACATGATTGAAGTGTCCTCAGATATCGACCAAAGACAAGGACGTGCTTCAGAATGAATCCGGTGTGGTATTTGTTTGGATCATGAGACAACACAATGCATTTATTCAACCAATGGTTGAAGGAGCGACTCGCTAGGAGCTTGTCAAGTGATATGCTGATATGGTTGGCAAAAAGGCCAACATTTACAGTTGTGACATGGCGAGGATATGACATAAATGGGTACACATTCTATACGCAGGCTCAGGATATAAAGAGCACTAACCAGAATAGTGGTGTCCGCATAGATGCATTCAGTATCGATGGGCTGAGGAGCTCCTACTATGGACAAATAGAGGAGATATGGGAGCTCGACTACGTGCTTTTCAAGATCCCCCTATTTCGGTGCCGTTGGGTCCATCTCCCACAAGTGAAGGTCGACAAGTACGGCGTCACTACCGTGGACCTCAAACGTGTCGGATACAAAGATGAACCATTCGTACTGGCTAACCAAGTTGTTCAAGCCTTCTATGTTACCGACCCGACAAATAAGAAGTGCCACGTAGTTCTTCATGGAAAAAGGAGGATTGTCGGAGTTGAGAATGTAGTGGACGAGGAAGAATACAATCAATTTAACAAGTTGCCTCCTTTCGGAAACGGCATAAGGGTCGAGGAAGAAGAACGTTTAAACTAGCTACATCTGCGTCGATCATCATGAAGGGCTAATTTTTAAAGATTAATTGAACAATGTGTGTATATGTACGTTCTGATGAATGATTAATTTTAGTTCATTTGAGTTAATTGATTTGTACTGTGAAATGGATGTGATTGTTTCTCAAATGAATGTGAATTGGATGTATATACATGTACTTGTTGTCTTTTCTGCTTGTTTCAAAGGGCATGGCTAGCATTTCCTGAGGCTAGCATTTCCTGAGGCTAGCCAATAAACAGAACTAGATTAACCAACACAAAATAATATGACAGACGGTTTGTAGATCAAACCGTCTGTGATTATATATCACAGATGGTTCTAATTTAGAACCATCTGTGATGTCCATCCCTATTTATATTCGGACTCTAGGGTTTGCCCGCGCCCGCCACTCAAACGATCAAGTTTCTCAACTCCTCGCTCCCTCCTCCCCCGAGCCCGTCGCCGCCGTCCTCGACGCCGCCTCCTCGAGCCCGATGCGACTCCTCCTCGATCCCGCTGCGCCGCCTCCTCCTCCGGCCAGTGCGCCCCCGAGCCCGTCGCGCCTCCTCCTCCAGCGCACCTCCCCCTGAGCCCGCCGCGTCTCCTCCCCAGAGCCCGCCGCCTCCTCCTCCCGAGCCAGTAGCGCCACCCTTCGACTTCGCCTCTTTGCTCTGTATCGCTCCTGCTCGTCCTTCTCCTCGACGCCCAAAGGTAACCAATGACGAGTTGCCGACCCCGACGCCCCTTTCCCTAACTATTTCTATCAATAATCTGTCATGGTCCCTCATGATAATTGTACTTATTTTAGGAATTTGTATTTGTTCTAGTCAGTTATTCATATGGTATTTGTTTTGATATCGCCATCGAATATATTGCAATGTGGTGTGGTGGGCTTGAGATGAATGCTCTGTGATGATAATAGTCTTGTATTGAAATTGTTTTGATAATCGGGTTTGAACTTGAGCTCTAATTGGAATGCTTACTCTACATCTGATAGCAATATCAAAATGTTAAATCTTAGCTTTATGCTGATTTCATTTGTTCACATGATGTTCTATTTCTTGTGAAGATGTCTTCCGCTCATTCTTCGTCATCGCCGCCTCATGTGTCTGATGATGCACCATCCTCTGGAATATCCAACCGCGGTAGAAGAAGAGGAATATCGAAAAGGCACGAGGGCCGATTTACTATCACGGAGGTTGATCAGTTTGGGACCCCTATCAATCCTCGCCGAGCAGCGTCCATATTCCAGAGAACAGTCGAAATAGTTGCACGGGAATGGGTCAGCGTCACCTACGATTTGTGGAAGTTGTTGCCCAAACAACTGAAAGCTGCGCTGCTGACGGATATTCTCAAATCGTTCGAGATCTTGGAACAACACCTAGACTCCGTGTGACGACACGCGTTGCTACAGGCGTGCAAAGTGTGGAAGAACTTCAAGAGAACGCTTGTGAAGAACTACGTGGAGAAGGATCTTAGGCCCTTCCACAAGTATTCGTTCTTGGAAGAGTCCTAGGCCGAGTTTATGGCGAAGAAGATGACAGATGAATTTAGGAGTGAAAGTGCGGCGCACACGGCCCTCTAGGCAAAAAACAAGCACCCCCACAGACTCGGCACCGCTAGGTATGCGGGTAAAATCCCGATATGGAGGGATCAGGACCAGCAGGCAAGCTGTTCGAATGTCTCCCCACCATTTCCCGAGATCACTAATGTGCGCGCCCGACAGTGGTTATTTAGGTGGTTACGTACTGGGCCTACATGGGAAGTCTCCTTTCCAAACCCCACAGACCAGGAAGTGTCCCAGCGCCTGGTAATATATCGAACTACCTAATTTGTAATTACTCCATAACTTCATAGGAATTGAAATGACATGTCGAGCTATTGCAGGTAACGCTGAGTGCACAATCTTCCCAAGGCTCATTCCAGGTAGACAGGGAGAAAGATATACTCTCCGTGGCCCTAGGAAATAGTGAGCATCCGGGTCGCACGAGAGGCGCTAGTGTTTATGTTACATGGGCAAAATGGTTCCAAGCGGACTCCGAATCGTATCGGAGTAGGAAGAGAGCCAAAGCCGAGCGCGATGCAAAGCTACGAGAGGAGATTCGTGAATCCCTCAGAGATGAGCTCACTGAATCCTTCAGAGATGAGATCAGAGCTGCGATGCAACAGCAGTTGGAAACCTTTGAGCAAAAGATTAGGGAATTGTAAATCCCAAATCAGTTGGAAGTCCCTGCCCCTACTGTGCTAGCCAGCCCCCCAAACTTTCGAGTAGCTGTGTGTCTAACCCTACCCCAATAGGCGATGGGAGATTTCCTGTCGATGACATCCAGGTAATAATTATTATCTCTGGAATGCTCGATCCATTGATAGGTCTGTTGGAGTAGCTAATTTTGTATCGTTATGTAGGTGGCTATGAAGTGCAAGCTCCAAGTGAGATAGATATGCCTTTGTTGCCCTAGATGCTGCTTGGGGCCAGGTGTATCCATCTAGTGTTGGGTCTTTGGTGCACGGTGCAACACTTACTCCTGGTTTCGCAAAAGTGAATGTGGATGGTGTTTGTGCCAATTTCGGGGCCGTCCCGCTGCATATTCCCCTAAACGACGAGGTCATGACTCTAGAGCAAGCCGTTGGAACATTCATCCAGTGGTCCAAGGGGGACATCTGCCTGGAGCTACCTGCTTCGGTATCAAGTCCACGGGAGCTGACTGCACCGAAGCTACCTACACCGACGCGGCAAGGGCCCAATGCATCAGATGCATCTACATCTCGTCCTCAGTCGACTCTTGTGAAGTCGACCTATACAAAGCGAGGCAGCAAGGGCAAATCGAAGACGGTCGACTCCTGTTCTGATATCCCCTTCTTGCCATTGGCCCGGAAATTCGTGCTAGGCGAGCTATTGGTCAAGAGGTTAGACAACTCTACCCTAGGACTGGCTTGCACGGCATTGCATACATGGTACATGGAACAGTCCAACAAGCCGGCTGAACAACGACGCTCGGGTGTCACCGTCAAGTTCAAGGAGGATCATTTTAACCATGAACATCAAGACTGTTTCTTCACGGTGACCTTCGAGGACTTGTTCTGTCTCTTCAATCTCGACGAGCTCGACGTCTCACTCATACGATGCTGGACACTGTAAGTGTGTACAATCACGATCAATGTTCGTGTAATACTGATAAATGTTATATATAACTCCTTGCTTTTGTATATAGATACATGTTGTCTGAAGCCGAAAAAAGGAATTCACCGGTAGGTTTCCTTGACCTACACGTGGTCTCCGAGCAAACCATCAGGGCGAATGCAACATTCGTTGAGAATTACGTTATAGATTTTTTTTCTTGGCTCGTCGCAACAAGGAATACATACTTTTGCCCTACAACTAGGAGTAAGTGTTGCACTACTGGCTATACTTGTTGATTTATACTTTATAAGCAACGCGAACTTAGGTTTAATGACCATGCTGACATACCTGTGTAGCTTCCACTGGATTCTAATTGTAATTATACCAAAACGGAAATGGGTAATATACCTAGATTTCCTAAAGAGGTCCAATCACAACTTCACAGTTATCCGGAATTTAATCAACAGGTAAACACATTTCCTCCATAGAAACTCTATTGTAGTCTTTCCTTCCTTTGCAATGGCTAAGGCTCACTTCTTGGAGTCACGTAGGGTGTTCGACGTGTTATATGCTAGAGGATGGAATTGCAAAGGAAGGTCGCTGCAACACGATCTAACTTTTCCGATACTCGCTAGCTAGCTAGCACACATTAATCCTATATAACACTTCGTAGTAATGCCTCTCGAACTAACCAATTCTATTTTTTGCGGTGCTACTAGTAGCCGCCGGGCCGCAACGTCTGTGGATACTATGTTTGCCACAACATAGAACTACTCATCGGTTCCGTGATCACCAATGATCCTCAGGTTTGTCAATCTTGCAACAATTATTTAATATATACTTACCGATTTATATAACCATGAATTTAATCTTCCTATCGACAGGTTGCGACCATCGCTGAAACTACGTTGGAACAGAGCGAGCTCATAAAAGTTCGATCACACCTTGCGTCATTCCTGAACAGTCAGGTCATAAATCCAGATGGGAGTTTCTACAGTGTAGATTGAACTTGATTGGGATAGATTGAACTTAATGGTACATGTGTGTAAATTAATGTACATTAATGGTTAATTTTAGTTAATTGGTTTGTGAATTGGATGTGCTTGTTTCTGAAATGAATGCGAATTTGATGTGCTTGCTTCTGAAATGAATGCGAATTGGATGTGCTTGTTTCAGAGGGCATGGCTAGCATTTCCTGAGGCTAGCCAATAAACAGAAATAGATTTAGCAATGCAAAAGAATATCACAGACGGTTTGTAGATGAAACCGTCTGTGATAGTCGACGATCACAGACAGTTTCATCTACAAACCGTCTGTGATAGTCGAGTATCACAGACGGTTTCATCTACAAACCGTCTGTGATTTTCTACTATCACAGACGGTTGCATCTACAAACCGTCTGTGATAATCAACTATCACAGACGGTTTCATCTACAAACCGTTTGTGATTTTCTACTATCACAGGCAGTTTTGAGTTAATAACCGTCTGTGATATTATGTATTACAGATGGTTCGAAAACCGTCTATGATGACCTCATGTCATCACTGACCCATAAACTCAGACGGCTCACAAAACCGTGTGTGATGATGTTTTTGAACCGTCTGTGAAGGCCTTTTCTGTAGTAGTGATAAGTCCACACACACGCCACATGACTCAAATAACATCACTAAGCAAAATTGTCAATTATTCATCAACTAAATTATTCCAGACCTAGTCACAAGGCCTAACAATCTCCCCTTGATGAATACATTGACAACACCTCAAAATTTCTCGAATGAGTTGTATTTAGTAAAGATTAAGGCACAAAATTCTCCCCCTTTGGCAATGTGAGCATCAAGGCTCAAAAAAGAAGGGAAAAATATAAGAAAGAATAGTTGATTTTTTGAAAATTTATATTTAAAAACACACCATGAAAACTTAAAATAATATTTAAACCAATTGAATTGATGTGTACAATGTGATGCTCTTATAAAGCTTGCCCGATTATAATCATTCATATATAGCAAAGCAAGCCAAAAGAACCTTATAATGTAATTAAGCAGATTAATGTACATGGCAGGCTTTCACAAAAATGACCAGTTAAGCTAAAGGTATCACTAAAGGAGATAGCCATCTAAAAGTACAGAGTGAAATCTAGATACTAGAATCAAGAACTAAATGAGCCACAAGTGCCATAATGAATCACACATAGCTAAACATAGATTTACAAAATTTAGCACAAAGCACTTTATTATTGACACTTGATTATGGTTTATCTTAGTAAAGCACGTCCTAGACTAGGAGCCATCTACAACAGCCTCCTGAGCTTCTGCCCAAATTAATTTTAGCACATTTAAAATGACCTTTTGAGTCAACTTGAATCACATTTCATTAATTGGAACATCTCAAGCCTTACTTTTCGATCATGCCAAGCCAAAAAACTTAAGGTTTCATGATCTCGGTCATACAAAAATCCCCCCAAGTTCATGCCTAGTGCAATGGCAAGCTGTTTCGTGGGGAAGAATTGTTGAGATGCATACATAATTAGCAATTTTACCAAAATTTGCCACATGTATTTCTAGAATTTCTAAAAGTGATTCAAGAAGGAACTAAAATGGCTCAAACTTAGACTTGACCTAGAATCATAATTTAACTAGGTATTTAAACATGACACATCTCAAGAAGTGATCACTCTAAACAAAAACTAGCCAAAGAATTCAGCCTTGCCATGTTGTTTGTTCAAGTTGATAAAATTTATTAAATAGCTAATCATGGTCTTGCTAAGCTAAACATGTAAAATCATCAACAAGAAAGCTCAATATACACATCATGACTTGTTCCGTGATTATAGGCTTAAATAATATTTAGAGTTCTAAAAAAAATAAAAGGAAAAACAAGTGTTTACAAAGACATACAAAAGAAAGCTCCTCCTCAAAACAATCCCATTGGATGGTATACCCCCAACTCACTCCGCAAATGAACAAAACATGAAGTATCAAGAGGCTTAATGAGAATAAGATCTAGGAATCCAGTACTGAGACACACAACATGGAGTAATAGCAACAAAACTAGAACCAGAACCACGTGCACAAGCATGATCAGAACACCAAAAAGGAACATGTCTGACTGCTCCTCGAAACGCAGGCAATACAGAATGTGAATTATTTGAATTATATCCCAAAGCAGTATGTGAAGCAAATTTAAAGCCATCATGAAAGTCCTCTAAAAACCTAGCTTTCGCATTAGTTCTAGGAACAACAAAAGAGGTTGCACGTTTTTATTTTAAGGTATTCAATCTTTCCTTTTTTTCTCTTTCTTAGCGCGTCTAAAGCAAAATACATGCAAGTGTCCATCTCTACCAGAATAGGTGCAATGAAATTTAACATAATTAGAATTCTTTTGAGATGATGAGCTAGCACCTACAACATTAGCAGAAGAACTTTGCACAAAACCAGTAGATTTAAACATAGTTTTATGAGGCTCACGTTTTGTTTTAATTAGCCCACTTCCAATGACCTTAACTACCTTAGGTGGATTATTCTTGGCATAATCAGCAGCATTAAAATCTAGACCAGTGTTTTTAACACTCAGTTTTGACTTATCTAGAATCATATTCAAAATTTTCTTGCCAAAAGAAAATCTCTCTAAAGTGTTCTTAAGGTACCCATTTTCTTTAGCTAAAGTGAGACAAGTTGTACATTTAACAGGTTCATTCACAATATTCTTAGAAGCACTAGACTGAATCAATCTATCTTTTTCAGCAAAATCATTAAGTTGTATAGTCAGTGCTTCCATTTCTATGCTTAGCTTAGGACAGTTAGTGCAAGAAAGTGTCTCATGATAAAGCGTTTATTTAATAGATTCCTGAGTAGAATTAAGTCTAGTTTCTAGCAATTCAGAATTAGAGCAAGCTTTAGATTGAGCATTTGAATACTTGACTCTAAACATGTAGGAGAACTGTCAGGACCCCGAGTAGCAACCCCAGGACCCTCTGTGCATTCTGGACTAGTCCCATGATCAGTAGCTAGTCCGCGCAGTTTCAACATCGATGTGATCACAACCATACAACAAACGATAGAAGAAGCAGACAAATAATATTAATAGAAGCAAAAGACCTTATGGTCAAGATTGTTACAGAGTTGCCACATAGGGCTTACAACAAAAGAGAGGTCGCAGCGGAGAGACAAAACACACGTGGAAGCCAATCGACACGCCCACAGGCTATCGAGTGCAGGACGTCTCGTAGCATGCATGGTCTTCGAAGACCTCCTCTTCAAAGAGCTCAGAGCTCCCTAGGTCCTCTTCGGCGGTTGATCAACCAGAGGGCACAAGCCGTAAGTACTTTGAATCTACTCAGCAAGTCGTAGGGAATTGTATGCAAATAGTATTCATGCTAGGCTTGACAAGGATAGCTTTATGGTTATTTTGCAGAAAACAATATTGACTGGAAATACAGTAAGTAGATTATAAAGCACAAGTTGAAAGATTAATACATAAGTAATCAAGTTTCTTTGAAACGACTCGTGAACACCTAGTTCACTTCCCAGGCCACTCGTGATCACCCTAGCCACTTCCCAGACCACTCGGAACCAACCAGGACCCACCTTTTTGAGAAAAGTCTACCCCTTACGTGAAATCACTAGGCATTGTCTATAACCGGGGACACGACTATTCAAATATTTTTACACTCTGCAGAGGTTGTGCAGCTTTACCCACAAGACATGACTTCTCTAGTTGGTTGGGCACCCGTCGATGCCCCTGCTCACTACCTAAGGTAAGCAGTCTACAGCACGTGACCAAGCCTTTACAAAGCTCCGTTTTGACTCGGTTCTGCCTGCTAAGGTTTCACCATTCTGGGCCCCCTCTTGCGGCATGTGATTCCATCCGGTAACTCGAAGATCATGCCATCATGACAGAACCAAACCAAAACATCTGCTAATTAGTTGGCCAAGTCCACCCCATAAATGAACTTGTTGTTGCACGGTATGGCCTGGATCAATGGCTTACAAGGTTAAGTCCTTAGTGGTTGCTCAGGCGAGACTACCTCATTCCAATGTGCTTCCGCACTCACCTTCACCACCACCCACTCGCCCAAGCACAAATTATTTTCGGTTCAACCCGGCCAAATGACCACCCTGGCCATGGCACAACATCTTTTAACAACAGTGGCCGTGTCACAATTCCATATATCATTAAGTCAAATTCATTATTATTGAATCATGTGATCGAGAGACATCACATAACTAAAGCGGGACTAAGCAATAAACACACCCATATTGGTATCTCAAAAATGTCCAACTAATATTACCCAACCTATGGTGTCCAAGGGTACATGTCAACATGTCAATCACAAATATTCAAGGAGTCATACTGTCGAGTAGGTATTTAGCTATTTCCCAAAACCATTTTTATACAATTAGCCATGCATGTTGGTATAAAACAATATAATTTTGCAAACTAAGTACGACATGATCAAAGGCCTATGACTTGCCTTCGTTGAAGAGCTAAGATGCTTCGATCGAGGTTGTCGGGTCCAAGAACTCTTCAAAGAAGTCAGAATCTACACGTGCAAAAAGAGCCAAATAAATACAACAATTCCAAATAGAAACCAAAAACTACCAAATTAGAGCCAAAAGAAAGGCGCTGAAATAGATGAGTTAGGAACAGGCTCTCGGGAGGAGGTCCAACTAAGACGGTGGTCGAGGGAGGTCCTGAGGAAGAGGTCCTGAGGAGGAGGTCCTGAGGAAGAGGACCAGAGGAGGATATGACTACTCAACGTGGTCGTAGGAGAAAGGAAGAGAACAAAGCATGGAGAAACTAGGCGAGGGCAAGAGAGTTGGGTGAGGCTAAAGGAGATGAAAGAGGGCTGCTCAGACTTTTATAGCCAGGGGAGATGGGGAGAGTCACTGAGACTCAGAGGCACACGAGTTCAAGGGTAGGTGAAGGAGGAGATGGGGGCAGGTAGGGGAGGAGACAAGAGGGGGAACAGGTACTGCAAAAGCGACAGCATTTAATGCGACACAACAGCATTTAATGCGCTAGGATCTTCGCGTCAGCAGTGACGCGATGGAAGGAAGAAGAAGGTGAGCAAGGCTGACAGGTGGGGCTAGTCAAAACTCGAAAGGGTGGTCCAACCAAATGGGAGGTCGTGACCCAAGGACCCAAGGGGAGGTCGTGACCAAGGGGTGGTCGTGACCCAAGGGGTGGCCGTGACCCAAGGGTAGGTCACGGTCAAAGGGGAGGTCACGGTCAAAGGGGGAGGTCGCGGCCAAAGGGGAGGTCACGGCCAAAGGGGGAGGTCGCGGCCAAAGGGGAGGTCGCGATCAAAGGGGGAGGTTGCGGCCAAAGGAGATCGGTCATTGTCAAAGAGGGGAGGTCGTGATCAAAGGGGGAGGTCGCGGCCAAAGGGGAGGTTCTTGACCAAAGGGGAGGTCGCGCCAAAGGGGAGGTTCTTGCCAAAGGGGAGGTTCAGCCAAAGGGGGAGGTCCAAGCGAAAGGGAGGTCTAAACCAGAAGGGAGATCTAAACTGTCGGACCCGGGAACGAAAGATCCCGAACCCTCTGTGTTCATACACCAGTCCAGGATTTCCGGTGTACACAGTCACAAAAATGATAACATAACCAAATCTCGCATTTCATTAATAGTAAATCAGAGTTCGATACAATTGGGCATGAAGCCAAATAAAGGAGTAAATAACACAGCGGAAATAAACAGATAGTAGTAGGCCAGAACGATCCGCCACAGGCAATCTTCGGGCGTAGCCTAGGCGCGGTGTCCTCACCGCCCCGATAGTAGTCTTCTCCGAAATTTTGTTTGCATAAAGCAAGTATGAGCACAACTACCGTGCTCGCAAGTTACACCCAATATGGAATTGTAATGCATGCATAAGGTAAACAAATGACATTGGCGAGGTTATTTTATAAAAGCGCTAGCTTGTAGTTTAAATAATCATAGTAGATTGCAAGGCCATTTTCATACAAGAATTAAAATCATAACTTTAGAAGACAATTGTATCATGTGGATAACCTCCAACAAAGGTGATGGATATCCTCCAATCACAATGGCTAACCGCCTAATTTTTCCCACAGACTAACCATCCCGAAAACATCTGTTGAAACCATTTTAAAACCAAAAACAAGTCTAACTCAAAGTGGCTTTGCTAGCATGTCCATGATCATGACGCGCTATTCAATAGTTTTCTACTCTGCAGAGTTTGTACAGCTTTACCCACACGAGATATTATACCCTTTGTGTCGGCCAATCCACGCTTCCTAAGGCGTGTGTGAGCAAATATCACAAGGTCGTTATAATGATCTACCTCACAATACTCATGCCCGCTAAGGTTTCGCTTCCATTGACTAACCATCCTCAGGAGCCCCTCTTGCGCCATGTGGGACTCTTGTCTAACCAACACCCACTCATACAACATGGCACTAATATCTATGAGGTATCCCAAATTATTAAGCCAGGTCCTTCCCGTACAGGATATGTGGTGGTACGTTTTGGCATAGCAAAGGAACGCTCAAAGGCCGGTCCTTAATTAACTTGGGCGTCTTTCAAATTAAGCCCTGGGCTTTAATCCTAACCAGATTAAACCCGTGCATAAACCTGCACCCACCTTTCATCCGTTACGCCCAAGTCCAAACCATCTTTATTTTATTTAGTAAAACCACCTTTACGACAACTCTATGGTAAAACAATACCATAGGTTCAAGTTGAAACAAGTTTGTAATGATTTGGCTAAATCCTCCCCAAAATCAAAATCATGGTCTAAGCGTTTGCTAAGCATTTCCAAACAATTTATCTATGGAGACAAGGGATGACTTTTCAATATTCAATATTGGCCATACAAGGACAGTTGGAATATCTAATCATTTAAACAGGAATTTAAAATACTTGAATAAAAGTATGCATGCATTTAATAATTTGAAAACTGAATTTAAATAACTTTAAAATAGTAGGGGCAAGATGATCAAAGTATAACTTGCCTTCGCTGAAGTCTTGAAATTCTAAAGCTTCGGAAGAATCAAATTCCCCAGAATCGTCGTAATCTAAACGTGAAAATACGACAATCAATTGAAGTTCAAATAAATACAATACGACAGTTTAAACTAACTCAAAATAAAATAATTATATTTTATTTGGCTAGATAATAATTTTATAAGATTTTATAAATTTGAAACACTCAATTTGGAATTAGGAAATAAAAGATATGAATTCTACAAGTTTAAATCTTAAATTTGCAATTTAAATAGTTTCAACTTCAAAATGACAATTTAAACTAATTCCAAATAAACTAATCTTAATTTATTAAGCTAGATAATCTTTTATAAAATTTTAGAAATTTAATTCACTAAATTTGGAGTTGGAATTCAGATGATATGAATTTTACAAATTTTAATCTAAATTTGGAATTTAAATGAATTTCTAAATTCTAAAACAGAACTAAACTGAACTCCAAATTGAATAACTATATTTTATTTAGTTAGATAATAATTTTCTAAGATTTTAGCAATTTGAATCATCTAATTTGGAGTTAGGATGCAAAAGTTATGAATTTTACAAATTTAATCCTAAATCTGTTATTTAAACAATTTCCCTAATTATTTTTCTAAAGGAAATTCTGATTATTGCGCAAGGTGACGCCAGCAGTGGAATTTTGGAATTTAAATTCATTTAAAAATGATTTCTGACAGTGGGGCCTACGTGTCATAGACACGGTCCATGTGGACCAAGTCCATGGGACCTTAGCTATAGGAGGTGGCGCGTGTGTGTGTGACGTGGCTGCCATGTCAGCACTAGGGTCGACGTGGCACCCACGTGGTCTGAGGTGGCGCCACGGTGGCGCCGACGTGGTCGAGCCACGTGACCTCGGACGGCGGCGGCTCGGGTTCCAATGAACCGGCGAACGGCGGTGATCTAGACCCCGGCGAGGGTACGAGGAGAAAGAGGGGAACGCGAGGGTTCTGGTGCGCTCACCCACGCGACGAGGAGAAGACGGAGGTGGCCGACGGCGACGAAGAAGCGGCGGCGAGCTTTGGGTTGTCGACGGCGACGAGCTCCAGGGGTCCTCCGGCGAGGGCGAGGTGCGCACCGGGATCGCGTGAAGACGGCGATGCCGATGGTGGCGACGGTGAGGACGCGGAGGCGATGTGGCGGCGCAATCGGCGGCGGAGGACTTGCGGCCGGCGGCAGAAGATCCCAATCGCGGCGAGCACAGCGAGTGAGCGTGAGGGCGGAGCGTTAACCGTGTAGAAGAGAGGCGCCGAGCTCCCTTTATAGGGGTAGAGGGCTCCGAGGCGGGGGTTCGTGGAGGTCGTGCGCGCGTCGTTCTGGCGTTAATGGCGTTAATGGCGAGAAAAAGGGAGAGAGGCGCGGGGACGTGCAGAGGGCGCGGGTCGTGGCGCACCGACGCGAGAAGCGGTTGAAGCCGTTGAGGAGCCGCAGGAGCTTCACGCGTCAATGGTGGTTGGGCGCGGTGGCTGCTGGAGAAAATGCGGCGGGACGAAGGTGGGCGGTTGGATCTGCATTGAGGGTGGGAAGAGGCGGCGATGACGGTCATTGGCCGCCGGATCTCCATCCGACGATCGAGAGCGAGAGGGTTGGCGGGCAAGCGGGCCATTTTGGGCCGTGTCTTGGCGTGTGGGAGGAGGGCCGAGCTAGGGTTTCGCCCACGACTGCTGAGGGTTTTTTTTAGTTTTCTATTTTAAATAATCTGGTTAATTCCTTTTAGACTTAGAAAATAGCAAAAGAGTCCAAAATTCTACAAAAATTCTCATAAATCCTTAGAGACATTTTAGACTTAATAAAATTATTCCCAACTTAAACTTGATAATAAATTTTGTAATTAAATTATTTTAGCTTTAAAACATTTAGGAAAAAGCTTTTAAAATTTCAGAAAATTCACAAATTCAAATAAGTTTTAAACTTTAACCAAATTTGAAATTTTGGGCTGTTACATAAACCAAGAGGGAGGTCTAAACCAAGAGGGAGGGTCTAAACTCAAAAGGGATGTCTAAACCAAAAGGGAGGTCTAAACAAAGAGGGTGGTCCAAACGAAAGGGGAATCTAAAGAAGAAAGAGCTAGGCCGAGGGGAACACGGAGTGAACAGAGAAAGGGAATCCAACACTAGAGAACTCCAATAAACTCAAAACAAACCAAACTCTTGGATTAGTTGAAGTTTGATTTAGTCATTTAAAGCACTTTTAATTCCAAAATCTCAAGTTAAGCTTTAGGACTTCAATAAAACCGAATAGTTCTTTTTTATTTTGAAAATTTTCAAAAAAGCTCGGACGTTACAAGAACTAAACTTGAGCTTTTCAATTTCATAATTTGTAATTTTTAACTTTTTATCACAAGAGTCATGTGCCAATCTTAGTCCATCAAGATTAGCAGTTGTCGAACCCGGGATTAACACCCCAAATCCTCTGTGCACTTCTGAACTAGTCCCATGATCAGTAGCTAGTTCACACAGTTAAACAGATATGGTAACATCCATAAATCGCACAATTATATTAATAATCAACAGAGTTTATTACAAAAGAGGCTTACAAGCCAACGAAGAAAGAACACAATGGAAGACGAAGAAGATGTAGTAGAGTCGATTAACCGCCATGCATAATCGACTAGGGTAGTGGCCTAGTCGTCGAGATCCACACCGGTAGCACAGTTCTTCTCCTTTGAAATTTGTTTGCATAAAGCAAGTATGAGCACAACTACCGTGCTCGCAAGTTACACCTGTCAAATAACAGGATGACATGCATACATGGATATCTCAAAGGAAGGCTTAATATGGTTGATTTGCATAAAGTAGCATTTTCTTTAAATACTTGTACTAAGTTCCAAAGCAGTTATTACATAACTAAAATTCATTTTCTAAATCAATTTTATAGTCAGATAACATTCAAACATGAATGGTGAAGGATACCCTCCTATCACATGGCTTCCTGCCCAATTCCCATTTGGATAAACCATTTGCTGAAGTCTTTTGAAATCAAAAATCCAAGTCTAACTTTGAGTGGCTTTGCTAGAATGTCCATGACCGAGGACACGGCTATTGGGATAGTTTTACACTCTGCAGAGGTTGTACAACTTTACCCACAAGACACGAGTTCTCTAGTTTGTTTGTCATCCGTCGATACCACTGCTCGCTACCTTAGGTAAGTAGTCTAGAGCACGTGACGAGGCATTTACAAAGTGCCATTCCACCACAGTTCCCCCTCGCTAAGGTTTCGCCCCCTTTGGGCTCCAACCCGCCGGGTTTGTGGCCCCCTCTTGCGCCAGGTGGGACTAACGTAGGTCGTAACATGACTACCCACCGCATCAGAAGGGAAAAACCACGGTGGAACATTGCTAATTAATTAGCCAAGTCTGTCCCATACCAAACTTGTGGTGGTACGATAAGGCGTAGCAAAATGCGCTCGAAGACCGGTCCTTAACTGACTTGGGCGACTTTCCAAATAACCCCTGGGCCTCAACCCTAACTGGATTGAGCCCATGCATTGACATGCACCAACCAAACAACCATTTCGCCCAAGTACAAACCATCATTTTATTTCATTTTTCAAAGTCATTTATAAACTTCCATAACACACCAATGTCATGGATATAATTTAAACAATATTTGATTTTTGGCTGAAATTCCCCAAATCAACATTTTTGGTCTAAGCATGCCTTTGCAACATTTTCAAATGATCCTAGTTCATACTATCGTATCAACTAGGTTTTATCTAGGGTGACAATGTATTTGATTCAATTATCAAATTTGGCCATACAAAGGACTTAGGAATAACTATAATTTAAAACAGGAATTTAAATTACTGAATATAAATAGCATGCAGTAATAATTTAAAACAGAATTAAATAATTTGAAATAATGGGTGCAAATATGATCAAGAATGTAACTTGCCTTACTTGATTAATCCATGTTCTCAAACGGCGTCGAAATCTGACTCTCCGAAGTCGTCGAAATCTATACGCGAAATTAAGCCAAATTCAAACAAAATTCAAATGAAGATTCAAATGAACTTAAAATTAAATAATTTTAGTTTAGATAGCTATATATTAAATTTATATGAATTTAGAAATTTGAATCGACGAAATCGGAGTTCGTATGAAGGAGAACAAACCCCGAGAAGTTTTAAACTCAATAAAACCCTAAATTGGATTTTATAGAATTTACCGATTTATTTTCCTAAAGGAAATTCCGATATATGACGTCAGCCCTTAGAAATAGAATTTTCGGCCAATTTATTTTAAAATAGAAAAGCTACTCTCTGTGACAGGTGGGCCCCACAGTCAAAAGACTAGGTCCACGGGCGGTCAAAGTCCATGGTGGACTTGGTTCGTGAAATAGTGACGGTGTGTGTGAGCTGGCGCAAACGCTTACACGCCCATACATCCTAGCATCCCCAATCACAGGAAGAATCAAGCCAAAAGCCCTCAAGAGCAAAACCCCCTAAAATCACCATTTCTTTCACAAAAACCAGGCAAAATCAAAACTTAGATCCAAAAGCTTGCTCGTGGGTGGATGATGTGACACCCTGATTTTCAGAGCCTTTTTGAAAAATTTTCAAAATAAAAAGAACCATTTTTTTATGAGAATTCAAAGCTTAACTTGAGATTTTCAGAATTTGGGTGTTTAAAATGATTAAACCGAACTTCAACTAACCCTTTTGTTTGGTTCTTTTGGTGTTACTTGAGCTCTCTGGAGCTATCCCTTCCTTTCTCTGTTAGTTCTGCCCTCCTCTTAAGCTCAGGCCTTTTCTTTCCTGACCTCCCTCTTGTTTAACCTTGTCAGATCTCCCCTCGCATTGTGCTTGGATTCCTTTATTTCAGACCATATCTTTGTTGGCTCGAATCTCCTTGATTTAGACCCCCTTAGGTCTACACCTCCTCTCTAGTTCCTCTTCGGTTTTGACCTCTCCTTCGGGTCACAACTACCCCTTAGATGCCCTAAGCTCAGGTTTGTGTTTCAAATATCTTTGATCTCTGAATTCTAAAATTTGGTATTTAACTCCCCTTCTGGACCTCTCTTGTTGGGCATTCCATCATGCCCAGATCTCCCTCTTGCTGGGCCATTCCTTGGAGCCCAGATCCTCATGTGTGTGGAACTCTCTTGCTAGTCTAGACCTCTTGTGTGTCAAGACTACCCTTGTATTTGGACTACCTCTTTGTTGGTTTGAACCTCTTCAGGGTTTAGACCTCCTTGCTGCCTGGATATTTCTTTTATGTCCAGACCCCTCCCTTGCTTGTACGCTCCTTTATGCCCAGACCTCTCTCATGTTCGTTCGGACCTCCTTGGGTCCCCTTGAACTTTCCTCTTGTTCATATAGACCTTCTATGCCCACCTAAACTTTTCGTGTGTTCCTAAGGACCTCCTTGGCCCTTCATCCTGGCAGTCAGGACCTCCCCGGGTTCATCCTCGACCGCCTGACCTCCTCTCGACCACTTTCCGTGGATCTCCTCTGTTGGGTTCCTCCCCTAAGAAACCCCTTCGTTCGGCCTTTCGTAAATGCGGATCTAATGGTCCAGATCTCATCTTCGCTTGGATCCAAAGGTCCAGACCTCCTTTGTGTTGTCCTCCCCTGGTCCAGACCTCCTCGGGTCTAGACCTCCCAAATGCTTGGACCTCCCCGGGTCCAATTCTCCCTCTCGGGTCCTCTCTGGCTTGTAACCTCCCCAAGCCTGCGCCACCCTTATGTGCATCTGAGCTCCTTTGGAATCCTGTTGAAGCGTTTCGGGTTTACTTGACTTTCCCTTGCCGCTTGTATCCTTGAAACCTTCTCCGAGGTTCCTTCAAGATCGCCCTATGCATGTCATTCATTAATTGGGTGTAACTTGTAGCACGATTATTGTGCTCACTCTTGCTTGATTCATGAATTGAGCAGACGAAGACTCCTATGATGATGAAGATGATCAACTCAATTAGGCCGCGCCCTCTAGCCAGTCACCTGTGGTGTAATGGGTGGACCATGTCTTTTGGTTTTCCGCTGCATTTGTGTGCTCTCAGTTGCTAGAGCTTGTAAGCAACCCTTGTAATCAAACCTCCTTTTGCTGTTAATATAATTCTATGGATGCTTTTGTTGTCACTTGCTTGCTGTGAGAATTGGTCGATGATCCCTGGGGACCAGTTCGGATCACAGTGGACTTTAGGCTTGTCCTCAAGCCCCACGACCTCCTCGGGTTGGCTCCTCTCGGACCTCCCTCGAGTAGCGCGTGGAGCTTGGGGAGGTCTGAGGTCCAACGACCTCCTCGAGTCGGGACCCCAGACCTCCGGGTGGTCTATCGGACCTCTCGGGAGGTCTGGATCCTCTCGGGATGTCCTCTCGGGATGTCCTAGGAAGTCCTTTACGGACCTCCCAGGAGGTCCTGAGGGACCTGTCGGGTGCGCCCTGGGTCGGGTCGTGACAGATGATGATCAAGATGACCTTAGATTATATCCCACACGTCCCAGCAAGCAAGATCACAGCAAGATCCCAAATAAAAACCTAAGGAACACCAGAAATCCCAAAGGCATCAAAGAGAGAGCAAGAATAAGAAAGAACTCAACTTGGGGCAAATCTTGCATGGATTGATTGGATAGATTGTATGTTTACAGCCACTCCACCATGGAGAACAAAGCTCAACACTTGAGCACTCAAATCAATCTATCTCTCTAGAACTCTAGCCTTCCACTTTCCTCTCTAAACCCTAGAAAACAAAACTAGGGTTTCACTTAGCCAAAGGGTTGAGGGCATGCAGCCACCACCCTTCTCTATTTATAGTGGAGGCTTAGACCTTCTAGAAGATTGAACTCTAATGGGCCCTTGTTAAGCCCACACACAAACGGCTCACACACGCACGTATTTTAAAGCGCCGACTTCATATCCTCTTGACCTAATCCGCTTCTCCTTGCGCCGTCTTGCGCCGCGGGTTGGCAAAAGGTCACCAAGGCGGTATTTGGTAAAATTACCAAAATACCCCTTCTCGATCTTTTTGCAAAAATCGAGTCCCATCTTCGTGAAGCACCTCCATGCTTCACCACATGTAGGTTGATCCAGCGGCTCTCATCATGTCGGCAAGTCTCTCCCGTCCGGCTCCCGCCGAAGCCACCATAGCACTTGCACCGACCCCGCGCCGCTTGATCCAACTAGTAGCACCGAACTGCCCGTTCGGTCACCTTTGTCCATTCTGCACCACACTTGAGTCCTCTGACCTCACCTGGCATCCTTGATCGTTCTGGACCTCAGCTCTCCAAGCTTAGTCCCGATCCTCCTCGCCGTTGACCGTCATTGACCTCAAAGCAACTTGAACAACAATAGACAAAGAAATAGCTTCCAGGAACAAGTTCTTCACAACTTGACTCACGTTAGTCAAAACATGCATCATGCAACACATATGCACTGATACCCATGAATATGACCTAACAAGCAATCATCGCCGCCACGACGGCCGACGAACAAGTCAAAACCAGTCAGACCGCCACTCTGGCCGGTCTGACCGCCCAGCTGGGACTTAGCCATATTTTCTCCCTGGAAATCCGAAACCTACTGGAATTTTCAATCCAATAGAACTTTTGCCTCGAAACTCCAAAAATTATAAGACCAAGAGTAGTAGAATATACTCTCTTGCCTACACCCTCTATTTTTGGCCCAGCTCTAAAATCCAAAATCTCTTTATGGCCGGTCTGACCGATGTCCAAACGCCGGTCTGACCGCCCCCTTTGCCGGTTAGACCGCCACCTGGGCCGGTCAGACCGCCACTTGCCTGACAGCTCTTTGAACTTTGCCGAAAATACGTGATTTGATAAACCTTTAACGCTATTGCCAAATATATCATCATCCTAAGATCATGAGTATATCCCCATGATATCCACACATTGTTTCACGGGTCATTCTCTCAAAACTGGAGCTATTTTATATGAATGGTTTTTTAATCTCATGTAAATCTCCTTTGTGCTTCTCTTTGAGTTTATTTCAATAGAAATTGTGTATGCAGGGTATCGTTCGGGGTAAAAATTTGCAGTGTTCACTTTCACTACATAACTTGTAACACCCCAGCCAAACAGAGGCCTGGAATGCTACTAAATTAAATAAACTAAACAAAATTAAACTAAAACACCTTACAAAAATTCGGTAGAACCTCCTTTGTATAACTAAGTATACCGGAGGTTCCGTTAGATGCATAATTTATTATCAATATCTCAATATCTAAAATCCATCAAGCAACCATAGTGAATCTATTCAGCTAAATCATAAGTAAGCATAATCAAGATTTACCACCCTCATTATTACAAATAGTTCAATGCATTCAAGTATAACCAAAATTATTCCTTAAGCAGTTTGCTTTTGTTAAGGTATGAACTAATGATGATCATCTCTAAAAGAATGTGTGGTAGTGAGTGCATCCTTAGCAAATCCTACTCCCTCCCATGTATGCCGTTCTTGCAAGAAGTACCTAAAAACACAGCAAAAACAAGAGGTGAGCCCAAAGACTCAGCAAGTATAATAAAAGGCGTCAACAATGAACAACCATGTAAATCAGCAATTAAACCTCTCAATTCCCCATATCAATTATCTTACACATGCATGTATGCAATATGCTCAAAAAGACAATTCTCTTCCTTCTCTTTCCCTTTTGCATTTTACCGGTAATGCAAAGTGCGCATCCGTCGATGTACACCCATGCCGCACCATCTGGTATAGGATTATTGCCCATACGCCACGCCAGATGGGGATTTAAGCCCATGCTCTTCAAGCATGGGGACCTTTAGCCCGCCATCAACATGACGGGACCTCAAGAGATGCTTGGTCATCACGTGACCAAGACTTCAATAATTCAGCATGATGCATATGTAAGAACTCTCAAAATTATCACAACATGCATCCACATCAATATTTCATATGAATATCCTATTCATAAAGCTCATCAACATAGAACTCACAATTATCAGATATCCATGATTAACACGCAAATCATAACTCTAGCAACCATGAACATTATCAAACATGCCATCATCACGATCATGAACACACAAATACCCATTATATATACTAAACATTGCCAATCAGCAATATCTATTATAACCGTCATTATACTTGCCTTAACCGCGAGAGAGTGAAGGATGCGCCGAAGGCGCCGCCCCCGGGACCCGTCCACCACCTGAGTAATTAATATAGCGCATACTAATATAGCAGTAGCGGAACAAACCAAAGCATACAACAACAATCGCTAACTTGAAGAGCGTCTAACTCGATCCCAACCCCAAGCCTACACGTCGATCTGTCCCCCTCGGTGGACAGTCGACTTCACAAATTCATAACTATTGCTACAGAAGTCCAATTCATGTTTTCTTAGACTTTCTGGAAAGATAATTAAATTTCCTAAATAAACTTAGTTGGGGAGCCCTTCTGATTCTGCCATCTACCGCCCCTACCAAACCAATCTACAGAACATCAATTATCACGTCGGGTTCTCTGGACAGTACACTAAAATTATCATAACTTTTGCTACGAAAGTCCAATTCTTACGTTCTTTAGCTTTCTGGAAAGGTGAAGAAATTACCCATCCTTTTTATTATAACGAGATCCTCTAATTTCGTGTTTAAATAATAGATTAACTCAAATTTCTACAGACTGTCAGAATGCTGACAGATTATCAGGACAGCGACACTAGAAAATTCATAACTCGCTAATCGTTAATCGGATTTGGGCGTTCTTGGCGGCCACGGAAAGCTAAGGACACGACCCAACTTTTTATAAGAGATGGGATCCACGTATTCTGCCTCTAAGGACCTCAAAACCGCCGTTCAAACGACTGGCCAGAAAGGGATCTAATCAGCCGACATTGCTAAACATCCAATTAATCAACTAATCCATGGGGAACGATGGTTACCTACGACGAGTTGCTGAAGATCACGAACACTTGCTGGAGACCTCCCCTCCTTTGCCTTTCTCCCTTCTTCCCCTTCCTCTTCTTCTTCTTCTTGGCCGGGCAATCACCCGGGTGACCTTCCTTCTTCCTCCACTTGGCCGGTAGCAACAAGGATCGTCTTCACCGGCAGCGAGGGGGAGGAGATGCACTGTAGCAACGCACTGTAGCAGTGGCGTACTGTAGCTACAGTACAGATTAGGGTTTCCCCCTCCTTTTATTGGTGGCCGGCCCCTCATGGGCCTCCTGGGCCAAGGCCTGAGGCCCAAGTTGCCGAAGAACTGCAGAAACCCCCTTTTTCTTATGTCTAATTTCTGTTATGAATGCTTTCTTGCTTAGAATAAATCGTAGTATTACATAACTGAATCGATTATGTCAATTGCAAACTAAGCACACAAAACCCCGGACATGAATGCGCGCTTGCTATCGATTTTACTCTCATACGTGTTTCTGAAGTAAGTGAACTTCAGATAATCTGTGTGTGTCATTTCCACAATGTATATTCATTTTCACAATGAATATCTGAATGTAGTAAATATTGTTCTCAGGATCTCAGCCACATACAACCAGCATTTTGATAATGTACATCTAAGTCAAAAAGAGAAGATTAACTACAAGAGAAAATAATCAGTTCGGTTGTCAGCCAAAAAAGGAGATTTTCTGTCTAGCTTGAGTTACCTAATAATAATTTGACTTAAGAATAATAATGTGAGAAGACATTACAATCTGAGAACAACAATGTAGTAATAATTAATTTGCATCACCAGCAGGAAACAACCCTCTGACATAAAAAGAGACTCATCACGTAGGAGCAGCAGCAGATATGAGCAACAATTCCGATATAGAGGTAGGTTCAAACATACACAAGTAATTTCAGTAAATGACATCTCACTGTAAATGCAGAAATTTCAGTAAATGATTGAAGATTTTAAATTCAACTAATATGTAATCAATAAGTAAGAAAAAGATTGACAGGCCACACCTCCTCCTAAAAACCCTAGCCACCACCAAACAAGCCACCCTCTCCTCCTCCCTTCCTCCTCGCCCTTGCGCGCCGTCGCCACTCGCCAAGGGCGGCGCGGGCTTTTCTTCTCGATGGAAGGCCGATCGTGATCGCACTCGACTTCGATGTCTCAGACGCCGATTTCCAACGGTGTGGACTTTCGTCGGGGTTGGATCTGGGGCCCTTCTCCGCTGGCTCGTCTTCGAGCGTGGCGATCTGGGGCCCTTCTCCGCCGGCTTCTTTCGGCGGTGCGGCTTCGTCGATGGCATGACGACGGAGGTGGCGCGGTGCAGATCCAGATTTGGCGTAGTTAGTAGAGATCGCGACAGCTCGGTGGCGGTGGCTTGTGCGGCGCTCGACTCCTCCCCGATGGACGGCTTTTAACTAGCTGACGCATGGGCTACGGTGGACTTCGCCTTCCTCAGGTGTTGGCGGCGGTTGGCCGTTGGGGATGTTACGGACATCGTCTTGGTGATCTGCCCTTCATTGGTTGGATCCAGTGATGAGGTCATGCCGTGGCATGGTCTTAGAGCGTTGGTACCTTCGATCCGGGGTGAAAACTCTTGATCTGACCTTCACTGGTTGGATCCGGCAACGACGTCGACCTGAGCGATGTTACCTTCTTGAAGGCGTTGCCTTGGAGAACCGGTACCTGAGCTCCGGAGTGAAAACTCTTGATCTGACCTTCGCTGGTTGGATCCGACGACGACATGCGTCGTATCCCTTCTTGGAGTCATCACTACGGAGACTGTCCCATGATCACCTCTTTGTTGCGTAGTTGTTGTTCGCGTGTGGACGATCTCCTGGTTGGTCCCGGAGGCGGGGCTAGATGGTCTTTTTTTAGGCTAGCCTTTGCATGACAATTTGTTTGTCATTGTTGGCTTTTGACCGTTTTTTGTTTTAAGCTTTTAGCTGATGGCGGTGTAATGGCTGTGTACATCCCTAGTTGGTGCAGAGCCCGGGAGTTATACTTCCATTATCTAAAAAAAGGGTAATCAATAAGTTAAAAAAAATTAAACAATATTGTCAGTATTCTTGAAAAGTACTACTGCTGTGACAACCTACAGGTAGTTTTCAGCAAAATTTTAGTAGCATTAAAAAATTGAAGGCAAATTTTCCTATATGCCACTGCTTAGTACGTGTGTTTGGAACGTGCCACTCAAAAGTTTTTTCTTCCAAATATGCCACTCCCAAGTGGCACTCCCAAGTGGCATATTTGGAAGAAAAAACTTTTCAGTAGCACATTTGTAAAACATTAACTAAGCAGTGGCATATATCAATTTTTTCGAAAATTGAAACCCTTTAGGATGTGCACCCCTGACCGAGCTACTGCGTTAATTTCATGGATGACCGAAAGTATGGGCGCTCGCTTTAATGTTATAGGCATGAAACCACTTTGCACAAGCTTTGCCAAGCCTCTCTACTATCCTTTCTTAGCAATGTGTCCACCCAAGCTTGCACAGGTGCCCTGCTTGTGCCATATCTGAATCAATGCATTTTCTAGTACCTCTACCAGCAGCCTGTTCATTGAGAAACATTCTCTCAATCAACCCAACATTACCAGCCTTCACACTAGCACTACCACTCCAACCACCATGCTCGGATGTGCCAGCCATCCGCTCCATTCACTGCCGAAAGCAAAGCTCCCTCAATGATTCTTCCACTGCCAGCTGCAACTGCTTTTCATCATGACTACGCAATTCACGCCATGCCTGCAGGTCCATCCCCTGCATGACCACATGTTCGACTCTTGAGTTGCCTCTCCTTTGCATCTCTCCTCTTTTCCTTCCCTCTCTTCAAAGCATTCCTCATTGCTTCCCAAACATTTTGCGGGACTGCATTGCAAGTTTGGACATCTGATATCCCTGACGATGTTTGTTGGGTGTCTTCTCTTTTGGGTTGGTGTTTGTATTCTCCTCTCTATTAATGACATGAGGCAGAGCTCTGCCCTTGTTTCAAAAAAAAAAATCTGATATCACTCACAGATGCTCCTTTCGCAATCCAAAAGCAATATCTACACTTCATCCAGAACCTACTCGGTCCCATGATTCCATGGGTATATATGACTCTCCTTATTGCGCCTAGATTCGGCGTCCACCTCGTGTTTTCCAGGGATTTTCTCCCACTCACGCGGGGATAGCTGTCCCCGGCATTTCGTTAACGTAGCGTGTGGCTCCGTCTCGCGTGCGTCTCAACAGTCCGATCAGGCGGATCGTGAGACGCAGGCGCCTTCTGGTCAGCTTCTCGCGAGAAGCTTCGTGCCTCCTTCCTCTTGCCACATCGCCAGTAGCTTTTCTGCCCTCACGCCTGGCTCCCATTGTCCTCCTCTCGGTTGTCCTCACTTGGCATCCCTCGCCTCCTGCCCACCCTCGCACTGCCTTCCTCCCCAGCCATCAATGCGACCACCGCTCCCTCCTCCCCGTCTTCCACACTGGTCGCCCCGTCCTCCCTTTCGGCTGTGTTGCCCCCGCTGTCCTCCTCCTCCCCTTCCCTCGTGCCGCACACCTCCTCCCCCTCGCAGTCGTGCCCCACTCACGGCGCCCTCGCCGGCCCCCTCCTCCCCTTCGCCCATGCCGCCCACCTCCTCCCCCTCATTGTTGCACCATGTCCTCGCCTCCTCCGCTCGCCCACCCTCACCAAGCATCACTCGCGTCCTCCGCACCCTCGCGCTTGCTTCCTCCCTCTCTCCTCCCCCGCCACCGCTCCCTGCTCCACACCCTCCACACTGTCGTTGCTGCTCCTCGCTGCCGCACGCCCAAACCCTAGGACATCGTTGACAGCTCCTTCCCCTTCTCCCTCTCGTCTTCTCATGTTTTCTCAGCTTTTCTCTTTATGCCTCAATTTTGTCAGCCCAAAATCTCTCAAAATGCTTTGTGAAGAAGGTCCAGGTTTGCTCTCAAATGACAGGACATAGTGCTCAAGTTTGTGCTTATGAATTCGCAAGTCTAAACACTTCTATTTTAGAATTTGTGCATTTTTCCTAATGGGACCAATTTAGCAATTCTTCCCAAAATATAGCCCTGTTTGGAGACAACACTCTTGAAAAAAAGGTTTAAATCTTAGCCAATGTTCTTTGTTACAAAAAATATATCTATTTGTGAGTGCGTTCTCATTTCAGCCGACTATCATCTACATTCACATTATATCATATCACATTCATAATATATAAAAATTAGGCTTTTTAGCCAGTGTCGTTAGAGAGATTGTTAGTTATCACCCTTTGTGCTTAAACTTAGGTTCCATCTTTCCCTTTGTTGACTGCTATTTGATAAGAATGTATATTGTTGTTTGTAGGATTTTGTCAATTGATTAAAAAAAGATTCCTCCCATAAACATCTGCTTTTTCATGTGTAAAATATAAGTGTAGCTTTTTGTTTCTTTTAATGAAAATAATAGTTAGGGCCCTGATTGTTAACTACAATCCTTTTCGGTTCAATTGTGTTTGCTTTCAATGCATAAACCGTCTGATGAAGTTTAAGGTCATTAGTGATCTTGGTTTTGATGCATATATGTATCTTTCTAGAAAAAATGCATAAAGGCACAGTTTCTGTCTGGAAGTAAAAAGAACAAGAAACAACTGTGCTTTTTTTACTAGATTTATTCATTACAGTGTTACACAACCATTTTTTTGTGAATGCTAACTATTTTCTGGATTTGTGTTGGTTCTGCCAAGAGGAAAACAACATCCACCTAGGAAGATGGCAGGATGATAGTATGGTACCATATAAGTATGATTAGCTAGAGTAAATCCCATCTTTTTAACTTTTCTTTATATGTTCACACATAAATCTTACAGCATTTTACTTTACGTAATCGTATGATACCTTATAAGTATGATAACCTAAAGTAAATCCCTTCTTTTTAGCTTTTCTTTATATGTTCGCACATAAATATTGCAACATTTTACTTTCCATTGCCTGAGAATCAATAAGAGCTCTACAATATTGCTACCAATCCATAGGATTCAATGTCTTCTTCTGCTTGGAATAATGACATTGTTGGGCCTCAGATCCAGTGAACTATTAAGGCTTGGCATGGCAATACTTTATTTGATTTGCCTCTCCTTCCTCCTTGCTCTTTGCACTTTCATGGATGTGATTGGATTAAATTGTTCACTATTTGGCAAAAGTGACTCATTGGTTATTGATATGGGCCTTGCTGTTGATTGGATCAAGATAGACATTTTTGGAAGTTAAGAAATTTTATTGCTTTGCGTTATTAGGTATATTTTTTCCTATTTAGCCATCGTTCTCGCCTCCGATATTTCAAAATGAAATTTCTAGAACTTAGAAAATCGAGCTAGCTAATCACCTACTTTGTTAAGATATGTAAATCTCACTAAGGTCTTCTGGCTATCATGGAAGTTTGGAAACATGGATAAACCAGAAAACGCTAAGATTGTTGTTTCATATTTTGCATTTACGAAATTTTATTGCTTCGTGTCCTTGGGTAAGTGTTTTTGTTTGCTATTTTGCCATTGTTCTCAGTTCTGATAATTCACGATGAAATTTGTTGTACTCTAAAAATTGAACTAGGTGACCACTTACTCTATCAAGATATCTAGATTTCACTTAAGTCTGCTTGTTATCATGGAAGTTTGCAAACAACATGTTTGAACTAGAAATCGGTGAATTTACTGCTTCTCGTTTTGCGTTTTGTAAACGAAATTTCCTGTTTTCTTGCAAAAAGATTGGTTTTAACTCTATGGGGTTTTTTTTGCTGTCCTTCTAGGAGGAAAGGTAAATAGTTTCAATATTTTGGTTTTCGATTTGCAAGAATGTAATTAAACATTATTGGTTCAGACATTCAGTAAGTAGGCATGTTTTTGTTGTAGCTCATAACTTCTGGTCGTGTAGGAATGAGAAATTGGTATTTGTGGTCCGTTGGGACAACCTATCATGTATGATTGCTTCTACGAGTATGAATAAAAGCAGAGAGCTCTATGTAGATTGTGGATCATCCATTTTCTTCTATCAAATTTACTATTTCGAGTCCCATGTTCATTAGCCATCGATTTTACGTTTTCTTGCCCATCTTTTTCCTATTTTATTGTTTGCTATACATACATCACCCATCGTACTTATTGTTTATTTTCTTCGAGTTCGAGGTTTCATTGCCGATTTTACTTGGTCGCATTGATCAAGAGTGTTCTTTGCATTGGCACAGGAGTATTCATTAGGTTTTGAAGCACCGCTCTTATGCATATGGTTCAATGCTTCTTTTCGCTTGTTGTTATGCTTCAATGATGTACTCCATTCCCGGTGGCTTAGAATGTCTTGAGGTTGTCACAGATTTCCATCTGTGTGTTAATTGATTGATGGTGAAATATACAAATGATTTTTTCTTTATTTTTTTGTGCCAGTTTTTTCCTTGATCAACTTTTTTAGTTATGTTGTGTTGATGTGTAATAGACTTGTGTATTTCTCTAGCCTTTCATTTTCGTATGTCTACGCCTCGTGAAGCCTACCTAGTATCATCTAAAGTTCCTGTAATTCCATGGCAGCAACATTTCGTTAGATTTGCCAACTAACCTCCATTGCACAACACAGCAGAAACATAGCCATAATATGATATGATTAAACCAAACAGACTAACCACTAATCAAAATTTACAACTGTACTGCTATTACTCCAACAATTAAATAAGAGACTAATTTTTTGGGGAAAAAAGAGACTTGCTATTACTCCAACCAAATCTTGCGAATGATGTTTGGTTTGTCAAATTAACAAAGGTATATTCTCAAATCAAACCAGATGGAAAAGTATTCGTACATGTGCTTCAAATTGCCAAATTATTAAACAATTTAGACAAATTACACACGGGGACAAGAACATAATTTGATTTTTAAGAGAGAGAGAGAGAGAAAGAGAGAGCAGATTTTACCCAACATAGTTGCGACAAGAATATGATTATGATGAATTCACTTATTCACATATTATCACATTCCGGCATAGACTGAGCTTAGCACTAGTACAACAAACTATTCCATGAAGCTAAACACCAGGCAATAGCTAGCGTGGGCATGCACAAAATGGAGGACAAATCAGTGTGGGTACTACCTCCATCCCGTGCCGCTGGAGCCGTCAGGGACAGGGATTGTTAAATCGGCCAATAACCGGCCGATTTTCGGTTCTCTCGGCTGTATCGGACCACCCGGTAACGGTTTGGAATTTGGTCGGTTTAAATGAATTTTGTCCAAAAAAATCGAATTTGATTGAATTTTGTTTAGTTGATGAATGAGTGTAGTAATACAAGCCCATTCAAATCAATAGTCTATATGAACATCTTGCTAACTAGCTCAGACTAGCTCAATTGATGAATTTTGTCTAAATTTGATTATTTTTTAAATTTAAAATCCGAAAAATTCAAAAACAAATTGAAAATTTCAGCCGAAATTGTCCGAAATTTTCTGATTTTCGGTTCTCTCGACTGTATTGGACCCCCCGGTAAAAACATTTCTGCCGATTTAAAATCCTCGGTCAGGAATCATCCTCGGTGCCCCTTGCCACCCTCTAAGCCCGCCTCGCCCTCCGCCGCTCTCCATGCGGCGCTTTGGGAGACGCACGGACCATGGGACTGGCTGGAGAGGCGCGTCGAGTTGCCGGAGCTGGGAGGGGCCGCCATATTGGGAGCAGGGAGGAGTCGAAGGAGGTGGACTTATGAGAAGTTGATGTTGCCACCGCCACTTGGTGGAGTTCTTCGCTCGATTCTGACAAGCCTATGTCATACTTAATTAGACCAATGGTCGACAAAGTTATTACTAGCACAGCTTGCATATCAATTCAAGACCCAAATTTGATTTTAAATTTCACCAAAATTTTTGGTCGATTCGATTTTTCGCCACCACCGAGAAAATAAGTTATCGATCAGAACGTCAAATAGTTTTCCTCGACAAACGTTGCTTGCATAATACAAAGCCCAGCACTATGTTCTGGTCTGGTTATTTGAGACATCAAATTTGGAACTTGGGACCCATTGTGTATATTTGTGTCATTTCCTGAATCAGTAGATAGCAAACACAGTTACATCGTTGGTTCATACACATGTCACAAAAATACAAAGCGATTACATAATATTAAACAAAGCGTAAATATACCTTATGGCTTTTGACTTGCAGAATGGCCGGATAGGCCAGATACTTTCAGAGATTAGCAGCAGAAGTAGAATCAAATTGTAACATGTGGAACCCTCACGGTATGCCCACCGGCAATCGACTGTGGGCTCACGACCTAGTCTCTTGGTCTCCTTGATCTTCAGTATTGATCAATACTCATAATTGTCTATGTAGCCTTCTTTTATGCGTACTGACTAAAAGAATATAAATAGCGAGCATGAGTACACAACCGTACTATCGAGCCAACACACAATGCAATTATCATACATACAGGTCTAATCAAAGGGGAGGCTCTTGGTTCTTTTATTTTGCACAAAGCCATTTATGGAAATAGATTAAATAATAGCAAATTCTGAGACTTAGCATTTTACTAACATAAGTTTTATAAACTAAGTTTTTGGTTGTAAAGTACTAGTGGAGATTCCATCTCCTATACCATTGATTAGCCCTGCCCACTCCATGCTCAGGTCACACCTCGTATTTATCATTGGCCCCCCGACCAGGCATTTCTCAATTCCCTGGGTTCCACCCCAATATTTCCAATTACTCAACTCCCATCACATATTTCCAACCACTGGGATCCAATCCCCTATTTCCATCCACTGGGCTCCAACCCAATCTATATCACATTCGAGTACTCTGACCATCCGGTGATCCCAAGGTGCAACCACACAAAGAATTCCACCAACCTACACAAATTGCAGGTGAATGCCTCTAATGACTCCTCATTGCACCACAGCAAAACTCAAAGTTGCACCTCGAGAAACCCCAGTCGCAATCCCCGACCAGAGGCGAGACCACACTCGAATCCCAGGTTGCAATCCTCGAATCCCAAAACTGCACCACCCTTGAGCCCTAGGGCGCATTTCCCGGCTAATTCCTAGGCTGTACCTGTCCGCTAATCCTGAGTTGCATCCACCTTGCAAATCCCGCGACCGTATGCACCCAATACTTTCCATTGGTACCCAACTAGGATAACTCAAATCCTCGACTTCCAACCCAGTTTTTTATCCCACATTGACGTACTCCCATACACATTCACCCTTTTTCACACACCCGAGTCTACAACAGTTTCCAGGTTCTCCCATTTGAAATTCCTTTTCCTTTTCAAAATACCAACCAGGCTCTAGCCTCGACTGCCCAAATTTATTTTCAAATGTTTGGATGATATCGGACAATTTTATTGCCCAAATGACAATACATCTAAGTAAGGCTAAGCATGACACTTAGATATAGACCTATTAACTAGTATGTAAACAATTAATTCTAGGGTGACAAGGATAGTGTCCAAATTCAAGGATTGAAAGTTTCTACACAATTATTATTAAGGCATTAACTATGACCTAGACCAATATAGTTGTATAAATCATAGCAATGCAATTTCATAATTTAAAACAATATAATTGCAAAAAGTAGGGGCAACATGATCAAAGTATTGACTCACCTTGCTCAATGTTCTAATACGGCTCAATATGTTGATAATCGCCTAGCTCAACATTCTGATGAAGCCCAATATTATGATAAGTAATCTTGGTATTGCTCTAGTTTTGTCCCAGGTTGTTATTCCATCATAGCTTCAGATTCTATCTACGCAGAATATGATCAAACCCAAAAACTCCTAAATGTAATCAAATGAAATCCAATAAACTCCAAAGGCATTCAAAGCAATGTGTGGATATCATGGGGATATGCCTGAGATCTTAGGATGATGTTACAATTGGCAATGTCATTTTCGGTTTGTCGAAACACGCGTTTTCGTCAAAGGTTGTTTTGCTGTCAGGTTAGGTGCGGTCTGAGCGGTGTTGAGCACGCGGTCTGACCGGCCATTCTGGCGGTCAGACCGGCCTTACCTCAAGTGGGTTTTTGACTAAGTCCCAGGGGCGGTCAGACTGGCCAAAGTGGCGGTCTGACTGGTTTTCACTTGAACATCGGCCTAAAGTGGCGATGTGGTTTGGGTTAGGTCAAGTTCATGGGTTTCATGGCATATGTGTTGCATGATGCATGTTTTGACTAACGTGGGTCAAGTTGTAAAGAACTTGTTCTCAAATTCGATTTCTTTGTCTATTGATGTGCAGGTTGCTTGGAGGTCAATGACGGTCAACGGCGAGGATGATCGGGACTAAGCTTGGAGAGCTGAGGTCCAGAACAATCGGGGATGCCGGGTGAGGTCAATGGAGTCAAGCATGGTGCATAAGGGACAAAGGTGACCGAATGGGCAGTTCGGTGCGACAGGTTCGATCAAGTGGCGCAGGGGTCGGTGCAAGTGCCATGGTGGTTTCGGTGGGAGCCGGATGGGAGAGACTTGCCGACATGATGAGAGCCGCTGGATCAACCTACACGTGGCGAAGCATGGGAGGTGCTTCACCCAGTTGGGACTCGGTCTTTGCAAAAAGATCGAGAAGGGGTATTTTGGTAATTTCACCAAATACCGCCTTGGTGACCTTTTGCCAACTCACGGTGCAAGATGGCGCAAGGTGAAGAGGATTAGGTCAAGAGATGAAGACGGCGCTTTAAAAGGCGTGCGTATGTGTCCCGTTTGTTTTGGGCCTTAACGGGAGCCCATTTGGGTTCAATCTTCTAGAAGATCTAAGCCTCCACTATAAATAGAGGAGGGAGGTGGCTGCACCCCCTTAACCCTTTCATTGTGCTTGAAACCCTAGTTTGCTTAGGGAGAGGATTAGTGGAGGTTAGGGTTCTAGAGAGTTGGATTTGATTTCGTGCTCATGTATTGAGTTTTTGTCCTCCATTGATGGAGTGGCTGTAAACCAATACCATATCAAATCAATCCAAAGACAGTTCCCTCAAGATGAGTCTATTTACTTTCTTTCTCTCTATTTGGTGATTTGTGGTCTTTCTTTGATCCACGAGTTTTTGCTTGGTTTATTCTCTTGATCTAGTTTGCTGTGATATGTGGGAATACATCTAGGATCATCAATCACCCACGAGCAAGTGTTTTGATCCTATTTTCGTTTTGACTCAGTTTTTGAACCACCTTCGTTCAAACTGAAAAAAATAGGAACTTTGGCTTGGATCTTCACGATCTCTGATTGGAATAGGTTCCTAATATCTTTGAGAAGGTGTGTGTCAAGTTTCATGGAGTTTGCCCTCACGGATCAAAAGTTAGATCGTTTTGAGGTTTGTGTTTTCGGGCTATTCTTCTGTTCTGGACAAAATCGGTCAGACCGCCCATAAGCCGCCGGTCAGACCGGCCAGTGGTCAGACCGCCCATTCAACGTCGGTCAGACCAATTTCTAGGGTTTGAACTTCGTTTGATCTTTTGCCTTGGGGATTTTGGTTTGGATTCAATACAAGTCTTCCGCTGTACTTGTAGATTGATCTTCATAGCTTCTATAGCTACTTGAGTGAGATTGGTGACCGAAAAGCGACTAGAGGGGGGGTGAATAGGAGCACGCTCACTTTTTCACCTTAATTGAATTCAATACTAAATCACTCCAATAGCTATGGAAGCTATGAAGATCAAGGTACAAGCACAGTGGAAGTCTTGTATTGAATCCAATTAAAACCCCGATGCAAAACACCCAAAATTACCAAAAACTCATATCTCCAAGTGCTGGGCGGTCTGACCTCTCAAATTGGCGGTCTGACTCCTTTGCCTAGCGGTCAGACCGCTGATTTTGACGGTCAGACCGCCCCTGACGATGAACAGGAAAAACAGCACAATCAGCCCGAAAACCCGAAACGAAAATCGGTCTAACTTTTGATCCGTAAGGCCAAACTTCACGAAATTTGGAACACACCTTCCTAAGGATATTAGGAACCTATTCCAAGTGGAGATTGAGTAGATCCATGTCAAAGTTTAGACCTTTTTCAGTTTTACCGAAGGAGGGTTCAAAACCGGGCAAAAACCAAAAACTTGATCCAAATCTTGCTCGTGGGGGATTGATGATTTAGATGATTCTAGATGTATTCCCACACATCATAGCAAGGTAAAAGAGGGCACGAAACAAACCAAAAACCATAGGATCAAGGAAGCACCCAAAAACATCAAAAGAGAAGAAAGAACACAAGAGGAGAGCTCATCTTTGGAAACCCATCCATAGATTGATTCATGATGTTGCTGGTTACAGCCACTCCCTCAAGGAGGACTAGAGCTCTATCCAAGAGCATACACATCAATCCATCTCTAGAGCCTAAGCCTCTCTTTTCTTCCCTAAACCCTAAAAACCAAACTAGGGTTTGCAAATGAAGTGTTCGGGCAGCTGTGAACAGCACCTCTCTATTTATATGAGGCCTAGAGCTTCTAGAAGACTTAACCCTAATGGGCTCCCGTTAGGCCCAATAACAAACAGGACACACACGCACGCATCTCAAAGCGCCGTTTTCACTTTCCTTGACCTAATCCACTTCTTGACGCACCGCCTTGCGCCTGGGTTGGTATTAGGTCACCAAGGTGGTATTTGGTGAAATTACCAAAATACCCCTTCTCGATCTTTTCCAAGACCGAGTCCAAACGCTAAACACATCCATGCCCACACGTAGGTTGATCCAGCGGCTCTCATCGTGTCGGCAAGTCTCTCCCATCCGGTTCCCACCGACCACCTTGGCACTTGCACCGACCTCGCACCGCTTGATCCAACCAACAGACCAATCGCCTGCTCGGTCACTTTCATCCATTCGCGCCATGCTTGAGTCACTTGACCTCACCCGCATCCATGATCGCTTCGGACCTCAGCTCTCCAAGCTTAGTCCCGATCCTCCTCGCCGCTGACCGTCGTTGACCTCCAAGCCACCCAAGACAAAGAATAGACAAGCAAACACGAATCCGGGAACAAGTTCTTCACAACTTGACCCACGTTAGTCAAAACATGCATCATGCAACACATATGCACTGAAACTCATGAACTTGACCTAAACACCAAACATCGCCGCCAAGCTGGCCGACGAAGAAGCCAAACCGGTCAGACCGCCACCCTTGGCGGTCGGATCGCCCACCGGCTTGCCTCGACCGCCAACCAAAGGCTTGGCTCGACCGCCCCAAGGGACTTAGCCAGAATTCCACCCCTGGAAGTCCGAACCTCTCTGGAATTTTCCATCGAATAGATCTTATGCCTCGAGGCTCCAAAAATTATGGGACTAAGTGCAAAGAACCTCTCACTTACCTACACCTCTATTTTGGCCCACTCCAAAATCCACAGTTCATAAAGTGGCGGTCGACCGCTCGAGTAAAGCCGGTCAAACCGCTCCATGGCCGGTCGGCCGCCACCTGGCCGGTCGAGACCGCCAAAGAACCAAGCCAGCAAATCAACACAAGGCATGGCCGGTCTGACCGCCACCATGGCCGGTCAGACCGCCAGAGGCCTGACAGCACATCAACTTTGCCGAAAACTCGCGTTTCGACAAACCTTCAACGCCATTGCCAATTGTCACATCATCCTAAGATCATGAGCATATCCCCATGATATCCACAATCTCCCCCTTGATGAACACATTGGCAATAATCCAGAAAATGTAGTTTGGAGGTTTGAAAACGAAAATACTCGCAGTTTTCGCACAAAGGCACAACTTGGTCTATATGCAAGAAAAAGCAAAGGAAAAGACCAAGTTGGCTTCAGAATAGCATAGGCAAGTGAGGTAAGGCAAAAGAAAGCATGAAAGCTTCAAATTCCAGAGAATCGACAAAAATCTCACTAAAGGTCCATAAGAAAGAGCAATTGTTCTATTTGACCTTTGATCATTGTGAGTCTTCAAGAATTGCAATTCAAATTCAGAAAAGAGCAATAAGACCAAGAGAATGCAATTGAGATGCTCCCACTCACTATGATCACCAAAGTTTTCAGAAAGTCCAATTTCCTCCCTATGACTCCAAAAAGCTCTAAAACAACATTTTCACCAATCTTTCTCCCCCTTTGACAATGAATTCATCAAGATGCATGGAAGAAGATAGAGCATGAATGTAATGGAATGGCTGCAATTTTTCAATTTTTCAATTTTTTTTTGTTTGTTTGTTTTTTTTTTAAAAAAAAATTTGAGCAAAAGGAGCCATGAAGATTATCCATGAAGATTGTACAAGTATTACACCAAGCCATATTATGTGAAGAAGTTATGTTCAATCATGGCAAAGCATATACAGCAAAGCTAAGGCCAAGATAGCAATAATCTGAGATTAAATGAATTGATAGCATGACATGATGTTCAAGATCACAGTTTAACTAAAGGTATCCAAAAATGAGTCAGACCATGTCTATAAGCAAAATAGAGACCAGAAACTAGAAATTGAGTCAATTTTGAGCATTTTGAGTTCAGTTTTGAATCAAATGGTTCAAGCATTTAGAATTTAGCACTTTGAGCACTTTCCTTGAAAATGATTGGTTTTATCTTAGTAAAGCAAGTCTGGACTAGGAGCCATCCACAACTGCCTCCTAAGCTTCAACCAATTGCCAATTTGTTTTCTTAGCATTGTGCTAGATCTCAAGCCTCACTACGACCATCCCAAGCAACAAAAGCTTAAAAGAGTGGTCTAGGTCATCCAAAACTCCCCCTGAGTTCATGCCTAGTGCAATGGCAAGCTGTCTCATGAGAAAGAATTAGTGAGATCAGTTTTTTTCGCACATAAAAGCTCATTTTTCATTTGCTTGACTTAAAAATTATCATAGCTCAATTTAAAACTCAGGATAAGTTCAAGACTAAATTAAGCCTATATGACATGGCATGAATCATGAGAGGATCACTACAGCAAAACTAGTCACAAGATCCAACAAGTCATGTTTTGATTCAATTTGCTCGCAGATAATAAAGCTAGCATGACAAAAGCTAAGCTATACAAGAAAAGCCATGAAAGAAGTCTAGCAAACTAGCACAAGACATGGCAGGGTATAAAGTATGAATTCAAGTCATACAAGGATAATAATCAAAGCTCCACAAGATTATATTACAATGCAAGTTGTTGAATTTTAAAATGCATTATGATACAAATGAATGCAAAAGAGCGAACTCCCCCTCAAAACAGGCCAAGAGGACTAACAACCCCCAACTCTCCCCGCAAAAAAGCAAAACGAGAAGAATCAAGAGCCTTAGTGAAGATATCCGCAACCTGCTGCTCAGACTCAACAAAATGAAGCACAACATCACCCTTCTCAACATGGTCTCTAAGGAAATGATATCTAACGTCAATGTGCTTAGTCCTAGAATGCTGCACTGGGTTTTTGGCAATGTTAATGGCAGAAGTGTTGTCACAGAAAAGAGGAACACTACCCAAAAACAACCCATAGTCTCGAAGAGTAGATAAGATCCAGAGAACCCGAGAGCAACTCATGGGTACATAGACTACATACTCGGCCTCGGCGATGGGTCGAGCAACAGAGGATTGTTTCCTAGAAGACCACGAGATAAGAGATGTGCCTAAGAAATGACAAGTGCGGAAGTACTCTTCCTATCTACTCTACACCCAAGCAAAATCAAGATCGAAAATGCCCGAATAGAGAGAGCGAGAAGAAGAAGAATACCAAAGTCCAAGGTCAAGAGTGTCCGGAGGTACTGAATATCGACGACCGCTTGACGATGAGAAGCTCGAGGAAGCTCGAAATCGAGCGCATGAGACACACAAATGGTGTATGTCGGCCTCGACGCTGTGAGGTAGAGGAGGGAGCCAATCATCTTTGCGGTACTCCTTCCGTCCACGGGCTCTCCATCCTCATCCGGGTCCAAAGACGATGGTCGTGGCAATGGGAGTAGACATTGGTCTATCGCTTCCCATGTCGGCGACGAAGAAGGTCCTTTGTATACTTACTTTGATGAATGAAGGTGCCTTCTTTCGGTTGCTTGACTTGAAGACCAAGGAAGAAGGTCAATTAGCCCATCATGCTCATCTCGAACTCCCGCTCATAGAATATGAAAATCTAGACACCAAAGCATGAGAGGAACCACCGAATATGATATCATCCACATAAATCTGAACCAATAAGAAGTCACTGCCATGCTTAAGAGTGAACAAGGTTTTATCAACCATTCCCATTTTGAAATCATTACTAATCAGAAAACTCTTAAGCCTATCATACCAAGCTCTAGGGGCTTGCTTCAGTCCATACAAGGCTTTGGAGAGTTTAAAAACACGGTTTGGGAATTTGGGATTTTCGAAACCAGGTGGTTGCTTGACAAAGACCTCTTCTTCTATGAAACCATTCAGGAAAGCACTTTTGACATCCATTTGAAAAAGCTTGAAGCCCTTAGAGGTCGCAAATGCTAGCAAAATGCGAATGGCTTCTAATCTAGCTACAGGAGCAAAAGTCTCTTCAAAGTCTAAGCCCTCTACCTGGGAATAACCTTGAGCTACAAGCCTAGCCTTGTTGCGAACTACCAACCCATCCTCACTTTGCTTATTTTTGAAAATCCATTTTGTTCCAATTACATGTTGATTAGGTGGAGGTTCAACTAAGGTCCAGACTTGGTTTCTTTCAAAATTTTCAAGTTCTTCATGCATGGCATTGACCCAAGAGGCATCGTAAAGCGCATGGGTGATATCTCGGGGTTCAAAAGAAGCGACAAAAGCGAGAATGTGCATGAGAATCGGAAGAAATGAACACGAGCGAGTGACTCGCTCATGAATATCCCCAATAATCTGCTCGGTGGATCTTTGTCATTTGAATGTGAAGAGGAGCTCACAGTGCGAAGTGGCCTCTACCTCATGGGTCAGGAGGTAGGCCAGAGCCACTCGATCGTCGGTGAAGGTAGGAGGAGGCTGCTCATCTGAAAGTCGGTGTAGTAGAAGCGGGCTCCCCAACCCTCTCGAAGTGGTGGAGGATGGATTGGGTCCTCATCCTCAGAGTCATCGTCGACGAAGATGCTTTCTCGAATATCAGGAACCTGTGTACCTGTAGCATCGGGTCTAGTACCAGGACTAGCCTCATCAAAAGTGACTTCGCAAGTCTCAACAATTTTGTTAGTGTCAAAATTAAATACACGATAGCCACGAGAATGAGCGGGATATCCAAGAAATATGCCATCAGAACATCTAGATTCAAATTTATCAAGGTTGCCATGTTTTAGAATGAAACACTTGCAACCAAAAATCTTGAAATGAGAAACTTTGGGCTTATGACCAAATCTGAGCTCATAGGAAGTCTTACCAATAACAGATCTCAAGAACACCCTATTAGAAATATAACAAGCAAGAAGATAGCCTCATTCAAAACCTCCTAGGTGTGGAATGCTCATCTAGCATGGTCACGCCATCTCTACAAGGGTCCTATTCTTCCTCTCTACAACACCATTCTGTTGGGGAACTCTAGGTGAAGAAAAGCGGTGCTCTAGCCCCTATCGTAATGAAGGTGGCAAAGGAAGAATTCTTGAATCTGTCCCATTGTCACTCCTAATGGCTCTCAAAGCTCCAGGAAGATCAATAGCAAGTCTAAGGACCAAATCTCTAAAGAAACCAAAAGCCTCGTCCTTAGAAACCAGAAAATAAACCCATGAATACCTGGAGTAATCATCCACAATCACAAGCACGTACCACTTACCACCGGCAGACTGGACTCTAGAAGGACCAACAGTGTCTAAGTGCAAGAGCTGACCTGGTCCATCGGTCATCACTAAAGAAGAGGTGGATGAGAAGCGTAAACCATCTTACCATGTCTCTGAGGTGTGCACACAAGGTCTCTAATGACCTTGACCTAGGCAAACCTCTAATCAAGTCCTTACTATCGACTCTAGTCAAGTGGTGAAGCCTATGTGACCAAGCCTACGATGCCACAAAACTAGATCATGGGAATCGAAGCAACAAGACACCTAGGGCTAGAAGCGAAGAGATCTGAGAAATTAGCACAAAAGATCCTCTCAAACACGAAATCTTAAAGACAAGCACACCAGAGGAATCTAAGACCTCAGACTCACCACTCTTAAATCTCACCTCTAGACCCTCATCAAGCGGTGAAAGCGAAAGCGATTATATTTCAGCTTACTTACCAAAGCGACGTCCTTGAGCATGAATTTGTTGTTGACGCCGCCTTTGTGCCTTTCTTTGTCACGGTACCGGTAGAAGCATCCCCAAATGTGATCAATTCATTGCCGGATGCACGTGTGAGGGAGGAGAACCATCTAGAATCCCCAGTCATATGTCGAGAACACCCGGAGTCAACAATCCATATGTCCTCCTTCCTCGCACGCCGAACCTAATGAGCACGAACAGGAAACATATGTGCCTCAGTAATGGGGTTAGTGATAAAAGACTTGGGAATCCAGTACTGAGTCACATGATGCTTAGGCAAAACAAGAGAAGCAAAGATAGAAGCGGTTAGGAACAAAATCATAAGAATGCACACGTGAACCACCTAGACCTCTCCGAAACGATCTACCACAAGATCGGTACTCCCCCTGTCTAGATGCTACCCGTGGTCTCTCCTCATGATATCCTAAACCGAAGGCTGCCTAGAGCCACCAAAAGAGTCAAAGAAGTCATCTACAAACCTAGGCCCGTGTCTAGAAGGAAGGACAGTGCACGGCTCTAGAGACTACTGAGAGGTGCAAAACTCCTCTAATGGACCTCAAAGCACTCATCCTCTCCTTTCTCTCAATTTTGGCTCTCTGAAGCGTAACTCAACAATGTGACCATTCTTCTTGCAGAAAGTGCAATGGTACTTGACCTTTTGAGGGTCGACCGATGAAGCACAAGCACTGTCTTACAAGAAAGAGTTTGGGCAAAACCAGCAGACCTAAAGACAACCTTAGATGGCTCAGGGGTTCTACCTCAAACAAGCCACTTTCAACAACTCTCGCAATCTTAGGTGGATGATTCTTGGAATGCTCTAGGTATTAAAACCTAGCTCACTATTTTTCACACTCACCTTAGATTTGTCTAGAATCATGTTGAGGTTCTTCTTCCCACCAACAAATCTCTCAAGAGATCCTCTGAGATAGTCATTTTGTTTGGCTAGTTCAACACAAGAAACACACTTATCTGACATGCTAGCCCTATCAGACTTTTCCTTATAATGAGCTACCTCAGCTTTCAAAGCCTCACAAGACACACAATAATCATCTCTAATCCTATCCAACTGCTCTTTGAACTTAACTCTAAAAGCTTCTTGTATCTTATCTACATTATGCCCAATTTCAATGCAAAGATCACAAGAACTAGAATCAACAACTTTCTTGGAAGCAGTCATGGACATGGATTGTTCAATTTTAGCTTTCTCCTCAAGGGTCTTGTTTAAGGCATCATTCTAAGTTGTGAGTTTAACACAGTTTTCACATGAAACAGTTTTAGAGTAAAGAACCATTTCAGTCATCTCTTTCATTTTGACCTTATTATCCTCACAGTGAGAGCAAGTATGACTAGGGTCAAATTTTTGCAAATCTTTTGTAGCGCTATTCAGTTTTAATTCAAGCAAAGCACAGTTTGAACAGGGTAAAGGAATAGCATCTACAGCAGTCATATCACGAGTAATGGCATTCATGCAAGTAGAACTAGACTTGAGAGATTCCAATTCATCAAGAGCATCTTTCAATTGATTTGCAACAGAGGAATGAGCAAGTCTTAGAGTTACCAATTCATCATACATTCCAGAACAAGCATCGCAAACATCTTCAGACTAATTGATTTGAGTGTAGCAACTTCTAGTTTCAAGTTATCAATCATGATGTCTCGATTCTTAAGCATTCTAGCTTGCTTATCTAATTTTCGTTCGAAATGACCAAAGCACGTTTCATCCGGAAAGGTGAGGGACATACCTCATCGGGATCATTGAAAAGGTCGCTGTCGTTGGAGGGTCGATGTCGTGGCTGTCCTTGGCCATGAAGCACATCTTAGGTGAAGTCTTGATCCTTCTTCTTGCCATGAGAGTCGTCGCCGTCCTCCGTCCCCGAGTCCACATCGCCATGTCAACAGACTCAAGAGCGGTAAGGACCTTGTCGACGAACTTGCGATAGTTAAACTTCTTGGGCTTCACATCCTTAGCTTGAGGACGCCTCAAAGTCCTTCTCCATCTTGCCCTTCACTTGGGGCAAGCTGGAGCGAATGTGGTTTGGCTCACCACACTCAAAGCAAAGTAAGGACCACCTCTCCTTCTGTTCCTCACTTTGTTGAAGACTCTCGAGAATTTGGTGGTTAGGAGGGCTAAATCATCCTCAGGTATTTTCTCTAGCTGCTCATCGCTCAAAGAATGCAACGCGGACAAAGAAAGACCAGATGAGCCAAAGTCCAAAGAATCGGAAGAGCTACCCCGAGATGGGTCAACCACTAAAGCCATCGACTCTTCTTGGGAGTCGCGAGATGAAATCAATCTCATGCGACTTCAACCTCGAGTAAAGCTTATCCATGGTAAGCTCACTCATGACAAGATGTTGTCATTGATGGATGTGATCTTCATTCCCTGCACTCTCACATCAAGAGCACCCAAGAACCTGGCGGCATTCTCGGACTCAATAAATGTGAGACCTACAAAGACGTAAATTATGAAGAATCTTGGAAAACCTTCCCAATAACTCATCCAGAGATTCACCGGGCTTTTGTTCGATCTTTGAGTATTCTTTCTTGAGTTGGTTCATCTCACTTCCTTGATAGTCAGAGAGCCCTCGTGGTAATCACAGAGGGTCTTCCAGATCTCATGCGCAGACTTCGAGATGAGACACACGCCAAACTCAGATCGACTAAGCCCTTGAATCAAGTAGTTCCGAGCCTTGTGTTAGCCTCTACATCGATTGATTACATCTTCATCGGCCAGCACGACATAAGCATTTTTGACCTTAAGCCAAATTATGTGCCCTTGAGCCTCGATGTAGGCTTGCATGCGAGCCTTCGAAGAAGCAAAATCAACTCCATCGAAAATATGAGGTTTGAGTGAATACTTGTCAGTCGCCATGGCTCCAAAGATCGGTTAAGATCTATGAGAAGAGCTAACCGGGCTCTGATACCAATTGTAGGACCGAAAAGCGACTAGAGGGGGGGTGAATAGGAGCACGCTCACTTTTTCACCTTAATTGAATTCAATACTAAATCACTCCAATAGCTATGGAAGCTATGAAGATCAAGGTACAAGCACAGTGGAAGTCTTGTATTGAATCCAATTAAAACCCCGATGCAAAACACCCAAAATTACCAAAAACTCATATCTCCAAGTGCTGGGCGGTCTGACCTCTCAAATTGGCGGTCTGACTCCTTTGCCTAGCGGTCAGACCGCTGATTTTGGCGGTCAGACCGCCCCTGACGATGAACAGGAAAAACAGCACAATCAGCCCGAAAACCCGAAACGAAAATCGGTCTAACTTTTGATCCGTAAGGCCAAACTTCACGAAATTTGGAACACACCTTCCTAAGGATATTAGGAACCTATTCCAAGTGGAGATTGAGTAGATCCATGTCAAAGTTTAGACCTTTTTCAGTTTTACCGAAGGAGGGTTCAAAACCGGGCAAAAACCAAAAACTTGATCCAAATCTTGCTCGTGGGGGATTGATGATTTAGATGATTCTAGATGTATTCCCACACATCATAGCAAGGTAAAAGAGGGCACGAAACAAACCAAAAACCACAGGATCAAGGAAGCACCCAAAAACATCAAAAGAGAAGAAAGAACACAAGAGGGGAGCTCATCTTTGGAAACCCATCCATAGATTGATTCATGATGTTGCTGGTTACAGCCACTCCCTCAAGGAGGACTAGAGCTCTATCCAAGAGCATACACATCAATCCATCTCTCTAGAGCCTAAGCCTCTCTTTTCTTCCCTAAACCCTAAAAACCAAACTAGGGTTTGCAAATGAAGTGCCTGGGCTGCTGTGAACAGCACCCTCTCTATTTATATGAGGCCTAGAGCTTCTAGAAGACTTAACCCTAATGGGCTCCCGTTAGGCCCAATAACAAACGGGACACACACGCACGCATCTCAAAGCGTCGTCTTCACTTTCCTTGACCTAATCCACTTCTTGACGCACCGTCTTGCGCCGCGGGTTGGTATTAGGTCACCAAGGTGGTATTTGGTGAAATTACCAAAATACCCCTTCTCGATCTTTTCCGAAGACCGAGTCCAAACTGCGCGAAACACATCCATGCTTCGCCACGTGTAGGTTGATCCAGCGGCTCTCATCGTGTCGGCAAGTCTCTCCCATCCGGTTCCCACCGGACCACCTTGGCACTTGCAGACCACCCCGCACCGCTTGATCCAACCGCCGACCGAATCGCCTGCTCGGTCACTTTCATCCATTCTGCGCCATGCTTGAGTCACTTGACCTCACCCGGCATCCATGATCGTTCTGGACCTCAGCTCTCCAAGCTTAGTCCCGATCCTCCTCGCCGTTGACCGTCGTTGACCTCCAAGCCACCCGCACAGCAATAGACAAGCAAACACGAATCCGGGAACAAGTTCTTCACAACTTGACCCACGTTAGTCAAAACATGCATCATGCAACACATATGCACTGAAACTCATGAACTTGACCTAAACACCAAACATCGCCGCCAAGCTGGCCGACGAAGAAGCCAAACCGGTCAGACCGCCACCCTTGGCGGTCGGACTGCCCACTGGCCGGTCTGACCGCCAACCAAAGGCCGGTCTGACCGCCCCAAGGGACTTAGCCAGAATTCCACCCCTGGAAGTCCGAACCTCTCTGAAATTTTCCATCGAATAGATCTTATGCCTGGAGGCTCCAAAAATTATGGGACTAAGTGCAAAAGAACCCTCTCACTTACCTACACCCTCTATTTTTGGCCCAGCTCCAAAATCCACAGTTCATAAAGTGGCCGGTCTGACCGCTCAGGCAAAGCCGGTCAAACCGCTCCATGGCCGGTCTGACCGCCACCCTGGCCGGTCAGACCGCCAGCAACCAAGCCAGCAAATCAACACAAGGCATGGCCGGTCTGACCGCCACCATGGCCGGTCAGACCGCCAGAGGCCTGACAGCACATCAACTTTGCCGAAAACTCGCGTTTCGACAAACCTTCAACGCCATTGCCAATTGTCACATCATCCTAAGATCATGAGCATATCCCCATGATATCCACACTGACCTTTGCGAAAAAGTGAGCATGCTCCTATTCACCCCCCCTCTAGTCTCCTTTTTGGTCCAACAAGTGGTATCAGAGCCCGGTTAGTTCAATCTTGATCTTAACCGGTCACTGAACTTGGTGATGGATAAGTACTCAACCAAGCCGCATGTCTTCGATGGGCTCGACTATGCCTATTGGAAGAATCGCATGCGAGTCTTCCTTGAGAGCGAAGGACAAGCTATATGGGAGGTTGTTCGAGCCCCACTCGTTTTGCCCGAAGTTGCTACGCTGGCTTCAGCAGCCCTCTTGGCTAACAACAACAAGGCAAAGAACCTTCTATATGCTGGGCTTGGTAGGCAAGAATACGATAGGATTTTTAACCTTGCGACCGCACATGAGATTTGGCACACCCTCAAAACTTACCATGAGGGATCGTCCCAGATCAATCAAGTGCGTCAGACGGTCTACAAGCGAGAGTACAACAAATTCGAGATGCGTCCTGGTGAGAGCATCGATGACGTTTTTACTCGCTTCAACAAGGTTATCAATCAGATGAGAGCTGTTGACATTGAGTACTCTCAATCTGAGAATACCACCCACCTCTTGGCTGCAATCAACACCAAGGAGTGGGAGATAAAGGCAACTGCCATAAAGGAGAACGTCGATCTCTCTAATCTCACTTTGGAGCTGCTTTATAGCAAGCTAAAAACTCATGAGATCAAGAGAGACAGTAATCCTAAGAAGGATAACATGGCTTTGGTAGCTGATCCTTTGAATAGAACTTCTGATTGTTCTTCTGAGTCTTCTTCTGGTTTTTCTCTTGCGTGTTTATCTGCTATTCAAGAAGAAAAGTTCGAGAGTCTTCCTGAGGCTGATTCAGCTCTTTTAGCCAAGAAAGTCACACGGGCTTATAACAATGTTAGAAACAGAAAGAGAGGTGGCCCTGTGACGTGCTATGAGTGTGGAGAGCTATATCACATCAAGACAACCGCCCCTAAGCCGAAAGGTAAGGGCAACCGCAAGGATGAGAAGCCTGCCTGGAAGAAGCCTCAAGGGGGCAAGCCTAAGTATGATGCTGCCAAGCTCATGAAGGCTACTCACCGGGTCCTTGCCGCTTTTGAAGAGCAATCCATGAGCGATGTGGACTCCGGGAGCGAGGAGGACAAGGAGGAGGAGGAGCTTCCTCAAGACAAGAAGGGGAAGGCCAAAGACTTCACCGGCATGTGCTTCATGGCCGACTCCGTTGACGCCGATGACGACGATGAGGTACCTCTCTCCTATGATGTTCTTTCTGCTAGATGCGATAACATGTATGAGCAATTGCTTAATCAAGATAAGGTTTTAGAGTTCACCATGGCTAGGAACAAGGATCTAGAGTCACAAGTCGAGAATTTGAAATTAGAGCTTGTGAATGCTAAGAGTCTAGATGTTGATGAATGTTCATCCTACCATACTTTGCACTCTGAACTATCTAAACTGCAATCTGCTCATGATATTGCTTTGCATCAACTTGAAAATGCTAGGACTGAGGTAATTGATGTCAAATATGTTCCCTGTGAAAAATGCTTAGAGTCTAGCAAGTTGGATGCTTCTGGTAATGTTAAATCTAGCTTTTGCACTTTCTGCTTAGAACGTGAACATGAAGTTAAGGACATTCTAGAAGCAGTTAGAGCAAAATATGCCAAGCTTAAGAACACAATTGAATCCATGTCTTGTGCCTCATGTGCAGCCTATAAGCTTGAAGTTGCTTTTCTTAAGGAGAAACATGCTAGAGTCGTTAAGGCCAAGAATTGTGAGTCATGTGTTGATATTGGAAAAGAGAATGCATATCTCAAGAATACTTTAGAAAGATTATCTAATTGTGAAAAACAGTTAAACATGATTCTAGACAAGTCTAAAACTCCTTTTAAGAAGCAAGGGTTAGGATACAACTCAGCCTAGGACAAATCCAAGCCTAATGTCATTGAGGTATTGAAAAATGGCTTAGTTGAATTCAAAACCCAACCTGCAAAAACTGTTTTAAAATCTACAGGGTTTGTCCAACCTTTTTTTGAGGCAAAAGGTGCTTCTCCCAGTGGTACAAAATACCATTGCACCTATTGCAAGAAGAGTGGACATTTGATTGAGTTCTGTTGGCGTAGGTTGAAGAACGCTAAGAAAAATATTGCTAGAATATCATCTAATCAACCTAGAGCTTTTATGAGACATGGTCGTTTAGAAAACAAGAAACCTGGACTAGGATTTATTGCACATGCTCATCATATTCCTAGACAGGATGCATCTCATGTTAAAGTAACCATTGCTTATAATAGAACTGCTAATAAGATCAAGGATAGCACTTCTGCTTTGCATACTATCAGAGACGCGTGTGTCTCGAAGATCGGGTTCCCAAGTCGCTTTTAACTAACCCCAGTATTGAGACACATCGTTCTTCTGTTCCTTGATTTCCAGGATTGCCACGTAAGGGGGAAGAACACATGGTTCGTCGACTCCGGGTGTTCACGCCATATGACCGGAGACTCAAGATGGTTCACCTCCTTCACGCGGTCGACGGGTGATGACTTCATCACCTTCGGAGATGATACACAAGGGCGCATTGAAGGAACTGGATTGATCAGGGTGAACGACAAGTTCATTCTCAAGGATGTCGCTCTTGTATCCAAGCTAAGGTACAATCTCCTTTCTGTCTCACAGCTTCTCAATAATGGCTATGAGACTAGATTTAAGAAGAATGTCTGTCGTGTGCTTGATTCTTTTGGTGAGCTCGTTTTTGGGATTTCTAGAGTTGGTAGAATTTTTGGAGCTGATTTTTCTGAATCTCTTGCCGGATCCCTTAAGTGCTTAATTGCTTCTTCTTCTGATATCTGGCTTTGGCACCGACGTTTGGGGCACATTGGTTTTGATCATCTGACATGAATTAGCGGTCTTGATCTCATGAGAGGTTTGTCTAAACTCAAAGCGGTCAAGGATGCTGTATGTGCGCCCTGTAGGCATGGCAAGCAAGTTGCCGCCTCACACCCTTCATTGACAATGGTCATTACTGACGGAACGGGAACAATTGCTTCGTATGGATACTGTTGGTCCTGCTAGGGTTTGGTCAGTCGGTGGCAAATGGTACATTCTTGTCATAGTCGATGATTTTTCAAGATACTCTTGGGTGTTCTTTCTTGCTTCGAAGGATGAGGCTTTTGATCATTATCATGATCTTGTTCTTCGTTTGGCTTCTGAACTTCCTAGTGCCACGAGCGATCCGCAGTGACAATGGCACGGAGTTCAAGAATGTTGCTTTTGCCTCTTTTTGTGTTGAGCGCAGTATTGAGCATCAGTTCTCTTCTCCACACGTCCCTCAACAAAATGGCGTTGTGGAAAGGAAGAACATGACTCTAGTCGAGATGGCTAGGACGATGCTAGATGACTATAGCACACCGAGGAGGTTTTGGGCCGAAGCTATTGCTACAGCTTGCCATATTTCAAACCGTGTTTTTTTGAGACCGTTTTTGGGCAAGACTTCATATGAGCTTCGTTTTGGTAGAAAACCCTCCGTCTCTCACTTTCGAGTCTTTGGATCGAAGTGTTTTATTCTCAAGACAGGGAACCTAGATAAATTTGAATCAAGGACTTGTGATGGTTTATTTCTGGGTTATCCTGCTCATTCGAGAGGTTTTCGGATTTTTAATGTTGAAACTAACATTGTCCAGGAGACATGCAATGTCACTTTTGATGAGACTAGCCCTGGAGCTAGATCCGATGTTTCGGGTGACTTACAGGTGACAAAGAGCATTTTTGTTGAAGAAGATGAGGATGAACTTGATACTGCTCTTCCACCTGTTGCTGATGTTCCCATGCAAGATGCCCAAGCTCCAGAACCTGCTACAACTGCTTCACCTCCAAATGAGGCTCCTACTGCGACTTCCTCATTAGCAGTACCTGCGGAGGTCGAGGAGACGCTATCTCCCCTAGGCGCCCCTTTGCACATTCAGAAGCAACATTCTCCGGATCAGATGATTGGTAATCTCCATGAGCAAGTCACTCGCTCCAAGTATCATAATCCGAGTCTTTTCTCTCACTCTGTATTTGTAGCTTCTTTTGAACCCAAAGATATATCACATGCTTTATTTGATGCTAGTTGGGTCAATGCCATGCATGAGGAGTTAGATAATTTTGAAAGAAATAAAGTTTGGAACCTTGTAGAACCTCCTAGTGGTCATAATGTTATAGGAACCCATTGGGTGTTCAAAAATAAACAAAATGAGGATGGTTCTGTGGTTAGAAACAAGGCTAGATTGGTAGCTCAGGGCTTTAGCCAGGTTGAGGGGTTAGATTTTGATGAGACCTTCGCTCATGTTGCTAGATTAGAAGCCATTCGCATTCTGCTTGCATTTGCTGCTTCTAAGGGCTTTTGATTATTTCAAATGGATGTCAAGAGTGCCTTTTTGAATGGTTTTATAGAGGAGGAAGTATATGTTAGGCAACCCCCTGGCTTTGAGAATCCCAAGTACCCAGATCGTGTTTTTAAACTATCCAAAGCCTTGTATGGTCTTAAGCAAGCCCCTGGAGCTTGGTATGATTGGCTTAAGACTTTCTTGCTTAAGAATGATTTTGAAATGGGAAAGGTAGATAAGACTCTTTTCATTCTTAGGCATGGCAATGACTTCCTGTTTGTTCAGATTTATGTTGATGATATAATCTTTGGTGGTTCCTCTAATGCTCTTGTTTCCAGTTTTTCTAAGACCATGTCCAGGGAATTTGAGATGAGCATGATGGGAGAACTCAATTACTTTTTGGGGCTACAAATCAAGCAATGCAAGGAAGGGATCTTTATCCATCAGACGAAGTACACAAAGGATCTACTCAAGCGCTTCGAGATGGGTGATCGCAGTTTATCGCCACTCCCATGGCGACTTCGACTGCTTTGGATCCAGATGAGGAAGGAGAAGCCGTGGATCAATGCAAGTACCGCAGCATGATCGGCTCCCTCCTATACCTGACGGCTTCAAGACCGAACATCCACTTCGCGGTCTGCCTCTGCGCGAGGTTTCAGGCGTCACCGGGGACTTCACATCGCCAAGCCGTTGAGCGCATCTTCAGGTATTTACACTCTACCCTCCAGTATGGCATTTGGTTTTCCTGCTCTTCTTCGGTTTCCATTCGGGGTTTTTCTAATTCTGATTTTGCAGGCTGTCGGCTAGATAGGAAGAGTACCTCTGGCACGTGTCATTTCTTAGGCACTTCTCTTGTCTGTTGGTCTTCTAGGAAGCAGTTTTACATTGCACAATCCTTCTTTCAAGTGAATATGTAGTTCTTTGCTAGTTGTTTGTAGTCGATTTTGTGAATGGTGTCCACTCTTAAGGACTTTGGGTTAGCTTTTGATAGTGTTCCTCTTTTCTGTGATAACACTTCTGCTATTAACATTGCTAAGAACCCAGTGCAACATTCTAGGACCAAGCACATAGACAGTCGTTATCACTTCCTTAGAGATCACGTTGAGAAGGGTGACATTGTGCTACATTTTGTGGAGTCCAAGGCTCAGTTGGCTGATATCCTCACCAAGCCTTTAGACCCAACAGGGTTTGCCACATTGAGAAGTGAGTTAGGGTAATTTATCCCTATGGGTTGGTTTGACGGGGGGGGGGGGGAGTTGGATCTTTTCTGATCTTTCCTTGTTCATTTGATCTTTTCTTGATCTTCTTTTGAACTTTTTGATCCTTTTTGATCTTTTAGGCTTTTTGAGCTTTTCTTGCATCTTATTGTATCATATTGCATTCATATGAAAAACACAAAAAATATGCATTGTAAAATAAGCTGTTTGCTTATCTTTTAAAATTGATGAAGCTTTGCTTATTACCCTTTGGAGCTTTAGTATTTCAATTCTTGCTCAATGCCATGTCTAGTTCCTTGACTTGCTAGAATTATCATGCTTTCACATGTGTAGCTAAGTCTTTGCTAAATGAGCTAGAACTCTAAAACAACTAGAATCTAAAAACTGCAATTTGTGGATGTTTTAGCTAGTTACGCAATTAGTGCTCCTTTTGTGACATTGGCCCTGTCAAAATTGCTTTGTTAGCTCTTGAATCTCAAATTGATCATTACTTGAGCTGCTTGTGCTTCTGAGAATCTAAAAATGCTCTTGTGCCAATGAAAAATCAATTTCAAGATTGTCTTATGCTTAAATTGTACCAAACTACTCTCACGAGACTGCATGTTAAAGACATGAACTTGGAGATAGTTTGATGATCCAGACGATCTCATGGGGACTGCTTGTCAAAACTGACATGAACCTCAAGATTTGTCGCCCTGGTAGAAGCTTAGGAAGAGTTTGTGGATGGCTCCTAATCCAGGATCTTCTTCACTAAGATATACCTTTAATCAACTTCTGGTCGAAGCTTAGGAAGAGTTTGTGGATGGCTCCTAGTCCAGGATCTTTTCACTAAGTTAGACCATTAGTCAACTTCAATATTCATTGCAAATGAAAAACTATTGAAAAATGGGCGTTTGAGATAATTGAGTAAAATGATTCATTTCAGGACCTGTTTGTCTCTTAATGTGGTCATTGTTACCTTTTTGATCTCATATTGACATTTTGACATGGCCAGTATCATTTTAGGATCCCTGTTGATGAACTTGCTAGATTTGAAGCGTTGCTTGAAATGCTAAAATTCATTGCTTTACTTTGAGCCTTCGAGCTTAGCTTTGATATATATGTTTTATCATGATCTTGCTAGCGCTGTTAGGCTTGATATGTTGTTTGTGCAATATTAGAAATGCTAGCTGGCTCTTTTGGGTAATCTCCGAAGCTTCTTGTAATCAAAAATTGAAAAATACAAAAAAAAAATGAAGCCACTCCATTGCATTTCATGCATGCTCCTTCTTATGTTTTTTCCTCATTCTGTATTTGTTATCTCTAGACGAGAGGAAGATGTGGTTCCTTGATGACTCCATTGTCAAAGGGGAAGAAGATGGTTGAAAAAGGGGAGTTACGAAAAAGGGGGAGCTTCTTGGAGAAGAATTGAAAATTTGAGATTTTCTGAAATTTGAGGATCATAGTGAGGGGGGGGGGGTTTCTTATTTGCATTCTTATGGTCTTATTGCTACTTCTGAACTTGAATTGCAATTCTTGTTCCTCACAATGATCAAAGGTCATATCGAACAATTGTTCTTTCATATGGACCTTAAGTGAGATTTTGCCCTTTTCTGGAAAATGAAGCTTTCTCACTTTCTTTTGCCATATCTCACTTGCCTATACTATTCTGAAGCCAACTTGGTCATTTCCTTTGCTTTCTCTTGCTTTTGGACCATGTTGTGCCTTTGAGCGAAAACGTCGAGTTTTTTACTTTTCAAACCCCAAAATTTGCTTTTGTGAGAAATTGCCAATGCGTTCATCAAGGGGGAGATTGTGGATATCATGGGGATATGCCTGAGATCTTAGGATGATGTTACAATTGGCAATGTCATTTTCGGTTTGTCGAAACACGCGCTTTTGTCAAAGGTGTTTTCTTTGTCGGTCAGTCTTGATCGACCGGCGTTGAGCTTGTGATCGACCAAACCATTTCAAGGCCGACGGTGGCCTTACCTCAAGTGGGTTTTTGACTAAGTCGAGCGGTCGGACCCACCAAAGTGGCGGTCGGCCAGGGTTTCCTGAACATCGACCTAAAGTGGCGATGTGGTTTGGGTTAGGTCAAGTTCATGGGTTTCATGGCATATGTGTTGCGTGATGCATGTTTTTACTAATGTGGGTCAAGTTGTAAAGAACTTGTTCTCGGATTCGATTTCTTTGTCTATTGATGTGCAGGTTGCTTGGAGGTCAATGATGGTCAACGGCGAGGATGATCAGGACTAAGCTTGGAGAGCTGAGGTCCAGAACGATTGGGGATGCTGGGTGAGGTCAATGGAGTCAAGCATGGCGCATAAGGGACAAAGGTGACCGAACGGGCAGTTCGGTACGACGGGTTCGATCAAGCGGCGCGGGGGTCGGTGCAAGTGCCATGGTGGTTTCGGTGGGAGCCGGATGGGAGAGACTTGCCGACATGATGAGAGCCGCTGGATCAACCTACACGTAGCGAAGTATGGGAGGTGCTTCACGCAGTTGGGACTCGGTTTTTACAAAAAGATCGAGAAGGGGTATTTTGGTAATTTCACCAAATACCGCCTTGGTAACCTTTTGCCAACTCATGGCGCAAGATGGCACAAGGTGAAGAGGATTAGGTCAAGAGATGAAGACGGCGCTTTAAAAGGCGTGCGTATGTGTCCCATTTGTTTTGGGCCTTAATGGGAGCCCATTAGGGTTCAATCTTCTAGAAGGTCTAAGCCTCCACTATAAATAGAGGAGGGAGGTGGCTGCACCCCCTCAACCCTTTCATTGTGCTTGAAACCTTAATTTGCTTAGGGAGAGGATTAGTGGAGGTTAGGGTTCTAGAGAGTTGGATTTGATTTCGTGCTCATGTATTGAGTCTTTGTCCTCCATTGATGGAGTGGCTGTAAACCAATACCATATCAAATCAATCCATAGAAAGTTCCCTCAAGATGAGTCTATTTACTTTCTTTCTCTCTATTTGGTGATTTGTGGTCTTTCTTTGATCCACGAGTTTTTTCTTGGTTTCTTCTCTTGATCTAGCTTGCTGTGATATGTGGGAATACATCTAGGATCATCTTGATCATCAATCACCCACGAGCAAGTGTTTTGATCCTATTTTCGTTTTGACTCGGTTTTTGAACCACCTTCGCTCAAACTGAAAAAAATAGGAACTTTGGCTTGGATCTTCACGATCTCCGATTGGAATAGGTTCATAATATCTTTGAGAAGGTGTGTGTCAAGTTTTGTGGAGTTTGTCCTCACGGATCAAAAGTTAGATCGTTTTGAGGTTTGAGTTTTATTTGTTCTTACATTCGGGACAGAATCGGTCGAATCGCCAGTAAGCGCACGGTCGGACCGGTCGTGATCAACCGCCCATTCAACGTCGGTCAGACCGATTTCTAGGGTTTGAACCTCGTTTGATCTTTTGCCTTTGGGATTTTGGTTTGGATTCAATACAAGTCTTTCGCTGTACTTGTACATTGATCTTCATAGCCTCTATAGCTACTGGAGTGAGATTGGTGTTGAATCTGACCTTTGTGAAAAAGTGAGCGTGCTCCTATTCACCCCCCTCTAGTCGCCTTTTCGGTCCAACATAATGAAACACTTCAAACAGAACTAAACACACTTACCGGTGTTGGACATGCTAGAATTGGGCACATATGTGTAAAGGCCCGTTCATTCCTAAAATTCCAAAGCATGCAAAGTCTTGGACCAGAAGTATTAGACCAGTGTGGTCGAAGTAATCTGGTCGAAGACATAGACCAGTGTGGTCAGAGACTTAGACTGGTGTGGTCGAAATAATGTGGTCGAAACTGGGAGGTCGAAACTGGGTGGTCGAAACTGGGTGGCCGAAACTGAGTGGTTGGAACTGAGTGGTTGAAACTCAAGGGTCAAAACTCAGTGGTCGAATTCTTAGACCAATGTGGTCGAAGTCTTAGACCAAGGGTCTTAGACTAGGGGGGTCTATGTCTTGAACCAAGGTGGTCAAATGGAGTTTCGACTACCCGGTCGACATGGCCCGACGGAGGTTTCGACTATGTGAAGACTACACGATCTACAACACATTCGTTGATTCGGCAATGCTTCCGTGCAACTAGAGTAAGCATGAGCATCTAGTGGCCACTAGGAACGTACCGACATGACGCAGAGGGGACGAGCTAGCCGGATATTGATACAGATACAAACAAACTTAGTACTTTTCAATTAAATATATTATTTGACTGGAAAGAATTATTGAGCTGCATTAAATATTACCAGGTGAACTCTAATTTAATTCGGTCTTTAATTATCATACTTAAAGACACATAGCTACCATTATTTTATTTAATTATATGCAGTCGTATATATGATTCGTGCAAGCCTAAAGTGAAGATGTGCTTAGAAGGCCCTGAAGGAATACATATATCATGTCTTATATTCGGAGTTCAGCCACGGAAGGAGCAATCGGATTCATCCTGTGCACCCGAACGATCAGAGTCGAGGACGACTCCTTTTCAAGAGGGGGAGGATGATGAGGACATCCCGCCGATTGGACCGATTACACGAGCACGAGCTAAAAAGATTAATCAATAGGTGAACTCGCTCCTAATTGAATTTGGGTTTTATTTACATGAGAACTGGTTACTACCTAATGCTAGTATTTTAATTGTTCTCAGGTTTACGCGTGAGGAGACTTTGGGACCCAAGAAGATTATATGCTGTCTAGGAGTACGTGTCCAGCAGAAGGTGCGGGAGAACGAGGACGCCAAAAGAAGACAATGCATATGTGGAGAAGAAATAAAGGATGCATGTGTTGCATTCACAATAGAGCAAGCAAATGAAAATCCTAAGCAAGTAATTGAAGAAGCATGGATGGACATCCAACGAGTGTATGCAACCAACAGCTCATCCAACGGTAGTGTTGCAGCGGGCGGTCAATCTGGCATGCATGATGGACATTACTTGTTGGTGTGGAGTTTGTATGCATGTATGGATTGCATGCTTGGATTGCATGCTTCACATACACATACATGGAGGTGCTGCATGTTGTGCACCATGCATGGAAGGCATTAAAGAAAACCAGCACACATGCATAGCCAACACGTGAAGACAAAAAGGGTTAAAGCCATTGCCTTTGCATGCATGGACCAAGTCAAAAGGCAGGCATGCGTGCGTGCTATGTGTACCAACCGAATCCAAAGGATGGAATCCAATCTGATCCGCATGGCAACCGAACCAGCTAATTAGATTAGCACCAACAGACTCTGTTTTCTTTTGTTTGACCGACCCCACAGTAGATACGGTGATTGAATCGGTTTGGCTTTATGCACGGGTGGCTGGCTATTAATGTCTAGGCGTGGTTGGCGCTATTGGTTCGTCAGGTTGTACAGATTCAAAGTTACCAACGATCCTACATCGTGAAAATCGAACATCCCTCCATATCATCTTGGTATCAGAGTATCGGTTGCCACGGTAGGATCAATTTACCTGTAGTTAGATTTATGTTTTTTTATCCTATACACCAAAAAGCTACAAAAAAATCCCTTTAGCCCGTAGTTCAATCTGTTAATTCTTATGAGTTTCGTTAGGTTTTGATCCATTAGAAATTGTGTTTAGTCGCTGATCTTTGTTTCCTTTGCGTAGCTTTAATTTCTTGTTTCCAATCTGCTAATCGGTACCAAAAAAAAAACAATCTACAGTAGCGAGAGCTACAGTACGCGCGGCAAAGTTGCTTTGATTGGCACGGTCTGTGCAGCAGGGCGCTGCCATCAATCGCACAAAAAAAAATCGTCCGCTACTGTAGCGTGCGCTAGAGTTCTGCACTTCTGCCGAGCAGTTTTCTTTCCCTGCCGTGTGCTGCAGTAGCCATCGCCGTCAAACGCGTGAAAGAAAAAAAAAGAGAAACGCTCACACTGCAGCGCTGAGAAAAGTGCTGCTCCAGAGTCCAGACGCACTGCAGCGCTAAGAAAAAACGTATTGCTACAGCACACGTGATTACTGTTCCGATCTACAGTACCGTGCGCACCCGCGCTGCGCTGGAGAAAACCAAAAGACGTGCGGCACTGCTACAGTACCCCGCTGCTGCAGTGCCCCGACCTGCTACAGTGCCAATGCGCGGAAAGAAAAATCTTCCGGTATATTTTTGTGAGCCCTTTAGATCCTTTGCGAATACTTTGCTCCTTTTGAGACTAGCTATTAATATTGCTATAGGGCTGTTCTTAAGTTATTTACACCTTGCTGAATTTATTTGTGACTTGTGATAAAGGGAGGACAAACTCTATTTTGGCTGACCCAAAAAAAAAGAAAAGAAAAGAGGCTGTCATATGAAACAAAAGACACGACAAAAAAAAAAGGTTAAAGAAGAAAAGAGAAGCAAGTTTCGGCCACTTGAGAAGCTTTGTGAAAATTCCTTAGTTAATAAATTTCAGATCGTGTAACTAATCTTTTAGAGCAATCTTGTGCCTTTTCATCAATTAAGCAATTGGCTAGCGTCTCTCTATAACTTGTGCAATAAGAGCTAGCTATTATTCACTTATATTTTTAGATTAGCTCATTCCTTTGATTGCATCAAGTTACATCATCCTTCTGTGTGAGTTGCTGTCCCAAACACCTCTTTTATCTTTTGGATCAGTAACTAGGCATTGGTTTCTAGTTTGGATTGTTACCTAGCTTTTCAATATCTAGAAATTGCAGATTGCACAGGTAAACACTTTTCACTCCAAGCTCCACAAATAAGCCATTGTCTAACAGTGCTTGTGCAATTGAATTCGCTTAATCTATCACCTTGTGATGTCTACCATCACCAAAGTGTGTGCAGCTCTTCAATTCCATCAAGGACGCATAAGAACTTCGGTCGGTAAGAGAAGGTGAGGTTGAGTGATTTCCACAAATAAAAACTTTCACATCCACATATATAGTTTTTCTTTGCTTTGCTACTAACCATGTCAGATCGTGAGTATACGTATATTCCTTTCTATGGTAGTAATGATCCAGAGGAGTATCTTGAGTGGGTACAAGATATGGAGTTCGAGCTTGCATCCCAGAAATTCGAATCAGAAGCCAAGGAAGTGAGAGTGACCACTTTGTTTTTTGAGGAATATGCCTCGAGTTGGTGGCGACAATTAAGTGGGAAACGACTCATTACATCTTGGGTCAAATTAAAAGGGGCCACGAGAAGAGAATTTATTCCATCCTATTATGAGTGGGAACCACTACGCCATGTGAAGAGCATTGCACAAGGATGCAGAGTTGTCCAAGATTACTATGTTGAGCTGAGTCATGCAATGCGTCGTGTCAATATCATTAGTGCATATCAAGAAAAGAAATACTTCAAAGCAGGCTTGAATTTTCAGATCGTTGCCGCACTTCAAGATAAATATTTTCGTAGTCTGCAAGATCTTGTGAAATATGCTATAAAGGTAGAAAAGAGACTTAAAAGCATGCAAACCCATCAATTAAATCTACGCCAACTATTTAGTTCTCATTCATCCACTGAGATCATGGTTGATGGCAATTGCACCATTGCTGGCCCACAATTAATGGAAGATAAGATGCTTCAAAACCCATGTGAGGATGAGAGCCACATAGCCAAATTGAGTGAGAGCATTGAAAATTGTGAGCTGTGTGATTCCACCATATGTGAGGTTGAGAGCATCCAATTTGAGAGTGTGAGTGATGCACCAAAAGAAATGAGTGAAGTAGATGAAACTAAAAGTGAGGTTATTGCTGAAATTAACGATTTACTATCTACTCCTAGTGTTGTTTCTCACATTGTGCAGGTTGATATTAAAGAAGAGGAGTTGAAGTTTCAACAACTGGCACCGTTGGAAGTAAAAGACGAGGAGATAACCACGGTTGGGGATGGAGTGCTCGCTACCCCGTGGTTTCATCATGAAGGTTTGATACCTACAACAACTGAGGAGGACGTTAAAAGTAACAATAATGGTGTTGAATTGAATATTCATCAAGAAGTGGTAAGTAAGAGTGAGAACTCTAGTGTTCCTTTGAATATTCCACATGCTGAATTTAAGGTGCTTAATTTACATAATGTGGAATCGATTACTTATGATGAAGTTCTTACTAGAATATACCCTGATGATTCTTTATGCTATATCATGTTCAATGAACCCATAGAGCTATCTAGTGTGATTGAGAGAGTTTCTAAAATTGCAAGTTCAAAATCATTAGCTAGTGCCTACACCTCCACTTATAAATTTAATTTGATAGGAGATTATGGTGTAGACAACAAGTTTCATGTTTATCGAATATGCATTACCTGTGATAAGCGTGTTGAATTAAAATTGCTTGTTTTGGATAAACCATCTTTTTGGACAATGTCATGATCACTTAGAGATGAGTATAAATAGTAGTGCCTACTGTTTAGAAAGATTTATAAAGTCTACTTGGTTATCTTTTGTTGAACAATCATGTATAAGAAATCAGAGTAGCGCAATTGAAGCATGGAAGGCACAAACCATTCTCTCGTCTCCATTACATAAAACTGATGTTGTAAAGTCGAAATATGATTATATGAGCCACTTGTATATATTAGAAAATGATTTTGGTCTGTCCATTAATAATTTGCATACATGCTTACAAAAGTCGAAGACGACTTCTTTTCATGGGTGGAGGAATAATGTGGATGAAAGGAGTGTTGAGATGAATACATCACATCTATCTTATGGTTATTGTGCTGAATATATTGTGCAAAAGAAGGGGAACACTATAACAATTGACGATGAATACATATACCATGCATACACGTTGTTTTCTTTGTTAAGCACATTTTCAGGTTATGAAAAGCCGAGGACGGCTTTTCTTGAAGAAGGGGAGGATGATACAGATACAGACAAACTTAGTACTTTTCAGTTAAATATATTATTTGACTGGAAAGAATTATTGAGCCGCATTAAATATTACCAGGTGAACTCTAATTTAATTCGGTCTTTAATTATCATACTTAGAGACACAGAGCTACCATTATTTTATTTAATTATATACAGTCGTATATATGATCCGTACAAGCCTAAAGTGAAGATGCGCTTAGAAGGCCCTGAAGGAATACATATATCATGTCTTATATTCGGAGTTCAGCCGCGGAAGGAGCAATCGGATTCATCTTGTGCACCCGAACAATCAGAGTCGAGGACGACTCCTTTTCAAGAGGGGGAGGATGATGAGGACATCCCGCCTGTCGACGATCGAATCGCCGATCTTATGAAAATAAAAAGAGGAAAATGACGTGGAGTATCCTGGAAGAGAATGGGGGCTGCTCTTTATTGATATGAACTGGGATTACAAGACTTGACTAGGGACTATCTCCAATTACACTGAATGTATTGAATACTACTTCTTTGGCTTCTGTGTTGCCTTCTGTTGTTCGCTGTTGTGTGTGCGTATATCCTCGTCTTCTGTGTTCCACCATTAAATAACTCCCGAAGAGGCGGCAGTTACTCCTGGAGAAGGCGTCCCTGATGAAACGTTACAACTGGTCGGAGGTTTAAGGTAGTTAACAATGTGCTAACTACCTTGCGGTTAAGTACTTGTGAGAATCTTAACCGTAAGGTGGTTTATCGTCAGTGTCTTGTATATCATCGTAAGGTATGGAACGTTTTGCACGTGTTCCATTCATCATACAGTTAAAGGTGCCTGTTCATAGCATTTCTGAGCAGCTACCTGGTCGAAACCTGGTCCGACCAGGGTACCCATCGTGTAACCCCTGGAATCCTTACGACCAGTGAGGTCGTTAGCCTTAGGGGTTACGACCATGAAGACGTATGGTCTTTTATGTATTTAAATTAATACATAGAGGTTTTAATCCTCGTCAGCTAGCCCCCGAACTTTAAATGAACAGGTCGTGTGAACGCCGTCTTCCGATGAATTTGTATCGGGCAGACCCTCATTTAATGTCATGACATCCGAGGTGGTTTGTGTTCATTTTAAAGTTGAGAACTTGCCTTGGGAACTGAAGAGTTCCTCTATCCGTTGGGCGAAAAAGAAGCTTTTTGCCGTTCAGACTTTTATGGATAACCTCTGATCGTAATTTAAAGAACCGAGGCTATAAAATCCCCATCGCTAGACCTTTTGGATTCTTTATGCTTCTAGATCCCCCTTTCTGATCTCCTTTACCAAGACAAAAAAATTCGTCCTTCTTTTCTTGTTCTTCCGACCACAAAAATCTCCTACGAACTCTGCTCATCCTTGAGGATTTTCATCATGTCGGAGCAAATCACAAAGTGGTTGCCTTTGGATTTGAGCAAGAAAAAGCTTGAAGCTTTGGAGAAGATTGGGATGCTTTCGGACAAGAATTTGATCAGATGGAGATCGGCATTTGGAGAGCATTTCCCAAGTCGCGAAGATGAGGAAATTCCTGTTTTCCTCGCCTACATCGAATGTGAAATTTGAGATTGCTGCAGACACAAATTCCTTCTCCGTGTTCTTGAGTTCTACGGGGTGGAATTGGTGAATTTGGCTCTAAATTCCTTCGCCAACATCAGCATCTTCACATATTTGTGTGAAGCATACCTGGGAGTGCCTCCGAGTTTGAGGCTCTTCAGGTATTTCTACCGAATGGTAATGGGGAAAACCACGGATACTCCCGGGGAATGTACATTGCGTCTTCACAACGGGAAGGCCAATGAGTACATTCATATGTACTCGAAGTCCTCGTGGTCGTCATGGAAGAAGAACTAGTTCTATATGACGGTTACGAGGGATGATGGCCTCTACTTCGCCGGGATGAGAGCAAATGAAAATCCCAAATGGAGAAAGACCGTGGAGAAGACAGGAGTGGTCGGACGATGGGTGGATGCCATCTACAACCTGCGAGTCAAGGGCTTGACCTCTTGGCACGTGGTGAGGATTTCACTAAGCGCCAGATTAGTCACATGAAGCCGGACTCACTCCTGATTTGGTCCATTGGTCGTGATGAAGCTATCTCGGGAGGTGGTAAGTCTTTGAGATAAACTTGACCGATATTTTCATTTGATTAATGTACTACCCTAAAACCTGTTCATGTTTTGTTTTTCTCTTCTTTTAAAGCTCTTTCCCGAGGAAATTAGAGAACGGATCAGCCGATCATGCAGGGAGCCTGGAGAAAAGGCCGATTCCACGAGATCTTGGCCATAGTTCTGCCAAGAGAGAGCAACAAGGCTTAAGGTAAACAATCAAAAATCTCTTTTATCATGCATATATATTCTCCGATCAGATTTTTGATCATGCTCTATTTTTGTAGTTGGTAGGGTTGCGAATCATACAAACTGGTGAGGCTAAACATCCCACCGTTGTTCCAACCGATTCGTGCCCAGATGCACTGGAAGAGGATGAATCTCCCGAGGTAATAGAACATTTCATAAGAATATATATTTATAGTTTAGATAAAAGATTTCATCACCTAACCAAATTCATTTGTTGGTTTAGGTGGAGAAGGCTGAAGGCCACCGGCTTGCGACTACAGAGGTCGCTAACCCTGCACCGGCCGTTGATTTAACGGACGCTTGTTACTAGAACAAGCGGTTCGAGGTCGGTGAAACCACTCCGCCCGACCAGATGGTCAAGGACGTGACCTTTGACGAGCTGGTCGAGGGCATTGCTTTCGATATCCTGTTGGATGATGCAACGGATTTGGCCAATCCTGCCGGTTCGGAACCGGCAAGGTCAGAAGAAAAGAAAAGGAAGGGTGACGGTACAGATTTTACTCTTCCGCGTTTTAGAGTCAAATTTCAGAAATTAACTAGGTACACTCAAATGAAAGTGGTCGTATAAGCGCATACCTTTAATAATTTCTTGATGATTTGATGCTCTTTTTTTTTATAACTTCCCTTCTTTGCTTGACATAGGTCCTCTGGTGCTCTAGTCGTTTCCGACTAGACTCCTTCTAAGGACCAGGTACTTGAAGAGGTCCATGAGCAGACCACTTCCCATGATAAAGTTCCTAAGGAAAGAGTGGTCGGAGAAGCCCCCGAGCAGGCGTCAGGGCCAACAGTTGAGTTGGAACCATTGGTGGTTCTAACTCCTTCTGCGGAGGTAGATGCCCCTAAAGGCCCTCAACAGGTTTCGACCATTGTTGGTAATTCTCCTCAACCTGACAAGTTCCCTTTTCGCCCCAATTCATCGAGGATAAGGAGCTTGACGAGGCACGGGGAAAATATCGGATCATCAAATCAAAATGCATCCTGATTCAATATTTGGTGGATATAATGATTTAGCGATCCGGGTAAGTATCTACGACCAGTTTTATAATCTCTCCTAAAAAGTCTTTTATAGAGAATTTTTAAAGAGGAAAATGCTATTTGAACAACATATGGTCAAGAATTTTGCCGTGGTCGGAGGACTGACCCAGCGGATTAAAGACTTGGAGCAGAAACACTCCGAATTAGAAAGTAAAAACTTTCCCCTTAGCCTTTTTCTTTCTTCAATGCTTCGCCCTTTGCTAATTATTCTCCCTTATCGTATTTGATAGATTTGGAGAAAATAAAAGAAGAGATTCTGGCTGAGAAAGCCAAGACAGCTCTGCTTGAAGAAGAAATCAAAGCTAAGGACGATTCGATCGCCGAGGCTACGACCCGACAAGGAAGATCTTAACAAGAAAATTGAAGGTAATAGGTCGTAAACTTGACTTATTATCTTCCTCCAATTATTTTTGTGCTTATCACCTGTTTTACTCTTGCAGAGCAAAAACAAGTTTTGGACAGAGTAGAAAAACTCGAAATTTGAGCAAGACAAGGAGGTGGCTCTCGTTCAAAGTCTAGATGAAAAAGGCGTATTTTTGAACAAGATGATCTTTGATATGGGATCAGGATCAAGCCTTCCTACCCTAAGAGATCCAGTAGAGAAAATGAACTACTTGGGTCAACTTCTAGAGGATCTTAATACTCTGCTCAAGACTACTCGGAAGAACTATGCCTAGGCCATGAAAACAGGCGTTGCTAGTGGAGTTAGTTTTGCTTTGGCAAAACTGAAAGCTTCCGACCCCTCCATTGATTTCCAAGTTGTTGAAGATGACTTCAACTGCCCACCTGAGGAGGCAACCAAGTTCATGGAAGAACTCAAGCCACTCGAAGATAAAGTAGTAGAGGAGATGGAGGCCGGATCCCCATCAAGTAGTAATTAGTCTGGGAATATTTCTAGAGTAAACTCCTGCAAAAAGTGTAAAAATATTGAATATGTGTAAAACTTACCTTTTATGTCATTAACAAAACCTTTGTTTATCCTGTTTGACTCTCTTTTTTTTAAAAAAAATTTCTCACACACCTCCTAGCCCCCGACTGCTTTATAGTAGAAGAACTTTACTATACAAGTAGATAGCCAAGAAAGAGAATGAAAGTTGAAACCATCATTTTGAAGGTATGTGCCGATATGAAGTCAAAACTAATCGTAATAATACTAGGAAATCATTGTGGTCGGAACCAGCTTATGACTTCGCCTAGTTATAGATCTTTGTTTGTCATGATCGAAATACCAATCAAAAGTTATATATGGTCGGATAAGAGACTTTGTTATTTGACATAAGAAGAAATGCAAAAATGAATGCAACAAATTATAAGTGAACTTTGTTTATATCTATTATCCTAAAGTCTGGTCGGAAGGAATGCTTAGATCTGAAATCATATATCATATTTCGTGAAACATGTTCAAACTCTCTATCCTATTGGTTGTGAGGATCGTAAGAAAAGAACCATCGCTAGAAAGCTCCTTCCAGTGGGCAGGACCACGTGCGAAAAAGGAGAGACTTCGACTAGGAGGCTTTCCGTGTCCCGACCAGTAGCTAGACAAGAGCAGAGCAGAATCTTTAAATAATGAAATATAACCTTCATAATCTTAGGCATATCGTTCAGTATGGAAAGTTATTTGTACGATGCTCTAATTACTCATATATTTCCTTAAGAAAAGAGTGTTGTCGCGCGTGGAAAAAGTGCTCACGACTAGGACCAATACGGCGTATGACTTAGAAGTCGTTGCCATAGAGTAACAGAGATCCTTAGAAAGGATATCGGAGAGAAAATTGTCTTCTCCGACCAGTTTAAATTAACAATCATGAACGACCAGCCTATAGTTTTATATATATATAAGCAAGGTTACTTTTTTTAATGAATAAATGAATTTATTGAAATTGAAAGAAAGTAAACAATAATTAAACATAGAACTTACGCAACTGATCAATGTTCCAAGAATTTGACAAAATTTGCCCATCAGACATAGCTAGTTGTACGGAACTTGGTCGGGTAACTTCGACCACAGTGTAAGGACCTTCCCACTTGGGGGAAAGTTTATTGCGATTTGCCTGGCTCTGAATTTTTACGAGAACGGATCACCTACAAAGAAGGTCGTGAGGTTGCACCTTACGATTATGGTACCTTCGCATGGCTTGTTGGTAGACTGCTGATCGTACAAGGGCTTGGTTTCGTCGTTCTTCAAGGAAATCGACGTCGTCGAGTCTTCGTTTATTTTGATCGTTTTCGCTAAAGCGATCAGTTCGAGCAGAGCCAATTTTGAGTTCTAGAGGAAGCATGGCTTCAGCCCCGTAAACCAAAAAGAATGGTGTTTCACCGGTCGCACGACTGGTCGTGGTTCGAACGGCCCATAATACAGACGGGAGTTCTTGAACCCAAGCTCGACCGTTTGATTAAGCGGTGAATACTCGGCGTTTGATCCCTTGCATAGTGATACCATTAGCTCGCTCAATCGCCGTTGCTCGAGGATGAGCAATGAAGCAAAATAATTTTACACCGAAGTTCATCGCGAAATTCTTGAAATTGACCGCTAGAGAAGCTGGCGCCATTATCGTGATTATACGACTAGGTACACCCAATCGTGTGATCACATTTTTCATGAGGAATCTCTTAGCGGCCTCGGTTGTTGTTTTAACAACCGCTCGGCCTCGATCCATTTTGTAAATGTGTTAATCATGACGAAAAGGAATTGAAGCCCCGGTGCTCTTGGAAAAGGTCCTAGAATGTCGGCCCAAAGTTGCAAAAGGCCAAGAAAGGAATTGTTTGTAAGGCTTGTGCTTGGTGATGTACTTGTTCCGCTATGAAACCGACATTATACGCGCCGTCACAAGTTCTTTTGCATCATGAAGGCGCTTGGCAAGAGTATCCTTGCTCAAGGCTTTACCGACCGGTGTTCTCAGAGGAATGATGTGCTCCAGACTCCTTTATGGATTTCGTCAAGAACTTAATGCCATCCGCTTGAGATATGCATCTCATCAACACTCCATGAGATCCTCGTTTATACAAGGTACGTTCGATTAGAGTGTATGATTTGGCTTTTCGTGCTTTACGGTCAGCCTGTACATCATCTTCTGGAATTATGTCATGCTGAAGATAATTGTAGATCGATGTCATCCAATCTCTACCTTGATTATGACAGCGCCAACCGTCAACGACCTGTGGAGCATCCATGTTCCTTTGGTGGGTTTGTTCGACCTGTAAAGAATCATGTATGTTCGCGGAAGGCTCGACTACCGAGGGTGAATCGAGTTGCTCGAGAAAAACTCCGGGCGGGACGGTTGACCTCGTGGAGGCCATCCGTGCCAACTGGTCTGCCAGAAAGTTTTCCTTTCTAGGAATATGTTGGATCTGAAAACCGAAGAAGTGCTTTTCGAGTTTTCGTACTTCCGCCAGATAAGATGACATCTTGGTACTCGAGCATTGATACTCTTTCCCTACTTGATTCGCTACCAGTTGAGAATCGCCTTTCACTAGTAATCTGCGAATCCCGAGCTTAACGAGCCGTCAAGTCCCGCCAAGAACCTTCATATTCTCGCCATATTATTTGTGGCAGGAAAATTTAACTGGATGGTGTACTTGATGTGTTCGCCAGTAGGGGATATCAGGATCACTCCAGCCCCGACCCTTTTAACATCAAGGAACCGTCAAAGTACATTGTCCACTCCTTGTAGTGTTCGTACTCGGGCCCTTGGGTGGGTTCAGGGTTTGTCCATTCGGCAATGAATTCTGCTACTGCCTGGGACTTTATTGTTGTTCGTGAAATGAAATGGAGGTCAAACGCCCTTAGCTCAACCGCCCATTTTGCTATTCGCCCCGATGATTCCTGTTTCCAAGGACTTGACCAAGGGATATCCGATCGAGACGACCACCTTGTGGGCTCGAAAGTAGTGCCTTAGCTTCCTTGAAGACATAAGGAGACCACAGAGCAACTTTTGTACTGTGGGTATCTTTCCTTTGGTCCATGTAAGACGTCACTTACATAATAAAGCGGTCGTTGGATGTTATCCTTTCTACGACCAAGACACCGCCATCTTGTTTGTGGTGTTGTCGCCACGCACATTAGCGATGTTTCTCCGGTCTCGAGAGACTAAAACCGGCACTTGTAAGATACTTTTTAAGTTCTTCAAAGGCATCGTTTGCCTCTCTAGTCCACTCGAAACTCCCATGTTTCCGAAGAAGTTTAAAGAAAGGTAACCATTTTTCTCCTAACCTTGCTATGAAACGACTTAGCGCTGCCATACAGCCGGTTAGTTTTTGGACTTCCTTCTTCGTGGTCGGAGGTCACATCTGGTTGATGGCTGCTATCTTTACTGGATTTGCTTCAATACCTCTAGCCGAGACTAGGAAACCAAGCAATTTTCCAGCAGAAACTCCGAACACACACTTTTCCGGGTTCAACTTGAGGTTATGCCTTCTCAAGTTGCTGAAAGTTTCTTGTAAGTCAGAGATGTGATTGCTAGCGTTGGTGGTATTTACGACCAGATCGTTAATGTAAGCTTCTAGATTCCGACTTATTTGTGGACTAAAGGTTTTTTGCATCAACCTTTGAAAAGTTGCACCAGCGTTTTTGAGACCAAATGGCATCTTAACATAACAATAAGTGCCATATGGAGTGATGAAGGAAGTTTTCTCCTCATCCTCTTTACACATACTAATCTGGTGGTATCCTGAATACGCATCTAAAAAACTTAGTAATTCACACCCAGAGGTAGCATCTACCAGTTGATCAATGCGTGGAATGGGAAAATCATCCTTCGGACAAGCTTTATTAAGATCTGTAAAGTCGATACATATTCGCTATTTCCCATTATTCTTCCTAACCATTACAGGGTTGGTGAGCCACTGAGGGTGGTTGACTTCACCGATGAATCCAGCCTTGAGAAGCTTGCCAATCTCTGACTGGATTGCCTCCTTCCGATCAGGCGCAAAACGCCGCAGCTTCTGCTTGATCGGTTTCTTATCAGGCTGGAGAGCTAGCCTATGCTCGATCACCTCCCAGGGGACTCCGGGCATATCGGACGCTTGTCAGGCGAATATGTCTTGATTTGCTCGGAGGAAGGAGACGAGCAACTCTTCCTATTTAGGATCGAGTCTTGCTCCGACCAGAACCTTGCGAGCAGGTGGGCCAGCATCTTCTGGCCCAGGTAGTGACTTGGCGCTGTCCGGAGTTGTCGAGGGATACCTCTTTTGTCTGGTCGGAGGGTTTGGGTGTCACCTTTGGTCTTGAGTGCTTGGCCTGCATGGTAGATGGATTAGCCTCTCTAGTCGGAAGTTCATCGACCAGTTCAAAGGATTTTCGGTCACATGCATAAGCCATTTTACGATCTCCCCGAATAGTGATGACTCCCTTTGGCCCCGGCATTTTCAAACTTTGATAACCGTAATACGTGGCTATCAAGAACTTTGCTAATGCCGGTCGACCAAGAATTCCGTTGTATGCGGATTCAAAGTTTACCACATCAAACGAAATTTTTTCCGTTCGAAAGTTATCAGGCCTTCCGAACGTAACCGGTAAGGAAACTTGCCCTATCGGCTTAGCGGTGGAGCCAGAACTATGCCATGAAAAGCATATTTCCTTTGGTTTCACCTTTGACATGGGGACCTGATTTCTTCTAAAGCTCCATAAATAATATATTCAAAGAACTACCTCCATCTACTAGGACTCGATTAACCCTACAATTATTAATGGTTGGTTCAACAACAATAGGGAACCTACCTGGTCGAGTCGAAGGAATGGGGCAGTCGTCTTTGCTGAAGGAAATTGTAATGTCCGACCACTTCGATTGCTTGATAATGTTCGGAGATTCGACGAGGTTGACCTCCCGCTCCATGGCCTTCATGTGATGCTTGGATTCGTATGAAGAAGATCCTCCAAAAATCATATTGACTGTATGTTGGGGATCCTGGTACTCCATCTCTTCGTCGCCATCCTTGTCCTTTTTGGAGCTCGTTTCTCCGGGTTCTTGTATTGCAGGAAATGGTCCTTCGCCTGCATAATAATCCTCCAGTTTTTTTTGCCAGACTCGACAGGTGCGTAGATCATGCCCTGCCTGCTGGTGAAGTGGACACCACTTCTTCTTTTTCTGGAATCCCTCGGTCGGAGCTTTCATCTTGCCTCGACCGGTATAGTCCTTCTTACCCTTCATGAATTTATCAGGAATGGCTAGGACCTCCTTGTCGTCGGGCCTACGGTTCTTCTTCTTCTTAAGAGACTTCTTATTCTTTTTTCTCTGGTTTGTCCAGCCGGCCGAGGAATCTTGTCTTTCCGATCAATGGCTTCGCACCACTCGATTGCTTCGCTAGCGGCGGCATACTTGTCGGCCATGTCAAAAAGCTCAACGGTTGTTCTTGGGGGCTTCATTGCTATGTCCTCCGTAAACCGTCGATTTCTCAGACCTGTTTTGAAAGCCTGAATAACAGATGACTCTGCAACCTCGGGTATAGAACTGCGAACCTGGTTGAACCTCTTGATGTATTGACGTAGAGTCTCATCAGAGCCCTGCCGGATTCAGTGGAGATCATCCTCCTTCCTGTATGCGGTCGACGCACTCGAAATTTGCAATTAGAAGGTCACAGAGTTGCTCCCAAGTATAGATCGATCCGACCGGTTGGTTCAACAACCACGATCGGGCAGACCCTTCGAGCATGGTGGGTAGATAGTTGGCCATCACATTTTCATCGCCTCCAACAGCTCTGATGGCGGTGGTATAGATTTAGAGAAATTCCAATGGATTTTGAGTTCCATTAAACTTGTCCAAATTGGCCGGTCGGAACCGGTTAGGCCAATGCATAGCTTGGAGCCCTGCAGAGAAGGCTTGACAACCTGTGATTGATTCATGGCGCCTTCTCTGGGAGGGTGTCGGATTATAATCGGTCGGAGACCGGTTCCTAAGATTGGAACGCTGGAACTCCGGTGTGCCGATCCGGTCGTGGACATTGGTATGATGTCTTCGACCGCCTACTTGATTCAGACGATGCCGAAGATCGTCAGGTCCAAGCGATGGTTCTTCTCGACGTGATAGGGGAGTAGCTTCATGAAATAACCTTCTCCCCTCGTGACTCCTTGGTCGGAATCGTCGAGGAGGCCTTGGTATCGACTGTTCCCTAGCATGACCATGCTGTCCCCTGCTGAGGGAGGAATGTTGGGATGAAGTCATAGTTTGACTCCCTGAAACCCTTTGTTCCCGGTCCGCTTCCGTGCGCTGCATGGTCTGTTGGAGAATTTCGGATACTTGACCTACAAGCTGTACAAAACCTGGAGTTCCCGCTAAAGTAGGATTAGAACTATTTAACATATCTTGAACACGTCGCAAGTTTTGTACAGTTACCAAAGGTCTCAGGGGGTTCAAACTGGTTGTAGGTGTACGCAGACCTGAACCCTCCCTCGACCCTCAGATTTGATCTGTCCTATCAACTACTCTAGGTGGGGCAACGCCAGGCGAATTAGTTGATGGACGTCGATCAGTTCCGTGGCCTCTGGAAGTTGGTACTTGATGGCCCGGATCATCTCTAACAACACGTGATGGCGTGGTAGAGAATGTAGGACCGTGCAGGGCATCTTGATTTTCATCTCCGATCGCGTTGACTTCGTGCCTCCAGCATTGATCTTCTGATGAGCATCCATCGTAACTAATGGAGAGCTTCTCAGTGCTTCTGCTAGAAGTTTCCACGACGGAGAGCGGTCGGAAATGAGCACCTCTCGAGGTCTCTCACCGATTCGGCGATTGCCGATCAGTATCGAAGCGTGATCATCCCCACATGGCCTACGACTAGTGGAGGCTTCATCGACACCGTTACCAGATGTCGGTTGACTCCTGGAATTGCCAGAAGCTGTAGGAGAATATCTTTCAGCAATGATTTCATCGAGGGTATAGAGATTTTCGAGTGGTGGTGCTGAAATTTCCTCACCTGTTTTGCCGGTCGGAAAGGCTGGGCTTGAAGAGATCCCCTGACATTCCGAGCTGATGGGAATGGCTGGTTCCTCTGGTTGCGCCACCGGTAACGGTGGCGCATCCTTGTCCATCCGGTCGATCTCGCTATCGTCGGCGACGTGCGAGCCGGTGGAGGAGGAAGATGAGGATGATCTGCCATTTTCCTCCATCGCACGAATGCATCCTTCCATATCGAGGTTGGCGTAGTCCGCCAAGTCAAACCAATTCTCCTCATTCCAAACTCCGGACATATTCGCATTAGCGATTGCAGGAACTTGGGTGAGGATTTGTATGAGTGAAGAGTTTCTTCAGGAAACTTACGTCTTCTTCCCCACGGACGGCGCCAAAATTTGTCGGCGATCGAATCGCCGATCTTATGAAAATAAAAAGAGGAAAATGATGTGGAGTATCCCGAAGAGAATGAGGGTCGCTTTATTGATATGAACCGATTACAAGACTTGACTAGGGACTATCTCCAATTACACTGAATGTATTGAATACTACTGTTTTGGCTTCTGTGTTGCCTTCTGTTGTTCGCTGTTGTGTCTGCGTATATCCTCGTCTTCTGCGTTCCACCATTAAATAACTCCCGAAGAGGCGGCAAGATTACTCCTAGAGAAGGCGCCCTCGATGAAACGTTACAAGCGGTCGAGGTTTAAGGTAGTTAACAATGTGTTAACTACCTTATGTTAAGTACTTGTGAGAATCTTAACCATAAGGTGGTTTATCGTCGTTGTCTTGTATATCATCGTAAGGTATGGAACGCGTTTTGCACATGTTCCATTCATCACACGATTAAAGGTGCTGCTCATAGCATTTACGAGTAGCTACCGGTGAAACCTAGTCAGACTGTGGTACCCATCGTGTAACCTCTCGAATCCTTACGACCAAAGGAGGTCGTTAGCCTTAGGGGTTACGACCATGAAGACGTATGGTCTTTTATGTATTTAAATTAATACATAGAGGTTTTAATCCTCGTCACTGCCGAGTGGACCGATTACACGAGCACAAGCTAAAAAGATTAATCAACAGGTGAACTCGCTCCAAATTGAATTTGGATTTTATTTACATGAGAACTGGTTACTACCTAATGCTAGTATTTTAATTGTTCTCAAGTTTACGCGTGAGGAGACTTTGGGACCCAAGAAGATTATATGCTGTCTAGAGCGTGTCCGGCAGAAAAAGGGAGAACGAGGACGCCAAAAGAAGGCAATGCATACGTGGAGAAGAAATAAAGGATGCATGTGTTGCATTCACAATAGAGCAAGCAAATGAAAAGCTTAAGCAAGTAATTGAAGAAGCATGGATGGACATCAACGAGTGTATGCAACCAACGGCTCATCCAACGGCAGTGTTGCAGCGGGCGGTCAATCTGGCATGCATGATGGACATTACTTGTTGGTGTGGAGTTTGTATGCATGTATGGATTGTAAGCTTCACATACACATATATGGAGGTGCTGCATGTTGTGCACCATGCATGGAAGGCATTAAAGAAAACCAGCACACATGCTAGCCAACACGTGAAGACAAAAAGGGTTAAAGCCATTGCCTTTGCATGCATGGACCAAGTCAAAAGGCATTTATGCGTGCGTGCTGTGTGTACCAACCGAATCCAAAGGATGGAATCCAATCTGATCCGCATGGCAACCGAACCAGCTAATTAGATTAGCACCAACATACTCTGTTTTCTTTTGTTTGACCGACCCCACAGTAGATTCGGTGATTGAATCGGTTTGGCCTTACGCATGGGTGGTTGGCTATTAAAGCCTAGGCTGTGTGTACCAACCGAATCCAAAGGATGGAATCCAATCTAATCCACATGTAAAGGGACGACATATTTTTCAGATAATCAAATATTTTTTATTCTAGAATTTGAGCAAATATTGCCCCCACTAGAATTGAGGGTTCTAATCTGTTGTGCCGTTCCATTGTTCTTGTGATTCCTTGTGTTTTGTAGGAGCATCGACACGTCTACTTTGTGTGATTGGGTAGACAGGATCACGAGCGTGTGGTTGGGCGAATTCTTTTGACAGTGGTTGGCGCCATCGGTTCGTTAGGTTGCACGGATCCAAAGTTATCAACGATCCTACGTCGTGAAGATCGGGCATCCCCCCGTATCAGATATGGTCTGGCAACGGTGGATAGCGACGGCGAGAGAAGCTCCAAGCGGCGGCGGTGGTCGGCGAGGTCAATTCGACTGATTGGGCTATTCTGGCCGGGGAGGGCGAACGAGGTCGACGGTGGTTTCGGTGAACAAAGAGTGGAATCAACTGAGGGGATTTACTTATTGTAGATTGGAACATAGTGTGGGTGGAGGATCTTGGGGATCTCTGGAGCGCCGGTGACGATAGGGTGGTGCCACGGCCGAAAATCAGAGCTTGGTCTTACCATGTGCTTCAGACTCAATTGATGATGGGAGAAGATGTAATGTGGTCTGGCGTGGCGAAGGGAGGTCACTGGGGAGACATGGGTCTATTTATAGCTGCTTGGGTGGAGATCGCCCGAGAGTGTGCGATGCATTCGGTGTGGCTCGTACTGAGTGGTTGATGATTTTGACAGGGTCGGCAACACAGCGTGGACGGCGTGACAGCCTGAGCGATGGCGAGTAATGGCCGAGTGACAACATTTGCCAGTTGCCTCTGGTTTGATCAGGGGAATACGACCGAAGGAGCAGTCCTGGCTACACCGGGTTCGGTAAGCCACTAGTCAGAGGAACAGGAAACAGGGGTAAAGAGAATAGGCTATAGAGAAAAATGAGAAAAGGATTGTAATGGAATCTTAGGTTCTAAAACTCTAATGTTTTCTCTAGGATTTCCGTATGCAATGGTAAACATAGATTGATATTTGGTAGACACTTCTAATTAGACTTTTTGAATGTTCAAAGAGTTAGGTTTTAGAATTCTATACTCGTGATCTTATGGTTTTCTGTACTTTAAGACTTTCATTTCTTATTTCTTGTGCTAGCAAAAGAACACACGAAATTCAAATAATCTCAAAAATGCAGGCAAAAATGATGGCAACCGATATTCATATAAAAAGTTTTAAAAATCCTGTATTTCTGCATTTATGGATTTTTGGGATGTTACAAACTACCTCCCTTAAAAAGAATCTCGACCCTGAGATTCCGGTAGATGGAAAGAATAAGATAGGACGAGGAGGAAGAGAGACATTGTGGAGGATGCTAACGCAATCATAGTTGCTTTGCCGGCTCCTGATGTTGCGAGTCTTCATCGTGGTCGTCCTTTGTTTTCTTTATGACAGCCATAAATTTTCTGTTGATGGATTGATAGTAATTGTCCATATTTGAAGGAATAGCTAGCCTTGGAGAAGTCGATATAATAACTATATCCCGCTCATCATGTCCTATTTTCCCTACTAGAATCCAATTATTCCCTTTTAGCCTACTAATTGCCCTAAGTTAAACTCTATGTTTATCTTATAATCGACGTTACCACCACAATTTTTAGTTTGTGTATCCTCCTAGTTGGTTTGATTTTCTTTAATAGAAGTTGTTGTACCACCCATTTATAACTGTATGTAATCATATTGATTTGACATTTCTACATTTAGCTATCCCTACAGATCAACTACCTTTCAATTGATCCTGATTACATGCAATTGTATTTGATTCCACCAATTATCATATAATTCATTACTATCTAGTCTACTAATGCTAAATCAATATTTTCTAGTATAAATCGAATTTTCCTTCAGTATTACTTTCAATTATGTTAATTCTCCTGATATCCAATCTTAGAAATTGCTAATAATCCAGTTATTCACCACATGATGTTTATAAATTCAACAATATGTCACATGTTTGATTCATCCTCAAAATCACACAATACCCTTGATACATTTGCATTAACTACATATCGTGCAAGTCTTCTATGGCATCGCCTAGACCTAAGGACACAACATGTGCCAATCCATTGTTTGGACTACTTACGTGCCTTCTTGGTCAGGGGCTGCTTCATAGAGACGTTACATGCTAGTTATGTGGATCTTCATGTCTGGTGGTGCTTCCAGTAAGAGAGTAGCCTGATATAGGGAGAAGATCGCGGGGACGATATAACTAAACCCATTTTTCTTCTTTAAAATTGAGAATTTAACATATGGAAAGCCGAGGAGGCTCAACCAAATCACACAAATATTTTAAAACAAGTTTTTCCTATGACTACGAAATATGACGCCCATGGGCAAAATAGGAAATACACAGGTTCCAACTAAAATATCATGAAAGTACATTCGTCTACTCGTGGTATCACATACGGGAGTGCACAGTTCTACGCACAAGGGTCACTCAAAATGAGATTGCCCTACCTTAGCAAGTCGTCACGTTCCTTAACTTAAAAATTTGAAGCTAGGGTAAGGGAAGAGAAAACTAATCATCTTTTGAAATCAAATGAAGATCTAACATAGATAAGAAAGAGAGAGTAATCGTTAGGAGGGATGCGAATGAGAAATATTACTTATATTTTTCACAAAGCTTTTGTAGGCGAAGATAGGTTTTGAAAACTTCCACTAATGAAACTAACGGCCATGCTAACTAAGGTCACGACCTAGAGTCGATATGCTCTGATACCAAGTTTGTGAAACCTCAAATTTGGAACTTGGGACCCACTATGTATATTTGTGCCATTCCTTGAATCAGTAGATAGCACACACAGTTACATTATTAGTTCATACACATATCACGAAAATGCAAAGCTATTGCATAATATTAAACAAAGCGTAAATATACCTTATGGCTTTTGACCTGCAGAATGGCCGGATAGGCCAAATACTTTCAGAGATCAGCAGCGGAAGTAGAATCAAATTGTAACACGTGGAACCCTCAAGATATGCCCATCGGCAATCGACTGTGGGCTCGCGACCTAGTCTCTTAGTCTTCTTGATCTTCAGTCTTGATCAATACTCATAATTGTCCCTATAGCCTTCTTTTATGCGTACTGACTAAAAGAATATAAATAGCGAGCATGAGTACACAACCATACTCGCGAGCCAACACACAATGCAATTTCATACATGCAGGGCTAATCAAAGGGGAGACTCTTGGTTCTTTTATTTTGCACAAAGCCATTTATGGAAATAGATTAAGTAATAAAAAATCCTGAGAATTAGCATTTTACTAACACAAGTTATATAAACTGAGTTTTTGGTTGAAAGTACTAGTGGAGATTACATCTCCTATACCATTGAGTGGCCATGCCCACTCAATGCTCAGGTCACACCCCGAATTTATCACTGGCCCCGACCAGGCATTTCTCAATTACCTAGGTTCCACCCCAACATTTCAAATTACTTGGCTCCCATCACATATTTCCAACCACTAGGATCCAATCCCATATTTCCAACCACTAGGCTCCAACCCAATCTATATCACATTCCAGGGCTATATCTATTTGGCGATCCCAAGGCTGCAACCACCCGGCAATTCCGGGCTGGATGCCTTTGGTGACTCCCCGGCTGCACCACCCGGCGAAACTCAGGTTGCACCCCTAGCGAAACCCCGGTCACAATCCCCCTTACCCGCAGGTGAGACCACCCTCGAATCCTAGGTTGCAACCCTCGAATCCCGCAGCTACACCACCCTTGAGCCATGGGAGTGCTTCGATCTTGCAGTTTCCTGAGATGTGGTGCAGCAGTCTTCACATGAGCTACACAACCAAAAGTACGCAGGTGATATACCTTCGGCTTCCTCTTGTACAATGCTTCGTATGGTGTTTTGCCGGTGACACTTTTGGTTGATTCGCGGTTCAGCAGATACACTGCCGTGGTTGCCACCTCACCCCAAAATCTCCCTGGCATCTTCTTGCACTTCAACAGACTCCTTGGCATTCCGACAACAGTTTGATTCCTCCGCTCAGCCACTCCGTTCTGCTGAGGTGTATAGGGAGCTGTCAAGAATCGCTTCATGCCCAAATTATCACTAAATGCTTGGAAATCATTTGAGGTGAACTCTCCTCCACAATTAGTTCTAAGTGCCTTCACTTTTAGCCCAGTCTCCAACTCGACCTTGGCTCTCACTGACTTGAACACAGTCAGGGCCTCATCTTTTGATTTTATCAGCACCATCCACATGAATCTAGTGCAGTCATCAACAATCAACAGAAAGTACCTCTTGCCTGATGGAGTGGCTGGTGATATAGGTCCACATAAATCTCCATGCAGCAACTCTAGGGGAGATTGTGCTCGGTACATTGTTGCTGTGGGAAATGGCAAACGATGTTGCTTGCCTGCCAGACAGCCTTCACACAGCTGTTCGACATGCTCGATCAGTGGTAGTCCTTCAACTAGTTGCTGCTTTGACATGTACCTTAGCGTACGAAAGTTCATATGACCGAACCTCGCATGCCAAAGCCACTCCTTCTCCTTATGCACTACCATCAAGCACACAGGTTGTGCTGGCTGTAGGTTCAGCACATACAACCGGTTGCTAGACCTTCTCACTTTTGCTAACAATCGACGCTCCTGATCATAGACCTTCAAGATCCCATCTTCTAGTACAGATTTGCAACCATTTTCATCGAGTTGTCCCGGGCTTACAATATTGCTTCGCAACTGAGGAATGAAATAGACATCATTTAGTACCTTATGCTCCTTGGTTTTTCTTTGGAACAAAATAGTCCCACGGCTGCGAATCTTTGCAACGGACCCATCACCGAGCTTCACTGTGCCTGACACCGTCGTGTCCAGCTCCGTGAACACCTCACAGCACCCTGATATATGATTGCTAGCTCCTGTGTCAAGGTACCATGAGATATTCTACAATTTTCTTCATCTCCAAACCAGGAATCGCTTTTCTTCATTGAGAAGTGCCGTTTCAGCTGGCAAATTCGTGAGCTATGCAGGCTCACTCATCTGGACCATCAACAAAGATGGTTCATTGTTGTTCTTCTCGACAAGGTGTGCCATCTCCTCCTTCTTCTTTGAACGACACTCAGATGCGTAATGGCCATAATTTTGACGATTATAGCAACGCACTTTAGTCTTGTCGAACTTGAATTCATTGTCGTTGTCGCGCTCGTCGTCGCCACGGCTGTGACCACGCCCGCGTCCACGGCCTTTGCCGCGGCCACGATCGCCTTTGTTGGTGCCACTCTCGGACGCCTCGCCTCCCTTCTTCTCCTCCTTGGCCTTCCACTGAGTCCGAGTAAGCAATACATGCCCATCGTCCTCACTGTTGGCTTTTCGCAGTCGCTCCTCGTGCGCTTTGAGGTGGCCGATGAGCTCCTCCATCGGCATGGTCTTGAGATCTGCAAACTGCTCGATGGAACTGACAATCTGTAAGAATTTGTTAGGGAGAGATCGAAGCATCCTCTTGACGACGTATGACTCCTCCATGTTGTCGCCATGTTCATGTATCTTGTTGACAATGGTGCCAACCTTGAACGCATAATCTTCGACAGTCTCAATGCTCTTCATCTTGAGTCCATCGAGTTCCTCCTTGAGGGATTGCACCCCCGCTTCCTGGATGCGTTCGACCCCAAGAAACATGGTTTTCAGGGTCGTCCATACCTCCCGTGCATTCTTCTTCTTCGCGATGAGCAAGAGTACATCTTCAGGAATGGCGCTGAGGATGGCTGCTCGTGCCACCTTGTTCAGCTTCGCGTCAATCGGCTCCTTCGGGTCTACAGGATCTACCGCGTCCCACAGATCATTGGCCTCCATCACGGCCTGCATCTTGATAGACCAAGCCGAGAAATTCAACCGCGTCAAGACGGATACGACATCCCAAACCGACGCCTCCTTCCTCCCTTGATTGCTCCCCATGGCGCCCGCCGGCATGTACTTGGGCATCCTCCTGGTTCGCAGCTTCACCAACTCGTGCTCGATACCAAGTGATGGATCACGTAACACCCAAGTCTTTCACACACACACTATCGCAAGACACACGCGAGCTCCTGGGATGGATACAGAGAAGGAACGAAGAGACCAACACAAACGCACGAAGTTGTTGCGCCACAACTCGTGCGATTTTCTCAATCTCTATTTCTCTGAAAACAGACGCTTACACAAGATAGTCAAGAAAACAACCGACCAAAGACAATACAAACGCGCTACACTATGATATTTGAGGATCATAGTGAGGGGGAGTTCCTTATTTGCATTCTTATGGGTTTATTGCTACTTCTGAACTTGAATTGCAATTCTTGATCCTCACAATGATCAAAGGTCATTTCGAACAATTGTTCTTTCATATGGACCTTAAGTGAGTTTTGACTCCTTTCTGGAATTTGAAGCTTTCGTGCTTTCTTTTGCCGTATCTCACTTGCTGATACTATTCTGGAGCCAGCTTGGTCATTTCCTTTGCTTTTTCTTGCATTTGGACCAAGTTGTGCCTTTGAGCGAAAACGACGTGTTTTTACTTTTCAAACCTCTAAACTTGCTTTTGTGGAAAATTGCCAATGTGTTCATCAAGGGGGAGATTGTGGATATCATGGGGATATGCCTGAGATCTTAGGATGATGTTACAATTGGCAATGTCGTTGATGGTTTGTCGAATCACGTGTTTTCGGCAAAGTTTCAGTTTTGTCAGGCCTCTGGCGGTCTGACCAGCCATGGTGGCGGTCTGACCGGCCATGGTGGCGGTCAGACCGGCCATGCCTTGTGTTGTTTTTGTTGGTTTGGTTGCTGGCGGTCTGACCGGCCAAGGTGGCGGCGATCGGCCAAGCGATGGATCGACCGGCCTTGAGTGGCGGTCGACCTGGTCACCGCAATGTTTTGGTTTTTGAGTGGGCCAAAATAGAAGGTGTAGGCAAGTGAGAAGGTGCTTACGCACTTGGTTTCATAATTTTGGAGCTTCCAGCAAAATTTCTATTGGTTTGAAAATTCCAGAGGTTTTGGTTTTCCAAGTTGGAATTTTGGTTAAGTCATGGATCGGTCAATGACCGCCTTTGGTCAAGGATCCGACCGGAGGCTGATCGAGCCCGCCAAGGTGGCGGTCTGACCGGCCAGATCTGGTTTGTCGCCCTTCGTGGCGGCGATGTTTGCTTGTTAGGTCAAGTTCATGGGTTTCATGGCATATGTGTTGCATGATGCATGTTTTGACTAACGTGGGTCAAGTTGTGAAGAACTTGTTCTCGATTCGTTTGCTTGTCTATTTTTGTCGCAGTGTTGCTTGGTGGTCAACGACGGTCAGCAGCGAGGATGATCGGGACTAGGCTTGGAGAGCCGAGGTCCGTAACGATCGGCGATCTTTGGGAGGTCAAAGAACTCAAGCGGAGCGCAGAATGGACAAGGGTAACCGAACGGGCAGTTCGGTGCGACTAGTTCGATCAAGCGGCGCGGGGGTCGGTGCAAGTGCCATGGTGGTTTCGGTGGGAGCCGGATGGGAGAGACTTGCCGACATGAAGAGAGCCGATGATCAACCTACACGTGGCGAAGCATGGAGGTGCTTCACGAAGATGGGACTCGGTCTTTGCAAAAGATCGAGAAGGGGTATTTTGGTAATTTCACCAAATACCGCCTTGGTGACCTCTTGCCAAGTCACGACGCAAGACGGCGCAAGGTGAAGTGGATTAGGTCAAGAGATGAAGACGGCGCTTTAAAACGCGTGCGTATGTGTCCCGTTTGTTTTGGGCCTTAACGGGAGCCCATTAGGGTTACTCTTCTAGATGGTCTAAGCCTCCACTATAAATAGAGGAGGGAGGTGGCTGCACCCCCTTCAACCCTTTCATTGTGTTTGAAACCTTAGTTTGCTTAGGGAGAGGATTAGTGGAGGTTAGGGTTCTAGAGAGTTGGATTTGATTTCGTGCTCATGTATTGAGTCTTTGTCCTCCATTGATGGAGTGGTCAGTAAATCAATCACTATATCAAATCAATCCAAAGAAAGTTCTCTCAAAGATGAGTCTATTTGCTTTCTTTCTCTCTATTTGATGATTTGAGGTCTTTTGTTGATCCACGAGTTTTTGATTGCTTTACTGCCTTGATCTAACTTGCTATGACATGTGGGAACCTATCTAGGATCATCTAGATCATCAATCACCCACGAGCAAGTCCTTAGATCATATTTCGTGTTTTGCTCGGTTTTGAACCAACCTGCGTTCTCCTTGAAAAAGGTCTAGACTTTGACGTGGATCTACTCGATCGTCACTTGGAATAGGTCCCAGATACCCTTAGGGAGGTGTGTTCCAAGTTTGATCGAGTTTGATTGATATATCAAAAGTTAGATCGATTTTCGTTTTGGTTTCAGATTCAAACATTGCCTCTCGACAGACCGGTCGACCGCTGCTCAATACCGGTCGACCGCCCTTGCTTTGCTTGGTCGATCGCTAGTAAGCCGCCGGTCAGACCGCCACGTCGACCGCCTAATAGCCACGGCCCGACCGCCAGTAGGGTTTTTGGTCTTGCTTTTGTTGCTTTTGATTTGGGGATTTTGTTGTGATTCAATACTAGTCTTCCAACAGATCGGTTTATTGATCTTCATAGCTCTCGTAGCTATTGGAGTGAAATCTTGTTGAATCCATCTTTTGTGAAAAAGTGAGCGTGTTCTATTCACCCCCTCTAGTCGCCTTTTCGTCCAACAAGTGGTATCGAGCCTGTTAGTTCAATCTTGATCTTAACCGTCAACGAACTGGCGATGGATAAGTACTCACCAAGCCGCATGTCTTTGATGGGCTCGACTATGCCTATTGGAAGAACCGCATGCGAGTTTTTCTTGAGAGCGAAGGACAAGCTATATGGGAGGTTGTTCGAGCCTCATTGCTTTTGCCCGGTTGCTCTACGGCTTCAGAAACCCTCTTGGCTAACAACAACAAGGCAAAGAACCTTCTATATGTCGGGCTTGGTAGGCAAGAGTACGATAGGATTTGTAATCTTGCATCGCAAGACATGAGATTTGGCACACCCTCGAAACCTACCATGAGGGATCGCCCCGCATCAAGCAAGTGCGTCAAAATGTCTACAAGCGAGAGTACAACAAATTCGAGATGCGCCCCGTGAGAGCATCGATGATGTCTTTACTGCTTTTAGCAAGGTGATCAATCGGTTGAAAGTCGTTGACATTGAGTACTCTCAACTGAGAATGCCATCCACCTCTTGGGTGCAATCAACACCAAGGAGTGGGAGATGAAGGCAATCGCCATAGAGGAGAACGCCGATCTCTAATCTCACTTTGAGCTGCTTTATAGCAAGCTAAAAACTCATGAGATCAAGAGAGGCGGTAATCCTAAGAAGGATAACATGGCTTTGGTGGTCGATCCTCTCAAAGGACTCTGATGATTCTTTTGAGTCTTCTTCTGCTTTCTTCTTCTCTTGCGTGTTTATCTGCTATTCATGGAGAAGAGCTTGAGAGTCTTCTGAGCGAGTTGGATCTCATAATTAAGAAGGTCACACGTGCCTATAACAATGTGAGAAACAGAAGAGAGGCGGCCCTGTGACTTGTTATGAATGTGGAGAGCTCTATCATATCCCGCAAATTGCCCTAATTTGAAAGGCAAGAGCAACCACAAGGAAGAAAAGCCGACTTGAAAGAAACCTCAAGGATACAAGTCCAAGTTTGATGTTGCCAAGCTTAAGAAGGTCATTCCTTAGGGTCTTTGCCGCTTTTGAAGAACAATCCATGAGCGATGTGGACTCGGGAGCGAGGAGGACAAAGAGGAGGAGCTTCTCAAGACAAGAACAAGGGTAAGGCCAAAGACTTCACGGCATGTGCTTCATGGCAGACTCGTCGACGCCGATGACTCCAAAGGAGGTAACTCCATCCTATGATGCCCTTTTAGTTAGATGTGACACCTTGTTTGAGCAACTAATGAATCAGGATAAGGCTTTAGCTTTCGTCATGGATAAAAATATGAACTTAGATTCACAAATAAATGATTTAAAATTAGAACTTGTGAACGCTAAGGATCTTGATGTTGATGAATTCTCATCCTGCCTTGCCTTACATTCTGAACTGGCTAAATTACAGAATGCTCATGATACTGTCATGCATCAACTTGAAAATGCTAGAACTGAGCTAATTGAAGTCAAATCTGCTTCCTGTGGTAAATGCTTAGATTCTAATCAGTTGATTGTTTCTAGTCCTGTTGCATCTAGCCCATGCTCTGCTTGCTTAGAACATGAACGTGAAATAAAAGATATCTTAGAAGCAGCTAGAGCTAAATATGCCAAGCTTAAGGATATAATTAATTCTTCCAACTGTGCTTCATGTGAAGCTCTTAAGCTTGAGCTTGCTGTCTATAAGGAGAAACAGTCCAAAATTGTCAAAGCCAAAACTTGTGAGTCATGTGTTAACCTTAAAAAGGAAATTGCTTACCTTAATGATTCATTAGGAAAAATTTCTAAAGGTAAGAAACAGTGAAACATGATTCTTGACAAGTCAAAGACTCCTTATAAGAATCAAGGGTTAGGATACAACTTTGCCCAGGATAAATCAAAAGACATTCAAATTTTGAGAGATGGCTTAGTTGAATTCGATACCCAACCTGCAAGGACTGTTTTTAAATCTGCAGGGTTTGTCCAACCTTCCTTTAAGTCAAAAGGTGCTTCTCCCAGTGGTACAAAATACCATTGCACCTATTGCAAGAAGAGTGGACATTTGGTTGAGTTCTCACATGAGGTTGAAGAATGCTAAGAAAAATATTGCTAGAATGTCATTTAATCAACCCAGAGCTTTTATGAGACATGGTCATATACAAAAGAAGAACCCCTGCCTAGGATTTGTTGCACATGCTCATCACCATGTTCCTAGACAGATGCATCTCATGTTTTGGTTACCATTGCTCATAATAGAACGCTAATAAAGTCAAGGATAGCACATCTGCTTTGCATACTACTGCAGACGAAAGTGTCTCAAGATCGGGTTCCCAAGTCGCTTTTATCTAACTTGAAGATTGAGACACATCGCTCTTTTGTTCCTTGATTTTCGTGATTACCGCGAAAGAGGAATGATACGTGGTTCGCCGACTCTACTGTTCACGCCACATATTTGGAGACTCAAGATGGTTCACCTCTTTCACGCGGTCAACAGTGATGACTTCATCACCTTTGGAGATGATAGACAAGGGCGGATTAAAGGAACGGATCGATCGGGGTGAGTGACAAGTTCATTCTCAAAGACGTCGCCCTTGTGGACAAGCTAAGGTTTAACCTACTTTCTGTCTCTCAACTTCTTGATGATGGATATGAGACTTGTTTTAAGAAGAATGCTTGTCGGGTGCTTGATTCAGCTGGTGATCTTGTTTTTGGGATTACTAGAATTGCTAGGATTTTTGGAGCTGATTTTTCTGAATCGCTTGCTGGATCTCTCAAATGTTTGATTGCATCTTCTTTCGATATCCGGCTTTGGCACCGACGCGTTTGGGGCACATTGGTTTTGATCATCCGACACGAAGTTAGCGGCCTTGATCTCATGAGAGGTCCGCCTAAACTCAAAGTCTGTCAAGGATGTCAGATGTGCGCCAGAGGCATGGCAAGCAAGTTGCCGCCCACACCCTTCAAGGACTATGGTCATGACCGACGGACCAGGACAGTTGCTTCATATGGATACTGTTGGTCCTGCTAGAGTTCGGTCAGTCGGTGGAAATTGGTATATTCTTGTCATAGTCGATGATTTTTCGAGATACTCTTGGGTGTTCTTTCTTGCTTCGAAGGATGAGGTTTTTGATCATTATCATGACCTTGTTCTTCGCTTGGCTTCGAACTTCCCGGTGCCTTGAGAGCGATCCCATGATGACAAGGGCACGGAGTTCAAGAATGCTTTTTGCCTCTTTTGTGCCGAGCGCAGTATTGAGCATCGCTTCTCTTCTCCACGCCCCTCAACAAAATGGCGCTAGGAAAGGAAGAACAGGACTCTAGTCGAGATGGCTAGGACAATGCTAGATGAGTATAGCACACCGAGGAGGTTTTGGGCCGAAGCTATTGCTACAGCTTGCCATATTTCGAACCGTGTCTTTTTGAGACCTTCCTTGGGCAAGACTTCATATGAGCTTCGTTTTGGTAGAAAACCCTCTGTCTCTCATTTTCGAGTTTTTGGATCGAAGTGTTTTATTCTCAAGACAGGAAACCTAGATAAATTTGAATCAAGGACTTGTGATGGTTTATTTCTAGGTTATCCTGCTCATTCGAGGGGTTTTCGGGTTTTTAATGTTGAAACTAACATTGTCCAGGAGACATGCAATGTCACTTTTGATGAGACTAGCCCTAGAGCTAGATCCGATGTCTCAGGTGACTTACAGGTGACAGAGAGCATTTTTGTTGAAGAAGACGAGGATGGATTTGATATCGCTTCCCTGCTGCTGCTGATGATGCTCGCCAAGCTCCGTAACTCGCCACGATCGCTTCACCTCCAATTGAGGCTCCTGCTGTTTCTTCGTCGTCAGCAATACCTGCGGAGGTTGAGGAGACGCTATCTCCCCAGCGCTCCTTTGCACATTCGAAGCAACACCTCCGGATCGATGATTGGTAATATTCATGAGCGAGTCACTCGCCTGTATCATGATCCGAGTCTTTTCTCTCACTCTGCATTTGTAGCTTCTTTTGAACCCAAAGATATATCACATGCTTTATCTGATGCTAGTTGGGTCAATACCATGCATGAGGAGTTAGAGAATTTTGAAAGAAATAAAGTTTGGAACCTTGTAGAACCTCCTAGTGGACATAATGTTATAGGAACCCGTTGGGTGTTCAAAAATAAACAAAATGAGGATGGTTCTGTGGTTAGAAACAAGGCTAGGTTGGTAGCTCGGGGCTTTAGCCAAAGTTGAGGGGTTAGATTTTGATGAGACCTTCGCTCTGTTGCTAGATTAGAAGCCATTCAAGATTTGCTTGCATTTGTTGCATCTAAAGGTTTTAGGTTGCATCAAATGGATGTTAAGAGTGCCTTCTGAATGGTTTTATAGAGGAGGAAGTGTATGTTAGGCAACCCCCGGCTTTGAGAATCCCAAGCATCCCGATCATGTTTTTAAGCTATCTAAAGCCTTGTATGGTCTTAAACAAGCCCCTAGAGCACGGTATGATAGACTTAAGACCTTCTTGCTTAAGAATGATTTTGAAATGGGAAAAGTTGATAAGACTCTTTTCATTCTTAGGCATGGCAATGACTTCGCTTGTTCAGATATATGTTGATGATATTATCTTTGGTGGTTCCTCTAATGCTCTTGTTTCAGCTTTTTCCGAGACCATGTCCAGGAATTTGAGATGAGCATGATGGGAGAACTCAATTACTTTCGGGGCTACAAATCAAGCAATGCAAGGAAGGGATCTTCATCCATCAAACGGTACACCAAGGATTTGCTCAAGCGTTTTGATATGGGTGATCGCAGTTTATCGCCACTCCCATGGCGATTTCGATCGCTTTGGATCCAGATGAGGAAGGAGAAGCGTGGATCAACGCGAGTACCGCAAAGATGATCGGCTCCCTCTGCACTCGACGGCCTCAAGACCGACATCCACTTCATGTCTCGCCTCTGCGAGGTTTCAGCATCACCGAGGACTTCACATCGCCAAGCCGTTAAGCGCATTTTCGGTATTTACACTCTACCCTTCAAGATGGCATTTGGTATTCTTGCTCTTCTTCCCTGTCCATTCGGGGTTTTGATTCGATTTTGGGTCAGAGGCTAGATAGGAAGAGCACATCCGCACATGTCATTTCTTAGGCACTTCTCTTGTCTCTTGGTCTTCTAGGAAGCGGTCTTACATTGCACAATCCATCTTTGAAAGTGAATATGTAGTCTAGCGCTAGTTGTCAGAGTCGATTTTGTGGATGGTCTCCACTCTTAAGGATTTTGGGTTAACTTTTGCTAGTGTTCCTCTTTTTCGTGATAACACTTCGCTATTAACATTGCTAAGAACCCGAAGGCAACATTCTAGGACCAAACACATAGACATTCGCTATCACTTCCTTAGAGATCACGTTGAGAAGGGTGATATTGTGTTTGTGGAGTCCGAGGCTCGATTAGCCGATATCCTCACCAAGCCTTTAGACCCAACAAGGTTTGCCACCTTGAGAAGTGAGTTAGGGGTAATTTATCCCTATGGGTTGGTTTGAGGGGGAGTTGGATCTTTTCTGATCTTTCCTTGTTCATTTGATCTTTTCTTGATTTTCTTTTTGAACTTGTTGATCTTTTTGATCTTTTAGGCTTTTTGAGCTTTTCTTGCATCTCATTGTATCATATTGCATTCATATGAAAAATCCAAAAAGATGCATTGTAATATAAGCTTTTCTGCTTATCTTTTAAAATTGATGAAGCTTTGCTTTTTACCCTTTGGAGCTTTAGTGTTTCAATTCTTGCTCAATGCCATGTCTAGTTTTTTGACTTGCTAGAATTATCATGCTTTCACATGTGTAGCTAAGTCTTTGCTGTATGAGCTAGAACTTGAAAAACAACTTGAACTAAGAAATTAGCAATTTGTGAATTGTTTAGCTTGAGCCATGCTAATTAGTGCTCCTTTTGTGACATTGGCCTGTCAAAATTGCTTTGCTAGCTCTTGAATCTAGCTTTGATCATTACTTGAGCTTCTTGTACTTCTGAGAATCTAAAACTGCTCTTGTGCAAAATTAAAAATGATCTCTTTTGTGCGAAAAGAACCTGATCTCACCAATTCTTTCTCATGAGGCGCTTGCCATTGCACTAGGCATGAACTCGGGGAGTTTTGGATGACCTAGACCACTCTCTTAAGCTTTTGTTGCTTGGGATGGTCGAGTGAGGCTTGAGATCTAGCACAATGCTAAAAATACAAATTGTCAAATTGGTTGAAGCTTAGGAAGAGATTGTGGATGGCTCCTAGTCCAGGATCTTCTTTACTAAGATAGACCTTTTATCAACTTGAATATCTATTGCTATTGAGAAACAGTTGAAAAATGGGCGTTTGAGAAAATTGAGCAAAATGATTCAATTCAGGACCTATTTGTCTCTTAATGTGGTCTTTGTTAGCTTTTTTATCTAACTTTGACATTTTGACATGGCCAGTATCATTTTAGGATCACTGTTGATGAACTTGCTAGATTTGAAGCTCTGCTTAAAATGCTAAAATTCATTGCTTTATATTGAGCCTTCTTGCTTAGCTTTGTTATATATGTTTTATCATGATCTTGCTAGCGTTGTTAGGCTTGATATGTTGTTTGTGCAACTTTAGAAATGCTAACTTGTTCTTTTGGGTAATCTCCAAAGCTTCCTGTACTCAACAATTGAAAAATACAAAAAAATTTGAAGCCACTCCTTTGCATTTCATGCATGCTCCTTGTTATGCTTTTTCCTCATTCTGCATTTGTTTTCTCTGGACGAGAGGAAGGCGTGATTCCTTGATGACTCCATTGTCAAAGGGGGAGAAGATGGTTGAAAAATAAAAAAGGGAGTTATGAAAAAAGGGGGAGTTACTTGGAGAAAAAGGGAATATTTGAGATTGTCTGATATTTGAGGATCATAGTGAGGGGGAGTTCCTTATTTGCATTCTTATGGGTTTATTGCTACTTCTGAACTTGAATTGCAATTCTTGATCCTCACAATGATCAAAGGTCATTTCGAACAATTGTTCTTTCATATGGACCTTAAGTGAGTTTTGACTCCTTTCTGGAATTTGAAGCTTTCGTGCTTTCTTTTGTCAGATCTCACTTGTCGATACTATTCTCGAGCCACTTGGTCATTTCCTTTGCTTTTTCTTGCATTTGGACCAAGTTGTGCCTTTGAGCGAAAAAAACGACGTGTTTTTACTTTTCAAACCTCTAAACTTGCTTTTTAGGAAAATTGCCAATGTGTTCATCAAGGGGAGATTGTGGATATCATGGGGATATGCCCGAGATCTTAGGATGATGTTACAATTGGCAATGTCGTTGATGGTTTGTCGAATCACGTGTTTCGGCAAAGTTTCGATTTTGTCAGCCTCTGGCGGTCGACCAGACCATGGTGGCGATCCCGACCGCCATGGTGGCGGCCGACCGCCATGCCTTGTGTTGTTTTTGCTGGTTTAGTTCTTTGGCGGTCTCGACCGCCAAGGTGGCGGTCGACGGCCGATGTGGTGATCGACCGACCTTGAGCCGGGCGGTCGACCGCCACCTGCAATGTTTTGGTTTTTGGAGCTGGGCCAAAAATAGAAGGTGTAGGCAAGTGAGAAGGTGCTTCTGCACTTGGTTTCATAATTTTTGGAGCTTCCAGGCAAAAGTTCTATTGGTTTGAAAATTCCAGTAGGTTTTGGTTTTCCAAGTTGGAATTTTGGTTAAGTCATGGACTGGCAGTCAGACCGGCCTTTGGCTGGCGGTCTGACCGGCAGGGGAGCGGTCAGACCGGCCAAGGTGGCGGTCTGACCGGTTGTGATCTGGTTTGTCGTCCTTCGTGGCGGCGATGTTTGCTTGTTAGGTCAAGTTCATGGGTTTCATGGCATATGTGTTGCATGATGCATGTTTTGACTAACGTGGGTCAAGTTGTGAAGAACTTGTTCCCGGATTCGTTTGCTTGTCTATTGCTGTGCAGGTTGCTTGGTGGTCAACGACGGTCAACAGCGAGGATGATCGGGACTAGGCTTGGAGAGCTGAGGTCCAGAACGATCGGCGATCTTTGGGTGAGGTCAAAGAACTCAAGCGAGCGCAGAATGGACAAGGGTAACCGAACAGGCGATTCGGCAGGCGATGGTTCGATCAAGCGGCGCGGGGTCGGTGCAAGTGCCATGGTGGTTTCGGTGGGAGCGGATGGGAGACTTGCCGACATGAAGAGAGCCGATGATCAACCACACGTGGCGAAGCATGGAGGTGCTTCACGAAGATGGGACTCGGTCTTTGCAAAAGATCGAGAAGGGGTATTTTGGTAATTTCACCAAATACCGCCTTGGTGACCTCTTGCCAAGTCACGACGCAAGATGGCGCAAGGTGAAGTGGATTAGGTCAAGAGATGAAGACGGCGTTTTAAAACGCGTGCGTATGTGTCCCGTTTGTTTTGGGCCTTAACGGGAGCCCATTAGGGTTACTCTTCTAGAAGGTCTAAGCCTCCACTATAAATAGAGGAGGGAGGTGGCTGCACCCCCTTCAACCCTTTCATTGTGTTTGAAACCCTAGTTTGCTTAGGGAGAGGATTAGTGGAGGTTAGGGTTCTAGAGAGTTGGATTTGATTTCGTGCTCATGTATTGAGTCTTTGTCCTCCATTGATGGAGTGGTCAGAAATCAATACCATATCAAATCAATCCAAAGAAAGTTCTCTCAAAGATGAGTCTATTTGCTTTCTTTCTCTCTATTTGATGATTTGAGGTCTTTTGTTGATCCACGAGTTTTTGATTGCTTTACTGCCTTGATCTAACTTGCTATGACATGTGGGAACCTATCTAGGATCATCTAGATCATCAATCACCCACGAGCAAGTCCTTAGATCATATTTCGTGTTTTGCTCGGTTTTGAACCAACTCTGCGTTCTCCTTGAAAAAGGTCTAGACTTTGGCGTGGATCTACTCGATCGTCACTTGAATAGGTCCCAGATACCCTTAGGAGGTGTGTTCCAAGTTTGATCGAGTTTGATTGATATATCAAAAGTTAGATCGATTTTCGTTTTGGTTTCAGATTCAAATAAATTGCCTCTCGACAGACCGGTCGACCGCTTGCTCAATACCGGTCGACCGACCTTGCTTTGCTTGGGTCGATCGCTAGTAAGTCGCCGGTCAGACCGCCACGTGATCGATCGCCTAATAGCCACGGCCCGACCGCCAGAGGGTTTTTGTGTTTTTTGTCGCTTTTGATTTGGGGATTTTGTTGTGGATTCAATACTAGTCTTCCGCTGTACTGGTTTATTGATCTTCATAGCTCTCGTAGCTATTGGAGTGAAATCTTGTTGAATCCATCTTTTGTGAAAAAGTGAGCGTGCTCCTATTCACCCCCCCTCTAGTCGCCTTTTCGGTCCAACACTTTCGTTATTCAGACTAAACTCTGAAACAAAGTAGACTCAAAACTCAAACACAACAAGGTTAACACCAACATCGCGTGCACGACGGATTCAAGGTGCTCAAACTCGCATGCAGACAGAGCGTCGAGCCATATCGCTTTTGGTAAGAAGAAGAACAATTTCACGCTGTACTCCATGTGCGTATTTCTTCCAGACGCTGCACGATGGCCCTGTGGAGCCTAGTGGACAAGAAAACGCCCCGCCGAGCTTCTTGTATGAGCACTTGCCGAAAAGTCCGTCCAGTCACGAAGTTTGGTGCCCAAGTTCAAGCTTTCCTTCTCCGGCGCCACCGCCTCCTCGGCGCTTGGGTCTTTTGCTATTCACCGGAAGCCGACTTGGCCGACATGGTGGACGATGGCTCGACTTGCCCATTGGTTGTGGAGGACGTCTTCCACAAGGCGGTCATCGAGGTGAACGAGGAAGGAACTGCCGCACCGCCACCATGGCACGAGTCAGCTGGACGTGCAAGGATGCCGTGGCAACCACCACCGCCAAGGATTTCATCGCCGACCATCCGCTTATGCATTTCATACCGAGTAGGTGTCCTGCAATCGTCTTCGTGGGACATGTCGTTGACCTTTCGATAGAATAATATTTTTTAAAGTAAAAGACACAATTTTGTAGTTCTTTGAAATGTCCTCAACACATGAATAGTACTCCTCCCAAGATGATTCATTTCGCATTTTATTCGTTGGACCTAAAAGGCGACTAGAGGGGGGTGAATAGGAGCACGCCACTTTTTCACAAAGTATGAATTCAACACCAATTTTACTCCAAAGAGCTATGAAGATCAATCTAAAAGTACAAATGAAGACTTGTATTGAATTCACACTAAGAACTCCAAAGCAATAGATCAAAGGATAATCAAATCAGAGGCTGAGCGGTCAGACCGGTTTTTGTACGGTGGTCTGACTGGTTCTACGAGCGATCTGACCGGCGTTATGTTAGCGGTCTGACCGGCGTTCTAAAATCGGTCTGACCGATTTTGTCCAGAACAGTATGAACAACCCGAAAACCGAAACTCAAATCGATCTAACTTTTGATCTATGCGGCCAAACTCCACGAAACTTGACACACTCCTTCTCAAAGATATTGTGAACCTATTCCAATCAAGGTTCGCAGAAATCCAAGCCAAGGTTCCTATCTTTTGCAGTTTGAGCAAAGTTAGGTCAAAAACCGAGTAGGATTCAAAATATGATCTAGAGACTTGCTCGTGGGTAATTGATGATCAAGATGATCCTAGATGGATTCCCACAAGTCACAGCAAGTTAGATCAAGCCAAGAAACCAAGCAAAAACTCGAGAATCAAAGAGAGGCACCAAATCACCAAATAGAGAGAAAAAGAGATAATAGATTCATCTTGAGAGAATTCTCTTTGGATTGATTTGATGAGTATTGGTTTACAGCCACTCCACCAATGGAGGACAAAGACTCAATACATGAGCACAAAATCCAATCCAACTCTCTAGAACCCTAACCTCCACTAATCCTTTCCCTAAGCAAATTAAGGTTTCAAAACAATGAAAAGGGTTGAAGGGGGTGCAGCCACCTCCCTCCTCTATTTATAGTGGAGGCTTAGACCTTCTAGAAGATTGAACCCTAATGGGCTCCCGTTAAGGCCCACACACAAACGGGTCACATACGCACGTATTTTAAAGCGTCGTCTTCATCTCTTGACCTAATCCACTTCACCTTGCGCCATCTTGCGCCGTGATTTAGAAAAGGTCACCAAGGCGGTATTTGGTAAAATTACCAAAATACCCCTCCTCGATCTTTTTGCAAAGACCGAGTCCCAACTGCGTGAAACACATCCATGCTTCACCACGTAGGTTGATCCCGCGCTCTTCATGTCGGCAAGTCTCTCCCATCCGCCCCACCGAAACCACCATGGCACTTGCACCGACTCGCGCCGCTTGATCCAACCCGTCAGACCGATTGCCTGCTCGGTCATCCTTGTCCATTCTGCGCCATGCTTGAACCCGCTGACCTCACCCTAAGATCCTCGATCGTTTCGACCTCACTCTCCAAGCCTAGTCCCGATCATCCTCACCGCTGACCGTCGTTGACCTCCAAGCAACTCGCACAAACATAGACCAAGAAATCGCTGAATAAGTTCTTCGCAACTTGACCCACGTTAGTCAAAACATGCATCATGCAACACATATGCCATGAAACCCATGAACTTGACCTAATCTTCCAAACATCGCCGCCACGAAGAACGACGAGACAGTGAACCGGTCGACCGCCACTATGGCGGCCTCGACGCTTCGGCCGGTCTCGACCGCCACTGCTATTGGCGGTCGACCGCTTAGCTGGACTTAACCAAATTTCTATCCTGAACCAAACCTCATCGAATTTTCAAACCAATAGAACTTTTGCCTAGAAGCTCCAAAAATTATGAGACCAAGTGCAAAGAACCCTCTCACTTGCCTACACCCTCTATTTTTGGCCCAGCTCCAAAATCCAAAAACATTGCAATGGCCGGCTCGACCGCCAGCAAAGCCGCCAGACCGCTTCCACTGGCCGGTTCGACCGCCACCGCCGGTCGACCGCCAAGAACCATTTCAAAAACCACACAGATGGCCGATCCGACCGCCACAATGGCTTTGGCCGATCGCCAGAGGCTCGACAGACTCGAGCTTTGCCGAAAACACGGATTCGACAAACCAACAAGGACATTGCCAATTGTAACATCATCCTAAGATCTCGTGCATATCCCCATGATATCCACATATTCATTTCTAGTCATGTAATCGAATACAAAACTACACTTGAGGAAAACCAAGGCCAAAGTGAGAAAAAGATGATTCATCTTGGTACTTTTTTTCATACTAGTAAGTGGCACGCATGTGAAATTCATATCGCAACAAATGAAAAATAGTAGAAAACAAAAGTACACTTGCAAGTGATTTTTTAATTTAATCCTTTTTAATTTTATTTTAAAGTTAACCCTCGCGATCTTTATTTCTAATTCTGACCCCTTTGGTCACGCCACCTCCCGTGGCGTAAGCAAACAACTCACACGCCACCTGTATGCATGATAAAGATGCCACGCAATCTCGGCCAAGGCCGTGCTGTGTGGAGCTTGCGTGGCATGTGTGGCGTGACAAGTCTCCCTTGTCATGCCATATCACATGGCGTGACAGAGGCCAATGCGGAGGAGACGTTCGGACAGTCCGATTCCAATCGGGCGGTCCGAACAGACGGAGGCATTCAGACGGTCCGAACGTGCCCTTTGTCACGCCATTTAAAACAGCGTGACAGTAATCTGTCACGCCATATCCCATAGCGTGACAGAGGCCGATGCGGTAAATAAAATTCTTGTTTAATTGTGTTGTAATGAATATTACATTTAGCAAATCTGATTTTATGATGTTATTTATTTTGAAAATAAAAGTGTGGAGATGAGGTTGGTTGGTTTGTTTGTTATGTTCGTAGAATATGAAAGGTATGAAATTTGTCAGACTCGCAATAACATTTTGTGATCGTCATATATTGTTGTAGTGCTCTAAATTTCTGTAGAATTTTGTGAGGACGATTGAGATAGTAATGAGTTGTAAGTAGAAAGATAAGTGATATTCGTTCAGAGAAAGGATGATTGATAAGCCTCCCGTCATAGTGTTGTTGCTTCTGTAATTTTTTTTATAATTTTATTCGTTCAGAGAAAGGATGATTGATAAGCCGCATGAGCCTTTCCCTTGCCCTTGTCGCAGACCGCCCACGCCGGGTTGGTATGTCGAAGTCGCCCATGTCCCGCGATTCCATTATGCAAGTGCACCGATAGTGAAAATCGTAAGAAGGATGTAAATTCTTCATAACTCACGCCGCCGATACGGATTACGCCGACGACCAGATCTGTTGTGGGCGGCCGGGCTCACCACTTGAGCCTTTCCTTGCCCTTGTCGCGGACCGCCCACGCCGGGCCGGTATGTCGGTTGTCCATGTTCTCGCGATTCTATGATGTAAGTACATCGATAGTGAAAAACGTAATAAGGATGTAAATTTTTATAACTCACGCCGCCGATATGGATTACACCGGCGAGCATTGGGCTCCTTGATTGCCTCGCCAATAGGGTCCGATGACGTAAGGTTTCCATCACACGAAGTTCTCGCCCACATCGAGTAGTTTAGCATGTACTGTTGGATGAATGCCCCGTCGTACATCTCCGTGCCGCCGATCCATTGGAAGAAGTGGCGGCAGATCTCAAAGCTACCATTACGTGGGGATGAAGTTAAAAATTTAAGGAATTCAACGCTGCGAGAGGAAAATCGTCGCCGCAAAAAGAAACGCTTACGAGGTGGTGCCCCGACGCGTAGTACGCCCGGCGGCGGTTCGGGTGTGTGGATCAATGATCTTCGCCACCACCACACACACACTGCGGGATCAAAAAACGTGGTGGTGCTGAAGCATCTTTCATTGAAAAATCTGGGTATTGTAGATGTTTCCTCTTCTACGCAAGCCACTTGTGCTTCTGCAACATCCTCGCGTAGAAGTTCGCCAAAGAGTCCATAGCTGGGTATCTATTGTGTAGTGTTGTGTAGTGTTGGGTTTGGTTTGGTTCAACCCCCTTTTATAAGCCCCATGGATGGCATGGTGTGGTTAATTTCATGCAGAGTCCTGTCTTTTAGTTCTGAAAAGCTGAGGAGGTAGAGTGTTGTCATGTCCATCTGAAAAGCTGGCAAGGCATAGTGTTGTCACGTCTTACTTTGCAAAGAGAAGTCATGTCTTGCTTTGCAGAGTACTGTCTTATCGGTCTGAAAAGTCTAACCCTAAACCTAAACCCTAAGCTGCGCAAAGCTGACTCCTTTGGTCTTATCACTATGCAAAGCTGACCCGTGTGATCTTGTCACTACGCAAAATTGCCTCGTCTGGTCTTGTCACTGCACAAGACTGTCTCCTTTGGTCTTATCATTGTGCAAAGCTGCCCCATGTGGTCTTGTCACTGCGCAAAGCTGTCTCCTTTGGTCTTATCACCGTAACGTTCGCCCCCTATCGATGTGCCCCTTGCTACCCTGACGGCGTATATATGCTTAATGGGATTGTATTCCTCCGCCTCCTGATTGCTTGACTCGGCCTCCACGATAGCAAGGTGCTTGGCAGCAGCCGCACCCCATCGCTGGCCGGCGTTGAATGCATCCCTCGCTCGGGTCTACCGATCCACAAAGTACGAGTTGGTCTTTCGAAACGAGTACTCCAAGATAGCAGATACTGGCATCACACAGATGCCCTTAATAACGTTGTTGAACACCTCCGAGATGTTCGTTATCATCATTCCATACCAACAGCCATCTTTATCGTATGCCTGTGCCCACTTCTCCTTCTGCTGCAAGACCTCGTCCAACCACGACTTACCCGCTTAGTTGGGCCCCTCACTCGCCAACTTGACCTTGAATTCCCTCTTCTCCAAGTATCTCGCACAATAGCTTGAACTTTTTGGTGAGATCTTCCCTGCTCATTGCTTAAAGAAATTAGCTGCTAAATGACGCATGCACCACCTATGCAACAGAGCACCGGATTTATTAAGCTCATAATACTTAGTCATCCAATTGACCCTAGTATTATTAACCAAATAAACCGGTCTCGAGAGATGTATACTTCCTGAATGCAAGATACATACCTCACAACAAAAGAATGTATCAATTCCATACAACACATAGTACATAAGCAACAAAACCGTGGTTAATATTAATAAGGAATAGCTATTACAAAAGAGAGGCCCTTAGGCCAAATAGCAACAAATACAAAAGATAACAATGAAGCAAAAGTGCCATAAAGATGGCTATAACACAAAGCCAATCAAGGTGCCTTTAGCCCACAAGGCAACCGATCGACCGCCAAGCTAGTTGTCGAAGAAGCTGCAACACATAGCGCAAAAGTGAGGCTCTTGGAGCTCACCTTCTTCCTCTGCAACAAAAGCCACAAAAAAAAATGCCACAACCACGGGCAGATGAGTACATAAAGTACTCCGCAAGACTTACGTGTAAGATAACAGAACTATACATAGCTACATGCAAGCTTTATTTAAGAGGATGAGGCTTTGGACTCATTTTAGCATAAAGCAAGTTTCATTTGCAATAACATAATAGATTGAAGGCAATTTGACAAAGCATTTTTAATTGTTGAAGTAACAACGTGATAATACATAATAATAACAACAAGAACAACCTGGAAGTGACTAACCCATTAGTCACCACAACAATAGCATGAACTCCCCGTTCATACCAACCAAGTCAAGTTTTAATTAAATGTTGTAGTCTAGTTCTCACGGGGTGTTTCCGAGCGTGTCCATAACCTAGGACGAGGCTATTCAAATAGTTTTATCCCTGCAGGGGTGTACCAATGTACCCACACGTCAGACCGCATTTCCTTTAGGCACACTACCTTAGGTATGCTTAAGCACGCTAAGTCCTACGAGACATTTCCAATGGACAAGCACTCGACCCGACAACCCACGGGATAAGGACACAATAGACAACCTAACCGGTCCGCCACTGTTCCATTCCCACACCACACACACACATTTTATCTTTAAAAACACACCAACCGAGCGACCACAATTAGCACCGCCCAAAGTACTTAGTCAAGAGAGGTCCCATATCCCCCTCGTGTGGTTAGCACGCAAAATTGCTCAGAACGGTGGCGCAAGTAACTCGGTCCTTAATGACTCAGGCATACTACCACATTCCAAAAACCGCACCATCCATCCAATATGCCCAAGTCTAAAACAATCCTTTATTTTCAGTTTTTCATTTTACAAATTAATCAAAGCACAAGTGCTGGACATATAGGAGTAATAATCGTTTTTGAGTGATCAAGACCATCGACTAAGTCGATGATCGCCCATTACTACCGATAACTAAGCATGTCTAAGCAAAGAGAAAACGAACTACTAAGTGATAAGAGCTCATCCAACGAGCTCAAACCACAGCTAATAACCTAGGCTCATTGGTAGTAGGGGATAAACAATTCCTACAGATTATGCAACTATAGGATTGCCGCGACATTTAACACAAAGTAGCATGCATACATAGAAGTGAAACAAAATATTAAGCTTTAAAGTAATGGGGCAATGATGGAAATGATCAAACTGCTTGCCTTTGCGGTTGCTGGCCAATTTGTTGCTGAGGGTCACTCTCGGGATCACCACAAATGTCGAAACCTAACGGAAAAGCGATAAAGAACCGATAAGAACGATTTAAAAACAACAAAGACAGCACAGCAAACGAACTCCAAATACTCTGAATTTTCTACAGCAGCAAGGATGATTTTAGGAAATTTTGCAACAAGAACCAATTGATTTGGATTCTCAATGCAAAAGATATGAGCAAAACAATTCTGCTCAGCCCTAAAAATACCAAACTGCACTATTCATTAATTTAATTATGAGGCAACATTTTCTAGAAAAGTGGTGATGCTGAAATTTTTACTGTGAAACCAGCACCTCATGAGATGAATAACACAATTGAGTTCATCTCATTTGGAGCTATTATGCACTTTCTATAATTTTTCAAAAACAAGAACTTGAACAAAATTATAATGCACAAGTCCTCATTTTTATAACAGCAACATGCTCAAAACTAATTTTCATAGTGAGTTCATTAATAGGGGAAACCAACAAAGTTGGTCTCACTCAAAAATAACCTACAGAGCATTAGTTATGTATTTTACAAGTTAAGCATTAATTTGAGTGTATATTTAAAGTTGGTTTTAAAATCTAATGGCAAAGCTGTGCTCTGGGGCTGAACTCAACTTACAATCATTTTTAGATTAAAGTCAAGTTCAAGACAGAGCTAACACAATTTGAATGACCTCATTAGGATTTAAAATGAAAAGGATATGCAATTTTAAAGTTTATACCTTTCTCAGTTTATAATTTAACAGTTCACTGGGACTTTCTAAAAACTCTAAAGACCTGGGAGGACATAAGCGGCTCAGATCAACACGGGGAGGTCCTCAACGGTTGAGATCTTCCAAAGGAAGATCCAAACTACCAAGATCTCCCCGAGGAAGATCTACATCGTCAGGACCTCACAGGGGAGGTCCTGGACGGTCCAGATGTTCCAAGGGAGGTCCTTGATGGCTCAGATCGTCCGAGGGAGGACCTTGACGGTCAAGATCTACCCGGGGAGGTCATGAACGGCTGAGATGACCTCGGGGAGGTCCTAAGCAGAGGTCTATAACGTCACAGACCTCTAGGGGAGGTCTGGACGGCCAAGATTGCGCAAGGGGAGGTCTTGGACGCTCTAGATCTCCTCGGAGGAGGTCATGGATGTCCAGACCCAGCGTGCACACGCTTGGACATGGAATAAATGCGCGCGGGACACAGAGGTCCGCGCGCGAGAGATCTTAAATGCACGCAATAAAGGGTGGATTAAAGGCAGTTAAGACATGCCAATGATTGCGAGATTGCGCAATTGATGGGCGCATTCAAAGCTGAGGATCTCTGTCTTAAAAACGACAACGGCGCTGCCGTGCACGTCCGACAAAACCCAAGCTCAAAGATGTGGTTGTTGCCGGCGATGCGGACCTCGCCGGCGACAACCAAAGACATCACCGCAGCGCAATAGTGTTGCGCACACCATGGGCTCACTCGACGGTGACGACGGTTTTAATCGCCAAGCAGCCGAGAGGACAAAGGATGACCCGACTACCAAAAGACAAAAATGCAAAAGGAAGCTCATGCGACATCTGCTGCAGCTCAAACATAAGCTCCGCAACATGCATTCAAGCGGGTGCCCAGCACTATAGGAAGTACCTGGAGGTCCTAAGGTGCTGGGGAAGTGGAGGAAGGCGAAGGCCGGAGTTGGAGAAGATGGGGTTGCTCCACAGCCAAAGCTCCAGCTCCAAGCTCCTCTTTGTCCACCTCTGTAAATGCCCAAACCAAATCAAGTTAGGTCTTGGTCCCAGAGGGGATGGCACAAAAGAAGCTCAGAGAAAAGGAGGAAAAGCTCCAGGGACCCTTGTCCACCGAGGAGCTTCAAGCTCCAGCAATGGCGGCCAAGGAAGCTTTGGTGGTCTAGAGCTCACAAGCACAGGGGTGTAAGCAAAAGAACACTGGTGTGCAAAGGAAGCCAAAGACATAGTGGGGGAGGTTTTATACGAAGGGCACAAGAGGTCATGGACCACTGGCTAAGCTCATGGTGAGCTTGGCCCATGGCACGGTCTAGGGCTTGGACATGATGTAAAGTTGACAGGGTGACAGGTCTGTGCTGACCAGAGAGGCGGAAGGCTGACTTGCATTTAATGCGGGTCAGCAAAGAGTTGTTAAAGGTACACAGCGCCAGGCTGGGCATTAACTCGCTGCTCAGAAGCACGCATGCGTGACCAAGGAAGGAGAAGAACAGGGGAGGTCATTTTGACCGTTGGATAAGCCTTGGGAGAGGTCCTGGCCCTCCGATGGCATTTTTGAACCGTTACGTTCAAAGGACTGGGAGGAGGTCCCAGCCACACGATCAAGGATAGGGAGGTCATGGCCTCACGATTTCCTTAATGCGTATGCGCACGTGGGAAAATGAGACAGGAGGTCCAAAGCGTGGGATCTCAATCCAACGGTGCGGACCTCCTGTGAGGTCTTAACCGCACAAGGACATAAGAACACGAGGGGGGAGGTCATGGCCTTTGGATTTAAATCCAAGGGCTACGACCTCACGTGCGCGGGGAGGACCTGAGCTGCGGTGATTTGCAGCGGAGGTCGTGGCCTTTGGATCTGAATCCAACGGCTACGACCTCAACAGCGTTAAAAAGGGAGGTCTGATAGTTAGGTTGAGAGGAGGAGGTCGCGACCATGGATCTTTGATCCAATGGCTGTGACCTCACTTAGGTGGGAGGTTTGCTTAGTCTAACCGTGAGGGGAGGTCAGGGCCATGGATCTTAGATCCAAGGGCTATGACCTCAACAAGGTGGGGAGGTCTTTGAGGTTTTACATACAGGGGAGGTCATGACCATGGATCTTTGATCCAACGGCAATGACCTCATGAGGTGGGAAGGTCTTTGCGGTGTTGACCGCGGAGGAGGTCGTGGCGGTTGGATGCAAATCCAACGGCTACGACCTGATCAAGGTGGAGATGAGGTCTGCTGAGCCCGATAGAGGTTGGGTTGGACCAGCTTGCAAGGTGGCTAGCCCAAGGAACAGTGTAGGCTTTTAAACTTTGATTTTAACAAATGAGACTTAGCAGTAATCATTTGAGATAGCAAAAGAACTCCAAAATTCATGAAATTTTAACTGAGCTTGCTGACAATGAGATTAACCTTGCATAAAATTTCCAGAGGTTATTATGCAATGCATTTTCTCAGGAAATTCATGAAGGCTGTCCAAGAATTTGTTTTACCTCCAAAAATTTATCAACAAGTGTGATAACTCATGATATTTTTCAGAGGGGTCCCACCTCAATCTTTAGGACCAAGGAAAGTATTTTCCGAATGTTTGGCACAAGTTTTAGGACAAATGGAAAATGAGTTTGACTTTTGGCCAACAAGAGCTTGGTGTTTTTGGATTACACCACTCTTGGACCAAAATTACATGAGAGATTAGGGGTTTTCAAGATGTGAGAAAAAGTTTTAATTTCTACACATATAATTATACTTGAACAAACCCTAATTATACATTTGGGATGTTACAAAGAAGACATCCAGTGTGTCTGTCAAGTCGCTCTTCACGCTGCTCGTAATGCCGCCATGTGCTCTGGCCCGAGATGATGCAAACTCGTCGTCCGTGCCCAACGAGGCGAGATTTAACTATATCCAAGATCCATTCCCAGCTTGCATTGTTCTCACCTCTGTCAATGCGAATGCTAATGGAATCACCGGTTCTCCGTGATCAATACCCACGGCGAGCATCAAGGCACCATAGTACTTCCCTGCTAAGAATGTAGGCCAACAGATAAGACAGCTCTGCAATGTTTGAAGGCCTCTATGCATTGCACAAAGAACCAATACACCCTCCCAAGGACATGTTTCATAACCCTCCATCGAAGTTCCATACGGTTACCATGCCAAGGGTAAAACACTATGCCCGGATTCTTGGCTCAGAGATAGCGGTTAGGATTCGAGGAAGCAAACCGTAAGCCTCCTTCCAATCACCCCACAATAACTACATCGCTCTTTCTTTGCCCTCCATGCTTCCCCGCATTTCACATGGTACTTAATGAACCCGAGATAACCTCAACGAGGGTGGCGACGACACATCAGATCGCGCACACAACCGCCATAATACGCCTAGCAATGAAATTTGTGGTCGCCGAGGTGCCCCTGACACTTGTGCGGTCCCACAAGTGTGAGGTCGCTTCACATTCGCTATTTTTCATTGGTTGTCCCTTGTTTTGTGGCCCCATACCTTCCAAACAAGACTTTTCAAGACCTCACGGTGTACCTTTTATTCACATCGGAGTGTTGCACTATGAACGAACGATGGTGCCAAGACCGAGTATTCTTGGTACCAAACCTTCATGTCCTCTATGGTTGGAAACAACAAGTTCTTCCAGATATGTCATTCTCCGTGTCCGCAATGCCATCCCTACTCCTCAACCCATTAGCAAAAACCGCCTTATCAACCATACTGACATCATCTAAAAAATGCACCGACGGGACCTCACCCATTACACTACGAAGAACCTTGCCTTCCTCTGAGGAGAAAAGAGGTGCGGGAGCCTCATCTTCGGTCGAGCTCCATCCTTCGTCAGACTCCACTTCACGGGTTGTTCCATCGCGAAACAACTCCTCCTCAAGCTTGTTGTTCATTACAGCGCCGTTGAAATCAGTTACAGGGTCAATAACACGTTGCGGGGAAGATACAAGCAGATCCACCGACAGGGGGCCATGGTTGGTACGACTCACGCTAACGAACTCTTCAGAAGGTCGCTCTTCCATTGGGGGGGGGCTCGCAAATGATGGGCAGCGGGGTCTTGTTCCTCCGTGTTGCCATTCACCATATCCAAATTGTCTGGCAAATCCTCAACAACGATTGTCCTTTCCACCGCCACCTCCAACACCCGGACCTGAGATGCGAGCATAATTTTCTTGTACATGTCCCAATCATCGGCGGACAGGATTGGCACCAAAAAGGCGTGCACCTTAGAACCCAGCTCTGTGTCATATCGTCCTTCCATTCCGACAACGACCCCGGGCTCATCCCATCCAAATGTCAACTTAATCCTAGTCACAAGAGTTTTAAAGTCTGGTGATTCGTGAAACAAAAGGACGGTCACTGCCATACCGCCGAAGTCGATAGAACTTCCAGTTTGGCTAATGGCCCCACCAGTAAATACACGTACAACTTTGTCCATCTACATCCAACAAAATATTGCAAAGTCAGTACTGCATGCAATATGAACGAAATACCGTAAGTACGTAAATATCACAATCAACATTGACATAACAAAAGCTCGGGCCGAGACATGCTAGCAGCTTGACTAAGACAAACATATGCATAATTGATGGGTCGTTTCATTAATGACTTGAGGTGTATTAGGCCATACACAATGGGACTTAATAACACCAAGAAATAAGGAGATGCAAAAGATCCAAAACCTACACTACCCGAGTCTCTCATGCTCACCACGCCGACATCCCGTTCTCGAGACCGCCCAAACCACGTGTTTGGGATCGCCGAGCTTGCCTCGAGTGCGACCTACACTACCCTAGATCCACGTGCCCAGGTACGCTCGAGATCCCATTCTTGAGACCGCCCAAACCACGTGTTTGGGACCGCTCAGGGCTCATTCCTGAGTACGCCAGGACTTCGCTCCTAGGTACGCTAGAGCTACACGCTTGGAGTGCCACAAACCACTCGTTTCGGGAAATCTTATATGCGGAAAGGAGGTAAGTCAACCTTTATTGTATAATGTTTAATTGGGACTTCACAGTTTTGGTTCATGCATGTAGAATCAAGTTGTAGGATTTATTTCCTATTTGAAAATCCATTGCATGGAGTAACAGCTTACACTATCCGTGATATTTTTGAGAATAAGACTAGGACAATTGGTAGACATTTCTAGGAGAGACATATTCTTGGCACCTCGAGTTACACTATGGTCTATTTGGTGGGGCTTAACTAGAAGCCTCATAATATGGAATTATGGGCACCTCAGAGGATATAGGAGGAACTTAAGCTTCTAAATAAAAATGTGGCTTCATGTTGTTGATAAGCTATGCCAATAGACAATAATACTTCTTGATAACAATTCATCAATCATTTCAAGAACGATTCACCACACAAGTATTCAATACATGAATATGCATCACGTACATGAATGGCGCTAGCATCCACCACTCAATTTCACAAAGATCATTATAATCAACATTGAAGAAAAAATGATGTGTACAATTCACAAACCCAAGGTATGTTCACACATGAAACATGAAACCACAGTTTTATAATCTACTCTAATGTAACCCTAGATGCTTTTGCAAAATCTTTAATCGACCACAGCTGAGCGATGAACCCATTTATGATAAATGTACTGCAAAATGTAACTCCTATGACAAATAATCACATAAAACAATACTACCTTCTAGGCAATTCACTATTCTACATACAAAATGAACAAAGCGCAATTCATGTTCTTATGAAAGACTATATACGACTATACATTATAACAAAGGGCTCATTCAAACACAAATATTCAATACATGAATGCATTCACCACACAAGAAATTATCAATTCGGGCCAGTGAAATTATTAATGACAGACTCATCAATGAACATAATCATACAATAGGAATTCACCACAGCAATTATCAATTCGGGCCAGTGAAATTATCAATGACAGACTCATCAATGAACATAATCATACAATAGGAATCATCCTTTGTTGCAACAATCAGTCAGGCTTGATCACACATGCACCTTCAAATACCTTAGAGACGGTCGGGACTCATGAGAAGGCGCAGTGGAGGAAGCCGGCGTCGGGGTGGGCCAGAGGCGCGGAGGGCATCGAGGCCGGCAGGAGGAGAGGTTGCCACGGCCGGGCGCGGGCGAGGGCGACTGGTGTCGGGCCGCGCGAGAGCCGAGGGAGAGGCGGCGTGGGGCAGCACGAGGGCCGGAGGAGAGGCGGCGCCGAGGAGGATGCGACGCCACGGGAGGCGGTCGGCGGTCGGCGGTGGAGGGCAGCGGCAGCAGGAGGAGCCGACGTTGGGGACAAGCGCACGCGGCGGGGGAGGAGCGCAGGCGGCGGGGTAGGAAGAGAGGCAGCGGGACGAACCGGCGGCGGGGAGGAGCGTAGGCGGTGAGGCGGCAGGAGGTCGAGAGACGCGGGAGGCGGCGGGATGAAGATGAGAAAATGGGCTGCGCCGCTACTTTTAGGTGCCCATTGTCACGCCAGACATCTTGGCGTGACAGGGGAGGGTTGTCACGTCGCTGATACCAGCGTGACAGATGCCACGCGGGCCCTCCATGCTGGCACGGCGCGCGGCTAAGGGCTTGTGTGGCATCTTTGGTCACGCTGCCACTGGTGGCGTGACAGTTTTATTTGGTCACGCCACGGGACATGGCGTGACCAAAAGGGTCAGATTTGGAAATAAAGTTCACGAGGGGTTAACTTTAAAATATTAATAAAAAAGGATTAAATAATAAAAAAAATTCCTTGCAAGTTGCAACTCCACATTGAACCCTATATATTTGATCTTCAAATAAGTACACAAATAAACACATTGAAGAGTTTCTTTCAAAAAAATATATCAAGAAGAATTTAGTAGTAGTTATCATAAGATAAATAATTGTTGATGTAGGGTCATACAGGTAACTTCTTTTTGAAACTAATCTATAGTTACAACCCATATATAGATATAATTGTCAAACTTCTTGCACATGTGCAGATGGCAAGGAAGGAGCAAATCGAACATTGCGATTAAATAACTCCAGAACGCATTAAAAGTTTTAAAATTCCAATTGTTGACACCCCAAAATTTAAGATGTTATAGTTTTTCAATTGAAGGTTTTCAACGTGGCAAGATATGTCAATTGTGTGTTGAAGTATACCATCCACCTCTCTTAATCGGCTTAAACTTTTTGGTGAACTGGTTGATGCATAAAACTTAATATTATGTACTCTTTTCTTACTAGTTTTTCTTTGGTTTTTTAGAAGAAGTTTTCATTTAATGCAAGATGAAAATGACATTGGCAAGTGTCAAGAGGAGTGTTGTAGGAAAATTCCTATCGTGGACTCTTACCGACAAGGACTTTATAGTCATATTTATTTCTCAGAGCAGTAGTCCGAGTAAATTACTACCTCGCCTCGTAAATATATAACGCTTTTAGAAAGCGTGCAATCAATTTTTTTAACTTTGACCACTAATACGTAAAAAATATTTGTATTGGTCACATGAAAATGGTATCATTAGATTAGTCATGAAAAATATTTTCATAATATAATAATTTTATATTATTTTATGAACGATTCATATAACAAGTAATGATAAAAGTTGCATGTTAGAGACCGATCAATACCCAAAACATTATATATTCTTGAACAGATGGAGTACTTCTCATCGCATCTCTATATAAGCGTAGGTTAGGGCTATGCCTATTGTACACACATACCTAGGTACAACATATCAATAAAGTGGAGAGCAGGCTGTAGGACTATATCTTGTGTTATTGTCTACTTTTTTTCATGTATTGAGTATTTGAGTGCTTGATCAGGAAACGCAAACCCATCTCACAACACAAGGATGTCTTAAGGCCATACAATTTAACATTGGAAAATTTTAGTCGGTTTCATATTAACTTGAAAGTCCGTATACAAAAGGGAAAAAGCTCATTTTCACAACTCGATTTGGGTCCCGAATTGAGGAATATATAGGAATTGAATTACATAAAATATCATTTATTTGGATGCACCAAAGGATTGGAATTTGAATTGTATAAATCTTGTCCTAACGGGTGGTATACATGAGACTGGTGGTTTAATTCAAATTGAATGTGAATTTTAGATTCAAAATCTTGAGATTTCATTTTAACCATTTGATCTGATTAGTTCTGATTTCTTCTTTTCTACAATTACAAAAAAGACGCACACACGCAAACACCATCATGCATGCACGCACACGCGAATGCGCCACCTTAGTACATGCCTAGAGAAATGAAGGCCGGTGATAAATCAACGGCCTCACAAAATTCCTACGTAATCTCACTTGCATGTGCACCATGATTTGAACCCTAATGGGTGGAGTCGTACACCCACAACTCTAATACTGCACCAAGAGGTGATTCCTATTAATTCTGATTTCCATGAACGTGCAAATCAAAATCGACATTACTACAAGTAGTGCTTGTAGGTGGGTAGAACGAGCGACTCAACAGATCGTGATCCCGGGACCTCGACAATACGACACGGGTGCATTATGTTTTGGCAATTAACTAGTTATCAACTCGCATCCACCGGTTGCATCACCGGTTGCTAACAATAATAATTAGTACTAGGATGTTTGCGGCGCTTATTGACCTAAGCTTGATGCATCAGAGGCATGTTTTTCAACTATGCAAAATGGAACCGATATTGTAAGCTACAATCAAGCCATGGGCTATGTTGGGAAATTGTTTGAGAGAAGCAAGGTCCCGGTCCAGCTAAAACAGTTAAACAAACACCGTATCAAGAAAATAATAGTTTTGAAGCTAAATTCAAATTATTTTTATCAAGCTTCAGAGTTCAAAACACCTAATTAAAAATAGGATTGATCTACGTCATGTCAAGTGAAAGAATGCTGGTATACGTGATAGTAATGTTCTAGAAAAGTCTCAAGGATATATTAATCGAAAACTATTTTTAGAGGCAAATTGAAAATGTTCTCTTCCGCTTTCTAGGAAAACCTCTAGTCTAACTTGAAACTTTTAGACATACTCAACAAAGTCATAGTAGGATTTGAAAGTCATTCTCACAACAGAAAACTTGCATAAGACTACATAAGATTTGAAATAGTAGGGAGTTTTATTGAGGTGATGTAATGCAATGATATATTAATATATTAACAACCAAACATGTCCGTGTGTGTTTTTTCTGAAATTCGTGATGTGCATCCACAAGTACTGCAATATTAGATGTCTCAAATAATTAAAGATAGAAGGAGAGTGACACACATATTAGTTATGTGATTAGCACGGATTTAAGAATTTGTGACGTATGCGACTGAAATTTAGGGGAATTAAGGTAGGAAAATTCCATAGTTCGCTTAAGATCACCGAATACATGTGAGCAAAGAGTAATCAAGGTCCACAAACAATCCCCAAAATCCAGGAAAAAAATGTAGTCATTCTTGTCTTTTGTCATGTCGACTATTTTTCAGAAAAAAATGGCAAAGACAGAACATCAAAATAATATCATGGAGTGATTTGTGTCTAACGAACTCAAAGACATATTATAGTATAATTAAACTAATAATAGCATTTACATGTCTACCACGACCCTTGCCTTCAGGGGCTCCTTCATTGATGCCAGAAAGATCAAGAGGTTGGATCTTGGTAGCGTGTAATGGATAATACCAGGAATGCAAGTGGGTTTTGAACTAATATGATGCAGCTTCAGAATGTGTCCTAGCTAACATAGTTAAAAGAGCTGACTTTCCAACATTGCAATATGAATTGTTAAAAACACGACTCAGTATTGATCGTAATAAATGTGAGAGCAACTCCGAGACCAAATCAGCAACAACTTCCAACTAAACTGGTGCCAAAGATTGAGCCGAAGGACACGAGACACTGCTCGCTAAACAAGCCACAAGAAATTTATTGGGGCCAAGCAAGATTTGTTAAAGTTGACTTTCGCATCAGCTTGATTGGTCATATGTTTGCAAGACCACTTCCTAACAAAGGCGCTTGAGTATTTGAAGCTTGCATGAATAAGAGAGTATCATCTGATATGGTACAATCGGAAAGTCTAAATCTCGTGGCAAATTTGAAGGCATTTGAAACAAACCCTCTCAAGTGCTTTATTTACAATTGCTAGCAACAGATCAGAGCTATAACAAATAAGGAAGGTGAAATCGGTCTCCTTGCCCAACTCCTCTTCTACACCAAAAAGTTTTACCAGGACACCATTGAGCAAAATAGAGTGTGTCGTTGATATCAAGATTTGTTTAATTCACCATCTAGATCTTTTCATAAAAACCTTTGTGTTCCAAAATTTGCATAAATGTGTCATGTTCAACTCAGATCAAAAACCTTCTCAAAATCCAACTTTAGAATGATGAGTTCCTTCTTTGAGTGATGACATTGGTGTAAATATTCAAATGCCTAGGCCAAACAATCTTGAATAATTATTGTTTTAATAAAGCCATACTAATTTTTATGAATGGGAGAAACAATCACACTCAAATCTGCTCTATCACCGCTTGGTTAGCGCTTAATAGTAGAATTTCACAGAGAGATTGTCCTAAAATCATTTACTCCTTCAGTGAGTTCTTCTTTGGCACAAGAGTGGTGAGAGCGTTGTTTATGCTCAGAGGTATACTGTGCCATTGTATAAATATGAGCAAAGCTTGTAAAAATCATCTTTAATTATGGGCCAACACTTTTAAGATAGACCATTGAAACCATCGTGCCCTGTGGCCTTGTCCAGAGGGTGGGAGGAATCACCCTTTTTAATAATATATTTTTAACAAGAATTACAAAAATAAATGTTTGTTTAATAAAATACAAAAATGAGCTTCCACATATCACTAACTTTATTCGTGCATAATGGCAATGGTAAGTAGCTTGCTTTTTCTTCAAATGAATCGATGGCCTAGACATGTACAATAGGGTGTTCATCGACCGTAGTACATGTTCAACTACGCAGCGCACCGAGGTCTTCCATCGTTGGAAACCTTACGTGCTCTAATCTCTATTGACACTACTACAAAAAGGCTAATACTAGATGCCTTATAATAGACGGTTGCCCAAACCCGTCTGTATTACATGCATTCACGGACGGTTTTGGTTTTGCGATCGTCTGTGTTACTAGCTGCGCCAAAAACCGTCTGTGAAGAGGTTATAGCACAGACGGTTCATGTTGAAAACCATCTGTGAAGTACCATAGACGGTTCTGAACAAGAACCGTTTATGATATTAATTAGTATCACAGACGGTTTTAAAACACAACCAGATGTGATACTTCACGTATGGTTTTAATAATGAACCGTCGTGATATGAGACCACATCACGGACGGTTCCATTGTGGAACCGCTCGTGATAAGTATTAACGACGGTTCCATCATAGAACCGATCGTGATAAGTCTCTTTATTAGTAGGAGCCCGCTAGGGTTTGCGCTAACTCGTCACTCCCCAAATGCCTTACTCTCGCTCCTCCCCAACCCAGTGACCCTGCTGTCGACACCGCCATTCTTCCCATCACGACGATAAGAGTGCCTTTGCAAGGTCACCACAGTTGCCAACAACTACGTGACGCCGCCTTTCCCTCTTCCTCCTCCCGGCTGTCAGGCGTGACCCTGCCACTCTTCACCGACGATGTCGAGGTAAGACAGATCTATCACCTATTGGTTTGTGTTGTTGGTATTCATATGAACCGAGCCTCCTCCTCTCGCCGCCAGCCTCCCGACCTCCGGATCAAGCTCCTCCTCCTCAACGGATCAAGCTCCTGGGCCCTCCCTAGCTGCGCCTGGGCTGCCCTGCTCCTCCTCCCACGCCGCAGCCTCCATCCTCCCCCTCTCGCCAGAGGCTCGCTATGCCACTCGGACCTCCTCGCTCCTCCAACCTTTCCGCCTCCCACTAACGGTAAGTCCCTTCTTGTCTTCTTGATATTGTCTAGTTGTTGGTTGATGTCGATGGTGATAGCCATTGGCCAGAGCCCAAATGCTAAATGTGTAATACATACATACATGAAGAGTTGCAGATAAGTGTAAATGTGTAATACATACATGTAGAGAGAAGTAGAGAAATCATAAATACAAATGAATGCAATGATTGTACACTTGTGCTGATTGCTGATTGCTGAATGAGTGAATTCAGAAGTGTAAGTGTTGTCTGCTATTGAAGTATTCAAAAGTGTCAAGTGTTGTGTCTTCTATTGATATGTATGGGTTGTTGATATGTTATGACTTATTGGGTTGTTGATATGTATGGGCTATTGATATGTTATATTGTGATGAGTTATGACTTATTCAGAAGTGTCAAGTGTTGTCTGCTATTGATAGTGGAAACTTGCTTGGTGAACCATGGGTTGTTGATATGTATGATTGATGATTTGCAAAAATAGATGTATAAAATGTGTGATATGTATGTTATGACTTATTTGTTGATTTGTCATTTTGTCAAGATGTCATCTGTTGCTTCTCGCCATTCATTTCACATTTGTCTGTGTAACTATGTTCATGCTTGGTCAAGTTCTCCTACCTTGCGCCCTAGGTACGCCCTACCATTCCATTCTTATATATATATATATATATATATATATATATATATATATATATATATATATATATATATATATATATATATATATATATATATATATATATATATATTCTTAGTCCTCTCGACCACTTTCGGGGTACGTCCATGCAAAGATGAGGAGGAAGAGACAACAACCACGGGCAACTTCATTGAGCCCCTGCAAGTTTAAGAAGCACGGCTGCCTGGAGAGCGCCAGGACAACCAATTACTTGGTTGTTAATACGTGATGCCACTTCCTAGTCGGAGTACCTGCGCGTGATGCGCAGGTACTTCGACTGAGAAGTGGCATCATGCATCAGCAACCAGGTAATGATGTCCTGACACTCTCCTGGCAGCCGTACTTCTTAAACTTGCAGGGGCTCAATGAAGTTGCATGTGGTTGCTGTCTCTTCCTCCTCATGCTGTGTGGACGACCCCCGAAAGTGACTGAGGGACTAGGAACAATATATATATATATGATGCCGGTTTTAAAGGCACAAGTAGTCACTGCTTGGTGGCTTTATAGAGAAAAGTCATCACAGACGGTTTCAGCCACAAACCGTCTGTGATATACAGTCATCACAGAAGGTTTGTGGTTCAAATCGTCTATGATATATAAGTCATCACAGACGGTTTCAGTTTAAAACGCCCGTGATAGTGGCCTATCACATACGGTTTTTAGTGAAACCATCTCGTGATAGTATGCATCATGCACGGTTTCAAACCATCTATGATGACCTCATGTCATCACTAACTCAGAACTCGCATGTACTCAAGAAACCGTATGTGATGACGCTTGAACCGTCTCAGAAGACCTTTTTTCAGTAGTGTGAAAAGACACCTTTGGAGTCCAAGAAATCGGGTGGTGGTGGATGACCCCTAACAAAGATGTAGAGGAGGATCGGTCCATGCGCATGGTCGATAAGGGAATGCTCTCGCCGGTAAGACCGGTGACCATCCTAGCACTTCCGTCACCGGTGCATTATGGATCGAAAAGGTAAGTTATGTTCAATTTGTGTCCGATTATTGATTTGGCCTTACGTTCTTTTAACATCATTCCATCTTTTAGCCTCGTCGTAGAACAGATCGCCTTGGGGATTACCGCGCTGCGGGTCTGCATGAGACAAAGGGAAGGCATCGATTGTCCCATCGTGGTCGGGTGAACTCGCGATAAACCTTCGAGGTGGAAAAGTTCAAGTAAAGTGGTGGGCTAACTTCAAGACCGGTCGCGCCACGGGTCTCAGAGGAGATAAGGAAGGCACCGATGGGTCGCTAAGACTAACTTCCTTCCGATCAACCCTCATTTCCGATTCCAAAAAGCGCACATGTATCCTAGGTGTAGATTGGGTTGATGATTCGTGCATGTAGTCGTTTGTAATGCACATAACCAAACCCTGTGCACCACGAAATTTGCAAATACATTCCAAAGTCTTATTGCCGCAATTGAAATATCATCTTCTAAAGTTAACTCTAAAATTGTTCTCTATTTCATATTTCATTATCTTTTCGAAAATGATCGGTTGTAACGAACACTTAAAGATATTACCAAAAACTTAGTGAAATCCAGTAAAATTTGAAGCTAAATTCTCTACAAATATAAATATTATTTTATTTAATTTTCGTGTCCTGTCACCAATCGATAGACTTCCATCGTCAATTCAAATGGCTTAATTAAGTCTCGCCGCCATTTGGAATGGCAACAACACTTGTTTGCATGGTAACGGGATCCAATCGTCATTCCAAATAGCGATAGGACCATTTCGATATTTGAAATGGCGACAGAAGACCATTTTTGTAATTTTATTAAACAAATATTTATTTATGTAATTCTATTTAAAAAATGTATTATTAAAAAAAATCGGTAATCACCTTATCCATCTCCTCTTTCAAGAAAGGGCTGGAAAGTGCTTGCAAATCATCAACTCTGGTCATTAAATCATCCAAGCTGAAGTACATATGAGGCTTAGAAGTAACACGCATTCTGTTTTTACAAGTATCCCAAAGAATTGCAGCCTTTTCATAGTGGTCAGTGAGGATTCAACCATCAGGTAGTGTCAGCTGAGTGATTGTATTTTTTCTGTATTTTTCTGAATCCATAGCATTAAAAATATTTGTGTTCTCATCACCAAATTTCATCCATCGTTTAGTACAACGCTTTTTCCAACTACTTTGCTTGTAATGCGACAACTGCAGAATATGCTTTTTTTTAATAGTTTTCCTGAAATTCCACTCAGCCCTTGAAAGATTGTTGTGCTCTTCAATTGCATCGAAGAAACAAATAACTTGATTGCAATGAGAGATCAAGTTAGACAGAGGGGTAATGTTTTTACTCCAGATTTTCAGGCACTTGGCGAAGAAACTTGAATTTGGCAGTACTTCTGGCAGCACTGTGATTAGCATTGTACTGATGATTCCAGGCAAAGTTGACTATCTCTTGAAAACCCTGATGGTCAATCCAAAAAAATTCAAATATGAAAATTTTGGCCTTGGGAATAGTTGTTTGGATGGACACCACATATGGGATATGATCAGAAATGTATTTTGCAAGCAGTTTGACTAGTGTCTGGATAAATAGTAATCCAGTCTGAGGAAGTAAAAGTTGAAATCTCCCTAGAAAGCCAGTTTGTTCTATTAGGGATATGTAACTCATGCATCCAGTTAATGAATTCATCTTTGAGAGGAGAGTCAGAGCATAGGAGAAACTGTGAACGATAGTTCCCACAAAGATTGAGTTGCTCCACAGAACTAAAGACATCCTTAGGCTCCGTGAGAGGGTGACAAAACAAATTTGTCAAATCTCCCAGGAGCACTGGTGGCACCTAAGGAGGAGTTAGCACCCAGGTTCGAGCCCGGGTGGGCGGGATGGTCAACGTCACACCCTGTCAACCAAGTAGCGCTCGGTTCTCTCTCCAAAGAGAGGACTGGGAGGTGGACATGTCTAGCAAATTTACACTCTTAGACCTTTAAATTATGGGACTGTCTATTCATAGTGACTCAAAATTTTTAAGTATAAATCACCTTTTTATCCATTGGATCAATATCCAATCATATAACACACCAATCTTTATACAAATCCAATGGTCACAACAAGTGATTTAAACTTAAGAAAATTTTAGGCAACTTAAAAATAACAAGACTGTTAAATTATAGGTAGTGCTTATAGCTTGA